>CM035782.1:9262198-10462198 GCA_020466155.1 Pachypeltis micranthus | reverse complement strand
GCCACAACATTAATTTGCCCGAAGTTTTCTTCGACACTCGGGCTTCAGAGCACTAACGCCTAATGGCGGCTTATTCATTTAAACCGGCACCTCTCTCTGGAGCACTGTCTCTCGTCGCCCAATGATCAGCGCTCTGCGACCTCAACCATTTGAGACTCGTAACACGAACAACATTTATACTCCCAGTGACATTATGAGTTCGAAAGGAAGAAGACGAATGGTTTCAAAAATATCTACCGCGTGGCAACCCTCAACTTTCGGCAATCATCCGCTATATGAACATGAGCTGGATCTTCATTCGACGCATTTCTACGGAGACAATTATGCGGCACAAAATATAGTTAGCTAAAAGTACCGTAAAAGACTTTACAATAATAGGTACTCTTCCTTGAACCATAAGTACATTCTACAGCACGGTCGCTTAGTTCGATAGCCTCTACAAGAGACAGCGAAATGCACCGACCAGTTGGGTGACCAGCTGCCAGTCTCCACCTTCGCTTCATTTTCTGACTTCAACTGTGCATTGAGGTTCCAGTAGATGTTCCAATGAGTGGAGTGCTTGCTCTCGTTTCATCCAGTTGTCACCACAGGTTCCAATCATGTGTTATTGGGGGGGATTAATATAGAAAGCGAGCGCGGACGACACAGCAGTGAGGGAACTGGCTCAGTTACAACTGATGGCAGCGAAGTCTTGAGCGACTGGGCACCTCAAATGCCCTGGACGAGCCTCCGCTTAATGGAATGGTTTGGTTTGTCTTGGTACGTCACTCCGCCTTTGATGAAGTGCCTGTCCTCAGGCACTCATGAACACTGCAGCGCGTTGCTGTCCACCCAACAAAGGGAACCTAATCTTGAGCATAGCGAGCGAGAGAGAATTTTTATTAAAGTTCCAACAGGGTGTCCATGTTTGTGGTGGGGATTCATATTGAAAGCAATATCGCACTAACAGAGTTGGGGAGTTAGTACGATATCAAGCCGAATGCAATTGGAACAGTTTTATTCTCAATTACATTCGAGGAAGTTTTACCACCACAAACAGGGAACTAGGTGGGAGCAAACACGAGCACAGATGACACCGACTCGGTTACAACTGACGGCAGCGAAGTCTCCAGCGAATCGGAGCATTTGAGGTGCCCAGTCAGCATAAATGCCCTGGACGGGCCTCCGCTGAATCGAAGGGTTTGGTTCGTGCTGGTACACATGCCCATGACGTCACCATCCCTTGTGGAAAGGTGCCCTCATGATCATGAGACTTTGAGGAGGATGTGCATCTTCACGAAGGAGATCCATTTAGTCCCTTGGAAGAATATGGGCGCGGGAACTCATTCAGGAGCTGCACGCGTCACCCAGAAATTAGGACTGGTGGTTACGTTACATGAAGCAGGTCCTGGTAGCTGTAGGATTTTGGAAACAAGAAGCATTAGCTCAGGCAGCGCTAGTTCAGCATCAGTAAAGAGCATGCAGTCGGAGCGAAGCGTATGAGATTATCAACAGTGAGGAAGGTCAAGTGTCAGTATTGAACGAGAAAAACACACGCGCACCAAAGTACTTCTAAACTAATATATAAATCAATGCGACGAATGCGTGTGATGCGTGATGATAATAATGTAGTGAGTGATGACAAATGACAGATAAGTTTGGGCGACAGTGTAAAAGACCTGTGTCAATCACAATAATTGGAAGTAATAGGTATATTCGACAGCACGGTCTGCCTCTACAAGTTGAAATGAACCCACCAATCGCGCGGGCCGATCGCCCAGCCATCTTACGCCATGGCGCCCTCCTCTGCGCTTTATCATCCTACTTTAACTTTGTGTTGACGTTATAGTAGACAGTCCAATGAGCTTGATCTCGTGTCGTTCCATTGTGTTTGGATTTTTCACCACACAGCTCGTCACCGGCCACGGGGACTTTCGAGAGAAGCTCTGGGGGTTCGGGTTGGTGATGGACAGGCTGTGTGAGTGTCGGGAGCTAGACACAGTTGAGCACGTGGTGTTCTACTGTGTAAATTACCAGCAGGAAAGGGATAGAGCCAGGAACGAGGTATTAGGAATGGGAGGGCAGTGGGACAGGACAATGGTTGGAGAGCGGGAATGTTTTGTATGGTGGAAATGGTTCGGCGAAAGGGTCTTAAAGGATAGGGAAGAGGTTAGGTTGTGGGGAAATGTACGCAGGGCCTCAGGAGTAGGTGTTTAGGTTTTGTGTTAGTGTGTGGTTTTGAGTGCGCAGTGCCGGAGATGGTCGAATATCAAGTAGCCCATCCCTGGACCGCCGGTGTGAATGTATATGAGTGCGGCTGAATGTATATATGAGTGAATGTATGTGTGTTAGTGTCTTGTAGGAATTGGTAGTGTAGGGAAGGCTCCAGGGGGGATGAATATCGAATAGTCCGCCCTTGGACCTTTGGGAAAGTGTGTGAATGTATTTAAGGGTTGAAAGTATTTATTGTATGAATGTGTATGTAGGTTAGTAGTGTTAGGTTAGAGTGAGACGGGTGGGTCGCGGTCGAGGGCGG
The DNA here is from genome assembly GCA_020466155.1 of Pachypeltis micranthus. Classification (NCBI taxonomy): domain Eukaryota; kingdom Metazoa; phylum Arthropoda; class Insecta; order Hemiptera; family Miridae; genus Pachypeltis; species Pachypeltis micranthus. Next base: position 10,459,683 of record CM035782.1, on the reverse strand, counting down.
CCGAATATCAAGTAGTCCACCTTCGGCTCGTTGGATCGGGGATCGCAGCGCAGGCCGGGATAAAGATGGCCTGTCACCCTTCTCCTTGGGATGTACGGGGGCAAGCCCAATCACCGTACCCCCATGGAGATAAAGCGTAGGTGCCGGTAGAACGCCTCTTGGCAATTCCAGCACCGGGGCCTGCCACCCATTCAGGTGCAGCCATAGAGAATGGGTACCACGGGGGCTTCAGCCCACGGCCAGCAGCGTGGAGCGTCTAGGGAGTGGTGCTGTCGGTCGTAAAACCAAGGGGGTGGCTTCATGGGGACCGTGGTTTCGCTGGGAATCCCCCCCCCCCATAGAGATGGGAGCTGGCAGGAGAGGAGTTTAGGCTGCGAAACTAGGTACTCTCTCCAACGCCACAGGCATATGACCAAAGCACACCTACCATTGTCACTGATGATAGTGCTCGTAACAGTACCCCGAAAACATATTGAAATATATCATTCTTAAGTCATTATTGGCTGAGGACAGATGTGTGACGCGTGGTGTCATTTATTTCTTTACACACCTCGATTTTTTAATGCGAGCGTTCTTGTAAAAAGTTGCCTGCGTGACAAAAATTAAGTTAATCACTGTTTTGATAGCTGTAACTATTCGATCAATTTTGCAAGCTTATTATGGCGTCTCACGTTGATGTATAGTCTGGATAACTCATTTGAGCTGATTTGGTGCAGTTTTCTCTCACGAGCGTTAACGGGCAGACGCAAAAACCCAGAAGATGGGTTTGAAGGTAACTTTCTCCAGCCGATGCCATAACTTTTGTTCCTAAGGAAAGTAGTGATAACCAATCTTGAGGGATTTGGTCTTTAGTTGCGTTATGTGTTTCATTAGCGATAACGTCGTAAATCCTGGCGAAGGGTTTAGTTCGGTGTGAACCAAAACAAACTTGAAAAATCGGGTCAGGAGTGCACAGGTTCCGCGAAAGAGCTATTGTGAGCTTCCACTACAACAGTCGACAAACAACCATCTCCGCTGAGGTTATTTCAGCGACAACGTTTCCTGGGTGGTTACACAGATATTGTGGCGGTACGGGGGGCGGGTGTGCGCTGTGGTAGTAATTACCCCGCTGTTTACTATGCTCCGTGTTTACAAGTTGGGGAAACGGCTCGTTGTGTAGTCGTTTTCTGGTCGCCGCTCTTCATTTTCGCAGTTCCAGCGATGTCCGTTGAACGTTTATTTTGGGCCATTTCTTTCTATTGTTCGCTCATGGAAACATGAAATCAGCGTGACGCGGCGTCGCTTTTTTTTTTTACTTTCCTCTTTACTATCCGCACCTCCGACGAAGTTACTTAATCGTTTTTCCTCCTTTTGGGATAAACACTGCGGCCTATTGTGCCAGTTCTAATGCCTCACAGCCTGGCCTCCTAAGTAATACCAGGTATTTCCTGCAAGAGTCTCCTTTTTTGAAGTCCACCCTTGGAGAAGTTGTACTAAAGACCAAAAATAGGGCGTGATAGGTAGTTTCCTCATTTGTACCACACCACCTGCGCTAAGAGGTGTCGACTACGCCCGTAATGGTCCCCACTATCTGCTCCAAGTCCATCCTCTTCATAATCAGTGGGCTTATGTCGTATGTTTGCCCTTACTCCCGCGTCATTCCTGACTGTTTGGTGCATTCTACCAGCTCACAGCCTTCTTGACTAGTGACGGAGATGTCTTACATTGGGGAAGTGGCAATGCAGGTAAGGGGACTGCAGTAGCGGGTCATTTCCCGCCCTGCCTCCTGTCTCACGCCAAGCACCCATCTATTTGACTCGTCACGCCGCACCAATTGCCCTAACCACGCTGGTTCCGTCGTAGCCAGGTCATGTTTCATATCGTTTGTTGGTATTTTTCGATGCTGAATCGAACGGGGTGGGTCTCCGAGCTGTCAGACTTCGTCCAGCTGGATAACCATGTTGCCCAAAAGAATAATAAACCGTTACGTAGTAATTTGCTGCGTTTTTCATTTTGTCAGTAGGCCACGCTGTTGTGTACCCCCTACTGTACCCCACGACTGATCATTCATGACGCCGCAAATTATTACATAACTGTTATAACAGAAAAATGAGATAGCCCCCCCCCTCCCCTCACACCACAGTTATAACGAGATGGGAGAAGCTGCGATCATATTATCTTCTTAATTAATTAATTGTTGGAAACACTGCAGCTTGAAGACTATAAGGTGGTTGCATATGTGGATGATCTTGCAGTTCTGGTGAGAGGCAAATTTGCCTCCACGGTGTCTGAAAGGATGCAGGGAGCTGTAGATATCATTCTAAGATGGTGTGACGAGGAAGGACTTTTCATAAATCCGGCCAAGACCACCACGGGTTCTTTCACTAGACGAAGAAACCTTGACATAGTACCACCCACAATGCAAGGGGCAAGGCTCCAGATAATGAAGGAGGTGAAATACCTCAGGGTGATACTGGGCAAGCAGCTCACACGGAACCCGTATGTGAGATATGCGCTGCATAAGGCAACTACAGCCCTGGGGCATGTTGTGCAGCAAATCCTGGGGCATAACTCCCCGCGTCACATATGCCTCCACTGTGTGGTGGAAGGCGACAGGCCGGCTGGCAGTACGGGGAAAACTAGCAAAGCGACAGGCGTGTCTTGCTATCACAGGGGCAATGGGTACATGCCCTACTGCTGCAATGAAGTCCTTTTGAACATCTCACCTCTTCATATACACATCCAGAGGACTGCTTACCTGGGAGCGGTAAGGCTTTTGCAGACAGGTATTATCTCCACCAGGGTCCACAGAATAACTAGACAGTTTAAGCTAGAAGAGGCAGCAGTCCTTGCTACTGACGTTATGCCAGAGCGGAAGAACTTCCTGTGTTAGCGTCCACTCACAGGAACAATGGGAGCAGGGATGTTCCAGACCGGGGTGAGCGCCCTGCAGTCGTACACCGATGGTTCAGTTATGGAAGGCCGAGCAGGACTGGGCATTGTACAGCCCAACTACAGTCTTGCTAAGCCGCTGGGAGAGTACGCCACGATGTTCCAAGCGGAAATCCTAGCCATAAAGATCTGCGCGGAAGAGATCCTGAACAAAGGACTCAAGGGTAAGCGGATCTACATACCCTCGGACAGCCAGGCCATCATTAAAGGCCATCGCAGCCTGTAGTTTTAGGTCTAAGCTGGCATGGGAATGCCTTCATGTGCTCAAACAGCTCGGCGCTCTTAACAGGCACTCCCTCATCAGGGTGCTGGCTCATAGGGGGCATGAGGGCAATGAAAAGGCTGTCCGATGGGAGACACAGGAAAACATTGCCCATTGGCATCGCCAGCCACGACTAAGACGCGAAAAGGCTCGTCACGCCTTCCTGTCAAAGGGCGAAGACGATGCTGACACTCTCCAGAAGGGATCTGAGGGTCTTGATTAGCTTCCTCACCGGACACTGCCCACTCAGATATCACCTCAACAAGATGGGCATCTCAGAGGCGGTGGAATGCAAACTTCGCGGCGAGGAGAACGAGACGGCAGAGCATATCCTATGTGAATGCCCTGCCTTGGCAGCTAAACGCTTCGAATTTTTCGGTCAGGGGACCATAGAACCCGAAACCATAGCGGATTCTGCGGCGAAGGACGTACTCGGCTTCCTAAGAAAGGGTTAGTGTCACAATAGGCCCATACGTGGCCCCAGTGACAAAGGGACTTGTCCCGCACACCCTCGGGGAAAAAATAAAAATAATTAGGTACAATCTATTTTTTTCACTACAGATCAGGCGTCGAATTTTTATCAAATTTTTTTAATGGATTTTAAATGTAACTAGTACATTTTTTACCCTTACGCGTAGTTGGTGCAAATATGTGTGTCATTCGTGATTTAATCTACGGTGTTTTTGTTAGTTTGTTGTTTCTTTAGTAGTTTATTTATTAACATAGGAATCCTTTCCGTGTTACGCCACCGGTTCAGATAGATAGCACAGTTACCGACATCGGGCCGTAAAAGGCTACATAATAATAAACACTTTCGTTCGGGGCGAGTTTCGAAAAGAAGAAAAAAGTGTTTGTGTGTCAACTTTGTGGTGGAATAGCTCAGAAAAACTGGTCGAGTCCGTTGTGGAGCGTTCAACTGATGAATTTTCGGTTAAGAGTGGCGTTACAGAATAAACTCGGTTAATTCGTTCGTCAAATGAATGATAATTGCTCGATGTTATTGTGGTCAATTGTAGTTTGCGCCGAGTAACCGTTTGAATATCTACCTAACGCCGTCAAAGTTTCCTCGAGAAGATAAAACTGTCGACGTTCGAGCAATTCTTTTCTTCGAATTTCCAACGAATGAAATTAGCTGTTTCCGAGCACAAAGCGAGAGCTGACAAGGCAATTTTATGATCGCAGCTTCTCCCATCTCGTTATAAGGGGAAGTGAGTGGTGGGGAAGGGGGTTATCTCACGTTTGCGGTTTGAGGTGTCTTGTGACCTTCTGAGGTTTTGCAAGCGGCGCAACATTCAACGCGAATGACGTCAAGGATATAGGCGCAACGATCCAAGCGTTGAGCCGCCGGCAAACTCAATGATTTGTAGGAATTTTATAGTCGGCGGATATTATCATTCATCGGGAAACAATGGTCGCCGTTGGGCCATTAATCTCTCTCTCTCCTTCTCAGGCTCACTCTCTATCTCTCCCTTCATCTTTTTCACTCTCTCGCTCACCCCCACTCCTACTGCCGTGCTTTCAACTGAAATCGGATAAAATGAATCGAACAGAACTTCATCTTTACCCTGCAGATCGCCATTTGACGTGGGAATGAGGACATTCAGCAAAATCGGTCGAAAACTAATTATAGTTATCACTATGAATCAAAGCACCACATATTTTGTTTCTCTTTAACGTTTAAACTTGTCCTTCGGAAAATGTTTGCTTGTTAGACAAAGACGAGAGCAGCACAATGAGTTCAGTTTTTACTTTCCGCTACCGGAAGGGAAGGAAAGTATAGTAATCGGCCCAAAAAAAAAAAAAAATTGGGTTTTCTTCAGATCTTTACGTTTCAGACCCTACTGAGTCTAAAAAACCTAATTTCGGAGCGTGGTCCGTGTGTGTGTGTGTGTAGTTCGATTTGCGGGAGAACGGCTGATTCGATTGAGCTGGTTCTTTTTTTGTTTTGTTTGTTATTTTTTGTAGACACCAAAATAAGGTTATGGACGATTTCAGCCGGTGGGAAGGGGGGGGGACGAAAATGTACCAAAAACTAGGGTTTTTCGCATTTTTCTCGAAAACGGCTCTAACGATTTTGATTAAACTTTCAAACTATCTTGTCCTAATCAATACCTAACTTTTCTTTACATACATATCTCCATGAAAACGCGGTGAACGGAGATATGGGCCCCTGAAGCAAAAATAGGTTTTCACGCTTTTTGGCAAAACGGCTTCAGCGATTTTCACCTAACTCACAGGATGTTTTCAAATAGTTAATACCTACATATTGGTCTCAATAAATGTTCCCCTGAAAGTCCATTGAGTAGAGATAAAAATGAAAATGTGTCGAAAATAACGTTTTTTAGAACATTTCCGTAAATTCCAGGGTAACTTCTTCACCAGATGTGATAAATCCTAATGGAGTGTCTTTCAGTCACCCATACCCACATTTCTTTCTCCATAATTATTTCTGTATATATATGTTGAACGAAGATATAAGCCAAGTTAGCTCAGAAAAGGAGATTTGTCGAATATTAATTTATCGGTATTCCGGATTTTCTCAAAAACGGCTGTAACGATTTCGATCAAACTTTCGGAGTACTCTCAGCTAACTAGTTCCTACATTTTGATTTCCATTAATGTTTCTGTAGAAATGCGTTGAACGAAGATATAGCGCTCGCCTATGTAGGTGGTGTTCGAACTTAAAGGGGTGGCGGAAAGTTGTGTGCTGCTAAGCACCAGATATTTTTGTAATGAATCTAGCATGTATAACGTTCCAAAAACACTCATAGCAGTACCCCAATGCGACAGAAGTTGAATAATAGTCATAAAATAATCAAGAGCCGCGTCCGAAATTCACGCTAAACTTTTTTTGACTGACTTTATTTCGTGATGTAACTCCAGAACATTGGACGCGCCCCCTTTAAAATAAAGAGTGTTGACTCTCCCGTGAAGTGCCCATACGGTACTCGCTCAATGCAGCTCGTGACATAAGTAGCTACAGCTCCATGAATTTCGGGACGTCAAGCGCTATCAGTTTCACGCAATAGGTTCGTGGAGCCGATGGATGTGTAGCGCTTAGCGTCAGATATTTAGGTAATTCTACTGTTGAAACTAAACTTGGCCTGAGCGCTGTTAATCCTATTGCCCCAGTAGGCTGTCCGTGTTTGTTTTTTGTGGTGGATGCTGGCGATACCCTCACTATCGCCACAAACGGGCCTATTGTAAGGGCGTCCATGAGCTGAGGCTCATGCCCCCCCTCCCCCGTTCCACCCACAACACCAGGGCACTGGGCTCACTTGGTGCGACGTCACACCTATACACCCCCACTACCCCTGCACAAAGCAGAGGACACTGCCTTCGCCACCTCTTCCGGCCAAAGAAATGGCCTCCCAACACCTGCCACAACATAAGACAATACGAGGCTAAGGCTATAAGAGTGGCCTGACTGTCCACCATAATGTAGATCTTCAGCCGCTAAAGTCGCCTCTGCAGCGGCCACTGCTCACGGACTGTCACTGCAGACACCTCTACCTGGAACACTGTGGCCAGCGACCCCAATGGGATCGCTGCTCTAATTCTCGCCCTGAAGATACCTGCCCCTGCCAGGCCACCCCGCACCGAGCCATCAGTGTAATAAACCAGGGCCCCAGCTTCAAAAGTGGGAGCTCCCCCTTCCCCCCTGGATCGCTCATGAATGAGTATCCGAAAGGGTAGGGCGAAGTTGAACCTGGCGGGCATTTAGTCTACCACATGCAGCCCAGGCCCCTCCACCTTCACCCAGTCAAGGATCAAGTGGCAAGAACCCCTCCTCCCCCGCATTATCAGATCCAACTCCAACATACGCACAGCTTGAAGGAACTCCGTCCTTTTAACATGTATGTGGAGTGGAGCTAATTCTAACAAGACCTCAGTGCAGCCGTGGGGCACGTTATCATACAGCCTGTAATATCCAGACACGCCTTACATTGAAATTAGTTCAAGTTAGATATATCCATCTATTTAATTAGTAAAACACCATCACTAACTCTAAATCGGCATTGCTCGCTTTTTAAAATATTATTGTTAATTTATATATGTCAAGGACTGAAGATATTCATCGGTCGAAAACTCCCTTTTGAACCCGTGACGTCAAGGCCTAATAATGACCTGCCACCTGGACACTCGCTTGCGTGTCAGTTCCGTTTGCAACAGCACAGTGCAAGGAACGTGGTTGGGCATTGACAATTATCATCACGCTTCTGAAGGAGTTCACAACCCTTAGATTAGCTAAATAAATTATTAGATAATTAAATAAATGATCAGAAACTCCATATTATAATGAAATTAACCAACTAAAAACATACTTCTTATAAGCTGCTTTAGGGACAATTGTGGGGTCTCATAAGTCACTTTACGCATTTCTTAATAATAGCGGCATGTTGTAGGTAAATTCGGCGTCACGTACAGCGGGACTTTGGTACAGGTACAATGGCCACAGGGGGGTGAGGCCATACTCAAATTTACTGGGATGCTTATGAAAAAACGTAAGGGGCTGATTTGACGTATATTTACCCGACAGAAAACACTTAAACGATATTAAATAGATCGTACGAGGGCAATCTTTTTGGCTTCTCAGCTGAGAGATAGTTTTTTGGGCTATTGTAAATGGGTTTAATGTTGATGAGAAAGTGCCCCCCACCCCCATGACTGTTTGCGTGATTTATACAGAATAGAATATTGTCGTAATATTGCAGTTTTTGTAGATGGCACTTCAATTAAAAAATAGAGCCTCCATCGCAATCACCAGAGTGGCTAATTCACATTTTTCCCAGGCTTAAATCTGCAATTTACCTTCTGCGGGAACTATTTGCGAAGGTACGAAAGTTCTGCTTTAATTAACAGCTCCTAAGTTCATATTTACACTACACACAGCATTGCATTATAAACAGCAGGCTTTGCTACTTGCATAGACGTATTTGGATTAAAATTCAAACAAAATCGACCCAAATGCGAAAACTCAGTTCAAATCAAATTTGCTCAAAACCACATGTTTTTTCAACGGCTATAACGATTTTCATCGCATTTTTCGGTTGGAAATAAAATAACACTACGTTTTATCCGGAGGAAAATGAATGGAGCAGCACAATAAATTATCATATATTTCGTAGAAAATCAATTTTGTTTTTTATTAAAAAAATGTGGGTATGGGTGGCTAAAAGACACTCTGTAAGATATATCACATCTGTTGAAGGAGTTACCCCGGAATTTATGGAAATGTTCGAAAAAACGTTATTTTCGACACATTTTGATTTTCATCTCTGTTCAATGGACTGTGAGAGAAACATTTATTGAGAACAATATGTAGGTATTAACTATTTAAAAACGTCCTATGAGTTTGGTAAAAATTGTTGAAGCCGTTTCGCCAAAAAGCGTAAAAACTTGTTTTTGCTTCATAGGCTTATATCTCCGTTCACCGTATTTTCATGGAGATATGTATGGAGAAGAAAAGTTTTGAACTGACTAGTAAAAGATAATTTGAAAGCGTAATCAAAGTCGTTAGTGCCGCTTTCGAGAAAAATGCGAAAACCCCTAGTTTTTTTGTAAATTTTCGTCCCCCATCCCCCCTTCCGATCGACTAAAATCGCCCACAACCTTATTATGGTGTCTACAAAAAATAACAAACAAAACAAAAAAAGAACCAGCTCAATTGGATCAGCCGTTCTCCCGCAAATCGAACTACAGACACACACACTCGCGGGCCACGCGCCGAAATTAGGTTTTTTACACTCAGTAGGCCTAAAAATGTGAAGATCTGAAGAAAACCCCACTTTTTTTTACACATTTACTAGACTTCCCTTTCCCTTTGGGGTAGCGGAAAGCAAAAATTGAAAAATTCGCTCTAAAAACGGAGCGTGGAGTGTTTGGAATGCTAAAATCGTATTATTGCGGCCTTCTGAACTCCCCAGCGCTGACCGAAAGTTATCGAACGTGATGACTGATGTGTGACGTGTGTTACGATGTGTTCATTTTCTACGATAAGGCGCTAAAAATTAAAAGACTCGAACCGCTTATATCCGAAGCTCTCGCCTTTCGAAATAATTGCATTTCGAACCAGCACCTTAGAGCTGAGCTGAGCCCTAAGTAGCTTCCCTTTAGGCCATAAAAGGTTGGAATAAAGAAGGTTTTATTTTCCGTAGAAAAGCTCTCTTCTTCGCTCCCCTTCTCTCGTCGAATAGAACAAAGGGATGCAAATCTTGAACGGTGGATACGATGAACCTCCAGAATCCTCGTCGGGAGGGGATCGAACTTTAACAAGTTCGTCCAAACAGTGACGTCGCACGCTGGTTATCGATGAGGCAGTTGAATGTACTGAAATGAACTCGGAGTGAAGATCTGAAGAGGATTAGAGCGTGCAAAATATACGAAGGTATTGCTAGGGATGAATATCTAGTGCGAAGCAAAGCGCGACTTTCTGCAACCCCCCGAAATTGGGCGACCTGCTGTACATACCGTTCAACATATTTCTACGGAAACGTTTATACGGAATAATAGGTTGGTGTTCCATTGCCCTAGGCCCCACTCCAACGGATTTTCAAGCAGAGAAATATGATATTATCGCCGGGGCAATCCTAATGCATGAGTAAGCCTGTAGCAACAGAACTATCAACATATTGACCGATAATCAAGCGTCCTGCAAGGCGCTGATGAACTACTGCACAACGTCAAAATTGGTGCAAAAGTGCAGGATGTGGTTGTGCTTGGGTTATTTCTCATGGCCGTGGATTTCCCTGAAGTGGTCTTCTCATCTTTTCCCTCTCCTCCTTTTTCAGATTCCTCTGAACAACAGACAGCTCCTCAGAAACTCATTCACCTATGAACTCTCACGAAAGACACACTCGTCTCCCTTTTCTCTCTCTCATCTCCTTCCGAAACAGTCGTCCCCTGTACACAAACCCTTCTCACTTCATTACGCATAATATAGGCCTCCTCACGCTCACCGAGTTTCAAGGAAAAACGAATGATTCCACTTGTTCTACGGATGGAATAAGTGACTCTTGGTATCGCATGTTTATCTGCATGATTTTGCTGGTTTAACCCAGCTAGCAATGTGGTGTGGCTCAAGGTTTCTGAGGCTGCCTCTCGACTATCTTGTCATCATTATTGCTCATCATCTTTATCTTCTACTCAGAAGTCCTTGAATCCGTTAAGATAACAGACATATAACAGCCTGGTAGATTCACAGAATATTACTAGGGACTTGCAGAACATTTAGTTACATTAACAACAGTTACATTCCCCTGAAATCTTCGCTCAAATCGAAATGCTAGGAGAATTTATAACTTTCAACTGTAAGTTCTTGCACGTAGTGAGCGGTTCCATCGCAACGAGGATTCCAAAAATTATACTAGCAATTTCGTGACGATCCTATTTCAAACGACCGAAAACAGTCGATTAAGCTGCGCCCTCCATCTCTCACGCCATCTCCACAACCAGCACCTTAGAAGATCTACTAATTAAACGACCTAATACCACATGAGAGCAACAACGGAGCTCTCGAGCTATGAAAGCCTGTTATGTTACGTTGGGTAAGTTCATATTGAATCCTCGTGTTGCTTGATGAGGGCGCGAGGGCTCGTAGATAATCCAACGCGACGTTGATAGTTATCATAAGGAAATTAATGAGCCTCGACATTGATCCTTAATCCTGTGGCTTCATCGAGATCACATGGGCGTTGTTGATACAAATGAAAGGGCTTTCATCTCAGAATCTCAAGAGTTAGCTCTTCTTCGGTTTAACTTCCGAAGTAAATACTCAATAATTGACGAGAAAATGCGTTAACTTACGACCTCATTTCCGGTGGTCTCCGTCGCACAACTTTCCTCAACACATCAAACGATTTTTATTACTCGTCGAACCCACTCTGCTTTTCTCTCGGTTTATACGCAACTAGGTGGTCGTTTCGTACAGAAGCTGTTTGACTTTTCGAAATTTATCAAGTTGCTCTAGTTGCGTTACTATCTTAGTTGAGCAATCAACTCTAACATGATGAAACCGTCAACGTGCCTTTTTTTGTGATGGTTCGCGTTCACTGGTTTGAAATTACAGATAATCTGGTGCGGAGCAATAGACAACTTTCCTCGGCTCCGCGTCCGTCCGGCGATTTTCACGCCTTCAGCAACTAATTCGACCAATTTTTCCACTCAGTTCGTACAAACTGGGTAAAAGAAAACTTTGGGTTTTAGTTGGAAACTGATTAGGGTTAAGGTTCGGGAGTTTATTGGGATGCTGCTGCCTACGCCGCGACCTTTATTCGGGAATCATCGACCATACGGATAATTAGACATGTCAGTTTGGGAACGTACGGTTTCAAAGTTCTCGGATTGTAGGGGAAACGCTTCGAAAAAGGTCAATAAAAAACGCTGCAAATTCATGCGCAACGCCTTATTATTCTCTTGACAGCTTGACACCGTCTCACGTCTCCAGGACCTCTCCTATTCAATCCAACGACGAAAAATACCAATAAACGATACGATACACCTAGTTCATTTGCCATAAATCGTTTTGTATAAAAGTGATACATATGAACGTGAAAGTAGGGTATTAAACTATTATTTGAATGCTGAGAGAGAGGAGGCTCGAACTTGAAAACCCAGAAATTGGTTCTGTAGTACTGACTGGACGACTTTTCGGAGATACAGCGAAATACAGGTACGCTTATGTTCGGCAATAAATGGTAATGTGTTTTTGCAGTATACACAAGCAATTTGAACATGTTTTTGTCGTCAGTTGTGATCTTGGACATCACCCAGTTGGCCTTAAGGATCGAACGTGCTGAGGAGAGTGGCCTGGTGCTCCAGCTCAATATTTACGGCACAGTAAAGTTTTTTTTTGTTGACATTATATGTCTTTACTTTGCTTTATTTTCGAGTTTATTTGCTACATAAACTCGAAAATGTAACGCGGGATATGTAACGGAGAAGCGTCACGAAATTTGTGTTGGGTTAAGTGCATGGTAACGTCTGTTACAAAATGTAACGCTTGGTAACGTGGTGGTGGTTTATGCAATTGGTGGTTTGATTGTGCTCGTTGATGGTTTCGATATAATGGCCGCGTCAATTGCAATGGACATCATCACTTATTCACTGACGCTTCTCCGTTACATATCCCGCGTAACATCTCCTGCGTTACATTTTCGAGTTTATGTAGCAAAGTAAATACATAAAACGTCAAAAAAATAATCGTAACCCTGGTGGGACTCGAACCCACAACCTCCGGTTTAGGAGACCGAGTCCTTATCCATTACGCCACAGGGGATGTGCTTGCAACTCGGGTTAAGAAATTTTGTGACGCTTCTCCGTAATGCCCCCAGCCGGCGTTACATTTTCGAGTTTATGTAGCAAAGTAAAGACATAAAATGTCAAAAACAAAAATAAAAGAGATAAACTGTTCCTAGTGGTTGCGTACTTGTACAAAAGCTGTACCCACCGTTTGTATAAAGGTTTCTTTTGCGCCCGTTTTTTTCAATCACTCATAAGGAATCGCATCGGAGGAAATCGAGGTTTAGTTTAAAGAAAAAGACATAAAATGTTTTGGTTGATAATCGACGACATCAATTAAAGCACTTCACGAGTAAACGTAATTCGTTTCTCGAAGTTTTTTGCAAAGAAGCGCCAGAGTTGCCACATGCACGTAACAAGACTCTTCCCTTCAATTGAACGACGAAAGTAGACTGTTTCCTAGTTGACGCTAGACTGGACGAGGGGAACTGACGTGTTGGAGTGAGACGGACGGCAGATCGCTTATGCGAGAAGAAGAAGAAGAAGAAGATACTCGTATCAGGAAGGCAGCTGCGGAGCAAAGGGTCTGCCAGAGTTGCTGGAACCAATAGCATTGCTCCGTGGGCTATGAGCCCATTGGGGCCCCCCTTAGTGCCACAGCCACCGCTGGTACTCATTGCCTCACCTCCCTGGGTTCGGAGGAGGGGGTTGCCCGGTCGGGGACCGAACCAGAGTCCGCTGGATCTATCCTGGCCTGGCTCGGAAAGCCTCACGCCCCAATGCGCTTGGCCAATGGCCCCGTCTTAGCACCCAGGAGCTATAGTCAGTGGTTAACTGCACCGCGAAGTACGCACGACGTCTTTTATCAGGTAAGTGCCGTCGTCACAATAGACCCCACACTGTGGCCGCAGTGGCAAAAAAGATAACAGCCCCTTCCCTGCGAGTTTTGCCAATATAAATAAAAGAGGATCGTTCTCCCTCCGCGTTCCAATGATAGCAAACGAGGGAGGAGAGTTTGTATTAAGTTATCACTACGCTCGCCCCTTTTCACAACCATTACGCATGTACGTCACGTATTGTTCTTTCGCTTCCGCAATAAGAACTGAGGCTTAAGCGTAATATGACGCTCAAGGCAAATTGACATTTATCGAGGCAACGCTCTGTTTACAGTGAAACCATCGAACTACGCGCGTAATTCAACTTCGACGCTCGAGGGCCTTTCGAAACAAATGAGATGTTAAGCCTGGATTAAAGGCGGAGTTGACAGCCACAGAACAGAGCGTTTTACTCAAGGGGCCTTTTCAATAGAGGACCGACCCGTGTGGCGAGCTAGCTGTTACTTCCCTGAGCTCGAAGAGGAATCAAATTATTGCAATCAGCTGGTGTGACGCGGTTCTCTTTCAATCGCGTTCAAAGAAGTTATGTTCTTTCATACCGTTCGTTCCTGAACTCGCGAACCTGCAAGAAACCCCCACTGCCACCGTGGCACAATTTATCTTTCTTCTTCTTAGGGCTATCGAAAGTAATAACTCCAAGCGCTTATAATCGCTGAATGTACGTGGGGCTGAGGAAAGTTGTGTGATGCATCGGTCCCAAAGTATATTTTTACGTACTTTCCTAGGTTCGTCGCGCCTAGAATGTAAAATTGATCGGTTTTTCGGCTACACCCCACTTTCTCAACCTGACGGTTAGACTTGAGCTCTCTGCCTCACGATTGTCTCTGAGGCATCAGGAATTAGCGCCGTCTTCGTTCCTTTCAGCTGCCGCGCGCCACTCATCTCCCTCCCTTAGGTTTCCATCAGCAGGAGCTTGCTAATTATCCGGCTCACAGCTTCCTCGCCCCACGACTCTTAACACTCCCGTTGTTTGTCGCTTTACGGGAGGGGTGTTCTCGTTTTTGTGGTATGGATGGTAGGGGATTGGGGGTTACGAGTCGTGGGGGGGTATCGCTCGTTTCACCGAATCTTGAAGCGTAATGTGTTGCCTGGAGGGTGTAGCGGAGGGAAGCGGCGCTCCCTTATATTCTTCTAGCATTGTCATGTTTCTGAAGGAGTTTCCAGCCCTCGCGTGCTCTTCTGCTGGCCCGACTCACTTCTTTTTTTTTTCTCCTGAATCTCCGGCTCTCTTCGAGCTTCTGAGCAAACACTCGACTCAAGTCGTAGAAATCCCCCTTTTCCTTTTAACTCTTTCTCTTCACGCGCTGCACTTCTTCAACGTCACCGCCCTAATCACTCGTGAGGGTTCGGTCTAACTACACAAAAGTCTCAGCCGCGGGCAAATGAGGGAAAACCCTTGGTAAGCGATGAAACGTATTTCGCAATATCAGCTTTTCAATCAGATTCCGCGCACAGACAACACTTGCCCTCAGACAACACTTGCGCCAAGGGGGCTCTCAAAAAGCGTCTGACATTGAATGTTGGTTGAGTGTCACGAACCTAGATCATAAGCAACAGAGAGGATTTTCGTACGAATGAAATGAGGCGTTCGTAACTCAATGAATTTCAACGAGGAACTATACATCTTTTTTTATATTTGAGGCAACTAGGTAAACCCCCAATGTAAGACGACCTTGAGGTCCATCCAGCAGCCAGTAGATGCTCTCCTGGCACCCGTTCCGCCTAGCAGAATCTGCAACTCTGATTCGTCGTCATCAATACGTCCCCACCATTCTTGCACAAAACGCAAGGCAACCTTAAGATCCATCCCTGCAACCCCCTCTGGCTGCAGCTGATGAACCCCAAGCACTCTGAGGCGCGTCGCAGCCAGTCCTCAGTAGAGGACTGTGTTTGCTCTCCTTTATACGTTATTCTGCAACGCTGCGTTGGTAGTCTATTGGATACAGTGCTCAACTATAGTACGTGAGGTGCTGCGTTCGACCCCAGGGAAGGAACTTTTTTAAAAAAAGTGACGTCATCCAAACGCTCGGGAATTTCAGTAGGAGGGGGGGGGGATCCTACTCCCCTCATAAGTACGCTCACCCTCCGCTGACAGCATCACCGCCTCGCAGAATCTGCAACTTTGTTCCTCTGACTTGCCAATCTTGGCGAGGTGGTACCTTAGCGCACAGTGTCCTGTGAACCGGCCACACACCATCCGTATACTTTCTCTCACCAGACTGAGGACCTCTCTTGTTCGCTCCCTGGAGAAGTTCAGTAAACAACCTTGACTGCCTTTGGACTGCCAGCTCTGTACTTCCCCTCCCACTTGCCAACCTCCTCGATCAAGTGGCTCTTGAGGTTCCCTCCGCACCAGGAGAAGTGGAGATCCTTTTCTCGCCAATTTGTCGGCCTCGTCATTCCCTCGTATCTGTGTACGACCTGGCACTCAACACATCGTTAATAAATTTCCCTTTGACGAGGTCTTCAGACCAGTCATGCATTCCCAAACCGGCGCCGTCAAGATGGTATAAGATGCCAGGTTCTTAAGTGCAGCCTGACTCTTCGACATGATATCCTTTTATTGTGGATTCAGCACTCGCCTCGTGAACTTGCAGGAAAGGCGAGGGAGTGTGAAGCTCCACCTTGAGGCCTCCTAACTTTAGGTTGATCGCTTTCACAATCAGACGACGAAAACAGATAAACAAGCAATGAAACAAGACGAACAAAAAATTAAGATGATAGCAATAACTCGAGAGTAAAATAATGGCCAGATAACAAATCGTGCTGGAACAAGAAAACTCGAGTTGAAAGAAGATAAGTGTACAAGATGCTCTAGGAGTCAAAGATTTCACCTTGTTGTAACTTTATAGTCTCCTCCGATTCGGCCATCTCGTCGAATCCCACACGATTTTTCGAGTTTAAAGTGGGCAACACGAGCCCGTAGAAAATTATTGTTCTAATAAATTAAATAACAAATTGACCTATATTAACAACACAACAACAACACAATTACAAATGACTGAACTAAGAAAAAGGCTACTTACGAGCCCAACGTTGCGGCACCAATATGTGGGGTTCTAATTTCCTTTATTTTTTTATTTCTTTAACACCCTGTTAACAAAAGGCTCTTTGGGGTGCGGACCTATCGTCCTATTCTCTCTCTGAGGCTCTCACAAAAACAAAAGTAAACTTCTTCAAACAAGAGAATATAAATTTAATATGAACTGTTTACGATGGAATAAATTTAATGACGGTGTTGTAATTATACGGTTTATGACGCACCTGCATCTAGGGATCCAATGGGATGCCCAGAATTCAAAGAAATAAGTCAGCCCGGTCTATTTTCCTGTGTTTAAAGGGTCGAGATGGCGATTCGCTAGCCGCTTCAGAGACGGCTTCTCCACTCTCCAGCGTCTAGCCTGCGATTACTTCCTGCGTTTTTGCGACGTTCGAAATGGCGCTCCCCACTCCCTAGCGTTTCCTGCAAGTTCACGAGCCGAGTTCTGACTCCACAATATGTTATGTTTTGCACGCTTACATTCGGGATTTCTCGTTCTTCGTAATCTGAAGTGTGAGGCACTTGGAAACTAGTTTTAATAATAACTTTTGGGTAAAATCGTCCAGGACACTCAAACTAAGCCTACTCTCCCCTCGACGGCACTAATTAACAGTATGTTTCAAAAACGATTAACTGCAGGTATGGATACTATATACGAGAGCATTGATAACTACGCACGTAACGCATGAATAGAACGTTGACGACTGACATCCTGATGGTGAGGAGCCCCTGAAATAAAATGTACAATAAGATGCAGTTTCTGTAGATAGTGGAGTTGGTGTTGACCAGAAACATCTTGCCATCACATATATCCCTGCTCATGAGGTGCTATACTGTGGAGTCAGAACTCGGCTCGTGAACATGCAGGAAAGACGAGGGTGTGTGAAGCGCCACTTCGAACGTCGCAAGAACGCAGGAAGTAGTCGCAAGCTAGACGCTGGAGAGTCTCTGAAACGGATTGCGAATCGCCTTGTCGACCCTTCCCACACAGGGAAATAGACCGGGCTGACTTATTTCTTTGAATTCTGGGCATCCCATTGGATCCCAGACGCCGGTGCGTCATAAACCATATAATTACAACACCGTCATTAAATTTATTCCATCGTAAACATATTAAATTTATTTTCTCCTGTTTGAAGAAGTGTATTTTTGTTTTTGTGAGAGCCTTAGAGAGAGAATAGGATGATAGGTCCCCCACCCCCTGACAGCCTTTGTTAACAGGGTGTTAACGAAAATTAAAAAATAAAGGAAATTAGAACCCCACAATACAGACATCTTCATGTACATTTTAATTAGTGCACGATTACAATTTTAAACGTTCCTAAATTTCAAACGGAGCAACCTCCAAAAATAGCAACCTTCGTGACTAACAATTGCACCTTTGGGTGGCAAGAAGCTCCACCTAAGTTCCAAACAATAGCCTTCGTGTGCGGCATTCCCTCTTTTGAATGCTTTGAGGATTCTCCGAATTATAACGCCCGGAGAAAAAGGTTCTCACTTTGATTGACCTGAAAATTGAATAAAGTAAAATAAAAAGCCTCTTCCAGAAAAATCCCAAAATTATATACACGTTCTTAACTTGGAACACAATAAAAAATAAACGAGAAACAATTTGATAAATCAACCACACCCTGTGTCCAACAGACGATAAACAGTTTCTTGGCGCGTAAACTCGAGGACGAGATTGATGTCGTTCTGGCGCGCTTCTTCGTTCAGCCCCGGAGCCGTACTGCTTTCGCAAAGGTGCTCGTTCGCGTCCGTCCGCCTAATCAGTCGGCATCTTAGGGAGCGGGCCCAAACTTGAGTGGGCCTGAAAATGTCCAAACCTATTCAGCCATTTGTGCAGGCCAATACGATTCGCACACGTGAAAACAACAGTCATATTTGCGTTACGCACGAATCAGATGAGCAGTAAAAAACAATACAAAATAGAAACATATTACCCACATAAATTTAACTACCTGCTCGCCAGAGCTGAGGAAGGAGCTCAACTCGGGAGTGATGCGTGGTTATGGGATGTGCTGTTTTTGTTGGGAAAGGCGAGGTTCGGAGTGAAGTGAACGTGCATCTGCAAGCGAAGGGAAGCAAAGAAAGAAATATTTTCTCTTTTGATCATTATGATCGCTATAATTAGTTTTGACCCGATTTCGCTCATACCCTTATTTTTGCGTCCAATGGCGATTCGCGTTCTGAACAATACAGTCAAGAAACCTTTTTTTCAACCTTCCCCCCTCAAAATTCGCCACTTTACGTTTCAAGGCATGTAGATTCCAAATCTGCAACGTCCGTTCGAATGCCATCGCGTAACTCTTCGCGTAAACCCCATAAAATAACTAGTCACCGGGCTATTCGACATTGACACCTGCAACGCTCCAATTGTCACCTCCGCCGTTTGGGAGTCTCGAAATAAAATATGCCTGCGAGAGGAAGGGACAGGATCTGGATGAGTCTTCCGGACGGTTTTGCCTACATAATAAAATACTCTCGCGTCATCTCTGCATGAAATATTCATCTCCGTACGTCACGGACCATCAGTGGCATCGATCAACCTTCGTAACGTTGATGCTGGTGGGTAACGTTTGGAAAAAGAGAATACTTATCGAGGCGTTGGTCGAATCCGAAGGTTGATGCGGAACAAAAATATATCGTTCCTGATTTATGACGAAAATAAAAAGTCGTTCTTTAGGTTACTTGAACCTTCGCGTGATTTCCTCGAGTTTGGTATTCAGAATGGGGGAATGATGGGGGTGTAAACTATCGGTTCAAAACTAGCTATAGTTATTTTAGCGATTCTAGAGTCAAATCTTTTTATTTTCCTTGGTTCTACAAAATACAAAGGAAAGTGTAATCGGCCAAAAGAAAATTTTTTGAGCTCTCTTCAGATCTTTACGTTTCAAGGCCTATTGAGTCCGGAAAATACCATTGGGGAAAATGATCTGCGTGTGTGTGTGCCAAGTTGCCAAGGCTCCACTGAAGCCACAGCAGAAGCTGACCTACGGGCTGGTTTTTGGGGAATGAGCTTCCGAAGGTTGATGAGCCTTGATAGAACCTCTGCAGTTTGTGCTTGGCTAGGCCTTCTGCATAGCGTCCCATGTGCGTACATTCACTTTCTGGTTCGATCTGGAGGACTCGGTGTTTCATCTCTCATTGCCACAATTCCGTACTTGAGCTGTAAGCGCCTGCTGACGCGGTCTGCAATCAGGTACCCACTGTCATCTGAGGGCTGGGAAGTGGAGAGAAAGCTGCACTACCGGGTTGTGCTTGGAGAAGGACAACTATTCCGCAGTGTTCAGGTAGTATCTGGCAGCCGGGATCTGGTGGTGGCTTGGCAAGCCAAGAAACAAAAATTAGCCAGGATGGGTCTTCGTATGGCAGTGTCAGAAGCTCGTGGGAGTGAAGGCGTGTAACATTAGTTTCGCAGGGTAGCGCAAGATAAGACGGAGATCCGTCGGCTAGGTGTGAGCTTTGGAAGGCGTTCCCCGAGGTATCACCACCCGGGGGTTGCTCGGGTCGTACCTTAACTGGTGGTCGTTCTATCGTGGAATATCCTCTTATCCTTATTTCCTTTCCCGTCCCAATCCTTCTATCCCTAGAGTAGGGTAGTCTGGGCGCCCTCCCCATTTCCTTACTTACTATTTATTTAGTTTTTCCTTTTTTGGGCGCCACCGTCTCCCATTTACGGTGAGCTTTGGAAGAAAAAATATATCGGCAGAGTTTTTGATCTGCGAAATGGCAATAAAGAAATAAGAACAACGAGTAAGTCACAATTAATGCTACACATCGGAAACAACATGATGGACAAAAGGTCATTAACCACCACTTCCATGCCATGCAGCTTATCTACCGTGTCATCCCGAACGTCATCTGGCCTCATTCGTTGCAGTATCAGCCTCTTCAAAAGAGTAGCCTTTCGCGCGGGAGTCTTTGACTGATATATTTCGCGCAACCTGGACCGCGCAGCCTTTGACCAACTTCAAATCAGGCGGGCTTATGGCCAAAATCAAGTTCGCTTTGGCTTTCTGATCTTCTTACGTCCAAACTTGAGCTCCAGGAGGCTCCTGTGGCTTCCTGATGTTACCATTGGCATATCCCCATCCTCCCGACTTGATCAGGAGTGCTTCCACATGCATTCTCTAAGCGACTCAATTTTAATCGAACTACTTATCGCTAATCTGGGTCCATATCGTGTTTCACCATTCAAGTAAGCGGCCTCAACTTCCATATTGTGTTTCATGGTAGTCCACACCTACCTTTTGCTACCAAACGTGCTCTATCTACTTGTTGACCAACACAATTCGACTACCCACAGCACTTTAATCTTTCGGTAGTTGGTCAAGTTCCCTGGTGTTGTTCATCAACAATGAAACAAACTATTTCCTGACTGCAGCAAACCAATCGTTCGCATCTGGTCCTTGAAATGATTCGGTAGCATTCATTCCGGCAGCACAAACAAGAACAGTAAATCGTCTACCGATACCACTTTTCTCAATGTACTCTTTGAACTCCTTATTGTCATACTGGCCGCCGTTGCTCGACTGCAAGTATTTTATTTTAGTTTCATTCGTGTTCCCGAAAAACCAAACCAAAAAGCTGACCTCAGGCCTGAACGAGCGTTCTACTCTTTTGAAGAGGCTGATATTACAACGAATGAGGCCAGATGGAGACTTTCGGGATCATGTTTTGACACGGTAAATAAGCTGCATGATTTGGACGTATTGGTTAATGATGACCTTTTGTCCATCATGTTGTTTCCGACGTGTAGCATTAATTGTGACTTACTCGTTGTTCTTGTTTCTTTATTGCAATCTGCTATATGTTTTCTCCAATGGCCAGCGCTCCTCAACGAGCTTAAAGCTAATCAACCGTAACCTCAACATGCACTGCGCTGCAACAGATAGAACTGCTATGATCGCTGCGTCTACGTCCGGGGGTGCCCACAGGGCTCCTTGGACCAACACTCTGGAACGCCTTCTTCGAAGGTCTTCTCAGGAGGCTCATGAAGACTGACCACGAGCCCTTCGCCTACGTTAGATGATCTGACTGATCTAATCCGTGCACAGTCGATCCATCAAATCGAGGCGAAACCCCACCATGTACTATTAAAGTAATTAGGTTAGTTCCGCCAGGAGATAACTACTAAAGTTAACGTACCAGTTAGGTGAGTCTGTCTCTTCTAGTTATTGAGATACTGTGGGCGAGTGCTTTCTATGTAAAGAGACGGCCAGACGGTGGTGACCTCTGGTACGTGTTGCACGTGGCTTGAGTAACTTAGGCTTTTAAAGAAATCTCGTTCAGGGTCAACTTCCACCCTTCTAGTTCAATCCACCAACCGTTTCGAATCTTTCATTTTGAGAATCTTATGAAAGCTTTTTTCTTCTGTATCGAAATACGTTTAATATTTTTAAGGAAAGAAACCCCGTGAGGGAGGGGGTGTTATTGTTAATATTGTATTTAGAGATTAATTTCAAAGGGCTGGGCGAAGGGTTGATAAAAAGGGGTTTTAAGACGATTTTTAACGCCACTAGGGGACGGGGTTATTGAATCGGAGGGAAACACTCAAGGAGGGATCATAATCGATCAAAACCTCATTCAGGATGAAAATGAGTCCCATCCCCCCCTCACCGAGTCCCATAAGCTGAGGATAGTTGCTGCTAGATGTGTCCGCTGAGATATCAGAGAGGAAGCGAGAGTGGTCTACCAGAAACTGTAATTCAAAATTTAATGGCAAGCCCTAGGCTATTGAGAAAAAAACCCCCTACGTATTATCTTCGACCTCTGCCAGACTTCCTCCTCACTCCACCATCCCCTCAGTGATCTTTTCACTCTTACAATTTTTCTTCTTCTTCGACAGTCCTTTTGTCGTTCGCCATTTGCCCTGGAAAAAAAAAGAAAGTGAACTCTATTCCTTATGGCGACTCCTTGAGGCGCGGGAGTGACGGGGGTTTGAAGAAGAAGATTGAAGGAACTTGGGTTATTAAATGAGGCTCAGCTTTTGGTAGGGTCGAAAGAACGAAGTTGTTCCTTCAAAGAAAAGTTACTATTTTTGAGGGAGAAGAGGTAGGAGCGGCCGGTGGGGGCTCAATATATTTACCAACTCGGAAAACGCTTGGAGGTTTTTATAACGTAATTTTTAGGCGGATGTTGGAAGGTGGGATTGGCTCAAGATCTTCTCTCCAATGGGAAGGCGACAAAAGTTGCGGTCCTAACAGAACTGGGTAATTCTCGCGGGATCTAACGGAAATCCAGTAACCTGCTGGGAGACGGTTGCGCCTAGGTCTCTTTTGAGGCCTGCATCAACCCATCAGCACTTCAGTGGCCTTACCATTTGCTTGCTCGCTCACCTGTCCTTCCTCATTCAGTTATTCCAGTCACCTCTTTCTATCTTTGACGGCAAGAACGCCTTCAGGCGTGCCTGGGAAACAGCAGGCCCTCCTGGCATCAGTCATGTCCCAGACAGGACCTCGTGGCGGAGCCAGGTTTTGGTTGGCCGAGGGGGAGATTCTGCTGCATTCTATATTTTTGATTATTTTTCATACTAGGGGAGGGGATGTTGCTTTTAAAGCAAATGTAGGAAGGTGGGACTGCCTCAAGATCTTCTCTCCAATTTGTGACGTACCTGGGGAATTTTCTCACAATTCACCCGTGTACAGAACACGCGTGAAAGTCGTTTCTGGGCCCAAAAGAAAACAACAAATCAAATACGCTCAATTCTACTCACTTGGTGAAAAAAAAAATGCCTTCAAGATAGTACTGGGAAATGAAATTATAAACTGAATAAGACCCACTTGAATTTAATCAGGGAAAAATAGAAATGAACTCCTTTTAGAATGAAACAAATAACCTATGCTCGGATTGTATTAATGACAATAAAGGGACAACAGGGAAAATGAAACACCAAGCTCTGATCGCTTACCTTACTTCACACAATATAAAGGGACGTTTAAGAACTGATTCACTGACTTAGAAAAAGGAGGCGATTCGGTAGCCGTTCTCATACTAAAAAAAAAGCGGCTCCTCCGCTAATATAAACAGCGGCGAACTGCACGGGTGGCGGCAACAGTGTTGCCGCCTTCGGCAGTCTGCCACAAACCATTACAAATGTGAAGGCGGACAAAAGTTGTGGTGCTTCCAGAACTGGGTAATTATCGCGGGATCTTATTGGAAATCCAGTTACCAACGTCACTTTGACGTGTAGGGGAGCGTAATTGAGTGAGGTGCGTGAGATGAGAGCAGGCCTTCGATAACGCTTTGTTGTAAACTCATAATCAAGAGCCAGCGATCTAGTCTAGAAAAATAGAGAAAAACAAGTCCAGGAAGAAGAAGATAATTGAGCACCAGCCAAAACTGAGTTAATGCTCGCTTTCACCGGTGAAGGTGCTGCGGTCAGCTGATGGGACTGGCACGCCGCGTGGTAGTCGGTGATGGAAACTGAGGGCCCTGTGTAGGTATATTCGCAGATGTGGTACTGTGGCTACCATCCAGTTATTATTTAATAACGCTTGTTCATGACCAGAATCATGAGAGATTTTTTCAACTCCAAAAACACATTTTGCCACATTGATACTAATCCCATGACTACTCAATCGAGTAGTCATATGCTCCTTCGGTGAAGATGAAGCAATATGAATATCATCCAAATAGAAAAGTTAAATCCTGGAGAATAGAGTGGATGTACCGTTTGGACGACTGTGCCGCATTCTTCATTCCAAATGGCATACGTACAAACTCAAATAGTCCGAAAGGAGTTACTACGGCTGTCTTGGGTATTTCGTTGTCAGATACTGGTAGCCTAGGCACGAACTAGGTCAACCTTTGAAAACGTAGTTTTGTGAGCTAAAATCCTGTATATGTGGTATAGGGTGTGCATCACGAATGATAGCTGGGTTCAGAGCCCTATAGTATCCGCAGGGCCTCCACGCGCTGTCTTTTTTTGGGACCATATGAAGGGTGCTGGCCAATGGGCTCTTTGAAGGTCTACATAGCGCAAACCTGAGTGAACAACGCAGTTTAATTAGGACATGAGTGGACGTACGAGGGGCTGAAGAAAGTTACTCCCGTTTGTTTTTCTAAAATAACCACGCCACGCGATTTTCGCTTAATTACCAATTTCATGCGATAGTCCATGAATCAGATACTCGATATCGTTCTTTGCTGAAAGCATTCTCTGGGCATCGCGGAAAACTTCTGAGATTTGACATTACACTGGCAACAGAAACTTGTTTACCCTTCGCATGAGCCGTTATCGTTTCCATTAACTCGGCAATCTTATTCACAAATCTCCATTTTATGCGGTGGTATATCCATCGTCGTTTGAAGTACCAGTTTTATACCCTCAAAAGCGCCCAAGGAGTAATAAAACCTCGTAACGCTCTATCGTAAAATTCTAAAGCTCCTTGATATCTCGGCGCGGCAAATTATGAATTGAATCGTGCTTTGCCGAGTGTGGGCCGCTTGAGTTTGGTTAGACTTTTCGAATGATGTCACGTGCAGTGAGCTCTTGAGACCGAACGGTTTCGATTCGTTTCCAAGTAGAAATGTTTCATTCGAAGTCTTATCGCTTCGTGCCGCGTGCACGCGAAGTTTTCGTCACTATAAAGTGAGCCACCGCGACTATGCTATTACATAATGCATGAAACAGGCTACAGCAATAAAACTATCAACAATGACTTTTGTGAGGCGCTGAAGAATTACTGCGCCGTCAAAACTGGTGCGGGAGTGCAGGATGGGGCTGATCTCCTTAGAAAACACGAAAAGAGAAGGGTTCCTGGGCATAAACGGATCATTGAAAATGAGAGGGTGGACCACACCACCTGGCCTGACTCGTAAAACAGGAAAAACTTATTCGTCTCAGCCAAGAACAGTTGATCAACTATTCAAAAGAAAACAATAGATGCAATGGAGGTCACCCGAACAAAGCCTTTGATTATGTCATGAAAAACAGACTTGTCTTGGAAAGCACATTCCCCTACTTCCTCAGAGTAAGTCAATATACTATCAACATAATTACTGATTACTAGATCAGACCAGACGCAGTTCGTCTACAGTACCTATTGAGCCACCTCCCCACTTAGGAACTCCTTTGTCATTAGTCACGAGGACTGTGAAAGAATATGCCTGGAGAATGCATCAGACAGTCTGGAATGCTCCGGGAATGAGGCACTCCAAACGCTTTATCTCAGGGCAAACACACGAGATCACACGGAGCCTTCTGATGATAGAGAGAATTGGCAGAATGCGGGATAATCACGGGGCACTGGAAAATGAACAAAGACGCGCATGTTGTGGGCATGGTCGACACTCCACGGAGTAGGTGGTGTGGTGCAGATGAGTAGACACTCTTCAACCACTGGAGACTTGGGAGGGAGCGACTTTCTGGTCTTTGGTGCAACTTCTCCAAGTGTAGACGTCAAAGAAGACTCTTGGAGGAAATACCCGGCATTCCCAAAGTACCTGCCTTCTCTGGTTGGTGAGATACTGTGGGCGAGTGCTTTCGATGTAAAGACATCTTCGTCTGATCATTAAGTCAGAACAAAAGTCAGTTAGTTAGTCGTGGTCTTTATATAGGAAGAGAAAGTTTAACGGGATGGTGTTGTGTGGGGGGGGGGGCTGAGGAGGAGGTCATTAACCTCCTGGGTAATCCGTTGGAAGTGGAAGGAAAAGAGTATAAGGGCACTTTTGTATGTCTTAAGCAGTCTGTTGATTGTCAATTCTAATTATTTTTTGTACAGGGTGAACCATAACAAATGGTGCAGTTTCAAAGGGCGATTTATAAAAAACGGTGCAACTTAGAAGATTACGGTTTGTTTTATTGAACGCCATACATCACCCCATTTCGGTAGATTAAGTCCTGAAAATTACATCAGGAAGGTGGGCGCCCTCAGCAGCGACGCACTGATGTAGGCGATTCCTGAAATAGTCAGCCGCCCTCTGGCACATTTCGATGGCAATCGCGGCGATTTCTTCCCTGATTCGAATCTTGAGGTCTTCCAGAGTGTGAGGTCGATGTTTGAACACCTTTTCCTTCAAGTAGCCCCACAGGAAAAAATCACACGCACTCAAATCTGGCGATCTTGCCGGCCACCCCAAGCCACCCCTGAGAGAGACGAGGCGTGCGGGGAACATCTGCCACAGTTTCACCATTGAGATTTGCGCTGTGTGGGCCGTAGCCCCATCTTGCTGAAACCAAATATCCCCCAGATCCTCTTCTTCAGCTAACTGGTTCAATTCGGGTTCAAAAAATCTTTCCAGCATGAAAAGATAACGCTGAGCATTAACGGTAACAGTCCTTCCATCCTCCTCGAAAAAATAAGGCCCAATCACCCCAAATTTTGAAATGGCACACCAGACAGTGACTTTCGGGGAGTGGAGAGGTCTCTCGTGAATTTGTCTTGGGTTGCGGTCACACCAATAGCGGAAATTTTGTTTATTAACCGCTCGTGAGAGATGGAAGTGGGCTTCGTCTGAACTGAAAAAAGTGGACGTTGGTGGGATGCGGTTTATCATCTCTTGGCATCGATTCAAGCGGTTTTGGTAGTCTGGAGGTGACAATTCCTGAACAATCATAATCTTGTACGGATGGAATGACAAGTCCATGTGCAAAATCCTCCTTAGTGAGGTTTTAGAGATGTTCAGTGCTACTGCGTGCCTCCGAGCAGAGCGCCGAGGCGACTGTTCCACTGCTGCTCTCACTCGAGCCAAATTTTCAGGTGTTCTTGCGTTTCTTGGTCTTCCCGCACCTCTACGCCTTACTGTGGAACCAGTTTCTTCCAATGCTTGAACCCAACGTGCGATAACTTTGCGGTGAGGGACGGGATCACGACGTGGGAGGTTGTAACGCAGTCGGAAGGCCCACTGGGTGGCGATGAACGAACGGCCACTTTCAAAAAACGTGCGAATGACGAAACCTCGTTGCTCTCCGCTCCAAACCATTGTAACGACTGAAAACGGGACCACTGCCCGTGCACAATGAGACCCCTCCCAGGTCGTAAACCCTACTACAAGGCATGCAGCACCCCTTCGAAACTGCACCATTTGTTATGGCTCACCCTGTATAAGATGGTCTGTAAATCGGTCAGTTGGTTGTTGACGTTTGTGTAGTGTTTTGGGTGGTGTAAATGTGGTTTCACATTTTGTGTTGGTTTTTTTTCTCATTATCTGTCCATTGAAGTTCTTTTGTTTATAGATTTTCATGTTTTCTAATTTGTTGAGATTTCGTACTTTGTATTTGCTCGACGCAAAGGGCCGAATCAGTCCAGTTTTTTTGACCTCGGAATTTCCGTACCTGCTCTAACAGGACTTTCGATGGCAAAGTCATTATTTTCGCAAACATCTTCGTCCTCAGCCCTTTTGTTACCTATGGAAATTCCACGTTTTGAGTTAATTCCAATTGACGACGGATTTCCCCTTCGTCTGGACATTCCTATCTTTTTCCCACTCCTCAATTTCAGACTCCCCTCCACAAGAGACCAAAACTCACTCATCTACGAACTCTAACGAAGGTCTATATCCGATATAGTTCCCTGCGCAAGTTCACATGCTCCGATGTACACGAACTTCACTCAGTCCATCGCTCACATAATTCAGTCCTCCTCACTCTCACCGAGTTTCTTTACTACGATCTTCAACTCTCCCTACTCGTGCGCCCAACAGTATTGTTTATGTTGTAAGGTGGCGCAGTTCTGTATTTTGGTAGGTTCACGTCCAGTTGTCTTGAGGTGGTTGGCAGAATTTGAGTCGTCTTAGTTCCTAGTAAGAGATTTAATGCGTACTGTATATTTTTCGTCCTGTTTGTGCTATGCACGCATTTTTACACGCACAAGTTATTTTTTATACCCCGCTTTGGTCGTGTGGGTTCTGTTTTGGTTTATTATTCTTTCTGAATAATAACCCTATGTTTTCGGTCACGAAAAATTTTTTACAACCTCCCCTCAAAATTTGATACTTTACGTTTCAAGACTAGGAGATTCCAAATTTGCAATGTCCGTCCGCCGTCCCCTGTCCCCCGTCCCCCGTCCGGGCCGTTTTGTGTCTTTAACGTGGTCTAAAAAATTCGTTCTTTCGCACAAAAATCCGATTTGGTATCTAATTGTGCCCGCCTTTTCGGCAATCCGATCGGACTAAGCCTGTGGTTGTAATGGGCAAATAATGGTTTAAAAAATTAACGAAACGCAGTACAACGTAGGAACTACAGTGGAAGTCAACGTTTCGTCGTTTGAAGTCCCTCCCTCCCTCCCGTCTCAATAAAAAACGTTCTCGCCTTGCAACGCCGCCCGCCTGCTCAACTGCTCAACTCCCCTTTTGCCTCGCAACGGGTTCGCTCGAAGCGCCCCCGTTCCAATTTCCCTGACCAGACGGGGCAAAATCATCACACGTTTTGTTTCCGTAGTTCCATTGTAGTCAGGACATGTTTCGTATGGTTTACTAGTATTCGATGCTGAATCGAATAGGATGGGGGAGCAGTAATACTAGGTCAAGCTGTTCATGAGAATAATAAACCATTGTGTAATAATTTGCAGGGGTTTTTCAGTTAGTTTGGTTCTAAGTGTGTTGTCCGTTAGTACTCTTAGTTATTCTGCGTATTTTTGGACCTGTATATGTAACCCAATCACTTTAATACCCGGCATTCCTTAGGAAACTAGGCATGAATCTGTGGAACGTTAGAACTGGTACAATAGGTCTTTAGGCTGCGGGGCTAATCCCAATTTTGGGACAGTCTAGAAAAGTCCCAAAGTCGAAAAGTCTTTCGCTTAGTCTAGAAAAAACTTTCCTCTTTGCTATGATTTATAAATTTATTTTTATTTATCTCCTCGAACACAAAGAGGTAGGCTCTATGGTATGATTAAATAAATTCTTTGATTCTATAGCTATCCAGAGGTCCAATTGCAATTGGGTGATAGATCTGTAGCTGCAACACTAAACTATATACCCCGATTTTATTATCAATATTTTTTATCGCTTGAAGCTAACTGCCCAATTTTACCGTTTTATTTAGGTTAGAGCGTTACCGAATCTGTGGAGCGGTTAGGGCCGGTTGAGGAACGGTAACCGAGTCTTAGCAGGATTTAAACAGTTGGCCTCAAGTCCTACCAGCGTCCAGTACCAGGAGACCTTTCTTACCAGGCGGCGTTTTGTTGTTGAGTTCTGTGTTCCTCAACCTGCTGATAGAAGGGTTATTTCCCTATATCCGTCTTGGCCACATGGCTGATCCTTTCCTCTCTTCCATCGTCTCACGCGCGTTCCACACAGCAGGGAGGTTTTTCTCTGCCACTCTCATAAAAAATACTACATACTCTAATTTTCACTCTGATTTACGTTTTTTTTATTTATTAACAGACCCCTCCTCGTATAAATTAATAGGTTAGAAATGAACCAAGTCTCCCTTATCTCCACTTTTTCATTGTTTATTTTTTAATGACTTTTTGGTGGCTGTCATAACTCCACGTATACATTGTAGATTCTCCAATTTTCTAGCATTTATCATTATACGAAAAATGTGTATGTAAAATTATTTACGTTCAGTTCTAAGTTAATGATGGAAATGTTTACAAGATATGTTGTTATTGATACTTCTCTTCAGTACGTGCACCGCAGCGTCATGGTCCAACAACATTATATTACTTGAACCTCAGGGTAAGTGAACTGTAACGCGTGTAGGTTGGTGGGAGCAACGTCGATGAGCGAACTAAGAAATAATTTAATTACGGAGTAAATAACACGTTACGAACACGAAAACTTAACTAAAACGAGCGAAAAACAGGAGACTAAAGCACGATAACCGATAGCGCGGCGGGGGAATGAGAATCACACAATAAACAGCTGTTGATAACAACGAAATAGAGTACGCAGAACGCAGCACAGCGTTGATCGCAAACGGTGAAGAAATGGTGAATGACGTCGTCCGCCATATTGAGCACTCCTCTGATAGTCGTGTACACCGTGTATCGTTGAATGGTCTGACTTCGTGTCAATTTTTTTTACAACAGTAATTAGATCTGGTTGAATTACAAGCGTAAGTGTAGGTTTATGTCAAACTTAATAATTAATTCCTCTAAATCCGTTTAGTTCTATACGTTTACTTTTAATCGTCAGTCTGAAACATGAGGAGGATTAGTTGAAGTTGGGAGAGAGCCGGCTATCTCGCACAAAGACTAATTATTCTGCGCCTGAATAGATGGAATACGGTCGGGCGCGGTTTGGCGGAATGGAAAGGATCTGAGGTGGGACTTAACTGCGGAAAGGGTTTCGGCGTTAATCCGCGAATCTATTTAGCGGAAAGTGGGCTTTGGGACAAACTCTTTTCCTTTGCCTTTGCCCCTTTTTGTTGTCGAGGAGGATTTTGGCGGGGGAACAAAAGCTGCCGCAGTGCTTCATTCATTCGTCACTTTCCTTACTGTAAGAAAAGTGACCTAAAGAGGTTACCCGTTGAGGAAGTAATTAGTATTGGTTGTGGTAGGGGAGTCGAGGGAAGATTTGAGCCTTGAGCTTGGGCCTAGAGAAACGCTAGAGGATTGCTGAGTTCGACTTGGGTCTAGGTGAAATTTATCCAACAGGTTCTTCACTTGAGTTCTAACGTATCAAAAGGATTTTATCTGACATATTTCTCACAATCTCAAAACCAAGGAACTTAATTGTGATTTCCTCAGTCAAGTTCTGAATGAGCCCCAACGCTTCATCATTGGCATACCCTGCTAATAGACAGTCGTCCACATAAATGGTTATTAAATCATATTTGGAAGCCATTTGCCATTTAAAAACGCAAATCTGAAATTGGTACACCTCAAAACCTAATCACACAATGCTGAACTTTTATAACATAAATTTGGCGATACCATTAGGTACCTCTAGTACGTACATACGAGTATAAACGTGTTTTTCAAGAGATCCATTCAAGTAAGCGCTTGTAACATCCAGCTGATATAGATATAAGTTCACTCTACCTAATTTGCGCAGGAGTAATTAATACCAGTAAACCAGTATATAATTTATTGCGATACTAATAGGGTAAATAACAAAAGCGAAATTAAATTTCAAGTAAATTCGTGAAGAGTGAAGCTTATGCGTAATGAGAAGCGACTGACGAGAGATAACATAAAATAGCACAAGCTGCGTCTAGTCAAAACAACGAGGTGTCCACTCTCGTGAGATTGGTTCTTGGCAAAGCCCAGAATGCGGCGATCAAATAATGAGAAGGCGCTTTGAAATTATTACGTAGATATAAGGCAAGTTTGTTTACCACTGGCAAAAGAAAAAACACGAGCAAGACGTGCTACGGGTGCATAGATCTGGTGACTTGATAATTTTGGTCTGTGGGGGCAGACAATTTCAGAGCAACAAGTTCCCAAGTCCCCCCATCTCTTCGAACGTTTCAAGCGAATAACCTTCTCCCACAAGCCTTCATTAGGGGGCAGCATGGCCTCCTGGTAAGAGGATGGTTCCAAATACTCCCCGCGACCAGCGCATTGAAGAGCTACGGAGGTCTCCAGGGTTATCTTTAAAGTCAGGTCAGCATCGTCGCCCAAATCAAGTACATCGGCTAACGATTTTTGATAATCCTTGATGTGGCGTAAATTGTGTAACTTGTGTCTGGGCTACCCTCAATCTGGCGCCTGTTAATAAAAGAAATAGAGAGAAAAATAAAGCTGATAAAATGTGAGAAAAATAAACGTCAAAACTAAAGTTAAAAGTGCACTGCATTTGTATATTGCACCCTTCTCCATGGGGCGTGCGGGGGCAAATCCAATCCCCGGAAACCCCATGGAGATGAAGCGTAGGTGCCGGTGAAATGCCTTTTGGCCATTTCGGCACTGGGGCCTGCCACCCATTCAGGCCCGTAGGCTGGTCAAGGTGCAGCCACATAGAAAGGGTACCACGGGGGCTTCTGCCCGCGGCCGGCAGGGTGGAGACTTTAGGGCGTGGCGCTGTCGGTCGTGAAGCCAAGGGTTTGGCCTCGTGGGGAATGTGGTTCCACTGGAAATCCCCCTGGAGAGCTGTCTGGTGCTGGCTGGAGAGGGGTTTAGGCTACAAGGCTAGGTACCCTCTCCAAAGCCATGGGCGTATGCCCTGCACTAATACAAATGTATTCGTATAAATGCGCAGTGGTATCATGGGAGCTAAAGAAATGGTAACTGAACTAAGAGTACAGGAAAACTTAAAGAAAAAAAGGAATACTGCTCTCGTTAAAATATTAAATATAGGGTAAAATAAATGATTTGGGAACTAAAAGAAAATAAAGACGGAATAATCTGACCAGAATTTCGGGTAGAAGACGAATGAAGCTGAGGGAAATTCAGTTATTCTTCTCCTCGCTTTAAGGTGGTCTTGGGGGAATACGAACACAGTATTTAATAGGAATCGAGCCCCACTTGGGATGTGATATACCAAGAGTGTCAGAGTGGAATGGCACATCATTTTGTCCTGATATGTACAGTAATTATGGCTAACCCGAGTAGCCTTTGGATCCGGAGACTGTGAAGTAGACAGAATGGAAGACGGTTGAGGCACAGACCACATTGCCGATCGTAGGCGCAATGAGGTTGGCATTATTGTGGCCAACGAGTTTGTGCAAGTGGCAAGTTGTTGGGGCTAGGCTCGCAGTCACGGCTGGCTGCCCTCAGGGCGCAGTCCTATCCACCCTTCTGTGGGCAGTACTCCTAGACCCCCTCCTTCATCTCCTGCAGACTAATGGCTGTGACCCGGTGGCGTTCGTTGACTACCTCGCAGTCATGGTATAGGCAGACCACGTGGCAATCGCTAGACTCCATCTGAGGCGCGTCACCCGGCTCATCATCCCTTGGTGTACCCACAAAATTCTGCAGCTCGCCTCTGAGAAGACCCAACTCATCGTGCTCCACTATGGCAGGAGCCCTCCACCGAGCGTCACCTGGGGCTGTCATTGGAGGCAGTCCTCGATATATGGCAGGCACGATGGGATGCCAACTCCACAGCACGTCATCTTCACGCCTGGGAATTGAAGGATGGCACCCTTCCTTCCCTGCGGTTCAGCTACTCTCGGGACACGGAACCTTCAATCGGCGTCGTGGGAGTGGGGTCAGTGAGGATGCGGAACACGTCCTTTTGTCCTGCCTCCTCTACGAAGACATACGCGTCAGGACGCGCATCCTTACCCCTGATAGCACTGCCACGCCCCTTGCCACTGCATTGGCCAGGCGCAGATTTTCGTTATTCGCCCAAGCGTGGGCGGCAAGGCAGAGACTGCTGGAGATATGGACTCCCCCCCACTATTGCCATTCCTCATGAAGGGTGACACGCTCAGTCCCGCTGCACCTTTCTGTGCTGGGATTTGAAGCAGGGAAGCCCCCAACAGACCAGGGTAGAAAATAACCTCTAACTCCCCGCTTGCACCAACGAGCCAGTAGGCCACACTAGGCCTGACTCGTTTTCCCATCAGTCATGTTGTTGGGGATCGAAGACATTGAAGCACTTAGTTGGTCGCCAAACAGTCAAACAACTCTGCCAACTCTGCTGAGATCCATTGGCGTCAATCACGCTCATCGGCTAACGATTTTGGATAATCTTTGATCTTGTCTCCGTACAATTTGGTGGTCTCAACACATTTCACGAGTTCACGAGAGTTTTGCGTTGTACGCTCCCACGAAATTGGTGGGAATGACGGGGGGGGGGGTTTGATATACATCAAACATACGGTGGTAGAGTATTACTGAGACTGTAAACACAATTGTTTTAAAACAATTATAATCACTGATTCAGATATCATGAATAAAACTGTGGAAAATAGTAGTAAGTGAACCTGCGGGGATTGTGATTTCGGAATTCATTGTGTAGCCCCTAGATATCTTATGAGCGTTGAATAACTAATAGATGCTTAATTTGGCTACCACTTCAATTTAGCTGAAGATTCTAGTAACATTTCAGTGGAGTTTATAAATATAAACTGGTTAGATCCGCCAGTAGGTAAATTACTAAAGTTAACGTACCTGTTTGGTGGGTCCGTCTCCTCTGGCCGGTGAGATACTGTGGGCGAGCGCTTTCGATGTAAAGATATCACCGTCTGGCCGTCAAGTCTATCTTAACGGCCAGACGATGTTGTTTCGTAATTTATTGTGCTCCTCTCGTCTTTTTCCCACGAATCAGAATGTTATCGTATTTTCGTTTCGTCAGGGGGTGTATATAAAAATATATATAATGAAAATCGTTAAAGCCATTCATGAGAAAAACAATTTGGTGTTTTGATCACTATGATAACTGTAGTTTTGTGGAGGATTTTGCTCATATCCTCATTTTGGCGTTCCATAGTAACCTGCGGCAAGTTTGAGCTGATTTGGTTCAGCAGTTTTCACTCAATCCATTCACAGGCCATTTCCCCAAATAGTGTATATTGGGCTCAGCGGGCCTTAACACGTAAAGATCTGAAGAGAAGCCGACGTTTTTTTCTGGAACTGTCATCTTTATTTCGTAGAGCCAAGGAAAGTAAAAACCTAATTTCAGAGTGTGGTGTGTGTTGGACAGAATGTGTTTGTTGCAATGAATTTCGTTACTCTCATAGAATCTTTCAACTATTCCCTCACATAACTTTTGGTTTATTATTCATTCTGAAAACCCTATGTTTTCGGTCGCGAAAAATTTTTTACAACCCCCCCTCAAAATTTAATACTTTACGTTTCAAGACTTGGAGGTTCCAAATTTGCAATGTCTGTTCGCCGTCCCACGTCCGCCGTCCGGGCCGTTTTGTGCCTTTAACATGGTCTAAAAAATTCGACTTTTCGCACAAAAATCCGATTTGGTATCTAGTTGTGCCCGTCATCTCAATCCGATCGGACGAAGCCCGTGGTTGTAATGGGCAAAAAATGGTTAAAAAAATTAACGAAACGCAGTACAACGCAGGAACTACAGCGGAAGTCAACGTTTCGTTTCGTCGTTTGAACTCCCTCCCGAATCAACAGCAAAATATCTGTTATCTTCGATTGAACTTTTCATTATTCGTTTATTTTTGGTTTATTTATTTAATAGTTTGTTCGTTTCATTTTTTTTTTTTGGTTTTAATACGATTCAATTTTTTTAGATTCTTTCGTTTCATTCTCATTTTGGTTTTATTCATAGATTTTTGGTTAAATTTTGATATTAGTATTTAGCGTGCATGTTTTCATATTAAAAATCAGTTTTTTCTAGATACTTTCGTTTTTTTATTTTATTTTAATATTACGATTCAGTTCTTTTCGACCTTTTTTGGGGTTTCATTTTGATATTTTTTGATGCTGAATCGAACGGGATGGGTCTCGGAGCATTAATGCTAGGTCAAGCTGTTTATCCGAATAATAAACCGTTGTGTAATAATTTGCAGGGTTTTCTTTCGCAACTTGTATATTGTGGGTTGAGGGATGTTGTGTGTTTAGTCGCACCAAACGTTTCTCCTTATTTGTAGTCGGAACTTGAAGTTCTGGCGTAGTGGTTGTGTAGAATGACGGTCGGCTTTAGTTCTAGTCTCATTTTCAATTGGCAGCCAGCTCTCGAACTCTCCCGCTGGTTCAGCGGGGCTCTAAATTCGGAGCTTACGAGTTTTTCTTCTTCCAGCCCGAAGAAACTCCTTCAACTGTTGTCAGCCGTCGATGCTGTAGGCTTTCCTCCGAGACAGACTCCCCGGGACTTATCACCGAAGTCTCTCGTTGTGAGAAAAAGGAGCTCATTAGTCGACCGAGAGGGAGAGCTCGGCGTGTTATCACAGTCGAAGAAGAAACGAAGGGGAAAGGCTTGATATCGGCGGTCAGAGCTTTTCCTGGGAAACTCGATCAATCAACCTTCTCTCGAGTCCAGCAGTAGGCTGAATAAAAAGGACTTATCACTCCGCAGAACTCGCTTTTCTTGTCTGATTGCTTCCTGCAAACATTTTCCCTTTTTCTCTCTCTCCCCCCCCCCTCCGGGGGCACCTTCCTAGTATGCTCCATTGAATCACGGGAAGCGGGATTGTCCCTTCCGGTCGAGAGAAGCAGGAAATTGCCTATGCTAATCGTCTAAAATTGAAAAAAAAAACGTTGTCTTGCAAAATTCTATCAGCCGGTTTACATTCATCCGAAATAATCCAATAAATCAGTTTTCTTGAAATCGTTGCCTGCGAGTTGACGAACTTTACCATTTTGCTACACCTGACCTTCTCTTTCGAATGGGATTTAAACTATTTTATTCCAAACATTTTGATTCCTCTTGTTGCGTTGATGTTAAAAGGAAGAAGTGCAGTCATCTTGAAAGTGCATCAATTTATCTCTTTTATCGTAATATCTTATTCATACTCCCTTATCGTCAGGAAGTTTAGTTAGGAGGTACAAAAAATTCGTTTATATCCCACTTTCTTAACGATCTAGGACAAAGGAACAATTTTTAAGCCCCTTTAAGGAAGATAAGTTGTGAAAACGACTGAAAAGAGAATTTAGTTAGGATACGATATTTTTGTTCAACGTGCGGCCAAAGGAAGATTTATCGAGATCAAGTTAGGCGAACACACCTGATGAGCATGATGAAAACAAATGCACAACACGTGTGGTGGTATTTGGACCAGAATAGATTTAAATGATTCTCGGAGACGGCTTTTAGTTGAGCAAGAACTTGTAATTGATGAGTTGGTATACTATACGAAACATGACCACTACACCGGTGTTCTAGACTGCGCTGGCAATTGGCACGCCATGACCAGTCGAACTGACAGGAGGCTGGAGTGAGACGGGAGGTAGTGAGGGCAGAGGCTTGTCGTCCAGTGAGTTCCTTTTAATGGTAGAATGTGCCGGTTTTCCATTAGGACGTTCCTGTTTGTTTACTGTTTTCCATTAGGACGTGCTCCTACACCTATGAGACCGTCCTATTCGACTCAGCATCGAAAAGCACCTCTCTAACGATCCCAAACATGGCGTAAATGCAATAAACTGCCCAAATTTCGTCTTCGGTTTCTTTTTAAGACCATTCGATCCGTTACCACCATGGATTGCCGAGTGCACAATTTGATCCTAAATGGATCTTTAAGACGACACGGCAAAATATGGCCTGGCGTGCGAAGGGCGAATGGACAGTCCAAATTTGGAATCTTAGTCGGTCATCAAGTATTCGAACAATTCAAAACGCCTAGGATTTCTAGTGTGCAACGTTCGAGATAAGCGAGTTGTGTTATTGTTTACCATACCGTCGAGAGAATCGTAATACTAATTGTCCAATAGAGCTCGGAGAGTGGTTCCCATCAACTCCATTGCGTCCACCAGTGAGCCGTGTTAATGTGACCATTCAGCTTCGCATCAATAACGATTTAACTGATTGAGAACCGCGACGTCTATCACAGCGGGTTACGGAGAGGTGATTGAGCGAAGCTACTCTTTATCGTGAGATATCGGCGCAGTTGACGCGGTTTAGATCGAAGGTGCGTCACATTACTACACCCTCCGTGATTAAGTAACGCCGATTACGTTACTCAGTTTTAGAAAACAGCTTAACGTCGCGTTCAAAAAACTCGTTTGAATGAGATGACTAGAGTCAGATCCAGTCGACAGAATTCCCCTGACCGTCGTTAGTGTTTCTCCAGACATTCTTAAATACGCCTCATGTCCTCTCAATGCCGCCCCCAGCTCCTGTGGAGCTGGTGTTCTCTGATGTGGCTTCATCTAGACGTCTCCACTATTACTGCACAAAACGCATGACAACCTTTAGGTCTAACCCTGCAACCTCCTCTGTCCGCAGCGGATGAACCCCAACGACTCTGAGGCTCACTGCAGCCAGCCCCTCACAAGTACACACACGCTCCACTGACTCCAACTTCGCCTCAGATAACATACAACTCTGTACTTTCGACGACCTTTCACTGATCCTTCTATATAATATACCATGGCCCCAGCCTCAAGAGTGGGACCCCCCCCCCTTCTCATCTGGATCTTTCATGAGTCGTGTATACATCTCGGCAGAAGTTCGTCCAGTTAGTCACAATGCGAGTGGACACTATCACTTCCAAAGCAATCACATCTGCCGGCAGACCCATAACCTTATGAAGGGTAGTAGTTACAAAAGGGGTACGCCTGGGTCGATTGATGTTAGCGTACCCCCGTCACCACCCAGTGGACATGACGTCACCCGCCCCCACATCATCATGTGACGTCATACCCCCCTCTAACTATGTAACTTCTGAGTGGACTCCCCCTCCACTACTTTCACTCCCCCCTCCCATACCCCTCCCTAATGTGACGGCATACCTCCCTCTACTATAGGCATTCTCTAAGTGGATCCCCACAACTGCTTTGTGTAACACCATGCCCCCACTTTTGCCGTAACTTCTGAGTGGATCAGCACGTGTGACGTCAAACTCAAACCTCCCCATTCTTGCGCTAACCCCTTTCTGTGACACCATGCCCCCACTTTTACCGTAACTTCTGACGGTTTGACTTCTGTGTGACGTCAAGCTCAAACCTCCCCATTATTGCGCCCCCCGTATAAGGCAATGTCACACCTATCGATTTTACAGTACGCTTGTACATGCTAAATAAATTTTGAGTACTCGTGAAGCCCCAAAATAAATTGCTACGAAATAACGATTTTTAACTGAGGCATTATAGCCATGCATTTAAACAGAATGCCTCATCAAATGCTCAAGCTAAACGACGACCCCTTACGACACATTCATAATACAAACCGGCCTTTCGATCAGTTTTTTCGCACGATTTTATACACCCCCTGCATTCAGGACGTAAATACCTGTCGGGAGTCAAACCGACATCCGTACATCAATGTAGAACTTGTGAGAATTCATTCATTTCCTTGTCGAAAAGTGAAAAACGCAACGAGGGCAGTGAGGACGTCTGTTTGGTTCATGCCAAATTAGCTGGGTCTTTGACTTTCGGAATATCCACTCTCGCACTTAACCGTACTCACTGGCCCTACGGAAAGTCATTGTTTCGTCAAAAACCTTTCTGTCTCAAACCTTTTGGTCGCACCCGTGGAAATCCCCCTCCTCAGTCATTTCCGATTGACAACGAGTTTCCCCCTTCTGGATTTTCCCAAAGTTCCTTTTCCCTCCCCTCAATTGACTTTCCTCTCCACAACAAACAGCTCCTCCCAAACTCATTAACCTACGAATTCTCGTGAAAGTCAGTCGTCTCCCAGTTCTCCCAAGAATTCGTCTCTCACGCGCTACTCACAACTCAGCTCTATCTTTCTCTCTCTGTCCCACTTCCTCCACTTAGTGCCTCACAACCAGTTCACATGTATTAACAGTCCCTTCTGCGCGGTTATATGCGTCCACGTCCATACATGTCTCATTTTCAAGCTCCCCCATTCGTGCGCCCAACAACGTCATTAAGCAGAGGTGGGAAACTATAGGCCAAAAAACATAGTTGAATGAACCAATGTGCGAACACGTTGGCGGCAAGTCAAAACCGAAGGTTAAAATGCGTTTTGGTTTATTCGTACCGTTTGATCCCATAATGCGAAAGTTCTTAGGTTAATTTCAAGTTTGTTTCGATGGTAGAACGGCGCTAGTCGGGGAACCGTGAACTCGTAAACCCTACGGCCAATGGAATTCAGTCAAATAAATATACGATGAAAAATAACAGAACCTGACTTAAGTTACTGGAAAGCGTGCTGCCAGCAATATGTAACGCTCCAATTAGATTAATGTTAGCTTCCTGACCTGAATTGCCTGACGATCGTCAATCGGCTTAGCGCGGAGTCTCATCCCTACATTTCCACCTTCGAGTGCCAGCCGGATTAATTCTATTCCGTTCTGCGTCTAGTTGAACGCTGCTATTGCCATTTCGGGAGCCGATCTAATGGGATGAGCAAGCGGCGTACTGAGTCGAAAGGAAGCCGATGTAATGACGACATCGATTCAACTGCCCACTCAAGTTTTTAGATGCGTCGTTAAAATTCCCTTCGTAGATTTCGTCCGCGTGGGCTCGCGCCATTCTCACGATGTATTCGATTTTATCGGATGATTAACGTTCAATCAGATTAATCTTGAGTTCTGCATATCTTCGGCTCATCGGAACACCCGTGAGCAGTTCATTTGATACCCTGCTTGTTGACCTTCTCGTGGTTGTTCTTCGTTCATGCAAATATCAATCCGAAACGATTAATTAAATACGTAAAGTAAATATTATTAGCCTGCTTAGAGAGAAGTTCGAACACTCGGTCTACTTTAACCGTGGGAAGATGTTCGACCGAAAGTGCTGTCTGAATTGTATATCTCATGAATGTGTGTGTTACTATATCGACCTGATGCAATTGGAACTGGAAGCTTTATTCGCAATTATAGTCGTAGAAATTTTACCACCACAAACAGGGGCCTGGGTGGGAGCGAACGCAAGCGCCAGGGTGCAGAACGACACCTCGATGAGACTACAGCTCCATTCAGACTGCCAGCACCGAAGTTTTGAGCGAATCGGTGCGTTTGTGGTTCCTGGTAGACAAATGCTCCGGACGATGCTTCCGTAAGTGGAAGAGTTTGGTGCGTCCTGGGCACTCATTACTGTTTAACAACCCATTGGCACCGTGCCACCCATCTGGGGGCCTGTGCTTGTCCTCCTTTAGGGAGGGTAAGTGAATATAAATATTTGGGAGTGCCTATTAACGACAGGCTCTCCTGGGGAAAACATGCAGAATTCGTGGTTCGGAACCTTTTTTTAAAATTTATATAAAAGGTGGATACTGGAGATACCCTCACTGCCGCCACATACGGGGGCTTACTGTTAGGACGTCCATCAGCCTCAGTTCATGGCCCTCCTGCTTCACTCTCAGACGCCACGGCAATGGGCTTAATTAGTGCAACGTCACCTATACAAAGCGGAGGACAGCTGAACAAAGGGCCTCCCCAACACACTATGGCGCAAAGCTGTGAGTCCATCGCATATGCACAACACATGCTCTGCCGTCTCTAGCTCCGCCTCGCAGAACCTGCATACCTGTACCTCACACTTTCCAATATTAGCAAGGTGGTATCCCAGCAGACAGTGACCTGTAAACAGTAAATTCACCCGAATTTTCTATAATATTAGGCGAGTGCTGGACAGAAAGATCTTAAAAACCAATATATTATTCCCTTGCACAGGCCGCTCTGCAATATGATATTATTGTGTGGGGAGGGGCACTTAGTTCTCACTTCAATAAAGTTTTATGATCTAGAAAGCCATCCTGAAAATTATGGCCCGTAAGTCACGCAGGTATCCTTCTACTGATCTCTTCGGAGATAACCTTGCCTTCTCTCTCTCTCTCTCTCTCTCAAGCAGGTCTTCAAGAGGAACCTACTCTGCTTAAGACTAGCGCAAGATCATCTCATTATACTACACGATTTGTACTTCAGAGTCACGTAGTCAATCCCAAACCTCGACTGGCTCTGACCACTAAAAGCCCTCTGTATATATTGCACATTCTCCAAAAGCACCTGGATAACGAGTTTAGGTCTCCGGGTCGCTACAAACGCAGGAAATATAATTTTTTCATGGGTTATTAAAGGCATGATTTTCTTAAATCAACTCGAGAAGTGTATACTCCCATTTCACACGTTTGTCTTTCCCTTGTTTCTCTACAAAAATTCGGCGAAGAATTTGTTCTTTTAATTATTTCAGTATCGTGTGTGTAACAACTCGTTTCCTACACACAGACCTAGCCAACTGTTGGAATCGATTACTCACTAACCTATAAGAAGTTTTCTTTTTCTTTTCGAGTCTATAATTATGAAGTCTAAATGAATCCTGTGTTCTGAGATACTCGTGAACACTGCAGTTTCTTGCCTTGTGCTGCAATCAGTGCACTGGTGTCAACCTAACAGAATGGAACTTAATTTTGAGCAGAGAGAGTGAGAGAGTAAAAAAACTAAAGTAAAGTAAAACATGTTGATTAAAAATCCGAAAAGATGCCCTTGTTTGTGGCGGAAGTATTGACTGAGTCAAATGTAAAATTGATCGAAAAATAATCGCAAAACACTATATTGTTTCGAGCGTACACATCTTCTATGGGTTCAGAACTCCTTCCAGATGCTACGGGATTCCTCAGGAATACGGGATTGTCAGACCTCTGCACGGTTATACATTGGCAACAGCTGTCCACAGAGAGAATGGCAGACAGCCAAACATCTACCCTACCTCGTCAGGTTTAGGTTCGGTGGAAGCCTCTTGCATGATGAAACCACAACTTCCACGACTGGTATGACCCTCGTCGAGGGTTTAGGAACAGTCATTTAATAAGGATACAGACCTGTCTGGATTGGGCTGGGGGTATATATCGTCTTCTGACTGTCTCAGTGGTGGGATGTGCACCGCGGCCCGATGGCCTATTGTGCCAGTCATAATGTCTTACAGGTCAGTGCCTGGCTTCCTCAGTAGTTCCTGAAAGAGACCTCGTTGATATCCATCCTGGGAGAAGTAGTGCCAAAGACCAACAGTCGCTCCCTCTCAAGTCTCTGGCACAGGACCAGGACGAGGTGGGGAGTCTCTTCATCCGTGTCACACCACCTGCGTCGAGAGGTGTCGGCTATACCCATAACATACGTGTGTTTGTTCATTCTGGAGTGCCCAATTATGATCCCCACAATCTGCCTTCTACAATAAGTCCTTCCTCTCCCTCCTCGGAAGGGCGAGTCTTATCTCACTTGATTGCTCTGTGACAAACCGTTTGGAGTGTCTTACTCCAGCAGCGTTACAGATTGTCTGATGCAGTCTTCTGGCGTGTTCTCTCACAGTCCTTTTAGCTAGTGACAGAAAAATCCCACAATGGGGAGGTGGCCCAATAGTTACTGTAGACGAACCCCGTCTGGCCAAATGGTCCGCCCTCTCATTTCCAATGATCCCCTTGTGTCCTGGAATCCAATACACATTAACTCTATTCGCACTTGCTAGGGAGTTAAGCCACATCCTGCACTCTCGCACCAGTTTTGACGTAGTGCAGTAGTTCATTAGCGCCTTGCAGGACGCTTGACTATCGGTCAACATATTGACAGTTCTGTTGCTACAGCCTTTCTCATGCATTAGGATTGCCCCGGCGATAATAGGATAAATCTCTGCTTGAAAAACCGATGGAGTGAGGCCTAGGACAATATACGTCCCACTTCTTCCAGAGCCACTTATCCACACCCCGGGTCCTGTTCCCTCCGGAGTTCTCGATCCATCTGTGAAGATGTAGACGCCATTGGGAGGCCGAAACTGGCGACTCTCGCTATTCCATGGACCTCCCAATGGCTGAAAATTATATTTCCTCTCGAGCTGATACATGGGCACAATTGCGTCCGTGATCATGCCGAGCTCCTTAAAGGTCTCCAAGTCCCTGAATATAGGCAGGTGTTCATAAGTCGCCTGTGGCACCTTAGCGATAAGGCTGGGGGTAGTAAGGGAAGCTGTAGGGGAGACCATAAAGAGGCTGATGCAATGGGCGGTGGATGAGGAATCCCCCCCCCCCTGGTTGAGAAACTGGTGGTCACGAGGGTATGTAGGTGGTGAAAGGACAGGAGTTCAAGATGGCTTCTATTCTGGTGAGCAGGGACATGAACCCTTCCACGGATGGCCTTTGTCAGCCTAGACCTTAACATAGGAGGCGTTTGGTGGACTTGATAGCTGCTTCCCACGACCCCCGGACGGAAATCAGGAGCTTACAGATAGAGGAGAAGTTACGAACTACTACGAACTACGAGACACGAATGGAACAAGCGGTGACAATGGAATGGAACGAGATCTAGCTCATCGGAACGCCAATGACAAAAGTAGATGGAATCTGCAAGCTAGCGAACATTTACTTGAGAGGTAACCTTCTGGATAAC
The DNA here is from genome assembly GCA_020466155.1 of Pachypeltis micranthus. Classification (NCBI taxonomy): domain Eukaryota; kingdom Metazoa; phylum Arthropoda; class Insecta; order Hemiptera; family Miridae; genus Pachypeltis; species Pachypeltis micranthus. Next base: position 10,415,569 of record CM035782.1, on the reverse strand, counting down.
ATCATCGCTGCCCTGTTGTCACCAGCGGCGATTTTTCCTTTTTTTGCACGGATATTTCATACATTTTAATAAATTCTCAATTCACGTTTCGTGGCAAGTCTAAGATTTGAACACAAATTGCTAGCACGGGGATCGCGCACGCTGCTCACCACACCACAAATATTCTCAACATACAGGGTGAGCCATAACAAATGGTGCAGTTTCAAAGGGCGATTTATAAAAAACGGTGCAACTTAGAAGATTACGGTTTGTTTTATTGAACGCCATACATCACCCCATTTCGGTAGATTAAGTCCTGAAAATTACATCAGGAAGGTGGGCGCCCTCAGCAGCGACGCACTGATGTAGGCGATTCCTGAAATATTCAGCCGCCCTCTGGCACATTTCGATGGGAATCGCGGCAATTTCTTCCCTGATTCGAATCTTGAGGTCTTCCAGAGTGTGAGGTCGATGTTTGAACACCTTTTCCTTCAAGTAGCCCCACAGGAAAAAATCACACGCACTCAAATCTGGCGATCTTGCCGGCCACCCCAAGCCACCCCTGAGAGAGACGAGGCGTGCGGGGAACATCTGCCACAGTTTCACCATTGAGATTTGCGCTGTGTGGGCCGTAGCCCCATCTTGCTGAAACCAAATATCCCCCAGATCCTCTTCTTCAGCTAACTGGTTCAATTCGGGTTCAAAAAATCTTTCCAGCATGAAAAGATAACGCTGAGCATTAACGGTAACAGTCCTTCCATCCTCCTCGAAAAAATAAGGCCCAATCACCCCAAATTTTGAAATGGCACACCAGACAGTGACTTTCGGGGAGTGGAGAGGTCTCTCGTGAATTTGTCTTGGGTTGCGGTCACACCAATAGCGGAAATTTTGTTTATTAACCGCTCGTGAGAGATGGAAGTGGGCTTCGTCTGAACTGAAAAAAGTGGACGTTGGTGGGATGCGGTTTATCATCTCTTGGCATCGATTCAAGCGGTTTTGGTAGTCTGGAGGTGACAATTCCTGAACAATCATAATCTTGTACGGATGGAATGACAAGTCCATGTGCAAAATCCTCCTTAGTGAGGTTTTAGAGATGTTCAGTGCTACTGCGTGCCTCCGAGCAGAGCGCCGAGGCGACTGTTCCACTGCTGCTCTCACTCGAGCCAAATTTTCAGGTGTTCTTGCGTTTCTTGGTCTTCCCGCACCTCTACGCCTTACTGTGGAACCAGTTTCTTCCAATGCTTGAACCCAACGTGCGATAACATTGCGGTGAGGGACGGGATCACGACGTGGCAGGTTGTAACGCAGTCGGAAGGCCCACTGGGTGGCGATGAACGAACGGCCACTTTCAAAAAACGTGCGAATGACGAAACCTCGTTGCTCTCCGCTCCAAACCATTGTAACGACTGAAAACGGGACCACTGCCCGGGCACAATGAGACCCCTCCCAGGTCGTTAACCCCACTACAAGGCATGCAGCACCCCTTCGAAACTGCACCATTTGTTATGGCTCACCCTGTACCTTCAAGTCAACCGTGTTTGACAAGATCACGCTTACTTGATTATTTATCAAAAGTGACGCCATCGTAACTCTCGTTCACGACTCAACAATGGTTTTAGTTAGTGAAATAAATAGCTTCTGTTGTTTCTAGCAAAAAGAGATGAAAACTGGAGGTAAAGTTTGCCCATTTTCTCTCGTTACTCCACGCTCCTCAGGAGAAGAGAATTTTCAGGAGGGTGGGGGGTGGGGGTTCCATAAAAGAGCCGTTCTACAAAAGCGTTCATTTGTAGTTTTAATTTACATCTTCAACTGCTTTTGGCCAATTGTACTTTGAAACGATGTTGCAAAAGCCCCTTTGATTCAATTTCAATTTGCTTTGGTCGAGAGAATCAAAGTAATAATTTGATTATCACGAAAAACGCAATAGAGGCCCGTGAAGCGGAAAACTGTGGGGAGAGAAATAATTCACCTCGCTAACTCGACCATTAAAATGGGCTCCGATTGTCGTTACAACCTCTTCAGAACGGCGATAGAATGAAAATCATTAACGTCGACCCATCCGTAGGACGAACGAGCGAGCAATTTGAAATATCGCGCCCCTCCAAGTGGTAAACCGTTTCATGAGCACCACCTGAGCCCAGGCAGTCTTGACGAGGAGGGAGCATTTACTCGAAATGTTAATGCTTGGTTGTTAAAGATGGGCTCAATTCTGTGCAACCCGTGGAAATGGGACATCCTTCACGAAAGTTGCTCACCAAGGCTTTTTCCCTCAGGAAGACACTATTCATGCGCGGGTTATGACGTGTTTGGACGAACCGAAGTCTACGATTTAGCGGAGGCGCTCGTCAAGGGCATTTGGGCTGACTAGGCACCTTCCTCGCTCCTCATCCCTCTTGTTCAACAGTCGAACACAGCTTTTTGGCACCGGCCTTCTTTTGATTGGTAGTCAAAGTGCATTACTACCCTTCAAGCACGAGTGGATGATTGAGCAAGGTCCCAAGCCCCACCTAGGGCAACTGGTTTTGCTCATGGACAGCAACTTTACCTCCCACTTTCCATGGGCGCATTGAGCATCTTTCGAATGACATATCTGGCACATCCAGAGCACGCAGTTTGGTACATTCACACGTCCAATTTGTAAACTCTGCCTCTTGCCAACCCAATGAATTCCTCCTTCTCTGAAGGCTCATATTCATGGGTGGAGTAGGTGGGGGTGGAGGATGTTCGCCTCGACCAGCAAGCCAAACTGGGGGCAATCGTCTGGAGAAACCCAGTTAGACGTCAGGATTGTTGTCTAAACTATCTCTTCACTCCTGGCCATTTCACAGCCTTACCTAAACGCTTTTTGGGCCGCTTCGCTTTCATTCTCCCTACGAGTCCCACACTCTCCTCCGCTCTTATTTGTTCCTAATAGTTAACCTTGCATTAAAGCAATTGGGTTATGTCCGCCAGTAGGCAAATTATTAAAGTTAACGTACCTGTTAGGTGAGTCCGTCTCCTCTGGCTGGTGAGATACTGTGGGCAAGCGCTTTCGATGTAAAGACATCATCGTCTGGCCGTTAAGTCAGTGCTGGAGTCAGTCAGTTGGTCGTGGTCTTTATGAGAGGGAGGTCATATACCTCTGGGGGAAACCCACTAAAGGTGAATGGAATGGTCTGACATTTGTGGAATCTGACAATGTGGTGGCCTGCACACCTCAATAATGCGCTCAGGGATACGAGCAACGGTAGCTCTGGTGTGCTGGCAACGCTTTTCCAGGCAGAGCTGTTCACAATGACGGTGTGCACGCATCGCCTCCTGTGCAGGGGGCTGAAATGGAAAAGGATGTACGTGACGGCAAAGAGTCAGGCTGCACTACGGCCTTAGAATCCTTCACTACCTCTCGTCAGGACTGGTTTGGTAATGCCCGACTGGCCTGAATACCTTGGCAAAGGAGAACACCACTGTGTTGAGTGCCAGGTCGTACAGAGATAGAAGGGAATGAGTAGGCCGATAAACTGGCGACAAAAGGATCTGCACTTCTCCCGGTGGGACTTGAGCCCTTCGTGGGGACGAAGAGCCATTTGAATAAGGAAGTTGGCAAGTGGGAGAAGTGCAGCGCGGGATGTGCCAGGCCATAGGCAGTCAAGGTTTTAAAGAAATTGGGTTATGTCCACCAGTAGGCAAAAAAGACGTGAATTCCACAATTGACAGACCATCCAACACGTCCCATTTATCTCTAGGGGGTTTCCCCCTGAGGTACATGACCTCCTCTCCCCGCCCCTTCCCCGACACTCCATCACCCCTTCACCTTTCTCTTTGTATATAAAGACCACGACCAACTGACTGACTCCAGTACTGACTTAACGGCCAGACGATGATGTCTTTACATCGAAAGCGCTTGCCCACAGTAACTCACAAGCCAGAGGAGACGGACTCACCTAACAGGTACGTTAACTTTAGCAGTCAAGGTTGTTTATTAGACAAGAGAAGTCTTCAGTCTAAAGAGAGAATGCATGCGAATGGTACGTGATCTGTTCACAGGTTACTGTTCAATAAGCTACCGCCCATCCAGAGTACGCCAGAGGTACAGAGTTGCGGATTCTGCGTGGCAGGGCACCCGAGAGGCGTGTCAACCGAGTCTTGCGAGAGGCTGGCGGCAGTGCACCTCCGGTACTGGCTCCTCAGCTGCCCCCGGGGATTTGAATTGAAGCTCCACGGGAGCTATGTCAGGAACTGGGAAGACACGATGCACGCGCCCTAATCGAAACACAAAAATATCGAGAAACGTTTCGACAATAAAAAACCGCCAGTAATAGCTTCTAGTTAAAACCGTTCCATTTCGAAAGAATATCACGCGCCGGGCCGCGTTCAATTAGCGTTGATGTTACGCTCCCTACATTTTGTCATGAGCCTTGGAATATCTAAATTATATCACCCGTTACTTATCGTTTTACCGATCTGCTAACAAAAAAAACACCCCCTCGGAGTAATTAAAGGGGTCGGGAGCGAAGATTAAGGAACGAGGCCCGCCGTTCATTTCCTCGCGTACCGCAGAACGTTGTAGATCCTCTCACTCTGACTCCAACGATATCATATCTGGAAAAGGGAAACAGAGGGAGAGAGAAAGCCCGCGAGAAAGAGTGAGGGACGGGGAGAATCTGCGCGCGCATTGAGGAGAAACACTGAGGCTGCTCGTGATGCGAACGACCGACTAAATAAATACGTAGTCCACACTTTCCACTTTTAGTAATTAAAGTTTTTGATGACTATGGACTCGACATATCACGCCCCTGCACGGCTTGAAAAATACGGTTATGATACATAAGGCACGTTTGAAACGTTAAATGTCACGTTGAATAAGAGGGCACTTGACAAATAAAACAAGCCGATCCGGCAAACGTTGTGCCTTATAAATTATTTCTGACGACTATTTGGGCGGTCGAAGGAAAAATATCAGGGGCGACGTATCTCACAACTTTCCTTAGTCTGACGTGAGTTGGCCAATTTTCTTTGATTATAGCAACTAATAAAATCTGTTTGGCAACAACGTTGAATACGACAGCCGAAGGTGATTATGTTGCCGGAAGCGGCAATCCAGCGCAATGTTGTTTTTTCGCAGAGTTCAGCGGCAGATGCTCTTACGACTAATCATGGGAATTAAAACCATATCCAGGCCTGCTGTGTGGTGGCTGTAGAGAAGCCTGTCGAAATTGAAGCGCAGGAGATGGTCACAGTCTACGATGGGTTATAGCACGTGTCAGTGGAGAAGCCCTCGAAAGTAGCACTTCAATGCTGCTTAGGCTACTATGAAGGTTTTGTAGTGGCTACTGTGACAAACCGCAAGGGGAAAAGCAGTAGTGTACGCGGACAGTCCACATTGTGATCTCCCGATGATTGAGAGTGTAAGGGAACTCAAGACTGTTAATGCGTGAAAGGTAGGAAATAAGTATACTCAGGTAATGCTGCAGGCTGGCAAGGGAATGCCTTCATGCGCTAAAGCAGCTCGGTGCCCATAATTGGCTCTCCCATCTCTGGGTGCCGGCTCAAAGGGGGCATGTAGGCAACGAACAGGCTGACTGCCTTGCGAAAAAGGGGCACCGAATCCCTACCCATCGGGCCTGAACCCTACGTAGTAATGACGCAAAGTCACCTGAATCGTTCGGTGGTCCGATGAGAAACACAGGAAAGCAGCGCCAATGGGCATCGCCAGCCACGACTAAGGCAGGTGAAAAGGCTCATGCGCCTTCCTGTTCAAGGGCAAACTCAATGCTAACACCCTCCAGGCAGGATCTGAGGGTCTTGATTAGCTTCCTCACCGGACACTGCCCACTCAGGTATCACCAGGCAAGATGGGCATCTCAGAGGCGGTGGAGAGCAGACTTTGCGGTGAGGAGGACGAGACGACAGAGCACATCCTATGTGAATGGCCTGCTTCGGGAGTCAAACGCTTTGAATACTTTTGGGTCTATTGAACCCCAAATCGCAGCGGACTCTGCGGGGAAGGACGTACTCGGCTTCCTAAGGGGAGCGGGTACGTACCACGCCTTCTACTAAGAAAGGGTCAGTGTCACAATAGGCCCACGCGTGGCCGCAGTGAGAAAGGGGCTCTGTCTCGTATGCCCTCGGAAAAGAAAAGAAAAAAATTAAGCAATCTGGGAGATTAGATAATACTGAAACTTGGAGGTGGTAACTGAATAACTCCTACGTATTCTGATTTACCTATTGGCTCTAATTTACCTACTTATAAGACGGTTATTGAATAAGAAATCGAATGAGTGTGCCGGTTCTGTACTACTCCTCCCCACAGCACAAGTATACGACTTATAGTGGGGAGCAGCATTTCCTGATTTGTGTAGCTTTGTTTTTACTTTCCTTGGCTCTACGAAGTAGAAAGGAAAGTTATGTAATCGGCTGAAAACAAAAATTTTGAGTTTTCTTCAGATCTGTACGTTTCAGACCCTCCTGAGTCCGAAAAACACTATTTGGGGAAATGGTCTGTGTGTATGTGTGTGTGTGTGTGTGTCTGTGTGTATGTGCGTCTATATACAATTTTTAGAGAAAACCACCGTACCAAATCAGCTCAAACTTGATATCTCGCCCGCAGGTCATCATGGGACGCCAAAATAAGGGTATGAACAAAATTCACCGAAAGTTAACTATAGTTATCATAGTGATCAAAACACCAAATTTTTTTTTCTCAAAAACCGCTCTAACGATTTTGATTAAATTTTTTATATAGATAGCTCTTAATAAGATAATTATACCATATAATTCCCATTTGTGGGAAAATGACGAGAGCAGCACAATAAATTATCAAAATTTTCGACGAAAAGCGTTTTCGCCGTGGTTTTTTCCTTTTAAACTCAGCTGGAATGTTAGTAGAATGTTAAAGAAAATTGGTACTGTAGTCCAATCCAATACCTATAGGGCGAGTATTTAAAAACGCTCATGAGATACATGGGGCTCACTCCAGAAATTCCTGAATTTCAACTACCGCCGTCTTGCATAATACCAGTTTTAACAATTATTACCCATTAACTCTGCAAAAGTGATTATTATCCTCCTTCAAAAAATCCGTGTTTACAGCCTCATTAATTTTCTCGGTACCATTTGCTCAATAATGGTCCTGGAATGAGTACGAGCAGCACAATAAATGCTTTAACTGTAATCGCTGCCGCTTCATGCTGCCGTAAAGCGTTGTTTGACCAAGTTCAAAGGGACTGAGTGATAAATGAATTGATTAAATAGAATTAGCCATGTACAAAGTGAATTGTTGTAGAGCTAAGGAAAGTTGTGTGTTGCAACGCACCAGATATTTGTATTGCAGTACGATCTTGAGTTCGATATGAACGGTTGTGATTTGCACGAGCGTTCAGCATTGTCACTAAGTTGAACGACACATTTCGGAGGTATTTTTTTGTTTGAAAAAACGTTTATTCACACGTCGATCCGCGTGTTCGACTTGGAAAGAAGTAATTCAGCCTTCGTGAGTCCTTGGATAAACTCCTTTAGAGCTACACCTATTGTTCTTCACCTGCGCCGAAAAATGTTTTTCGGCAAAGCTTCAGACAATGGCAGTTTTATGCTGATCGAGTCGCTCCGGTTTTATCCGAGTCAAAGAGCATTCTAAAAGTTTATTTTGTCGACCCGAACAATGGCGGCGATTTGCGCAAATGTGCATTTCTCCTCCTCAAGACGTTTTAACAGGGCCCTTTAAATTCACGGGGGTTTCCCTCTTTTTCGGGCGATTTTTCGGATATTGCACGCGCTGATAGACCAATGATAATAATAATGGAAATATTACCAGCGAGGTTAAGTATTAGTTTACTGGCAAGGATCACGAGGAAGAACGGAGATTCCGGGCAAGTTCAAGAGCTAACCAGAGACGAGATGAAACGACTGTTGGGGGTTTGAGCTACCCAGAGGAGCTAAGAAGGTTCCATCCGCATCGGCAGCGATCCAGGGGTGAGTGAAGTAGATAGTGGATAGGCGAAACATGGAAACCGCTGCATGAAAGAAGTACCGAACAGTGAACGTAACCCACCACCTTCCGCGATTCTCAAAGGGCCCCAAACCACGAAGCTGCAGTGCCTCTAAAGCTGAATGAGGCCAATCGAAGAAATCTACGCTGAACCCTCTCCAGCTCTATTCTACCGTAGCTGTAAATTCGTAACCAGACTGACAATCCACACTCCACAATGGGATAAACGAGAGAGCACAACGAGGCACCGATGAGAAATCAGAGGAGTTCCTCTTAATAAAGTCTAATGCTCGCATAGTTCTCCCTACGACTGACTCAACTGTGAGCGAGCTCTCAAAGAGGACTACCAAGACCTGCACAACTGGGCGAGGAGGTAGATTATTAGTGTGTAGGTGGTGGATCATTCACAGTCAGTCTACATGAGGTGACCTTCGAAAGCGTTCCAAAGGGTTGAACGCTGTGAATACTCCCAATTGCTCTCTGGACAAAGATAATTTGCATTGTACCTTCGGTAACTTCTCACCAGCTAAGTAACGAGGAATTCCACGACCTTCAAGCTCTTTGAGCAGAGGTGGCCCGTTATAGTGCTCCTCTGATGCCAATGGGAGCTACTAAGACGTACTTTGCCTTTGCCTGTTGTAAAAGGTCGAAAATGTCAACAACTCTGCCTGGACTTCCCTTTCCCAAGCTGTCTACCTGTGAGGTTGTGGTCAAAGACACCTTCTAGAGACTGCAACATCAAGATTTCTAACGTTTTGCCGCCTATGAAAAGAGGGATTTGAATCGGTCACTAAGATGTCCCCGCAGACAGTCACTAAATGGATTAAGAAGGCTGCAGGAGATGTCTCAGCCTTCCTTGGCGTATTACTTTCTATCATATCTGACACAGGAGCACTCTACATGAGGTGACCTTCGAAGAAGGCGTTCCAAAGGGCTGAATCCTGTGAATACTCTCAATTGCTCCCTGGACAAGATAATTTGCAGTGTACCTTCTCATAAGCTAAGTGATGAGGAATTCCACGACCTTCAAGCTCATTGAGCAGAGGTGGCCCGTTATAGTGCTCCTCTGATGCCAATGGGAGCTACTAAGACGTACTTTGCCTTTGCCTGTTGTAAAAGGTCGAAAATGTCAACAACTCTGCCTGGACTTTCGTCTACTTGCGAGGTTGAGGTCAAAGACTCCTGCTAGAGACTGAAATATGAAGATCTCTAACGTTTTGCCGACTATGAAAAGAGGGTCTGAATCGGTCACTAAGATGTCCCTGCAGACAGTCACTAAATGGATTAAGAAGGCTGCAGGAGATGTTTCAGCCTTCCTTGACGTATTACTCTCTATCATATCTGACATAGGAGCCTTGTTGGGCTTTTAGGGCGCAAGGGTCCTGCTGAGGTCGCCTGTTGTCCACAATGTGAGGTCCTGGCTAGCTTGGAGGGTCTACTCTCAATTTCCTAGTTGCCCTCTGGCCTTTTGCATCTAGTCGTATAGGTTTGTTTGGGAACTTGTGTCGCGTTGCATCGCGTGAGCACGACCTCTATATTAGCTTCCCCTATGGAGGATGCCCAAGAGGTTCTCAGAGCTCCCAATTCCCACAGCATTTTTCCGGCTTGGTCGTGTAGCTTTTGATGACGCGGTGGAACGATGGCCTCCTTCTCCTGGATGAAGGAGTTTTGGGGTGTGGCTCTTGCATCAGAATCATAAGTCCTCTCGTATATCCTTCTGGCTTTATTAGCACTCTGTTCGACCGTATTAAGTACGTCAGTCCACCAGGGGCTTTGCTCATCCTTTTCTTCTATTGCCCAAGCGCAGAAAGCCCAACAGAGTGCAGTGCCGTTGTGATATTCTTCACTTTGCTGTCCACCTCGTCGGTGTGAGCCAGTACTATTAGATCGGCGTGCGCTGCGCGGAGGTGGATGTAAACGACTCCAGGGTACCTTGCCAAGTCGAATAAACTTCTCATCATTTATCTAGCGGTCACTTCCTAAGTCTTCCTTCAAATCGCCAACGTTCCCATGAGGGAAGCACTCCTCGCACATTAAGTTTCGAGTTTGACAAAGCAGAACTCCCACTACAAGACTACATTACGTGCTAAGAATGTCGTAGAAATAATCTAACTTTGAAGTAGGCGCACGAAGGAGGCGATTGGGTAACAAGGACAATTTCCGGAAACACGAAGATTAGTTTGGAGAATTTAACTGACAAGATTATACCGCGTTGAAACCAGAAAGCGTTGAATAATGTATAACAAGATTTCTAATAAAGTTATGGATGACGACCTGGCAACGAAAGGAAACCAACAGCAGCCACGGGCTCCTAAGTGAAGGGGGGAGAGAGTGTTAGTGAACAAATCCGAAAATGATCTGCTACCCCGAGTTTCGCCAGAAATGAAACGTAGTTCAGTAATGGGCTTGGAAGGCAAGCGCATCGTGGAAACAGGAGGCGGAGGCTTGACGTTGCCTCAACTTTGATAGCCTGCGATATTGATACGTGAATATCATTATAACCAGATGGGGAACAACCGCTCCAATCTGTATATTTTCTCTTCGCCTCACGTTCGCCCCTACAGACTTCTGAGACTCAAGAGTTGCCTCCGAAGAAGCAACTTGAATTAGTGCCAACCATCGACTTGCGATTGGTTTCTCGATTGGGTCTCACGAAATTACTTCTCGCGAAGAAAAGCCGCTGATTTAATTAAGAGCTTAAACAACGTTAAACCCATTCGAAACTCCGCGCGTCGCGTTATTGTGCAGGATCCCTCATGAAAGTTATTAATAAATAGTCAATCGTTTAACTGAACTGTTCTTTCCATCGGGATTCCACTCCAATGAAAATAAACTAGCAGTGCCGAGACCGGAGGGTAGAGGTAGATTGTGAGGGCACCAACTGCTTACCAGATGAGCCAGGACATTGAACTAAAAAGCAATCAATAAAACGACAGTAGTTAGCATTATGGAATTCCTCAGGTTGCTCCTAATTATCTTGCAAACATAGGTAAGTGATCATATGTACTCCCACAGAGGAGAGCTCCTCCTACATCAAGGCAGTCGATGATGTTTGACACATTCAACTAGGAGAAGACAGAAATATACACACGAATTGAACGACAATTGGTAAACACAGTTTTGATTACACGGTCACTTGGTTGCTGAGTGGCAAGGCTGGAGAAGGGGAACATACAGAGCACAAATCACAACTTGAGCGCAAGGTATACTAAAGTTAACGTACCTATTAGGTGAGTCCGTCTCCTCTGGCTGGTGAGTTACGGCTCCGTTGCGTCTGGCTGGGTTGGTGGTGGGCGAGCGTTTTTGATGTAAAGACATCATCGTCTGGCCGTTAAGTCAATGCTAGAGTCAGGAATGTATACAAGCCATGCGCTGCAGCCTACTCGGCTGCTGTTGTTACAATTTTGGGTCTGTCCGTACACAGGAATCTCCTGCAAGAAAGCGAGATCACAAAAATGTGCTATGTCGTTTTTAGAAGCTGGTACCAACTACGAATGGTGACTAGGGATTTCCTTAGGCAGGTGAGGAAGGATTTGGTCGAGTCATGCTGCAATTCGCTTTGTTGTCACGGCCCAATGAGCGGTCTAGGAGGACGTGGCAGAAAGCTTGCCCCAGCAGGGATGTCGTTCAAGGAGCCCTGAGTAGCTGTACAATACATTTACATTTCTGTCTCAGGTGCATACTAGGGACATTAGGAATGCCGGGAAATTTGATGCAGCTTACATCTCAATCATCTTTCATTAACAGTAGAAGCGTGAGGCGTTGGATGCTACACAAATCTGCGGAACACCCCACATTTCCTGCAGCCCTACGGAAAATCGTCATTTGCGCGGTATCCTTTTTCCCGCGAAAAGGGCTCGCAGAATTTTTGAAGTGCCCTCTGCCGAATTAGCCCGAGAGTGCGGGCTTCTCCTCTCCAACCGTGCCCCCACTCCAAACTTTTAATCAAGCCCCATCCAGACGATATTCAAGCATCCTTTCCCTTTTCCACAGCAATTCTTTACCTAATTCGCACGCGCCCGTCCTTCCCCCAGATGTTGGATTTCATTGCTTCTAGGTTTTCATTTTCACACCGCTAAATCTAATAATCGTTCTTCACTTTGTCCTCCCACTCCCAATCTTCTCGTTAGCGGTATCGCCGAGATTAAAGTTTGTGCCCAGAGTTCTCACCCGGCTTTCCGTCATTTCCTTTTCTGCTTTAAGTGCTTTATACGTGAAAAATGTTTCTCGTCAAAGGGCGGATGACTGAGCGTGGGGGGGGGGGAGTGGGTAAAGCGGAGGCTTTTTCGCCTGAGGAGTTGATTCCCAACCCTTCCCTCGGCTCCGCAGTCGCTCACCTGGAGATTTCCCTTCAATTTCCCCGTAAATGGCCTCGTCCGTCCTCCCGAGTGACTTAGTAGGCACGTCACGCTCCTTTTCTGAACAATACGTCAGTTGTTATCTTCTTCTGAACGAACTGGAACAGCCCTTTCCTCCAACACCTTCTCCTTAACCGTTTTTTATTTATTTTTTATTTTTGATATTTCAGAACGCCCTGTACCTAAGCCACAATGACAAACCTTGGTCTAAAATAGGAAGGTGGAGGGACACCTGAATATAATTGGTAGTTGGGGCCAACACGATGCTGCAATAGCGAATACCAAATCGTTTTAGACTATTGTAAAACCTTATAAACGTTAAGTTCGTATAAACACACTGAACTATGAACACGTTCAAGACTGGCCAGATGCCTGTAAAGCATGCAGGTGGCGGAGGAATGTAGCATCCCAGCTGTTCAGGTCGAACCAGAGCGTGAATGCGTGAAAATAGGACTCAATGTGAGAGACCTAGCCCAGGAGGCTTCATCGGCCGATCCTATTACGACTTCCCTGCGCCCTGACGGCCAATTCCCCAAAGACTAGCCCATAGGTTAGCTTTTGGTGCCTATACCAAAACTAGTTTGTTCAAAGGAGGCATGCCTACTTCTGTGACATCAGTGGCCCTTTGGCAACATTTCGATGATCCACCAAGGTCCACTCAAAACCCCGGTATTTGTAGGCGAGATGGACAAGCGGTGCACACTATCCAGCGCAACACACTCGTGTCTGTCTTGCTGGCATACTACTACTACTACAAGGTCTGCACTCCTCCCCTGGATCCTCGGCTGGGCCTCGCGGTCCTGCAGGCCAACATCGGGAGGTTTCCTTTGATTGGTTTCAGGGAGCGGTGGAGTCCTTAACTCCGGCGCTTTGGCGGGAAGACTCCACACAGTGGGATCACGCCATGGGACTCGATGGGATGCCATATTCCCATCTGTGCGACACTGGGCGAGGATGGGCTGGGTCGCTTGTGGCCGTCCTTTACTGCCACACAATTGTTATCTGGCCAAGGGGCATGCAATGTGCGCCTGTACTTCTTTAGGGGTTCGGGAGATTCTACTGCCGACCTTCCGGTCTGAGTTCTGTCAGCCCAAGAGCTCCTAACCCATCCCCACTTCATAGACGAGGGAAAGCAACTCCCTGGCCTAACGGCTTCAGGAGCCCACCCTCCAGCACTTAGTGAACCAGACCAGCACGAGTCCTCCTTCCTCATTCTGCCAGTGGGCTCCCCTTCTCGGGGGATGAGCGGGGCTCTAGCAGCCCATGCTCCCAGTTGCTAAGCGGTCACCCGCTAGCGGCCTTCTGGTGTGCCTCGGAAATCTAACATTGCCTGAGGGGAGAGCCTCTCAGGGTGTTAGGCCTCCTACCGCTTCCCTCAGTGGTGCCTACTAGCCTCCGCCTCGTTTCGCCTTAGAAGCGAGTGCAATGAGGCTAAGAGGTACTGCTTTAGGGGTGCACGTTCAACTACAGCCCATGTGGAACTGGAGCTGAAGAGTAGAGAAGGGCAAACTGCAGATATGGTCTTGAAGCGTTGTAGCCCCCCTCCCTTACAACCTTCATCCCAGAGTCTCCCCCAGGCACTCAAAATGAGCTGGAAGGCGTTTTATCTCCCTGCTTTTGCCTGATTCGGGCTGGTTTTTAGGTTTGGCGGCTGCACATTATTACAGAGCGGTTTGTAATATTTTCTTGCACATCATAATTGGGACCTACCCTATTCAATCCAACGTCGACAAATATTTAGGACGTGGCTGTATTATCATTCCAGAAAACCACAACTCGTACACAAACGGTTATGTTTGCACTGTACTTCTGAGACTCATTCGATTCCTGTACAACACCACCAAACGATACGAAACGTGACCACTGCATCGGAACAACGAAAATGGACATTTTCTTGGCAGCGCTACCAGCGACTCGAGGCAGTTGGAGTGAGATGGGAGGCAGTGCGGTAAATGAGCGTTGGCCGGGGAGTAAAGATAACTTTCGCTATATCGTCCGAAGAGCCGTTTTACAATGCGCGAACTAATCAACGTTTTGGACCTTCAGTTCTTGGACTAAAAGCAGCTCGTTGAATTGTCGGGGTCGAGGAAAGTTGCTACTCCCCAGATCCAATGGTCCATTTTTCCATTATACGTTCTCTTATAATGCCATTTATAATTAGGCTTGATGCGCGTGTTAATTAATAAATCTTCAGCACCACGACTTCATAAGTAGAACGTTACATTACCTAAACTGAGTGAAAAGAGAAGCTGGAGTTGCAGGTAGAGCGATAAATTAAAGTAGTTGTTTTGATTTGTTTTTTCCTCGCCCAACCTTGTCGTGTAAGTGGGACGTGGTTTAGCGTGAACTCCAACAGAAATGTCACTCGTTAGTTTCAATAGAGATTGCGCATGAAGTGGCGCAATTCTTTCTTTCTCCGGAATTGCCAACTGCGTTCAAGAACCGCCTGAAATTTATCGCGCAGCTGAGCTGGTAAATCACTTTCCACGTTGAGGTAATTTTGTGCAAATGGCTGTACTTGAAGTGAGGGATAACTCCTAATTAAAGCGGTTAGGTGCAACCCCACGCCCGCTCCTGCTAAATCTGTTCTTTCGTTGGGAGAGAAAATGCGGAATTAGAGCCCTTTTTCTACCAATGGGACCCGCATGAGAGCCAACCTCCCCTCGCCATTACCTACCACACCGTCCAATCCACCACAACGAAAAAGCGTAAAAACTTCTCGGTAGTTACATTTGCTTCGACTGGCGGGTTTGGAGAGGGGATGCGGAAATCCCCCAACAGCCCATTTCCTAAGGGCACTTGACATTCTCATTAATGACTATCATTAGGGGTTGCTTCCCTAATCCATCTCTTAGACAACGCTGAGGAGAGCGCGGTGCGTGCGAGGAGCGTCATATGAAACGACCAGACTCGTAACTCTCTGGCGTAATCGGAATAATTGATGCGGTGAATAATGCACTGCTCGTTTCTTCGAGGATGTAAAGTGACGCCTGAAGTGCGAATGAAATGCTCTCGGCGCACGAAGAGATCTTTTTTTTTTTCATTAGTGCACTCTCATGCGACGAAGGGAGTGGTGAAAGAGGCGTCTACTACACCTGCACGCCCTTTTTCTCAACAGTCAAAATTGTTGTGAACGTCATGAAGTGTCTGCCAAGCTGAAATCAACCAATTTTGTCTCACGTTTATCGATTTGTAGATTGATTTAATTATACGGGAAATCGTACCAACATCGGAGAGCATGATAACCAAATCCTGCCCTACGCTCATTCGCATTTCAATTTTGTGAAAAACAAGAAAAACGCTACACAACGGTGTATTATTCTCTTGCGCAGCTTCACGTAGTCTTAAACCTTCGAGACTCTCCCCATTCGATTCAGCATCGAATAATACCAGTAAACGATACCACACATGACCAGACTATACAACGAAGCGACGAAACTGACATTCCAGGCACCTCTAGGCAATTGGCACGGCGTGACGAGTGGAAGTGCTAACGATGAAACGATTACTTTAGCTGTATTGCCCCGCGAGTTCGTGCAATTAGTGACTATAATTACTGTGATATGACTGTTTTCGGTGCAGACGTTAGTCATATACCTTTGAGGCTCGTTTCATTCTACCCGACGCCGAAAAACGAAAATAACCTACAAGACGATATCAAATGCAACGTAATTTAAATTAAAACAGTCAAAAGTGCATACGACGCCCGACGGAACGTTGAAGATTGGGAATCCGGGTGCCTTGAAACGTAGTATCGAATTTTAAGGAGGGAGGAGGTGCAAAAAAGGTTCCTGCCCGAAAACATGACACAGAATGACCAAACCAAAAGAGGTTTTCTGCAGATTTTTGCGTTTTGAGGAGTACCGAATCGAAAAAAACCTAATTTCAGATTCTTGGTCTGTGTTAGTAGTTCACTTTGCGTGACAGCGGCTGAACCAATTGACCTGGATCTTGTGATTTGGACGAAGTAGAAAGAAAAGTGACTTGATTGGCTGAAAAAAGGCCTGAAGGGCTCAGTTTCTTATATACTTACTTCGTGACATCATTTCATTCCCTCCAAGCGTGACGTTTTTTTGGCAGTTAAGTCAAGGCTAAAGCGCACCCCATGCTAAACTCTCATTCTTCACTCATCAATTCGATCAACGATCAATTTCACCAAATCTTACAGTATTGTGTCATTAATGGGGTTTTTTCCGAGAACTTTGGATGCGCATAAATGGTGGCAACCCTCTCTCCCTGTGAAGTCTTGTCATGAGGACGGGATCTTCCTACGAGATGTTACGTGCACGATTGGATCTTGCGATGTCAAGGAATGGAACGCGGTTTAGCTCATCGGAGTCGTTTCAGCCGTTAATGAACCTAGTGTGAAGGCGCAGTCAATGAAGTGTGGAGGGGGGAGGGGAACATCGCGACTGCCATCGAAGAGGTTTTTTTTTCCTTGAAAACGGTTGATGCAGGTGACCCTCATTGCAGCCACAAATGGGCCTATTGTAAGGGCGTCCATGACCCTCAGATCATGGCCCCCCTGCACCACCCCCACGCCCCATGGCACTGGTCTCACTTGGTATGAGGTCACCTATGCGCTCCCACCAACCCCGCACAAAGCGGAGGATATCCGCAAGTTCTGCATTCGCCACCTCTTCTGGCTGAAGAAGGGGCCTCCCAAATACACAACGGCGCGATACCGTGAGTCCATCGCATGCGCACAGCACATGCTCTGCCATCTCTAGCCCTACCTCGCAGAACCTGCATACCTGTACCTCGCACTTGCCAATATTTGGTACCTCAGCGGACAGTGACCTGTGAACAGGCCACATATGACCCTCATATCCTTCCTCCCCAGTGCAAGCACCTCCTTGGACCTCCCTCTGGAGAGCCAGATGAAGAGTTTTGACACTGTAAGGCCGGGCAGCCCTGCACCTATCCTCCCATTTGCCAACCTCTCTATGTAAGTGGCTCCTGGTAGTCCCAACAAAGGGATCTGGGCCGACAGGGCTCTGCGACAATCCCTTATTTTCCAGCCCATCATTACCCTCTATACCCCGATGCCCTGGCACCCAGCAAAGTGTTACACCGTTGTCCTCAGCCAGGGCCTTCAGTCCAGTCAGACACTCCCACACCTGCGGCGATGTAAGACATTACGCCGCTAAGGCCTTGAGAGTGGCCTGACTGTCCACGATGTAAATTCTCTGCCGCTTCAGTCCTCTCTGCAGCAGCCGCTGCACACAGACTGTTACCACAGCCACCTCTGCCTGTAACACCGTAGCCAGCGACCCCAATGTATCGAGCCATCAGTGTAGTATACCAGAGCCCCAGCTTCGAAAGCTGGAATTCCCCCTTCGAAGAGGTTACAGACCTGCGATCGTGTCGCATTATTCCATGACATTCCAGCACTCATCGAGAGACGATCCACTGGGGGGCATGAGAGCCTTACTGTAAATACTTGACAGACTTGTGCAGTATAGTGGCATTTTTATTACCTTACAGCCGGATTACTATTATTGCACTACGATAACTATAGGTAGTTTTGAGCGGGTTTTACTCATACCCTTATTTTGGTATCTTCAATCAGTCAATTGCTATAAATCTTTCTCCATCAATGTTCCTTTGACAATGTTAAGTCGTGCCTTGAGCATTGCCTGTGGCGTTGGAGAGGGTGCCTAGCCTCACGGCCTTTACCCCTCTCCAGCCAGCACCTATCATCTCTCTAGGGGCGATTTCCAGCGAAACCACGGTCCCCACGAAGCCAATCCCATGGCTTCACAGCCGACAGCGCCACACCTTAGACGCTCCACGCTGCTGGCCGCAGGCTGAAGCCCCCACGGTTCTATTTGGCTGCACCTTGAGCAGCCTAAGGGCCTGAATAGGTGGCAGTCCCTGGTGCCGGAATTGCCAAGAGGCGTTCTGCCGGCACCAATGTTCCTTTGACAGCCCGATGAACGGGAATAGCAACTAACGTAAATCTTTTCTTTTTGTAATTTTGAATTGTGTACAGTAAATGACTTCGATGTATCGCAGGTAGTGTCTTCTAACAGCCTATATTTCGTTCTTCACAACTATTTCCGTGTTTATTCGTTGAATATAAACCAAGAAATGGCAGAAAATGAAGTTTTTTTAAAGACAAAATAGTAGTTTTCTTAGTTTTCTGAAATAAAATGGCTCGAACGAGTTTGATCCAAATTCCAGCCAACAAGCAACTACATTTATGTAATTAGGTTAGCCCCGCCGGTAAGTTATTGAAGTTAACGTACCTGTTTGGTGGGTGGTCTTCTCTGGTGGGTCGACTGCCATGGGCGAGCGCTTTCGATGTAAAGACATCATCGTCGGGCTGTTACGTCAGTGCAAATAAAGTACTAAATGAAGACCACGACTATTTGACTGACGTTAGCACTGACTTTGACTGTCTTAGCGAAAGCGCTCGCCCTCAGCAGTCCTAGAAGAGGACCGAACAACAGGTACCTTAACTTTAATGCGTTCTCCATTGTAGTTTTCGTTATAATGTACTCGTGCGCGGCGTTGAAGAGTGTTGTGTGATGCTTCTCGTCGAATTCAATACTAACGAATACTTCAATCATAAAGAACGGGCTTCGCCAATCGATTAGCGGAAGGGCGTCCACCGAACTAACGCATTTCTTGCTCCGTCTGCGTTCCCTCTCCCCCCACCCCCCTCCATACCGTCCCCTCTTCATCTACCACGTAATCGACGTCAAATTTTAACAATTTCCCCGGGCTCGAGAATCAACAAACGAACCCAATTAGGGATTGCCATCGTTATCTGGCGCATCCGTTCGTTTAAGGGAGAAACGGTCAGAGAATAGCTCGCCGAGCTGCAGTTGGAAGGTTACCGCTCATTAGCGTGAAAACACTCGCGTCGACGCGGTCGGAGTGTGAAAACACTGCCATGACGTCTAAGCGGTTGGTGCGGTCCTATGCGATTCCCATCGATTTCTCTAAAAGAGGCGATATTTAAACGAATTGACAAGGGTCAATTAAGTGTCCATTAGGGGGCGCTGAAATGTACGTTTGTGGAATCAGAAGAAGCATTTTGTGACTCAAGTTCTGTTTGCCTTACCCCACTCGGAGATAAAGGAAGTATTGCAATCGGCAAAAAATATGTAATGCTACGCATCACACAACATTCCTTTGACGGGCGTACAGCAATCAGTTTATGTGAACCTGGTACGACATATGGGGTTTTTTTTGAGACGGTGGATGCAGGCGATACTCTCAGCCCTACTCGATAGGCCCTATTGTAAGTGCGTTCATGAGCCTCAGCCCATGGCCCCCCTGCACCACGGCACTGGGTTCACTTGGTGTGAGACGTCATCTAAACGCCCCCGCCACCCCCAAACAAAGCGGAGGACATCGTAAGTTCTGCCTTTGCCAACTCTTCCGTCTGAAGAAAGGGCATCTCAAGCACACCACGGTGCAATGCTGCGAGTCAATCGCATATGCACAACACATGCTCAGCCGTCTCTAGCCCTGCCTCGCAGAACCTGCATACCTGTACCTCACACAAGCCAATATTTGCAAAGTGGTACCTCAGCGGACAGTGACCTGTGAACAGGCCACATATGATCCTCATATCCTTCCTTCTCAGTGCAAGCACCTCCTTGGCCCTCCCTCTGGAGAGTCGGATGAAGAGTTTGGACTGTCTAGGGCCAGGCAACCCTTGCCAATGGGCAACCCTGCACCTATCCTCCCATTTGCCAACCTCTCAACTTAGGTGGCTCCTGGTAGTCCCAACAAAGCGCTCAGGGCCGACAGGGATCTGCGACAATCCCTTCTTTGCCAGCCATTCGTAAACCTCTATACCTTGAGGCCCTGGCATCCAGCACAGTGTTACGCTGTTGTCCTCAGCCTGGGCCTTCAGTCCAGTCAGACACTCCCACACCTGCCGCGAGGTAAGACAATATGCGGCTAAGGCCTTGAGAGTGGCCTGACTGTCTACCATGATGTAGATCTTCTGCCACTTCAGCCCCCTCTGCAGCAGCCCCTGCACACGGACTGTCACTGTAGGCACCTCTAACACTGTGGCCAGCGATCCCAATGGGATACTACAAGAGAAAAATACAGTAGTAAACTAGTATTGATCGCTGGATTTAAACGGGCCACTTGATTAGCACGATCCAGCTCTGATTGAACTGCCAGTAGAACTAGTTTATGCGATACAGTGGGTCTCTGGATAAGTGAACTGGTGTTAGGCTTTAGCGTCGTCTCTGTGGCCCGGGGGGGGGGGGGGCAGCGAGTGGGTGCGCCTAAGGAGAGTTGTTGAGGGATGATCTCAAGTCTTGGAGGATTGCATGTAGCGCTGGAAGGTTTGAGCTGCATTGTTATGGCCGAATTGCATCCGAAAAAACTCAAAAAAACCCAAGGAGGTGACTACAGCTGTTTTGGGAATGTCTCCCTCGGCAACTTTGATGGGGTGGTACGCGCGAACAATGTCAATTTTCGAAACTGTCGCTTTTGCATTCATTTCGACGTGACGATTTTCCACTGATCGAGGCAGACAGTTCTAATGTTAGCATCTCAAAAGCCTAACAGCGCTGCTGGGGACAGATCGCCTGCGGACTACCGCAAACAATCCAGCATCAAACGGCCCGATCGAGAGGTGGCACAGGCGTTTGAAATCAGCACTGAAAGCACAACTCTCAGATGACTGGGTTTCAGCCCTGCCACTCGTGCCGCTGGGATTGCGCTCTACTGTGATGCCAAGCTGTGGAGTGACTTCGACTGAACTCCTCTATGGCGAAACCATCCGCTTGCCTGCAAAATAAGTTTTTGTCAACCCCGAAAATAATCCTTCAAGCCTTTTGAACTCTCACCAGGTAAATCCCATGCCTGAGGGTTTCCCCAATAGAGTCCAGAGCGACGAACTAATTCAGCCAGAGCTGAGCTGAACAGGTACTAATTTTGTAACTATCCACAATTTATAATTTATAAAAAGGATGTAACATTGAGCTACTACAACAGTGACGTTGGTACTCAGTTGTTTTATTATTATTCCTGTTGCTGCCAACTCTAAATAGAATTAGACATGAAGTGGGTCTCACTTATCTCTAAGTGTAAGATTATTAACCCTGTTCTCAATTAAATATCATAGAAACGTTCGGCACAATAAGGAAAACCAGTAAAAAACTACCTGCAGTTATTAAAGTTGTTAATCAGTACGATATAGTTCTGCTTGCACAACCAGTAGAATTAGTTTACCGACACGCCGGGTCTTTAGATAACTTAACTAGTGTCAAGGTGAGAGAGAAGGGCTACTGTGATGCGGAATGCCTAGGGATAGCCGCGAACAGATAATCCAAAGGGGAGGGGGATGTTGATGGATGAGCGTTCTGTTAAACCATCCTTCAAGCCTTTTGTTAGCAGGAGTGGCTAATTTATCTCTCATCAAGCAAACCCTCGCCCGGGAGCTTTCCTTTAAGGGTCAAGGGTAATGAACTAATTCGGCCAGAGCTGAGCCGAACAGGTATTAATTTTGTAACGTTCCACAATCTATTGGCTTCCTGCTACTTATGCCCTGAGCTCCATGGAGTCCCCTGGGTATATACAATTCATTGAACAGCCAACCTGATTTCATTGGGAAGGCATGTGTGTACTGCTCACGAATAACATGGTTAGGTAGGTCGTGGGGCATGCTATTGTTCCCTCAGTTTTGGCTGACACTCTCTCTCTCTCTCTCTCTCTCTCTCTCTCTCTCTCTCTCTCTCTCTCACTCTCACTCTCACTCTCACTCTCTCTCTCTCTCTCTTTGGTGCTCTTGCTGTCAAGTTCGCCAGGCCAACATTTACATGTTCAAACGACGTGCACGTCACCTGTCATTCGAAATAGGCATAGTGGAAGCTGGCAAAGTACTCCTTTGCCCTTATCCTCCACTAGTAGTCCGGGCAATTCGGCTACTACAATGAGGAAAACTCCATGAGGGATCCAGGAGACCTTACCTCTTAGGGTCCACCGAGACTTTCGATCACAATTATGATTAGTGAAGCAGGAAATGTAGCGACCGAATAATACGTTGCAACAAGCGCGCTAATTAGCTCTCCGCCTGCACGAACTCTTTCAAATTTACGAGCCATTTATGGCCGGTTCGTATAAACCGTTTTCTCATCAACAAGTCTCATAAAATATTTCGGTCGTAATGAATGCAAATCGCGAGGTTATTAGAGGGGAATTAATCAACCGTTGGAAAAGTGGAATCCCGTGGGATGTGAACAGTTTCCTTTCGCCCTTCTTTTCTTCGCCCTTCGTTCCTCTTGGAAACTTTTCCCATTTCCACGTCTCCCCAGCCGCCTTCCGACCTCTTTTCACGGCAAACCTCAGCCGGCTCGATCTCTGGCCCCAGAGCCCCTCCAGAGTCCCATCCCCCGCCCCGCGCTCTTTTCACTAATAGGATTTTTCTTCTTTTTTTTTCTCTCTCTCTCCCTCTCTCCAGGCAAGTTGCAATTTAGTGAAGTGCGTTGACATTCAATCGCGGGCAGCACATCCCGAAGGGGCCCGTAAATATTCCCCCGATTTCCAAAAAGGAACTACGTTTTTGGGCGAAAGGTCTTGATTTTATTCATCGCGTACTTTTCGGGATAAAGTGCATTCCGTTGATTGATTCATCCCTACATCACGTACGCGGGCGATTCGTTATTCGAAAAAAAATGTGAATGAAAAGAGACACTGAACTGCCAGAACTGCTGGAGCGGAGTTACTGCCACATAAGTAATGGCTACCGTGTTTCGTCTACTTACGGAACCCTTTGCCACCCACTGTCTGCCTTTTGCCGGCCTTCATGAACTCCCGATCTAGGTGTACGGCAGCTAGACATCCCATTGTGGAGAACATGCGGCCTTAAAGCTCCATAAATCTCCAGGGCTAGACGATGGAGAGCAGTATGCTAAGGAAGGCTGAGGCGGACAATCTCCAGCGGCCTCCTTAAATTATTTACAGTTGCCTAATCAGTGGAAGTCTGCGCGTGCCGTCAGTCTTCAAAAGGGAGGCAGACCCACAGCTCTGCTAACAGTCAGACCCACGATCGTAGAGCCTTATTTCCATATTGGGCTGAACGTTAGAGATCTTTATGTTGCTGTGATGTGAAGTACAGGAACATGTTATTAGCATCGAAATAAAAGAAACTCGGTGAGCATGAGGAGGACTGTATTATGTGCGATGAAGTGAGTAAAGTTTGTGTACAAAAGGGCGCGTAATATGCGTGAACTGGGGCGGCAACCTGTATTGGAAGGAGATAGCGGACTGTATGGGGGGAGAATAGATAGAGGAATGTGTCTGAGTGAGCACAGGGAGACGAGTGTGACTTTCGCGAGAGCTCATAGGTGAATGAGTTTGGGAGGAGCTGTCTGTTGTGGAGAGAAATCTGAAAAAGGAGGAGGAGGAAAAGATATTTCGGAATGCCCAGACGAAGTGGGAAATCCGTCGCCGTTGAAAATAACTGCGGTAGTGGAATTTCTGGGGGTACAACATTCTTTGGGGAAACAATGACTGTACCGTTGTACCCATCCAGTGCGGGTGTGGTAATATTACTACAGAAGGGGTTGCGTGCCATGCGGGTGTAGTAATATTACCACGTCCCTCTCTTTGAGACCTGAGCCCTATTCATCGCTAGGAAGAAGGGGCTGTCGCATTCCTCTGTCCCGTACGGTAGTGTTTACCTTCAGTATGAGTCAGGTAGCAGTTATGTGCGGTTATGTACGGTTTTCATTCATAGCCAATAACAATTTTTAAAAAGTGTTATGAGACATGTCACAAAAACTCCACTTCAGGATGGGAGGTTGTTCCTCCTTTTGAGGCCCGGGCTGAATGGGTTAAGGGCCAGGGAGCGCAACTCCTTCTGTTAGGGCAGGTGCGGGAACTCCTAGATCAAAAAACTGATACAGGTTCGGCGTTTTGCGAAGTGAGGGAAATGCCAACTCTGGCAGACCAGTCTGCGGGGGAATCTTGTGAGTCAGCCAAAACTGAGGGAACAGTGGATGGGCCATGGCCACTTAGGGCCCATTTCTCAAATCCCCTTGAACGGTCTCATTGGGAAGCCTACTCCAGTGTTCCCAGTTGTATCGCTGGCACCCATTGCCTCACCCCCCACCTCTGATAAGTCTGGGATTGAGACAGAATCTGCTGGCTCTTTCTGCGCCTGGCCTCTATCTGCCCTCGAGAAGTTGGTCGTCATGGAATCCACCTGTGAACCCACATTTATGGCTTGCAGAGCGTGCTCCTGGAAGGATTTTAGATTGGATGACTAGTGTACTGCGTGCACTGTTCTATACACAATGGGATGGCCCTGCAATGAGCTTATTTCTCAGTATGGGAAACGTTTATTAGCTCTACATCATAAAGGACGTGGTGGAAACGACCCAAGAAATTAATTAACGTTAATAGGAATATTTTTAGCACAACGAAGTGTCAATAAATCATAAAACTACAGAACCAAAGTAAGAACTTCGACGGTTTTGGTTCTCCAAGGGCCAAGTCGCTGGAGGTCGGGAAATACGTATTCCAATCTGTTTACTCAGCCCGATCTCAAAACCAAGGAAACTCCTCTGGAATAGATTAGTTCTCGAACCAATCCATCATTTCTCTGCACGTAACCGTAGTTGTACACATTTCCGATAACAATCACCCCCCCCCCCCTTGATGGGTGGCAAAGGGCGGCAAGGCAACCTCTTCGCTCCGCAACTGTCGCTTTGCCCTCCCGAGCAATTAACGCCTAATTATCCGCAGCACTCGGCCCTTGTTTCCTCAATCTGTCAAGCATCGTCAGCTCCGCAGTTCGTTTCACTTTAATTAATCTTGTAGAATCCCCGCGGTTGCCCGAAGTTGCGTTGCTAGTTGCCTTTCGACTCAGTTTCAGACGCTCGGGAGTTAATTGCGCCGACTGCTAACATTAGTCTTGAGGCTCTTTGTAGCCACCGCTGCATATTTTCTGGTTGAGTCTGGGCCAGTCCACAAAACCGATGCCTATCATTCGTTCGGCCTCCAAATCGACGAAATCAAAAATACTCAAGTTTGTTGAAAATTGAAAACGCATACACGAACAACAAGAAAACGGGTAAAATAGTTTAGGAAATCTTTAGGTCACAGGAAAAACACTGCCTTATTTCTCTGTTTTTCCTTACCTTTACGTGGTTTCCAATGTCTAATGTATGCATGGATTCTGAAGGATATGGAGGCAATGGCCAGCTCATGAAACCTGATTAGTTTGATTTAAGTCATTTCGACTTCCAGACCGAGGTGGGTGCCCTGCAGTTCTGTAATGGGAGGCAGAGCTGGACTGGGCATCGCAGGGCCCAACCACACTCTTGCTAAACCGCTGGGGGAGTACGCCACGATATTCAAAGCGGAAATCCTAGCTATAAAGATCTGCGCAGAAGACATTCTGACCAAAGGACTTAAGGGCAAGCGGAGCTACGTATTCTCGGACAGCCAGGCCGCCTGAAAGGCTGTAGCTGTATGCCGACAGCTTCAGGCCCAGGCTGGCATGGGAGTGCCTTCATGCGCTCAAGCGACTCAATGCCCTTAGCTGCGTGCCGTCTCATAGGGGGCTTGAGGGCAACGAAAAGGCTGACTGTACTGACTTATTTCGTCCGACTGACTAGCCTCGCCCCAATTTGGTTGGCTGTACTCTTCCCCAGCTTTATCACTAGTCATGGACGGATCTCTTCCGGGCTCTTGTCCGACCCGTTTTCGAGGGAGGGCATGTCGATTTTGACAGAGTCTGGTTAGCGAGAGGAGGTTCACCTAGAGCGCACCCGAAAAATGTTGGTCTGAGTCGACCCAGGGAAGACTGGTCTTGGGTGGTCTACAATATATTAAAACTCTTTTTGACCTGATTGACGCGCGGCTTGTTTCGTCCCAAAATGAGTTACAAACTCACATCCAGGGTATCGACATCAAAATAGTAGCTTACCTGGCTAAATATGATGTCTTGCCAGCTATGTTTGATCAACTAAAGACGGACGTCGTTGAGCGAGCGGTTAGCTGCATTCCAATGAAGACCATGAGCCCAGCTTCGCCGAGTTAGAGAGACGCCGTCGACGTGCCAGTGACTTATTAGTCTTCGACCTTCCTGAGCCACAGGTCACTGGTAAAGTTGGGGCTATCGAAGCTGATATTGCTGCTATCCGCAGCAAACTTCATTCTCTCTAAACATGCGTATCCTTCGCTTTGGCGCTCATCGTGACGGAAGCCCACAGCCTCGAGGATGATGTTCGTCACTCTCCTCGTCACCCCACAGCGATCTCAGTCATCTCAGATACAACTTCTATGCAACAGAAGTATCTGGCCAAGCCTCACAATTCGTTCAGGGGGTCCAAGTAAGCAAACTAGGCAGGCATACTCTTCATAATAACTCGCTCGTCACTCCTCTGTGAGGCATTCACTGAATGTCTTTTATCAAAACTTTCGCAGTCTCAATTTCAAACTCTCTACCATCCATTTTCAGGCTCTACTAATTTCAAACGACGTTCTTCGGTTAACTGTTGTACACTCTTGAGAGCTCAGGCTTGAAAACTTCTCCGTTTGCCGTTTACAGTATAGACCGATCGCCCTCAAACAACTTCAAATCTACTGCCGGTGGTGTGCTCATCGCTGTGCCAATCCGTATTCAATCAACTTTGCGGACGTGTTCCAGGCTCCTGTTCTCGCCATTGTTTTCGCCTACCAATTACCTCTATTTCTGGCAAACTGCAGCGTATTCCCCGAGATGCTAACTTCCTTCTTAAAAACTACACGCATTTGGACTTCTTCTTCAGTTCTTTTAATACTTTCAGAACAGTCATTTCTGATGCGTTTTAGCTTTCTTTTCTTGTTTTCATTCTTCTCTTTTTCCTTCCGATTGCGGAAGTTTTGCCTAATTATCTTTTGCCCAAAATATGTGAAACTCTTCTCAATATATAATTTTGTTTTCAATTGGGTTCGCCCGTTTTGGTTTATTATTCATTCTGATGTACTGATGTTTTCAGTCACGAAAAATTTTTTACCACCCCCCCTCAAAATTTGATACTTTACGTTTCAAGACATGGAGATTCCAAATTTGCAATGTCCGTCCGCCGTCCACTGTCCCCCGTCACCCGTCCGCTGTCCGGGCCGTTATCTGCCTTTAACGTGATCTAAAAAATTCGTTCTTTCGCACAAAAATCCCATTTGGTATCTAGTTGTGCCCGCCATCTCGGCAATCCGATCGGACGAAGCCCATGGTTGTTATGGACAAAAAATGGTTTAAAAAAATTAACGAAACGCAGTATAATCGCAAATAAGCCGTGTTCCGTATCGTTTTCAAGGTATTTTTACATCCTGGGTCGAATGGAATGAGTATCAGACGTGTACAGTTGCGTATAGTGAAATTACAGTAATTATTAGAGTCAATACTTGAAAGAACTCGCGGGAAATACAGCTGAAGTCAGCGTTTCGTCGTTTGTACTCCCTCCCTCCCTCCCGTCTCATCAAAACCACCCGCCCGCTCGCCTTGCAACGTCATGCCAATTGCCGAGGGTTCGCTGGAAGCCCCCGTCCCAATTTCCCCGACGGACGGGGCGGAGGAAGGTTAAGGCCACTTACTCCACACACCCCTCCATCGGATCATAAATGCCTACAGACGTTTACGGGCGCCTGGTGCCAGGGGAATATTTAGTTTCTGTAGTTCCATTGTAGTCAGGTCATGTTTCGTATGGTTTACTAGTATTCGATGCTGAATCGAATGGGATGGGTCTCGGAGCAGTAATACTAGGTCAAGCTGTTCATGAGAATAATAAACCATTGTGTAATAATTTGCAGGGTTTTTTAATAATAAATAAATAAACTATGTCTGACTAGGACGACGCCAGGGGAAACCCGAGTGGAGGTGTGCAGCGATTCTGTCGTGCAAATCGATCGTCGAAGCTGGGTTTAGGGGCCAAGTCTGGTTGCTGGTTCCCTCTGTAGTTGCCCTGGATAGCTTGCGCTCAGAGGAACGAGTGTCATCCCGTAGAGCGAATGATTAGATGACCTCAACATATTCTCAAACTCCAAATAGACGAGAACCCCCAGCTTTCTTGAACTATTAAACCAGGGTCCTTGGATCAGAGTGCCAAAATGGATCAATTTTGGTGAGTAGAACTGGCGTTATGGAATGAACTGAAGGTGTTGGTGTTAAGTTGGTCCTGGGAGGTTCCAGATAGTCACGTTTGTTTTCATTCCGGTCTTCCTCGCGCGTTCGAATTCTCCATAAATGTACCCCTTTAAAGTAGTTCGAAATGAAGAGAAAACACGGGAAAACAATTGCTTTCCCACGCCCTTGTTAAAAGGTAAGAGAGTCCCCATCCCCGAGACTACATTTCAGAAGGAAATTCGCTGTAATGGGGCGCGTCTTAAATAATTCCGTGACGTCATTCCTCATCGCCGCCCCTCCACTTTCTCGTTCGTTGAAGAGTCCTACCGTCTGTTCGGGGCAACTCTCTGGGCAACGGTGTTAATTATGTAGAAGTTGGCTATCTGAATTTCAGATACTTGGAGAAAATAGGGTTGATGGAGACGGAACCCACTCTAACGCATTAGTCTCGAGCTGCACGGTCCGTGATCTTAGGCAACGCTTTGAAACCCCCCTTG
The DNA here is from genome assembly GCA_020466155.1 of Pachypeltis micranthus. Classification (NCBI taxonomy): domain Eukaryota; kingdom Metazoa; phylum Arthropoda; class Insecta; order Hemiptera; family Miridae; genus Pachypeltis; species Pachypeltis micranthus. The sequence goes on along the minus strand of CM035782.1, from coordinate 10,386,682 downwards.
AAACAGCCTTCGCACCGTTCGCTTCCCCCATCGGGGTTGGGCCGATGGAAGATTTAGTTGTCGCTTTTGAGTGTAAAAGCTTACAATAGCATTGAAAACCGCAAATTCTCGAATGCGCCCAATCAAAAGGAAAGAAGGGGGGGGGGATAAACTGAATGGTCGGGAAAGGGCCTTTGGCAAGTTGCGGTGCGTTGAAGGTACTTATGGAAACTACTGTTGAGTTGTACGTGATTTTCCCAAAGCTGTTGAATTGCGGCTGAACATCGTTCGTAATGAATTCCATGTAGCACGCTCGTTATAAAACGTCTTCCGTGGTCTTTAATATTATTGGAATGTTACTACATTAGATGTTGTTGAACTTTTATCAGGTGTTTGCTGCTTGGTGACAAGTTGTTGTCGTTAAGGCAGTTGATTGTTCGATCGCGAATTGTGAAGTCATAAAATTACCTTCGTTTGATTCTGACCATTTTTCTTACAATTGGTGTCAGAAGTGGGATTCCGTGTCCCGTGATCGCGTTCCACCACACTTTGAGCAGCGTGTTTTGCGTAGTGGTCGCGTATTATCCTCCCTAGATTCCTTGAATAACCAGATGAAGGAAGATCAGGATCAGGAGGAAAATTTGGTGCCCGAAACAGAGCCACGGACGCACTCGCAACACTTACTTTCGGACTTCGTGGAAACCACCATCACAACACAGATAAACGAACATTTAACACACTTTAAACAAAGTTTAATTAACGAGCTAAGCTTGGAGGTGCGAGATGTTCTGCGACCCGTCCACGAGTTTATGGCCAAAGCTCAGTCACCCCCAACAACTTCATTCACCAGTTGGGTCATTTTGGCTACAAGCGAACTATCACTGAGGTGCACCGTAGGTTCGATTGGGTGGGACTGCTTAGGGATGTGAGGGATTTCTGTAAAGCTTGCACGATTTGTGGTCAGAGGGGAAAGTCAGGACAGAAAACAACTAGAGCACCGCTTAAGACATACACGGTGGGAGCACCTTTTGAGCGACTAGCTGTGGATATATTTGGACCTCTTCCTCAGTCGCATCATCGAAATAATTTCATAGTAGTGGCCATGGACTACTATACTAGATGGCCAGAAGCGTTCGCAGTTCCTAACCAGAAGGCAGAAACTGTGGCGGAAGGGCTGATACACCACGTATTTTCCAGATTTGGGCTTCCCCTTGAAGTACATACAGATCAGGGTAGGAACTTTGAATTCCCAGTTTTTCAGGAAGTGATGAAGATTCTGAACATCAGTAAAACTCTAACGACGCCTTTACGTTCCCAGAGTGATGGATTGGTTTAGCGGTTCAACCGAACGCTTGGAGAAATGCTCTCAAAGATTGTTGCCGATCACCAGCGTGACTGGGATCAAAGGCTTCCCTTGGCTCTACTTGCCTACCGTTCTTCAGTCCACAAGTCAACAGGAGTCTCTCCTGCAATGTTGGTATTTGGTCGAGAATTGACTGTTTCAGCAGATCTGCTTACAGGCGTGGCCTCTGAAAGTAAAACTCGGACACAGTTTGCAATAGATCTTAGGCAGCGATTACAAGACACGCATGATATTGCTCGCGAAACCATGGGGAATGTAGCAGCAGAAGCCAAACGACGCTACGATCAAAACCCGACAGGAAGCCGATATCAACCAGGAGATCAGGTATGGCTGCACTATCCCCGTCGATACGTTGGACGCTCTCCTAAACTCCAGCGCCCGTCGATTGGTCCATGCAAAATAGCGAAATGCATCTCCGACATAATTGTTCGACTTGTTACTCCTAAGCGCCGAAAGATGGTAGTGCACGTTGACCGTATTCGACCATACTTCGTTCCAGGTGCATCTGAAGAGGCGGGAAGGGCTCTTTAAAAGAAAGAAGAGGGTGATATTGGAATGTTACTACACTAGATGTTGTTGAACTTTTATCAGGTGTTTGCTGCTTGGTGACAGGTTGTGTTGTTGTCGTTAAGGCAGTTGATTGTTCGATCGCGTATTGTGAAGTCATAAAATTACCTTCGTTTGATTCTGACCATTTTTCTTACAATATGAACCGTGGCTCTTTCGAGTTAGTTGTACGAAGGTTCACTTTCTTCTTCTTATCGTCATACGACCTTTGCAGAAATTACATCAGTCGTGATGCACCAGTTACGTCAAGGTGGGAAGTTCAGCTCAAATGCGAGGCTCCGGGAACCTCTCTCGCTCAGAACCTCCACTCAGACCAGTACGACGAGCCGCCAGCAAGTTCCGTTCCGTTGTGTGAGTGTATGTGTGTCTGTGAACGCGATTGAGAGCAACCGGCTTAACCAAATCACCTCTGTGGCCTGCAGGTCACCGTGGGACGCCAGAATAAGGATATAAGCGAAATCAGTCCAAAAATAACTACAGTTATCTGTTGAAATATCTTAAGGTTCGAGAGAAGTTGGCGGAGTCAGGGGTCAGATGCTCGCTCAAAAGGAAAAGGAGACTCACTAACAAACCCCCCTTGCCATGTGTTGACCGAGGAACTTATCGCGCATCATTATTGCCGATCTACCTGTTTCGGCCAAGGGTCCGTGATTCTCCTAATCAATACCTAACTTTTCTTCCCCATACAGATCTCAATAAAAATACGGTGAACGGAGATATAGGCCTAAAACGCCAAAAATAGGGTTTTTACGCTTTTTGGCCAAACGGCTTGAACGATTTTCACCAAACTCTCAGGATGTTTTAAAATAGGTAATACCTACATATTTAACTCAATAAATGTTCCTCTGACAGTCCATTGAGCAGAGATAAAAATTAAAATGTGCCGCAAATAACGTTTTTTTCGAACATTTTCGTAAATTCTGGAGTTACTGCTTCACCAAATTTCAATTGTTCAGAGTGTATTTTAGTCACCCATAACCACATTTCGTTCTCTATAATTATTTCTGTATATATATGTTGAACGGAGATATAAGCCAAGTTAACTCAGAAAAGGAGATTTGTCGAATATTAATTTATCGGTATTCCAAGTTTCTCAAAAACGGCTGTAACGATTTCAATCAAACTTACGAAGAACTCTCAGCTAACTAGTCCCCACGTTTTGTTCTCCATAAAGAGAAATGAGCAACGCGTTGAACGAAGATATAGCGCCCGCTTATGTAGCTGGTGTTCGAACTTAGAGGGATTACGGAAAGTTGTGTGTTGCTACGCACAGCTCGTTTGGGATGTTATTGGTAACTGCTCAACGCTGGCTCGTACGACTCGAATATTCTCATCCGATCGGTTTTTATTTGGTCTCTTTGGGTTATCAAGAGAATCACCAGTTGTAAATCTTTCATAAAAACGATTGTTTTCTTGGAAGGCGCACTTTTCACTTTATGTATTTTTTTAAAAGCACGTTGAGTTTTCACTACAGACTTGTTTTGGTGAATGTAAATTTCAACGATTTTAAAGCGTTCGCGTGACGTTTACTGTTTCATGGTAAAAATCTGCTTGGAAACGCGGTATGTCAGTCGATTTGACATCGCTGTCAAAAGTTACAGCGTTGCCCGATGGGCGCTTCAAATATGGGCAACCTTGTATAGGAGCCACACCAAAAATTGTGGAATTTCAACTACCACCGTTTCACTTACTACCATTTTTGAAGGCATTTTTAGATCACGGGTCGAATGGAATGAGTATCAGACGTGTACAACTGCGTATAGTGAAATTACAGTAATTATAGTGAGTCAATGTCTACTAATTGAAAGAACTCGCAGGAACTACGCGCAACGTCGTGGAAATTGCCCATAGGCGCTTACTGGCGCCTGGAATATTTAGTTTTCGTCGTTCCATTGTAGTCAGGTCATGTTCCGTATGATTAACTGGTACTTTTCGATGATGAATCGAACGGGATTGGTCTCTGAGCAGTAATACTAGGTTTTTTTCTCTCCTTGTTCGCAATGTTTCGTAACATTGAATGCTCGGACGCTAACTCATTCAATTTCTCATCCTCTTCAGCATAAAACGGTCGCTTGGGACGTTGAAGTGAAGTGAACAACAAAACGAGCGAGCACGGTGCAATTTTGAGAGCGAAGCGTGACGCGAGACCTTTATCTGATTCCAAATATGGTCAGCGTCGAGCGTGATGACACTTCCTGAAGCACGCAAGCGTCCCAGGCGGCGCACGGGAAAAAATCCTGTCGCTAGGAAAACCTACCTTAAGCTGTTGTGGGCGCTAGGAGCATGAGGAAAAACGGTAGACGAGCTTCCACCAATTACAAATCAGAAACCACTAGCCTTTAGGATTCATTAGGTTTGTCGCCAGGTCGTGTGGTGTGTTGCTACGTACCAAACTTCTTTATTTTCTCTTAATTCAATTTTACCCGTCTACAAGATAAATCTCGATGTCAATGCTCTCGCTGCCCCCCCCCCAAACTCGAGCTATCCCCAATTCTGAGGTAATTACCGCAAATACCAGGATTTAATTAACGCGAATGGAGCGACGGAAGCGGAGGTGTTTGAGTCGTCAAATAGTTTACGGAGCAGATGTGGGACCAAAATAAGTTAGAGGGTAAGCTGCTTTCGAGTAACCGCAAGCTCTACGTTACTCAGGATCCGGTTCGAAGGGTTCGAGAGGCGTTATCTCAAGTAACGGAGCGGTTTGCCCAATCGATATGTTTAAGATGTGAATCAAATGTTATACGAGAGAAGAGTAGTCCGTTTTACGATTAGAAGCAGAATGAGAATTTATTCGAACAAAGGGTAAACAACGCGTCTCGTAACACCTATAATCAACAGTGTAGTCAACGTTTGGACTAACGTTTTTCTCAACATGCCCCCTCAAGACAAAACTTAACTCACCCCAGACTGTTGAGAGCAGTACAAAAACTTTCCTTTGTTTAAAGGTTTGGTCAAGAAATCAGCCGGCATTTCATCAGTTTCGATGTGCACGATTTTCACGAAGTTCTCATTCACCGTTGGATGGACTTGTTTCGAATGTCGATGTGTTTTGTTCTTGAGTGATACGCAGGGTTAGCAATTAACATCTGCGCCCCCTGGCTATCATTGTACAAACACGTTGGGCTATTAATCGGAAATCCCATATCCCTCGACAATCGCCTCAAGTATACAGCTTCTTGTACACCATCTGATATACTTAAGTACTCAGCAACGTTAAGTTGGACTTGTTACGTTTTTCTCAACTTCAAATTGGTTCAGAAACATGAGCCGTAGGTGAGAGAGCGCCTTTAAGGTTATTAATCGAGTTTACGTGGGAATGCAGATTCGTGAAATACATTGAGATATTGGGCCGTGTGTGTTGGAATGTCATTAGATAGCAATTGATGAGAAGAGAGTGATTGATTTTGTATCAGGATTTTTGTATGAAATGAGTTACACGAGTAGAACTGTCACGTTGCTCAAAACATTCAACTCTATATTTGTTATGCGCTTTAGGCTATCGACTCCTTTTCAATATTAGATCAAAGTAACCAGGTATTAAAGCAATAAGGTTATGTCCGCCAGTAGGCAAATTATTAAAGTTTACGTATCTGTTAGGTGAGTCCGTCTCCTCTGGCTGGTGTGTTGCTGTGGGCAAGCGTACTGCCGCGCCTGGTCATCGTCTGGCCGTTAAGTCAGTACTGAGAGTACTGATGATGTCTTTACATCGAAAGCGCTTGCCCACAGCAACACACCAGCCAGAGGAGACGGACTCACCTAACAGATACGTAAACTTTAATCGAAGCAACCAAGTAGCTCGTATCGTGATTAAGGGGACTAAGGATTAATACGCCAAAGGTTTGCTCGCACTTATCCAACAATATTCAAGCTGGAAAAAAGCACTGAAACTATAATTTGGCTGATAGCGGGAGAGACTCGATCAGGACATACCGCAGAACTCGTGAAAATCAGAATGAAAGACTGCCCCTCCAGTTCGCGTCTCGGGGAGCCGAGAGCCCAAAGGAAACGATATCGAATCGGATTTTTGTTATGCCGCTCGAGATTAAAACAGCGTTGGAGAATCACCATGGCAGTGGCAACGTCCGTATTGATGTCGAATTTGGCAGTTTCGATTTGAATTGTGGCGCTCATGGTGGCAGAACAGACGGTAGATGTTCGTAGAATCAAAAGATGTGTGCGGTGTTCAAAGACATGCTAAGCAGTTCTGGGGGGCGCGTTGGGGCGTGAGGCCTTCCGAGCCAGGCGGGGATAGAACCAGCAGTCCTCCAAACCCAAGCGGGTGTGAGGCAATGGGTACCGGCGGCTGATGGGACAAAAAGTGGGCCCCCCAATGGGCTCGTTGGGGAGTTAGGACACGGTCCCAACGAGGCCACGGCGAAATGCCACTGGTCCTGCAGCTCTGGCGGAGTCCTATGGCCCGCAGCTGCCTCCCTGATATCTTCTTGTTCTACTAGGCAGTTTTCTACAGTTGAACAGCCTGGCCACCATACTAATTCCTGCGCCCTTCGATGGCATTTGACAATATCTCTAAATGTACCATCGTGAAGGAGATGGAAACCCGAATGCATGGCAGACGGGCCACTGACTGGTGGAAGCTTGTGGGACCTCTGCTGCAGCTTACTGGGGTCCTTCCAAACCCCAAGGAGGCCAGTAGGGGGTAGAAACCACATGCGCGGCAGATGAGGCCCTGATTAGTGAGTGGAAGCTTGAGGGACCTGAGCAGCCGCTTACTGGGGTCCTTGTGAACCCCAGGGAGGCCTGTAGAACACAGAAATCCAGATGTGCAGTAGACGAGCCCATGAGTTGTGGGTGGAAGCTTGAGGGAACTCTGCCGAGGCGTACTAGGGTCCTTCCAAACCCCAGGGAGGCTAGTAGGGGACGGAAATCTCAATGCACGAGAGAGAGCCCCTGAGTTGTGGGTGGAAGCCTGAGGGACCTCTACTGCAGCTTACTGGGGTCCTTCCAAACCCCAGAGAGGCTAGCAAGTCCAAACTGCCTCGGCCTGGGATGGGAAAAAGCCGTAAGTAATTATTCCATCCCTTACTTCGTTTTTAAACTGCAGGGTCTGAGGGACGTGGTGACCACCCGGTTGGAACTCTCACAGACATCCTCAAATGCAGAATTGTAACTGTACCTTCGTGAAGTTTGTTTAAAAATGTTTTCGTGCGTTGTATGCAAAGTTCTACCTTCAAAGGTTTAAAGGTCAGACATCGGCTTGGACCCCAGATCTCAATGAGCGATTTGCTGTGTAGAGTTGGAATCGTCCACCCATCCCGATGCTTGAAATCTTTCCATAGGCCCATATCAAACTCAGGGCTTCTTTTTCAATCCGGGCATATTTTGACTTTAGTTTCAGACAGACTTTCTGAAGCGTAAGCCACTGAGCGTCAACATTCATCATGAAGTTGTTCGATAACTTCACCTAACCCATGAGGAGCCTTAATAAAACCGGAGGAGACTCTCCATCACTTAGGTCAATAAAAGGATTCAAAACGGATGCCTATACCTTAAACCCTGACTAAGTTAGAGAATATTTGCTCGCAAGTTAGCTAAACCCTGAACCCGAAATTTTTTACATTCGTTCCTTATTTACCGACCTGGTGATAGTTATCGTTAAGAGAGCAGTTCAGGGATTGGCGAGGTTCATCGCTAATAATGTAAATGGCAGTAGACGGGGACAGTTGATTTATGGGTTTTAATAAGAGGTTGTGACATGTTTTCTCACTTGATATCCATTCTGACGTTGAACAAAAGGCGAATTGCCAGCCGTCAGGCGTGATACCATCGTCGTTTCAGTGCAAATAACGTGAATCGTTTGATGTGATTGCTGTCCATTGCCCCATAATCAGTTGTATAAATTTACAGTTTGCTCCCGAGTCGCCTTTAGCATTTCAGAGTTCCTCCAACAATTTGAATTGTGTAGACAAAAATTAATTTCCTTCAGGTACAAGGGAAGCCGGTTGGGAGAAGTAACGATATGAATAACTGCAATAGCAACGACAGTAGCCGGGGAACGGTAGCCGGGCCATTTACATGTTATTGAATTAGGGGACTGGGGTCCCTGAGGAGGGCGGAACCCGGGTGAATAAGGGCAACCACACTCGACGCTTTTCCATGGTCTCTCAACCCTCTTTTATTTCGACCTCCGGCAGCCGAATTCCTCGATTTTTTCTTTTTTTTTCGTATGAAGGGAAACGGTCAACTGGTCGTAACGGCCTGGCGATGGAATCCAACGCACTTCTCTTGTTCTTTGACGTTTGACTGGTACAACTTCGAATGAATTCAAAAGTGAGATTTTAGAGGTTCGCTGGTTCCCGTTCCCTTTGTGCTAAAAAATTGAGGGACTTGATTTCATTAATGTTGTACGCAACGTGTAGGGAGAACCTCAATACTTTCTTCAACACAGACAGTAAAAGAAGTATGGTAACCAGGGAAAAAATTGAGCACACCAGATCATTACGTTTTGAGATGTACTGAAAATGGTGTGTGTGAACGCGTACCCGTTGACGTACCAGTGAGTGCACGATGGATAAGTGTTGACTTCATATCCAGGCAGTCTCTCACTGCTGGCATGATCCCTAGCAGGTGGCAGGCGGTAGTCCCGTTGTCGCACCCAGCCTGCCACTCATCGAGAACCCAGCCTGCCACTCATCGAGAACCCAGTTTTCTGCAATGGCAATTTGGCGCTCAGTGTCCTCAAGGAGCATCCCCGGGGCCAGGCCCCCCAATGGTCCCTGGTACATTGTCTGTTCGCTGGTTCTGTTCTGGTGACTCATGACGTCACAGTACAGCGAAGGAGCGTCTGCGAGGACCTGTAGCGTAAGGTGCAACTTAGTGCGGTTCCCTGGAGGATTGCCAGCAGTGCAAGCAGTCCTGGATCACTGATATCCAGCTTGAATAGCCCATTCCACCGGGATGCTGCAGTGTACTGCTCTATGGGCAGAAATACCGCTGTATAGTATAGCCACCTGGTGTGCAGTGACGCCCCCCAGGAAGAGTCAGGACGTGGGTGGTTAGGGCTGACACCTTGCCCTTGAGAAGGACAAGGTGGTGCGTGGGCCTTCCCCTCGGGCAGAAGGCCACACTCAGGTATTTGGCCACAGCTGTCAGCGGCGTATTGGGGCCAGGAGCCGTCTGTACTGTACAGAATGAGAGCGCCACCGCTGACCTCATCGTGATTGGGTCAGTGGCAAGCTACAACTGCATCTCCCAGCAGTACCCTCTGATGAGCAGTGTCCATCCACATGAAGTTCAGCGGCTAGGTCGTCCACATAAGCCCTGGTCCGAGAGGAGGCGGAGCAATGGGCGAGATAAATGGCAAGCGAGATGGGAATCCTTGTCAAAGGGACGCGAGACATACAGGCATGAGTTTTTCACAACAACCGTGTACGTTTCAGGAGAAAGTGGGTTGAGCCAGACTACTAGACAAGCCAGTTCCTTACGAGACATGGAGGCTTCAATGTGTTTATTGTTAATCCAGTGTGGAGATAACAAGAAACCACGTGTTGCTGCTCCTAGTTCCTACAACAGCGAAGGGAGTTTGTTGGAATAACAGCCAAACCTATCAGCTTCGACAACTATTCAATAAGCTTACAATCATTCAGTTATGACAAAGAAACGTGGCCACAGTTGATCTGTCCCTTTGAAACTTGCTGCCCAAGTAAATAGTTAGATCAGGTGAGAGCTGGATAAAGAAGTCCTCCCAGGTGGTACGGCATCCCTGGATGACATAGCAATACTATAGCCCATTGATTGACTGGAGAGATCATGGGCAGTGCTTCGATTATCTCTACCCATTGGCATAGGGGAGTCGGCATCACTCCCACCAAAGGTAGTTGGAGTCGCTAAATCATGTTGGGTGCTTCATCCTCTGGGTCCTGGGAAGTGAAGAGTGCTAAGTTCCTCAGGAGACGAACTAAGGCTGAACGTTGTCACTGCGTGTACCAATCTGCTGTTCCTGACCCATGGGTGGTTGAACTGAGGCCAATTTCAGGTTATTCCAGTCTACCCCTTCTCTTTTACTGCCAGTACGCTATCGCCTGTGCAATGATACGCCTTCCAGCGTACCAGGGAAACATCTTGAGTTCCAACTAGTTTTCAACAGTTCGGTATGCTTAGGTCGTCTTTGGAAGCCGGGATCTTAGGCTCACTCGACTCTTCTTATGCGCGATGGCATGCGCTCGTAGGGTGAATCGGCCGTGCGCTGGCATAAAGTGTAGTGCTACAGATGTGCTCATGAGAAGTGCGTTATTCGCGGTACTTACGCAGTTGGGCTTTCTATAGAGGAGCAGAAGGGCTCAGGCTCTCTACAGTGAAGAGGAGAAGGATGCAAGAAATCCTTCTTTGGTTTGCCCTACCCATTCTCCCATCCATGGGGCTGGAGTACGGCCCCCATGTCTTCATTCTTTATTTATTTCGTCCGTTTTTGGTTGGGTATTCTATTCAGTCGAATTTCCGTGTTGTGTGTGGTCCACTGTATGTCATTTAATTCATCGAGTTCTTGTCTAGTTGGTGTTGGGGGGGGAGTGCAACTTTAATTTTCAATCCACTCATTGCCAATATCGGTCCCTTTGTTTATCAGTGGCAACTAACCACACTGGCCACTTCTCTAGCGAGGTAATCACTTAACCATTAGTTCTAACTCTCCTCCAGCCGTATGCCGCAATCAATCCATTCCGCTCCCTCTCTGGAAATTATACCTTCGCCGTCCCCAAGCAAACAGACCTCGTGCTGACAGCGCGGGCTTAATCTCATCCCCTGTTCACAACAGAACGACTGCAGTCTATTGAGCTCCTTCTGGACAAACGAAACGAGGTCGGTAAAATGTGAATCAGCTTGGGGATTGAAACAATGGCTCGCTTTGGAACGGGACGCTCTCATTTTCTTCTGTTGTCTCGCCTACAAAAAACTCCGCGGCGTATTGACATTTTTGTCTACTTGTGTGGGCAACGCCGCTCAGAAAGAGTGCACGTATCATTAGTAAAGAATATCTACGAGGAAGCGTCATGCGTTCCTTGACACCTGTAAATTCGACAATACTGTTCACTGGTTCAGCTCCAAAACCTTCATTTTTTGAGGTCTTCGTCAGTATCTTCTTGTAGGTCATAAGGAGCTGTACTGGATATTTCATAAACACGTCATCCGAATCGCTGATCTCTTCTGAGGAAATCCGAGGGTTGGAAGGGACTCGCTGGTTGTGGGTTCAGATGTGGCTTTGAGCTAAGTGACGATTTTGAGTTATTGCGATGGTTCTCTTCATTACCGTACTAGTTTCAGAACTTGATGGGATGGTCGAGCCAAATGGATTCCAGTACCACCACACGTCTTGCAGCGCTCTAACGCCCACTGCGTCCGAGTACGGCTGAACTGAGGTCCCCTCGGAAACTGACAGTTCGGTCCTTCGGTCTAGATCATTAAAAGCGCCTTCCGTTTCCCAAGATTGGTCCCGTGTAAGGACGCCCAATTCTCCCCATTTATCCTTTTTTTTTTCAACTCTAGTTACCTTCCGCTGTCAACACATTTAATTTATATTCGCTCTGTTTTCGTCAGCTCTACTTAATGGGGTAACGAGCCAGGCTTGGCTTGGCCTACCGTGTCGTTGGTCCGCTGCAAGCGAGCGCCTCTACGCTGCGGTACTGTCTAGTCCCCGTGGTGGAGGCGCATCAGGGCCAGTGCGTGGGGATCACGAGGGAGTCGTCTCCCTACTCCTCCTCAGCCTCCACCTGGGGGCACCACGACTCCAGGCCCTTTCGCCGGTTTGCCCACCCCTGAGCGAAGATGCAAAACCGCCTTGCTGGAGGGCAGCCACAAGACTCCTCCCACCGCAGGAAACCGAGCAAGCTCCCTGGCGGCGTCGTACAGGTGGCAGGTGAAGAGTGCATGTGCTGCACTCTCCGTGGCCTCTCCATGGGCAGTCGCTGAAGGGACGGCGCCCGAAGAAGTGCAGCCGCTCATTGAAGACACTGTGGCCAGAGAGCAGCTGGACCCCAGTGAAGGACGGCCGCCACCCGCTCATTTGCAGCCTACCTTCAATGGGATGGAGGTGCTGCGCTGTGGGACCCTGGTCCCACCGTGCTTGCCACCTGTCTATGAGCGCCTCCTGGGCGAGAGTGAGTCTCCGCTCTGTGGTGCAATTCTACCAATTGTTACAGTTTGTTTGTTCGTCTTCATCACGCACATTTGCTTCTCTCTTGGACTTTCTGTTGATATATTAGAGAAATATTAGAACCTCCCAATTTTCTGTCTCCTCTCCTCCGTCTTACCTACCAAAACTATAACCAGGCACAGCTACATTTATTCACGAGGCGTTAACACGGCCGGTGGTGACTGATTTCACGTTGCACCTGCCTACTGTCAGCCTACCAATTGATGTGCAGGCTCGCTTCTCCAAATATGCTCTCGAGGACGTTATGCTCTAGCTATTAATGTTTCCAGCTGACCGATTCGCTGAGATCTGTACAGGGATCACTATCACCTTTGAACCAGGTTATCCAAGGCTGCTGTCTTCAGTTTTTGGTCTTATAGTCATGGTTCAGTACGTTTATGCTTCCTCTCCTGATACTCCTACGGTCTTATTGTCATTGAGTGAACCCTCTATGGCAAAGCGAGAGACCACACTAGTGGCTCCATCTTCCAATGAAGACTTGAGGTACTAAAACTTGACAACAAGTATAGATCTCGGAACTTTGGCCGCTGGGTTATCTCCCCAGTGAAGTCGGGTAGTTTTATGGAAGGAAGGCTTCTACTGGCCACCGATGTACTAGCGTTGTTTCGTTTTACACGTTTCTACGGAAAAGCCAACTAGGTGGAACTCACCTAAGAAAATCTCCTTATTTCCCAATGACTCCTCTAGTTTCCTAACTAGTGCATGCAGCGCAGTCACATGATCTCCCTGCGCGGTAGGCATGTTGGCCATCCACCAGGGGGGTCAGTCTCAAACATCCGTCCCTCAAGTACTTGTCAAGGATTTTCTCCACCGTCTTGAGCTGGAAAGATGTGAGGCATATTGGTCGGAAGGCCTTGGCTTCTTCGTATGAGTCCCTTTTCGTTAATAACATTTATTAATTTTTTTACCTTTTCTTTTCCTACTTCTATCCTACGCTACATAACCTCAAAGGGCTACGTGACACGGTGCGGGCGATTATGACGGACGCAGCGATCCTTGGCGTCTGCGAGGTCGACGATGGGACGGCAGAAACTGGAGGCAGCGACAAGGATTCTGTTGAGCGCACCTTCTTCAATTTGCGGAAAATGTGACAGGAAAGACACGAACACGACCACATATTAGAAGAAAAAAAGAAAATATAAAGCAGAACGACTCACTGTGGTAGCAGGCAGAGTGAAGACAATGCTAATAATAATATTGTTCGAAGAGAAAGCGAAAGGAAACCTTAGTCACGTCGAGGAGGGATATTTTGACGGAAGAGGCTAGTGGGATTGCCAGAAGCGAGGGAATCGTCCGGTTGTGAAAAATCGTATCAATTCACTCTGCCAATAAGTTAATAAGGTGTAAGTCCGGAAAATGGTTGGCTTGTAGTGGTTGACATTGAATAGAAATCGGTTTGTGTGTGAACCATACGGGTAAGCTCCAAATCAAAACAACGACTCTTAGAAATGGCCATTTCTTTAAACCAGTACGAAACGCGAAATGGATAAATTAGACGTTTATCGCGTTACTTTACCGAAACAAATTGAAAGCCCCCTTCAATTCATTCAATTTGTCTGCAGTTCGTTATAACGGATCATCGGTGGCTTTGTGTAGCGGAATCAACCCATTAAAATAGAGCACTCCGGCGGAAGAATGGGCTGAAAATCGAAGGAGGGAAAAGTGATAAGAGATTGTTGGAAGAGTCGTACAAAAGTTCGCAAAAGAAGAAAAAGGGAAAAAGTTCTCCAAAAGAACGTACTTGTAGCATCTTTTCTTTTTCTCAGAGCTCGCCCACAAAGAGGATTGCGTTGCTCCGCCCAAATGAGGTATTGGGGCGTTGGTTTTCCGCTCACATTTTCTCCCTCCTTTTTCTCGCGAAGAGCATATAAACCTCGTAGTAAATTTTGGTTGTTCGGGTATTGCGCACACTTGCTGTGTGTGAATTTGACGATTCGAGGTGCGGAGTTAGCAAACTACTTACAGAACCTCTCCAGTACAAGGAGGAGTGCTTCACATCTTCGTTGTTGTGACAGCGCTAGTTTACTCGGTCTATGACAATAATCTGGCTATAGTCATCGAATAGTCCAAGATCAAAATCGAATACTCCATAGGCTTATTGTGTGATGTAATTGAACTGCTTCGTGTTCTCTCAGTCCCACCTCCAGTTCTCATGGAGCTGGTGTTCTCCGATACGACGTCGCCAATGTGTCCCTTCTGTTCCAGCACAAAACGCAAGACAGCCTTGAGGTCCATCCCTGCAACCTTATCTGACAGCAGCTGAGGCAACCCAAGCAGTCCTACAAGTACACAGTACATGCTCCGCTGACTCCAGCCCCGCCTAGCGGAATTGGCAACCACCAATATTGGCGAGGCGGTACCTTCGTACAGGCTTGGGGCGGTGTCCTAAAAATAGGCCACATAGTATCTGTGTAATTTCTCTTTCCAGACAGAGGGCCTCCATGGAGAGTTCAATCGCTAACCTTGACTGCCTTTGACCCGGCACATCCCAACAATAGGCAGCCCTACACTTCTCCTCCCACTTGCCAACTTCCCTCACCAAGTGGCTCAAAGGGGTCCTTACGAAGGTCTCAGGTCCCACTGGGAGAAGCCCAGGTCCATCACGCGCCAGTTTGCCAGACTCCTCATTCTCTTTCATCCTTGTACGACCTGGTCCCCAACATAGTATTAATGTGTTTTCCTTTGGCTAGGTTTTCAACCCAGTCAGGCATTCCCAAACCAGCCCTGACGAAATAGTATGAGAAACTGGAGCCTTAAATGCAGCTACACTGTCTGACGTAGTATAGATCTTTTTCTATTTCTGCACTGTGAGAAGGAGGTGCTCCACGCATACCAACACTGTAAAGAGCTCTGCCTGGAGCTCCCAGCACACCTAATGACATCTCAGCCCAGACCCCCGTCCCATCCTGATATTTCATAAATAAGTTCGCTGAAGGGTAGTATTAAGTTGTACTTTTTCTGTACCGAGTCCCTGACATGCAGAGAAGCCCCTTCCACCACTGACGAGTATCACGTAAACTTATGGTATCTTACATTCGGTTTATATAAGTCTGATGGGACTGAACACCCATCGCTTAATTGTGCTGCCTCTACTTACGTCACGAACTTCATTTTTGTAACCAGAATAAGGAATTAAAATTCTCTAAACATTATTAGAAGCTCGAACGTGTTCAAATTTTTCACGGTGAAGGCTGGAACGTCTTGTAGCAACCTAAAAATGACTGTATGGTGGGGCAAGAGTAGGGGGAGCTTGATTTGGAGTATGAGAAATTAATTAATTAACGCGGTGAGTGTGAGAGAGGACTGTATTAACACTTTAGAGGCAAGATAGTGATATGAGTTTGAGTGAGTATTTAAGTGTGAACAAGGGGGCCTCCGAATAGGTGTACTGGGTTTCGGGGATGAGAACGCAGCATCAGTGAGTGTCGGGAGAGCTGAAAGACCACTGTGTGTTATTGGGTTGGGTCTGGGAAGAGCTGAGAGTTGAAATCTAAGAAGAGGAGTTGAGAGTGGTGGAAAGTGGATGTTTTGGAAAGTCCAAAAAGGGAAATCCGTTGTCGGCTTCAGAAATAAACTTCTTGTTCAACTGGTCCCTGTGGAGATCTGTTAGCCGGCATCCTCATGCTCTCTATTTCTGTGTAAGTGGAAGTGTACCAGTTGGCTTCAAAATTACGCTGTTGTGTGAAATGTGCTTCACCCTCCTCAACTACCCTCTTGAGCATGATGACGAGCAACACGAAAATAATATGATTTGCGGTAAGTGTTAGTTTTAGAGGGGGAGAAACAACAATTTCGATCGTCGTTATCTTCACCGTCGCCTTTATTCCCTTCCGCTTCAACTAAGCCAGTCCCCCCACATAGCAATGGCCCATCAGCACAGATAGGCTCTCGACAAATAATTTGAACCTCTGTCTATTGGCCCTTTCTCGACGCAGGAGCTTCAGAGAAGAACGCGACGAATAAGGAGCGGTTATTCTCATGAAAAGGGAGTTTTCACGACCATCGAAGGGGAGAGAAATTGACAGCGATCGAGGGGTTGAAGACATCAAAGGGGAACCGAAAACCATAAGAAAAGGGGATGGGTTGCCCAGGAGAAGACTGCTACTGTACAGGAGGGGTCAACTTTAGAAGGCTACGTTTGTTCTTTATTGGAGGCGAATTTTTCAATAATGTTTATAGAGAACGACGTTTTTATCAATTTTTTTCAATAATGTTTATAGCGAACGATCTTTCAAGATATATCTTACGCTAGAGCGGGTTTTTGATGGAAAAGAATGGAAAAAGCTCATTACAAAAAACAAATGAACTTGATCACGTCTTTGCAGGATAAAAGCAGGTGAATGTTTAATCTTCATGCGTTGTAACGTAATGTGACCTTTAGCACAAAGAAAACACACGAGAAAATAACTTCGTCTTCTAAGGATTGTTAGGAAGGACCTAAGGCAGATTGCGAGGATCATCAATGGGCGCTGCAAAATGAACAAACACATGTTATGGCCGTGTTCGACATCCCTCTGGTGAGGCACAGACTCCCTATCACGTCCTGGCTCAGTGCTGGAGACTTGAGAAGGAGCAATACTACTTCTCCTCGGGTGGACAGACTCTTGCAGGATATACTTATGCGAGGCATTCCTTAGAAGACTAGGCGTGTAACGTGCCCCTTCAGCTCAGGGCAAACACACGAGAAAATAACGTCGCCTTCTAAGGATTGTTAGGAGGGACCTAAGGCAGATTGTGAGGATCATCAATGGGCGCTGCAAAATGAACACACACATGTTATGGGCGTGTTCGACATTCCTCTGGTGAGGCACAGATGAGGGGGACTCCCTATCACGTCCTGGCTCAGTGCTGGAGACTTGAAAAGGAGTAATACTACTTCTCCTCGGTTGGACAGACTCTTGCAGGATATACCTATGCAGGGCATTCCTTAGAAGACTAGGCGTGGACCTGTGAGACATTTGAACTGGCACGATAGGTTTTCAGACCGAAGTGCTTATTCCCAATTTTGGGATAGTCAGAGAGCTACATCGGTATATTACGCTGAATAATGAACTAAAACGTAAGCTGTGCACGAGTTATAGGTACGTCCCTGTGAGCTTTGTGGCTGCCCTGCAAGGTTTAGTTGATGTGTGGGAACTCATGCAGCGTTCCAACTCCCCCTACTCTTCTGCGTGGGTGAAGAGGGCCTCAGAAGGCGCTCATGGTAGGGATTACCAGCACTTTAAAGCGGTTCGTGTGGCGTCACTGCCTGCAGCAATGAGGTATACAAGAGGCCGTGATCCTAACATTGTGAATGCTTACTGTCATGCCTGTAGTAAGTGGTTTGAGTCGCTGAACCTTTTGGTGCCCCCTGCGGGGTGCTGTGTCAAGCGTCACGACGTGATCTGCAAAGAGGTTGCTGGCGCTTCGTCGTGTGATTTGTTATTTCTTTAGGGTGGACATAAAAGAACACACTTGCCGGAAATACCTGGCATTCCTTAGGAAGCTAGGATGTGGGTGAAGAGGGCTTCAGAAGGAATTCATGGTTGGGATTACCAGCTCTGCCGTTCATGCAGCGTCACTGCCCACAGCGACGAGCTGTACAAGAGGCCGGCATACTAATATTGTGAATGCTTACTGTCATGCCTGTAGTAAGTGGTTTGAGTCGCTGAACCTTGTGGTGCCCCCTGCGGGGTGCTGTGCCAAGCGTCACGACGTGATCTGCAAAGAGGTTTCTGGCGCTTCGTCGTGTGATTTGTTTTTTCTTTTAGGGTGGACATAAAAGAACACACTTGCTGGAAATACCTGGCATTCCGTATTACTGCCCGCAGCAACAAGCTGTACAAGAGGCTGGGATCCTAATGTTGTGAATGATGTCTATCATGCATGTGGTAACCTGTTCGAGTCGCTGAATCATGTGGTACAGATGTGTCCGCGCACTCATGGGGGCCATGTCAAGCGTCATGACGTGGTCTGCAAGCAGGTTGCTGGTGCATTGTCATCTGGGAAGTGGAGAGAGAGCAACACTGCCGGGTTGTCTCTGCCTGACATCGTCGTCGTTGGTCCAGACCAGTCTGCAGTGATCCTGAATGTCCAGGTAGTCTCGCAGATGGGATCTTTTGCTAACTTGGCCAGCCAAGAGACGGAAATATCACGGGTCGGATCTTCATATGGCGGTGTCAAAAGCTCGTGGAGTGGACGCAGATAACATCAGGGTTGGAGCATTGACTATGTTCTGGCGCATCGTGTGATGCAAGAAAATTGCTGAGAAGATGCGTCGGCTGGGTGTGTCAGCAGGTATTCTCCGACGCATCACTACCTAAGCATTGCTCGGGGCGTGTTTAAACTGGTGGTCGTTCTATCGTGGACCATCCTCTTCCATCTACCGCTTGAGTCGGCGTAGGGGTCCCTTCTGGGCGCCCTCCCCGCATCCCTTGTTACTATATAGTTCCTCCTTTGCGGGTACCACCGTCCCATTAGGAAACAAACCTTCGTTCGTTTCTCCAATCATCTCTAAACGGCTCCGAGTATTTTGATTCAATTCGCAAGGCACTCTCAGCATCTAGTAACCACATTTTTCTCTCCTTGGGCGTTTCTGTTGAAATAGGTTGAACGAAGAAACGTGCCTTGAATGGAGGAGAGCGCGTGGCGCGTTATGTGTCTGCTCCGAGATGCAATCGGTCGTATGACGCGATGCATCGGCCTCAGGCGGTTTTTCACAACCTGAATTGCTTACGTCTCCTCGTACGGTCGCCCAAAGAATAAAAGAGAGGACTATCGAATAACATTTATTCGTCGGTTCGACGATTCTTCCAAGTCTTTTCAAGAGATTGCGAACTGAAAAGACCTTCGGGGATATATCTTCTTGAAGGCTCCGAAGGGGCCACGTCTGAGGTGAAGAAGGTCCAACTGTCAGCCACTTCAGGGCTTCTTCCCTCCTTTTTTTTTTTTAAATATACCTACCATCTGTCTCAGGCAAAAAATACTCCCCTCCCTCCGTCCATGAAGGCTGCTCCTTTTCACATAGACCATGTGCTATCTCATTGAGACAGGTTATAGGGGCACGTGGCATTACACCTGTTCTCTTCTTGTGTTGTAATACGAACCTCCGAAATCCCGGTTCTAAATACCTTTGCGGCGCGTTCTGTCTTCTTTATGTGCTCGAGCTGCGGGTCCTGGGGGTCGGCTGGGTGAGCATTTGAATCAGTTCTGTTAACGAGGCTCTTACTTTTGCATTAGGACCACCCCGCTACAAATTAATGCAAACAACTCCCTCTTCTCTCTCGACTTGGAACATTTCAATTGAGCCAACAGTTTGCTAGGTTCCCATAACTTCTCTCCAGCACACAATCGACCATCTGAATAATTTGACTTCATTGCTCCACTTTTTTAAAATGGATTTTCCGTCGAGTTTTGACCGACCGAGGTATTTATTTAGTCAAAAGAGACACTTTTCTAAACAGTCGCAAAATGTTCGTTTTCACGGTGCGAACTAGAGAGATATTTCGTTGTATTCGCGCAATCCCAATTTCTTCGAAATGTCTATATTTCACGCTACAAACGGCGTAACGGGTTTAAAAACGTATAATGGCACTCAGGAAGGCACGAAATATTGAGCAACGCCTTTTTGCTATCCACAGTGGGTAGGATTGTAATCAACTCTGATCCTTAGCTCTGGTTGGCTGGTAAAACGTGGCTGCACTATGTACCCTGAACTCTCATAGAACCTCAGGCAATGTCCTTACTTCGCTCTTTTCAATGCAAGTGGGCAAATTTACTCTTTCCAAAATCTTTGAGCAGCTTCTTCTACATCTGATGCTTCGCTGCTCAGAATAGTTGCTCCCACAGGTACGAGTACCTTTCACGTTCCCTCCAGTATCAGTGGTCACGACATACGTCAACCAAGCGTAATAAGCAATTGTGTACTGCACCTGCTCCTAATGGGAAGATTCCAGCTCTTTCTGACCTTTTGTGTGTAGCTGCAGAAGTGTTTGGACTGCCCATTCGGTTTATTTCGGACAACGGATTTTCCCTTTTGGAATTTCCAAGTTACCCACTTCCTTCCACTCGAGTTTATCTCTTCAACAACTTTCAGCTCTTTCCAGACCCAACCCAAAAACATCGCTTGTCTCTCAGCTCTGGCGCTACGAACCACTCTCATTCCCTACAACCAGTTCACCTATTCAGAGCCCCCTTGTTTGCGCTTATATACTCATTAGAAGTGTTGATACAGTCCTCACTCCTCTTGTTTTGCAAGGGAATAATTTGCAGCTTTTTTCCTTTTGGATTGGTAGTGAAGTTGATCCGTTTGTAACACGTAAAATTATTGGTGGTTAAATCTCATTTTAACCAAATTTTCCTCTTCTCCAGCTCTCAGTTCTTCCCTAATGGGGGTAATGGCATTGGCTGCTATGCGGCCCATTCGCTCATTCGGCAGGGGTTTTGTGAACAGGGGGTGGTGCAGGGTGTCCTTGATGTGCATCCTGCTGCTGTGTGGGGAGGGGTGAGGGGTCACATCCTTGTAGAGGCGACAGTCAAAGGCGCGCGTTGAATGCCCCATGGCCTGACAGCAGTTGCGTTGCCGCAAATGTGGGGCACCACCACCTCATCTCCAACCCCAAAAACTTCACTCATCTCTCCGCTCTCGCGCTACTCATCGCTCTTTCACTTGCTCTCTGGTCTCATTTCCTGTAACCCATTCACCTATTCAGAGAACCCCTTATGTCAGGAAAATACTCTCTCACACTCATATCGCCATTGTATCATACAAAGTGTTAATACAGTCAGTCTCTCACACTCACCACATTCATCCTCATTTATTTCTTTTACGCTAACTCAAGCTCCTCCACTCGTATGACTGCAAGGCTAATGTTGTCCAAAATAAGTGGGAAAATGTTCGATAAATGCAGGCGATTTCTTGTGTGAGCCGTTCCATTCTGTCCCACCAGCCTCGTTATGTGTGTATGCAATGCAGGCAGAACCTGCTGTATTGCCTTGCTTTTGTGAGGACTGATGCGTGTCGGTCTTCAGTCAGATTCACAGGACGGCTGAATCGGTGTGTGTTTCGGTTTATTACTCATCTTGAATAATAGGAACATTGTTACCGGACGTTTGAAGTATCGACCTCATGGCTGACAGGGAGAGTGACTCCACGTTCGTTTTGAAGTGGGTATGTTGAACAAGAGGGACCTTGTTAGGCCTTGAGGTGCTCCTCCTACAGAGAGACTTAGCACGCTATCACGCCGTGCGTTGTACGTTTATTTAGTTTTTGCCTAAATGAACGCATGTTTTCTTTCGTGCCATTCCTTATCGCCCCACTAGTTCCGATGTAGACGGAACCCGGTGTATTTAGTTTGAGATACTCGGGGTCGTTCAGGAGGCTCGCCCACAAAAGTAGCGTGAGATTTCGCAGGTGTCAAAGGCATAAGTTTATGTAAAGCTTCGAAACATCCACAATTAAACCGTTGATCGAATGAACGAGGATCTTCTGGAACACAACACTCCCCCCCACCCCACCCCTCTTACACACCTACCTCTCTTTCGCGTTTATTATAGTACGTGGGACCCAGTGAATATGCATAGTCATTATTACTTGGCGTTTGTCGAAAGGAAGAAAGTCCCTCGCTCTTCGTCAGTTGAAATTTCTGAAGACGATCAACCAAGTTCAGTGACATGATGAGACAACCCTCCCCATTTCAAAGCGTCGCTCCTCAACCGAAACTCCCCTCAAACTTGAACACACGGAGAAAGGAAGCCGGAAGTTTTAAATTTCTTTCCATCCGCTGCCGTCTATCGTAAGATATTTTCTCATTTCAAAACTTGGCGATTCCGCCTGCGTTCTATATAATGGGAAGGGAACTCGAAGCCCTTCATCTTTGAAGGAGTGCATGATACCGCTAACCTTTAAATAAGTGATATCCTTCCTACACGAAATAGAAACAAGGGGAGCGCCTTCCGAACTATAGGGGGAGATGAGGGATACTTGAACTCGTTTACCATTTTACTGTAATCGTGCAGACAAAATACTCGTGAATTTAACTCTTCATTCATGAGTACGCCAGAGGAACAAGGAGAATGAGAGAAGGCCGGTTAATCAACGACATTTGCAGGCCCGAATAAAGGTCGAATAAGTCAAATCGTTTGATGAGTTTATCGGCATCCTGCTATTTCCATTCACGGAATATCGTTGATCAATGGCTCCCAATTCGACGTTTTAACTGGAGAATTGATAAACTGGCCCTAAGTGTAAGCGATACGATAATACGTGAATACTGTTTTCTCTTGGAAGTCGATAGTAACACCTTAAACAGTATAACGTGAAAGAGGAAGGATACTGACGAGGCTGGTGTAGTATCTTGTGCATATTAATGCCCGCTGAATGTTGTAAATACAGCAAAAACCCGAAAAATTCCCACAACAATTGTGAATGTAAATGGACAGCAAGTACGTTTCATTATAGATACGGGAAGTTCGGTTAATTTGATTGATAAATCCATTTATGACAGTTTTGAAAGTCGGCCCAAACTCAAACCTACTAGCAGAAAGCTATTAGCTTATCAGGCTCGTCCTATTCATCTCCTGGGAAAATTCAAGTGCACTATGAAACACAAAAATAGAGAAGTTACCACCCGCATTGTAGTAGTAGAGATGAGAGACGCACTTCTGTCTTGTGAAACGGCAAAAGAGTTTGGTATCGTGTCATTTGCGTTAAATGTGCAATCTGAACTAACTGACCCAGTAAAACGAAACTTGATTCAACAGTATCCTAACTTGTTCAAGGGTGTTGGAAAATTTAAAAACGAACAAGTTAAACTACACATTGACGCAAGTGTTACTCCTATAGCGGTTGGGTTTCGCAGAACACCAGCGCATTAAAAAAAAAAAAAGTTGAAAACGAACTAAACAAACTACTTGAAGATGATATTATTGAAAAAGTAAACGGACCAACCACTTGGGTTTCACCTATGGTGTTAGTTCCTAAAAAAGATGGAAGTCTCCGAATATGTGTGGACATGATAGCTCCGAACAAAGCCATAAAAAGAGAGCGGTTTCCTGTTTCTACAATTGATGATGTTGTCTCACTTGTCAATGGGTCTACAGTGTATTCAAAACTAGACTTGAATAAAGGTTTTCATCAGCTGGAGTTGTCACTGGACTCGAGGAATATAACCACGTTCGCTAGTCATTTGGGTTTATTTCGCTACAAACGTCTGAGTTTCGGCATTTGTTCAGCACCAGAAAAATTCCATCAAATCGTGCGACAGCTCATTGCTGACATTCCAGGGTGTATACACGTCAGTGACGACATATTAATTTTTGGTAAATTTGGAAAAGACCATGATAAAGCACTGCATTCTGTTCTGTCCAGGTTACAGGAGTCCGGGTTAACTCTGAATGTAGATAAATGTATTTTTCGTCAGAAAAGTGTTCCATACCTTGGACTAGAATTATCTGGAGAAGGAATTTCTCCAGCGAAGGAAAAATTGAATGCAATTGAAGCCTTAGGACCTCCTCAAGACATTCATGAAATGAGAAGTTTCCTTGGCATGCTAAATTTTCTGCGAAGATTTATTCCGAATTTAGCTAACGATACAAAACTTTTTAGGAATTTGATAATCAAAGAATGAAGATAACGATTTTCATCTTTGTCCTACTGACTGCGCCAAAATATGTAGTATCTTGTGCATATGAATGTAAATTAATATAAAATGAATGAATGAATTCGTTAGAACACAGAATGAATCTATATTTTTTAATCTACAACCCATGTGACAAGCAATCAGCTTTGGTGTAATAACAACAGTAGTGTCGCTGGTAACTAGCTCACTACAGCTGGGTGTCTCTTCTCTCGTTAGTCCAAGCACCTTGGAACAGCGCTTGTTTGAAGAAAATCAAGGTTGTTCGAGAGAAAAAGGTTATTAATTCCCTGGCTGATTTTCTTCGGACAAGTTCCCTGTTCCCTAAGGAATACCGGTTCCATTAGAATTGGAGAACTCCCTGTAGTGCGACAGACGGGAGGCCTTAGTGGCGATTCTTTCGAAGATGTCATTGACGAAACCCGTTCATGATGCTCACGGCTTTCAACGAGGTACCCGTGTCAGGAGGCGTACGATCCTTCCTCCTGCGCTTCTTCTTCTTATCGCTCGTAGCGACGTTCTTCTGAGCCTTACCGGCCTTCTTCGTAGCTTTCCCTGTAGCTTGAGCCTGGCATGGTCGTAGTAGAACGGGAAGATGGGAGAACCAAGTTGATGATTGCCTGATGGCTAGTTCCAGGGAAGAGAAACACTTAGCCGATTTGCATGAATTATTTCAGCGCTTTAGAGAATACGGTAATCAACCCATCCAAATGTGAATTTAGTAAGTCCGAAGTACGGTTTCTAGGGCCTATTTTTTTTCGAAAGATGGTATTGTTCAGCTCATACTGAAAGGCTGCGTCCGCTCAATCCATCAGTTTCTGCCCTCTTCACGTGATGCCGCAGGGAAGTCCGAGAACTGCCCCTTCAGGTGTCGGCTTCTCCTCTGACAAAGGGATTAAGTTCGGGTTAACTTCCCATGCCAACGCATTCCCCCTTTCTGTACTGTCCTTCGACTTTCCTCCTTCTCCAATTCACACCGCTCTTCCCAGAAACACTCTTCTCCAGTAGACACACAGTCATTCTGCTATCAACTCTCGTCCCAGTAGCAGCTCGCACTTTCCTTCCGATACAGTTTCCCACGCCAGTTCACTCGTATTCCGAGTACTCTCCTTGTGTCACCTTGTACACGAACTCAGCTCCATTCATTGCAATATTGCACATAATACAGTCATCTTAACGCTCACCGAGTTTCCTTTCATTTCGTTCTGCAACTCCTCCTCTCGTGCGCCCAACAGGTATCAAGCCTTCGCATTTGAAAGTGGAACAGTTCGATCAATTCGCCCCTTCTAAAAATGTCATGGGTTAGAGACGATTTCTCGGTGTGTTGAATTTTTATTGTTCTTTCGTACCTTAAGCTGCCCTTCACAACAAGTCTTTGGTTGTTTTTCCTATAGGGACATTCTGAAAGACAGAATATTCAAAGGAATGCGGAACACGCCTTTCAACTTTGCTAAGACGAGGTGAAAGTAGCTGTCATCCTGGCTTTTCCTAGATCTGACGCTTTATGTTCTATGATGGTCGACGCATCCGACAGTACTATTGTTGGTAGTGTTTAACACCTAGTAGAAGGTAGGTGTCAACCCCTTGGTTTGTTTCTTCTGTAAGCTGAGCCCAGCCTATGACATGGAGCTACTTGCTGTGTTCGCTTCTGTGAAATCCTTTCAACGCTTGGTGGAAGGTTGAGTTTTTCTACACAGATACCGCAAACCTTTCCAAGTTGTCAACTTGGTGGCTCTATTTATTTATTTTCGGCGTGCCGTAGGTTAGGTAGAAGAAGATATTCTTTTTTTAAATTAGTTCTTTAGTTCTTTTCTACCAGTATATTTTATTTTAAATCAATTTTGTGTCGGCTTAATTTTGTTTCTTTTTCCTTTTCCTGGAATTTATTATATTTTGTTCTATTTCCGATTCATGGGTTGATCCCCACAATTTTTTTTGTCTTACTTTCCTTTAGTTTTAATTTCACAAAAAGTACAGGACTGTTACTGGCAGGCTTTCAGGGTGGCTGACTTACGCTCTTGAAAACTCTTGCCAATAGATTCTCCTCGCAGATCTTCCTCCCCCACGAGTTACAACAATATTAAGCCTAATAGCACCCGTTTGTCCATTGGCGCTGAGAGGTTTTGGGGTGGTGTCCTCAAGCAGGGGCGTCAGCATTCTTCCCCTTCCCATAGTTCTTTTCTTCATATCTCTCTACCATTTCCACCAGGTAGTAGGGCCAGTACTGTTACTGAGGCTGGGCGTTTATCGACGATAAACACCTAAGGGGCAACGTCGAAAGGAATGGGGAAATAAGGATTGGCAGTTACAGTTCTGCGTTCGGGGATGTCTGTGGGAGTTCTGACAGGGTTGCCCCGACCTCCCTCAGACCCTACAGTTTAAAAACGAAGAAAGGGATGGAATCGCTACCCTCCAGCAACTCCACGACAACCACGATATCCACAGAGCAAGCACGTTTTCCAGCATTGTCTGGCCTTGCCTTGGGTAGGAGTTGGATGGCTCTGTTCTACTGTGGAGTCACCCACCTGTTGTGGCCATAACCCATAACGCACTGGCGCAAGGCAGCGGGTTGTGCATTCCCGTGGCACCATTTTGGGTCAAGCAACTCTTAAGGCCAGAATGGTCACAGGCCCGCCCCATTGTTTGATGGCACTAACAGTTCTTCCTCATCCCAGGGTGGTACAGTTTGGACTTGCTGATCTCCCTAGGGTTTGGAAGGATTCCAGTAAGCTGCGACAGAGGGCCCCAAGCCCCTACCCACTACCCAGGGGCCCATCCACCGCTCAGTCGTATTTACAGTGTGTGTTTCTGCAGAATTGTATCTCGTCGCAATGAAAGAGGCCAAGGCTACAATGAAAGAAGCACAACAAAAGGTGCCCTGTCTGCACTTTAGCAACCGTTGAAGCCCTTCGTCAGATGTTCGGGCATAGGCATCAACAAAAACACGTGGGGTCAGCCGCCCCAGTTGATTGGCCCACCTAGTTGCCTCAGACTCCTTGTCCCTTTTCACCTGTCAGATTTTAACGACTTGCTAGCTGGTGAGCAGAGTGAAAAGGATAGGTGAACCCTCACTCGCAGAGTCTGACAACAACTGATGATTCTGGCCTTGGCTTTGGCCGCAGTCCGTTTCCACAGCCTTTTCCCAAGAGTTCAAAACCAGTTCGGCAGAGGAGGTTCTTCGCATTAGCCCCCAACATCGTGTTTTTCGAGTTTTTCCCACTAAATGCCAGTCTGGATTTGGTGAACCTAACAGTGTGTCTTCTAACAACATCCATACCCCCGTAACCCACTTTGTATTTAATTGTCGATGGTTATATAAGCGGCAATACATTGGAAAATGAGGTTTTCGAACATTAAAGTATTGTTTTTCTAATTTTCCCCAAAATTACCTCGACGATTTTGACCGAATCTTGATGGGAGCGTACTTTTAGTGAACTAGTACTTTGGATACGTTCAAACTTCAACAAGAGACCGGCAGCATTTTCAGACTGAAGAAGTTGGACGCCGTGAAGTGTTGAGTATTCCCTAATCATCCTACTCAAAAGTTGAGCCTTCAATTTATGAGCTCGTTAACAGAAGCTTGAGCTTCGGCCGATGAATCAAACGCTAATCGTTCTCTGTTTCACAAACACGAGGAGGGAAAGCAGAAAGCTTAATCTTTCACTATAAGCCCAACAGGGCTCGATATTGCCCCACCAATTACCGGTTGAGGTCGTGGCTGAAGGAGCACCGGTTGAAATGGAGGGGTAAGGCCGAGAAGGGAAGGAAAATCTAAATGTTTAATAAACTTGTGCTTCGCCTGCCCGGGAGCGGTCCCTTTCTGAGGAGCAGATAAGGGCTAAATTTAGGGAATTTCCCGTTCTCAAAGTTAACTTAAAATTAGTTTCGTGAGATAAGACGAGGAAAGTTGGGGCGAAGCAAAAGGCTCTTCATTTTTACGGTCGTTTCGTCTAGACACCAGATGACCTGTCGCTCCAAAAAACGTTTTGCCTCGGCGCTTTGAACCTTCAACAGGGCGGAGACGTTTGAAACTAATATCTAGGGCGAAGCATCAGGCGAATTTCTGAAATCTCTCGTGAATTTGATAGCGCTTATTGAGTGAAAAAAACCTAGAGGGGTATTTGTTTGTGGGCCTGCCCGTGGGCTTGAAAGAGGAAAAGAGAAGCGGCAAGTTGAGATGACGAGGTGGCGTGCAGTCTTACCAGTGTTGGTATGGCTAAGGTGCCACAGGCAATATTCAGGAACTTGGAAACCTTCGCGGAACTCGACTGGTTGAGTTCGATAGCACATACAAAGTGCCACCAGAAGAAAGCGTCGTCGATTTCAGCCTCCTAATGGTATCAACATCGACCCAGATCGATGTGAAACCCATCTGCTCTGCCTCTGGGGTGGGGTTGAGTGTTTCTGGGAGGAGTGGGGCGTCACAGTCAGTCACGAGGGACATGTTTCTAGCAGATACAAGTGGGTGCAGTGTGTATATCCTTACTCTTCTTAATGACAATACACGTTGTAGCGTATAGATTAGCGACATCTCTAAACTATCCTGATGAGCACCCAATTGGTGGATTTGTGATGGTTGAGATAAACCACCTGTGTACTCTTCAGGATGTTACACCCTTTGAAAATAAATACCAACGTCTAGGTGATAGCAAAGAAGTGGTAATAAACGTGTAATAAATTGGAAAGGTATCAGATGGAAATAAAAGATTAAATCAAGGTAAATGCAGCTGCAGGCACAACACAGGTAAAATAGCTGACTTGAAATGTTGAAAAACCGAATGTTCCAACCAGTATCTAATGACGTCGCAATGAACCGGGATCGGGAATAAAATACCGGAAAACACGAGGTCGGGAATGATTGCAAAAACGGGAATAATAAGAAGGTAACAACAATAACTACAACTGTAGGGCAGGAGTTGAAGATCTAACTAAAATAAACTCGGTGAGCGTGAGGAGAACTGTATTATGCGCAATGAAGTGAGCAGAGTTTGTGTACAAAAGGGCGGCACAAGGGGACAACTCGTAATAAGCGTGAACTGGTGCGGGAGACTGTATCGGAAGGAGACAGTGAACTGTATGGGCAGAGAATAGATATAGAAAAGTGTATGAAAGGGCACAGGGATACGAGTGACTTTCTCAAGAGTTCGTAGGTGAATGAATTTGGGAGGAGCTGTCTGTTGTGGAGAGGAATCTGAAATTGAGGAGAAGGAAAAGATGGGGAAACCACTTCAGGGAAATCGGTTGCCATTGAAAATAACCCCGGAGGTGGAATTCCCCTAGGTAACAAGGGCTTTCGGGGAGACAATGACTTTGCCATTAGGGCAGGTGCGGGTTTCCCAAAGGAAAAAACCCCAGACGGATTTGGCTTGCGTCAAACAACAAATAAAGGTCAAAACGAAAAAGGTTGGCAAATGTAAATAGCTTGATAGCACTGCTCCTAGCTGTGATTAGAGAGGAACGCGGCTTTGAGTGAGCTCCATTTAGTGAAATATACTGCGGAAACACATGTGTTGATATTCTCTGAAAACCCATGAAACGGATATACATTGATTAAAAAAAACTGTAATTGGTAAACGGCGCACAAAGGATCTGGCTTCATTCGCCAGTCATCTGTAGAGACTGAGTAATTCTTTTCCTGCTGGTCCATTAACCCGTAGCGGCGAACAAATTTGATTTCGATGTAGCAACAATAAATAATAAACGCTGCTAATAACCACCCAACGCTGTAATATTCTCTTGCACAGCTTGACGCAGTCTCACTCCTTTTACACCTATCTCGTTCGATTCAGCATCGAAAAAAAATAACAAACGGTACGAAACATGACCTAACTAACAAAAATTGACGTGGCGAGTTGGAGTGGTGCAGGAAAGGAGAGCAGGCCGGGGAGAAACGATACCTGCTGCTAATGGCCTTGTGAGTTCCTTCAATCAGTTGAATTCGACTCGCTGTACATGCTACGATTTTACTGTTGTCCATCTAGACGCGTTCCTACACACATCAGGCACGTCCCATTCTATGCAGCATCAAAAAAATACCTAGAGAACAATACTGAACGTGACGTTAACGCAATAAAACTTCCAAAATTAAACTATTTGTGGACCATAACATCCACGGGCTTCGTCCGACTACAACTAGTTACGGAATGGAGTGAGGTAAAGAATATTTTTTAAACCACGTTAACCTCCCTACTCCCCTCCTACTGCTCATCTCCAGCACAAAGTGCCGTGGCCTTTGCTTTCCATGGACGCCAGCCTCCTGCCAATCAAACCACAAAGCAGGCACAGCACTCCACAAAGGCCTCAACTCAACTCGCTCAGCTGCTTTAGGCCTATCGCTCTGGGGCCACACTCTCCACAGATGCTGGATTACTGCCGCCTGACTAGGCCCTACGCCGAACGCTGTCATTCAAGCCCAACGCCTCATGCTTCTAAACTCTCCAGCCAGTCACAGCCCGATCGCTCCATGCCCCGAAACCACTAGCGTATTTTCCCACCTGCTTTCACCTTCCCCGGACGAGTTTCCTCGCCATCCACTCACGGAAGAGACGAAGAGGACCTCCCTTGGGAAGACCGCGTGATCATGAGAGCTTTCAGCAAGGGGAAGTGACGTTATAGGCACGATTGGATTAAGCAGTCACCTGGAATAAGGATCCATTCCTTCCGGGCAGAACCGTTCTTTTTGGAGGCAGTTTGGCAGCTTTGGAGCTAAAACACTACAAAGTTGGCCGAAGGACAGAGGGAGGGTGTGTCTCCTTCAGACGCCTTCCACAATACTTCGCTCTTCAGTTTCTATTTTCTACTTACATGGTGGAACGGACCCATAAGACACGATTTTACTGTAAGGAAGAATTGATTATTGAACGACGCCCGAAACTATTCCTTTTACAATGGCAATGGCCTGGACGGTAGAGCGACATTGCAGTGTTGGAATCCTCATGCCTTGAAATGTGCCAAAAACGTAGGTGTATTGTTCACAACAACAAACCAGAACTCTGTGGTGAAAGTGAAAGCGTCGATGTTTCTATTTCTCTCATCAATGCTTGATCTGCGCCGCTCTTGTTAATGTTGGAAAGACCTATGGCTGGGGTGGACATTTGTGTGATGCTTTGTTTCATGTAATTGATATTTCAATAACCCGTTGACGAAAAATGAAAGTAACTAAAGCGCAATTTTCGTTTTTTCAGGTAACTTTCTTTGCGTCTTATACCGAGAACTGGGGAACCAAGGTAGGAGTTTGATTATATGTCGTGGAGTTACGTATTATGCGTGGCAATCTGCCGTAAACACCAACATACTGCACGTCCCATAGATTTGCCTCCTCACTCAGAATCTTTAATCTTATCAGTCTCAAGTTTTGTTTTCTTCTCGTGTCACCGACTTTTCTGAGTAACGAGTATCAAACAAAACACAATATGAACAGAACACGTTTTATTTTTTCGAAAATGTCAATAAGATGCGCACACTTGTTACACCTTTTTACTTAAAAGTAAAGTATAGTAATCGAGTCAAAAAAAAAAAAATTGAGTTTTCCCCTACTGAGTCCAAAAACCCTAATTTCGGCGCTTGGTCCGTGTGTGTGGGTCTGTAGTTCGATTTGCGGGAGAACGGCTGATCCGATTGAGCTGGTTCTTTTTTTGTTTTGTTCGTTATTTTTTGTAGACGCCAAAATAAGGTTATGGACGATGTAAAGGGGGGGGGAGGAAGAAAATGTACCAAAAACTAGGGTTTTTCGCATTTTTCTCGAAAACGGCTCTAACGATTTTGATTAAACTTTCACATTATCTTTTACTAATCAATACCTAACTTTTCTTCTCCATACATATCTCCATGAAAATACGGTGAACGGAGGTATAGGCCCATGAAGCAAAAATAGGTTTTTTACGCTCTTTGGCAAAACGGCTTCAACGATTATTACCAAACTTCAGAGATGTTTTCAAATAGTTAATACCTACATATTGTTCTCAATAAATGTTCCTCTTACAGTCCATTGAACAGAGATAAAAATCAAAATGTGTCGAAAATAACGTTTTTTCGAACATTTCCGTAAATTTCAGGGTAAGTTCTTCACCAGATGTGATAAATCCTACTGGAGTGACTTATAGTCACCCATACCAACATTTCGTTCCGTATAATTATTTCTGTATATATATATGTTGAACGGAGATATAAGACAAGTTAACTCAGAAAAGGAGATTTGTCGAATATTAATTTATCGGTATTCCAATTTTCTCAAAAACGGCTCTGACGGTTTCGATTCAACTTACAGAGTACTCTCAGCTAACTAGACCCTACGTTTTGTTCTCCATAAATGTTTCTGTAGAAATGCGTTGAACGAAGATATAGCACCCACATATGTAGCTGGTGTTGGAACTTACAGGGGTGGCGGAAAGTTGTGTGTTGCTACGCACCAGATATTTTGGAATCATTAGTGGAAAGGTTCAAGTTCTTAGAGAGGCCGAAGGCTTCGTCATCACTTTCTTCACTATCCAACTCCTTTCAGAGTATTTGGGAAGTTTCGTGAGTTCCCTAGTCGTGAAAAGGTTTCGATCGTTCCCAAAAGGACTTTAAATTGCCCAGGGAGGCTTTCTATCTCCCCCAACACTCATTCCTCCCTCCCAATGGGCGTCGTGGGCCTGGCCGAGTAAACGGCCTATCGGTTCTATCTATCGGCTGCACAAGTGGCAGCCACGTCAACTATTGGTTTGCTAGACATGTCTGCACGCGATGTTGCTGTAATCTAGCCATCGTCCATCACACGAGCCAGGCCAGGGAGTGCCCTCTCAATCGCCGCCACGCCCAGTTCCTGTTGCTTGCTCTAGCCGTCCAAGCACCCAAGCCTCGAGGCGTCGGCGTCTGCAAGCCCGCGCCATCTGGTAAACCGTTGGATGCCAACGTTTGGCCCACCATTGCTCCTTCGGGTAGTCAAATATGACGTGCTCGATGGCTTCAACGGCTCTCGAGTCACACGAAGTCGCCTAAAGAAACACAGTTTGGCGTTAAATGCCCCGAAATGTCTTCGAGAGCTCAGGTACAGTCATTTGATCAGAAAACAGACCTGTATCCAAGGAACATTACTCGAATTACACCACACTCCGAAGATTTCGCGCAAAACACCCGCGATGTGCCAAAGTAAAGGCACCAAAAACGTCAAAAACCTCACGTCGCGCTCTCCCGTTCCGAAGATCTTTCTGAGAAGTGGTTTTTCGGCTCGAAGCCACGTACGAATCAAAAGCGGTAGCTCCTTAAACGCACACAGCTCCGGAAAGGGGAAGAATGACGAAGGGAAAAAGCCAAAAGCGGAGGTTTTTTCAAGGACTTTATTAAGAAAAGGAAGCTTTGCTCCTTTGCATGGGATCCCCTTTCAATCTAAGACCAACTGAAGCGTTGTGCGGCCCGCGGTAGCGAAAAGAGAGGAAAAGAGGAATCCGTGTGAGCGAGTAGGTGAAACGGTAAGAAGTCAAGAGATTTTTACTTCGTGAAAAGAAGGGTAGGAGAAAGAATGCGGATATTCTGTTCTCAACCATCGGATGCCCATTTGTACTTATAAAAGGCAATAATGGAAGAGATTTCTGCAAAAGCCACACAAAAATATCATAAGTTCTCCCTCCGGCAAATGCCATTATTGAACTCTTGCTTGCTTTAAAAGCCTTGCGTAAATATGAAATTGTTCTGCCTTCTTCTCTTAAAAACATTCTTGTTTCGCGTGATTCTTTTTCCATTCAACAACTCAAGGAAGTCTTTAAGCAATTATTTGCATTTCACATCAGCACTGTTCAACGCCGACGTCATTTCTTCCATTCAATGCCGATTTCACTTTTATATTTGAGGCGAAGTTGATTTATTTTGATCGCTACCTAACAGTTTTTACTTTTCTTAGTCATACAAAGTTGGAAGGAATGTTATGTAATCCGATAGAAGGGAAGGAAAGAAGGACAAGACCACCCGTTTAGATGTGGACAGGGGAAAACACGGGTGGTGATACCTCGGAGAACGCCCAGCTGACCTCAGAACTTTTCTCGCACCAGTCAGTGCTCGATGTTACCTGCCTTCACTACACGAGCTTCCGACACTCCCAAATGAAGATCCGCCCTGTCGTACTTGCGCCTCGTGGCTTGTCAAGTTAGCCTGGACATGCAGTACCTCTGTGACTGGTCAGAACCAATGGCGACGATGTCAGGCCTCAGTCCTTCTCCAGAACCAACCTGGTAGTGCCGCTCTCTCTCCATTCCCAGCCCTCAGAGGACAACGCATTTGTGTGTGGTCACACCTGTACCGCATCATTCAGTGACTCACACTGGTTACCACATCCAAAACGTTACGTTCAATCCTGGTCGCTCATACAACTCATCGCTGTAGGCAGTAATGCCCTCTGAAGCCCTCTCCACCCATGCAGAAGGGTAGGGGGAGTTCCCGTCGATTAACCAAACCTTGCCGAGCAGCAGTTCCTCCAAAGGCTTACTGGACTTGAGGGCAGATGGAGTCACCATGTCACTCTTCTGCAGCTGATGCTGAATGAATCCACAACCAGCCACAGTGTGTGCAACATCTCAGCCAGATCCCTGCAAAACAAGCAGGGGTATATGGAGCAAGAACGGAATAGTGGTGGAGAGAGATGGAAGACCGAGTCACCCAGATTGAACCAGAGCGTGCAATTAGGGGGGGGGGGGCTAGCCAAGAAAGCACAGGAGAGTGGGCCATTCTATCAACAACGCATACACACAGACCATTTCTCGAAATAGTGTTTTTTGAGACTCAGTAGAATCTAAAATGTAAAGTTCTGAAGATAACATGATCTATCTCGTAGAGCCAAGAGGTAAAGGATGCGGGGCTCAGTACTCTCCCCAACAGTCTCAGATCTTGGACCACACCATTATACTTGTCGTAATGGACACATATGCCATTTGGGGTAACACTCTTCTGCACCCTGCTAACAAAAGCGTCTCAATCCACAGTGCCAGGGCCACATGCTACGTTCATTACGTGCTCTGCTGACTCCCCCTCCTCCTTTCAGAATCAGCAGTTCTGTAACTCTGCCCAACCAATCTTGCCCAGGTGGTGCGTTAATAGGCAGTCACCTGTGAAAAGGGCACATGTCATCGTCAATTTTCCTTCTCCAGACTGAGGACCTCTCTTGCTCAATCCCTGACGAGTTAATTGAACAACCTTCACTGCCTTTGCCCTGGTTCAACCAGCACATACCCAGCCCTGCACACACACACATACCAGGGAGGCAGCTGTGGGCCATAGGATTCCGCCAGAGTTGCAGGACCAATGGCATTTCGCCCATGTCCTGACTCCCCAGCGAGCCTGTTGGGGGGCCTGCTTACTGTCCCAGCCGCTGCCGGTACCCATTGCCTCACCCCCCTGGGTTTGGAGGAGGGGGTGCCTGGTTGGGGATCGAACAAGGGTCTGCTGGTTCTATCCCTGCGTGGCTCAGAAGGCCTCACACCCCAACGCACTCAGCCACCACACCACACCCCCCTGTCCTGCACTTCTCCTCCCACCTGCCATCCTATATATTCAAGTGGCTCTCGGTGGTCCCTACGAAGGACTCAGGTACCTCGAGAGAAGATCCTTTTCTCGCCAGTCTGTCAGCCTCCTAATTTCCTTCTGTGCTATCGAGAGGAAGGACTTTTCCTGAGCAACAACATTCTCCCCCTATAGAGAAGAATTTGCTATCGTTTCTCCCCCTTGCTGTTAACCATATCACTGGCAGGAGGAGCGATAGTTAGATAAGGTACTGACTGGTATGGGAACCGAATTCGAGGTGGTGAGTGGCCGAAATACAGAGCAAGCCGAAACAAGAGTGCTTACTCAGCAGAAGACTACCACCGAGCCACCGTTCCACCCAAAACTCGAGGTCTCTCTACATTCCGTCCCCCGAGGAAGCAGGTTCTCTCTCCACAGTTCTTCTTCCTGGTCTCTCAGCGCCTTTCCTTCCTTCTCTATCGCTTATCTTCTCGCACCTTTCGTAATTTTCTACTATTCTCGTTAATCCTCCGACCCTTCAGTTTCGGCCACGTCGGCCCTTCTATCTCTTCTAAGGGCACATCTATCCCTGTGTGTCCTGGTGCCCAACGCAGTGTTAACGTGTTTTCCTTCGCCAAGGTCTTTAGGTCAGTCAGGCATTCCCAAACCAGCCTCGACGCCAGGGCTTTAAGTGCAGCCTGACTGTCCGACATAATACAGACCTATTTTCCGTTTCATCACACCATTTTCATATACGCTTGGTAGAACATGACTTCACGTTTGGTGAGGAAAGCGGTAGCGGTAAGTTCCAAAATTTATTTCGTTGTTCCTGCTCGTGTCACCACCCTCATTGGGTGGCCAACAATCTGTCTTAAGTCCTTTCTCTCCATCCTCAGAACGGTGTGTCTTGTCTCACTTGATTGCTCAGAGACAAAGCGTTTGGAGTGTCTTACTCCTGCAGCGTTCCAGATTGTCTGATGCAGTCTTCTGGCGTGTTCTTTCACAGTCCTTTTTACTAATGACAGAGAAATCCCACAATGGGGCGGAAGCCCAATTGTTACCATAGACGAACCGCGTCTGGCCAGATGGAATCCAATACACATTAACTCTATTCGCACTTGCTAGGGAGTTAAGCCACATCCTGCACTCTCGCAACAGTTATGACGTAGTGCAGTAGTTCATTAGCGCCTTGCACGGTGCTTGACTATCGTTCAATATATTGATAGTTCCGTAGCTACATGTATGTTATGGGTATAGTTGACACCCCTCGATGCAGGTGGTGTGGCAAGGATGAGGGAACTCCCTACCATGTCCTGGCCCAGTGCCGGAGACTTGAAAGGGAGCGACTTTTGGTCTTTGGCACCACTTCTCCCAGGATGGATACCAACGAGGACTCTTTCAGGAACTACCTGGCTTTCCTCAGAAAGCTAGGCATTCACCTGTAAGACATTAGAACTGGCACAATAGGCTATCTGGCCGCGGTGCACATCCCACCACTGAGACAGTCAGAAGACTATAAATAACGGTGCTTCTCGCGGCAAAGTCATTATATTAGCAAACACCTTCGTCCTCAGCCCTTTTGTTACCTATGGAAATTCCACTTTTTGAGTTAATCTCAATTGACGAAGTATTTCCCCTTCGTCTGGACATTCCCATCTTCCCCCCACTCCTCAATTTTAGTTTCCTCCCCACAAGAGACGACTCCTTCCAAAAATTATCACTCATCTACGAACTCTCACGAAAGTCAACACTCTCCTTCCGCCAGTTCACGCGTTCCGAGTACTATCCTTGTGTTGCCCTTTTTACTTTCCTTGGCTCTACAAAGTAGGAAGGAAAGTTATGTAATCGGCTGAAAAAAAATTTTAGTTTTCTTCAGATCTTCACGTTATAGACCCTCCTGAGTCCGAAAAACAGTTTTTCGGAAAATAGTGTGTGTGTGTGTCTGCGAACGATTTTTAGAGAAAACCACCTTACCAACTCAGCTCAAAATAAGGATATGAGCAAAATCCACCGAAAGTTAACTATAGTTATCATAGTGATCAAAACCCCAAATATTTTTTTTCTCAAAAACGGTTCTAATGATTTTGATTAAATTTTTTATATTGATAACTCCCTATAAGAAAACTATACCATAAAATTCCCAGCTGTGGGCAAATGACGAGAGCAGCACAATAAATTACCAAAATTGTCGACGTAATCGATTTTTGAGTGGGTTTTCGAGAAAACAACCGTACCAAATCAGCTGAAACTCGATCTCAGCCTACAGGTTGCCATGGGACGCAAAACTAAGGGTATGAGCAAAATCCAACGAAAGTTAACTATAGTTATCATAGTGATCAAAACACCTAATATTTTGTTTACAAAAACGGCTCTAACAATTTTGATAAAATTTTGTATATTGATAGCTCTCAATAAGGCAATTATACCATGAAATTCCCATTCGTGGGAGAATGTCGACAGGAGCACATTAAATTATCAAAATATCCGACAAAAAGCGTTTTTAGACTTATAAACTCCGCTAAAATGGTACTAGAATGTTTAAAAAAATTGGTATTGTAGTCCAATCCAATACCTATAGGATGAGTGTTTAAAAACGCTCCTGAGATACATGGGGGGCACTCCAGAAATTCCTGAATTTCAACTACCGCCGTTTCGCTTACTACCAGTTCTAACAGTTATTACCCAATAACTCTGCAAAAGCGATTACTATCCTTCTTCAAAAAATTCGTGTTTACAGCCTCATTAATCCTCTGTGTACCAATTGCTCAATAATGGTTGCAACGCACCAGATATTTGTACTCGAATCGGCTCATTTCTACCTCAATACAGTTAATTACGCACTTCATCACAGTTGAGCATACAGTCCTCACGTTCACCGAGTTTCTATTATTTTCGATCTTCAACTCTCACCCTCTCGTGCGCCCAAGAGTAAGATTGCGAACCTAATTTTCTTATATTCACTGTTAATGTATCATCGAGTATTCCGCTGCCGCGTCAAAATGTTTCCCGCCCCCACTCCTCGCCTACCGTTGTATTGCTTACCACACCGCACTTTTTTTTTCACATCTCTCTCTGCTGCTGCCATCGAGATTGGAAGGGTTGAAAAAAAAAATGCCTTTCCTCCCCTTGTGGCCATAATGCATGTATACGTTTTTGTGGCATTGTCGAGCGTAGGCTCTGGCTGGACAGCTCCCTTTTTTTTTTTTTCAACCTAAACCTCAACTCTCGCTCAAGAATAACAACTGCGATGGGGTGGGGGGTCAGGGAGAGAAAAAAATCTCCCATAAAAATGTAGTAATAAAGACGGCGTGAAAGCTGGACGCTGATAACAATGGGGATTTAGAAAAATCTTTATTATTCGCACCAGTAATAACGGCTCCGGCGAGAACACATATGACCGTTTCAAAGGGACGAACGAGCGGCGGATTGCGTCGGACATCTCATGTTTTTCTACCGTATTCAGAGTGCAATTTGTGTCTGCGGCAGCCCCGTTACACCGTCCATTCTCTTCTTGACTCATTGTTCGCTTCATCGCTCGTTACTAACGCTTTATTTCGAAGATAACAACGTAATTTTTTTTTTTTTTGGTGAATCTCCACAGCAGGTGGTTACTCGATTTTAGGTACGAGAAACCCCCCCCCCCCCCCCCCCGCCTCCCCGCTGCGTAATAATCCCGTAAGCCGTTCACAACGTTTTTATGACTTCGCGAATCTTGGAACCTTTTAATTTACGACGGAAAACCGCTCAATTTCGTCGGGCCCGGCGGGTTTAATCATTTTTCTTCCCCTCTTCTGCTGTAATGAGACGATAAATATTTGGCGCGACGCAGCACACAACTTTCCTTAGCCCAACGTGATTCGAGCGATTTAAGTTAGGGCAATTATTAATAGTAGCTGTCTAACTCACACGTTGAGCATCGCGAACGGAGAGAAGAAGATATCAGGGCACCAGCCAAGGCGGAGGGAACAATGGCAGAAGTCGTGGCCATTCAGGCCCATTTCCCATCTCCCCAGAGTTATTGAGAGTCGGCTTGACTTCTTTAAAAGGAGTTTCGGAATCTACCACTGCCCATCACAAATTCTAGGATCTTTTTCCATTCCGTTTCTCTCAAACTAGTATTATTTAGTATTCTCTCCCCTAGTATATTGAGTCTAGTACCAAACCGTAACGGGCATTCCCTAAAAAAGTGATCTACCGTTTCTATTTCTCCACAAGGGCACCTAGCATTGATGTTGGGATTGATCCTGTTGAGAGTCTTACCCAATTGGTTCGCGAACCTACCCAATTTAATTAAACTAAGTTCTGACGCAGCATCTGATTATTATACGAACACACACAACATTACTCGTCGCATGATAACAAAATGGAAATATAAACTGAGAAATGGCGGAAAATGAAGTTTGTTGAACACAAAATAATCGTTTTCCTAGTTTTCTAAAAAAAATATCTGGTGCGTTGCAACACACAACTTTCCTTAGCTCTACGTCAATTCACTTTGTACATGGCTAATTCTATTTAATCAATTCAAACAACGCTTTACGGCAGCAGGAAGCGGTAGCGCTCATTCAGGAATTTCTGGAGTGAGCCCCATGTACCTCATGAGCGTTTTTAAACACACACCCTTTAGGTATTGGATTGGACTACAATACTGATTTTTTTAAACATTCTACTAAAATCTCAGCGGAGTTTATAAGGAAAAAACTGCGCTAAAAACGCTTTTCGTCGAAAATTTTGATAATTTATTGTGCTGCTCTCGTCATTTTCCCAAGAATGGGAATTTTATGGTATAACTGCCTTATTGAGAGCTATCAATATAAAAAATTTAATCAATATCGTTGGAGCCGTTTTTGAGAAAAAAAATTTGGTGTTTAAATCACTATGATAACTATAGTTAACTTTCGGTGGATTTTGCCCATACCCTTATTTTTGGTAATTTGTACCCATGGTAATTTGTAGGCTAGACATCAAGTTTCAGCTGATTTGGTACGATTGTTTTCTCTAAAAACCACGCTAAAATCGATTTCGTTGAAAGTTTGGGTAATTTATTGTGCTGCACTCCTCATTTTCCCACGAATGAGAATTTTATGGTATAGTTGCCATATTGGGAGCTAATATATAAAATATTTAATCAAAATCGTTAGAGCCGTTTTTGAGAAAAAAAGTATTTGGTGTTTTGATCACTATGATAACTATAGTTAACTTTCGATGGATTTTGTTCAAAC
Organism: Pachypeltis micranthus; assembly: GCA_020466155.1. Taxonomy (NCBI): domain Eukaryota; kingdom Metazoa; phylum Arthropoda; class Insecta; order Hemiptera; family Miridae; genus Pachypeltis; species Pachypeltis micranthus. Next base: position 10,346,302 of record CM035782.1, on the reverse strand, counting down.
TATTTGTTTGGCGTCCCATGGTGACCTGCGGGCGAGATATGAAGTTTGAAGAGATTTGGTACGGTGGTTTTCTCTAAAAATCGTTCACAGACACACAGACCATTTTCCCAAATAGTGTTTTTCGGACTCAGGGGGGTCTGAAACGTAAAGATCTGAAGAGAACTCAAAATTTTTTTTTCAGCCGATTACATAACTTTCCTTTCTACTTCGTAGAGCCAAAGAAAGTAAAAAAGGGCTCGAACCAGAGATTAGAGTTAGATCCCAACTCCAGGGAGCTTTCAGCCAACAAACTACTTCATTTTAGTAATTAGGTTAGATCCGCCGGTAAGTTAAGTTAACGTACCTGTTTGGTGAGTCCGTCTTCTCTAGCTGGCGAGTTACTGGGCGAGGGCTTTCGATGTAAAGACGTCACTGTCTGGCCGTTAAGTCAATTAGTTGGTCGTGGTCTTTATATAGGAAGAGAAAGGTTGACGGGATGGTGTTGTGTCGTGGAATGGAGGAGGGAGGGGGTGAAAGAAGGAGGTCATACACCTCCAGGGTAATTCGTAGGAAGTGAAGGGAAAGGAATGTAAGGGCAGTTACCTATGTAATTTGCTTTCGTCGAGTTTAAAAAAGAAATTCACCGCGCTCGTCAAATTAATAAATTGTTGAAATCATTAATCATTAACCCCCCCGTATTGTACAAATAATCATGCATCAATTTATAATAAATTATTAAATTAAATAATTATTGGTAGACGTAATTTGTATTATTTATTTCTCGATCCGCGAATTAATTGCTCGCTAGCGCAGGTCTTCTCCCTAACCTGGGCGTTCACCCACATAAGGGAATACTCTAGTGACCAATCTATTCTGTTTTTTCACTCAGTTTATATAAAGTTGTTGTAACTTAGCTAAATTAATATCTATATAGCAATTAGGTTGGCGTGGGCAAACTGACCGTGATGCAGTGGCTCGATTAGGGTTAATTCCCTTTCCTCTAAATCCAATGCTGAAACAGAACACGGGGAAGGGCGTGAATTAAAACTGCAGGATGGTTATAAGTAAGTGGTATATGTTAAGCGAATAATTGAAAATGATGAGTGAAATAGTAATGAGTGATCAGTGAAACTATATTTGGGTGCTCTCGCTTTGGAACGCAAAACGCCATGCCATACTGAGGGGTGGTTTGGAGATGTTGACATTTTATGTCTTTACTTTGCTACATAAACTCGAAAATGTAACGCCGGAGATGTAATGGAGAAGCGTCACGAATTTTTTTAACCCGAGTTGCAAGCCACAGCCCCTGTGGCCTAGTGGACAAGGCATTGGTCTCCTAAACCAGAGATTGTGGGTTCGAGTCTCACCAGGGTTACGATTATTCTTTTGACATTTTATGTCTTTACTTTGCTATATAAACTCGAAAATGTAACGCGGGATATGTAACAGAGAAGCATCACGAAATTTGTGTTGGGTTAAGTGCATGGTAACGTCTGTTACAAAATCTAACGTTTGGTAACATCACACGTTTTAATAATCTCAGTGACTAAGTGATGATGTCAATTGCAATTGACACGGCCATTATATCGAAACCATCAACGAGCACAATCAAACGTAGTTATCATTGCATAAAAACAAAAATAAAAGACATAAAATGTTGCTAGTGGTTGCATACTTGTACGAAAGCTGTACCCACCGTTTGTGTTAAATTACTTTCTCAGCCCAACAAAGTAAGCAAGAAAATTTAACTCGCATTTGTCACCGGAGGTTTTACAAGTTCTAAACTGTAACGGGTAACATACTTTGAACAACCTCTGACTCAGGCAAAAATTACAGCGATTGTGAGCTCCGATCCAATAGCCCAACTTTTGTCGGATTGTGAGACCTTCGTCTTACCACAAGACTACCATCGCCCGGTGCCTTTAGCGGGGTTAGTCAGTACACCGGCAATAACGAAGATCTTAACCCCAACGCAGGTAGATTGGTACTACTCGAGCCTTTCAACCCAGGGCTGCTCAATCCTGAGATAGATGGCGCTAGTGGCTTCCACTCCCAGGGGTGCACCCACGTTCCATAGATCCTCTTCCCCGAGATGAACAAACTCATAGTTGTTAAGGATTCTATTGTGACTTGAATTCTAAAAATATAACTATGACTGTCCAATATTTTGGATAAGCACCGTGGTCTCAAGTCCTATTACGCCTATGTGGATGACCTGACTGTGCTGATGCGTGCAAAGTTGGTCCGCCAAATCAAGACAAAAATCCAATATGCTCCGCACCGTCACTTAACGGTACGAGCGTGTCAAGATGCAGGTGACTGAGGAAAAAACTCTGCTAATCCTCTTGAAGGGAAAATTAAATTGCCAACCGTCAGTACACTTTGGCGGCCACAGGTTATTTCTTGAAAAGCATGTTGAGTACTTGGGAGTGAATATAGGTGGGAGCCCCGCCACATCAGCACCAGTCCCTTAAAGGCACTTCTATCACAAAGTTTGAATCACTGCATTCAATTAGCAAGGCCCCTTGGAGAGTGTGTTAGGATCCATCCTCCTGTACAAGGCTATCAATCGTGATGGGCAGTAGCCCCTAGTCTGAGATATCAAACTTGTTAGTCCACTTATCAATCAAAAGAGAGCGCTGGTCCAATCCCAGAGAGCTGCGCTACTGTGGATCACGAACCTCTATGAGACTGTATCGAGAACAGCCCTCCAGGTGATCCCTGGTCAGTGTTGAGTGCATGGTTGACAAGTGGAGAGTGAAACGGGAGCTTCCCCCACTTTGGCCAGAGCTCCGTGTGTAGCTCACCACAGAACAGAAACTTGCCGCCATCAACGAATGGGCTCTAGAGAGATGGGAATCCTCGTCAAAGGGACGTGACATGTTCTTTCCCAACATCCGTGAGCGTCTTTCAAGACAATGGGTTGAGCCAGACCACTGGACGAGCCAGCTCCTAAACTGGACATGGTGACTTCAATGTGCGGCTCCACTTCTTTTCCCTCAAAGATTCTTCGTCATGCACGTCTTGCGCCTCCAGTGCGGAGGAAACAAGAAACCACGTGCTGCTCCACTGTAGTTTCTACAACAGGAGCGACGAACTTAGCAGCATTGATTGCTACAAATCAAGCCTATAACTGTTTCGCCCTGTTCAGTTTGCGAAGAATGTCATGGCAAAGAAACGTGCCCACTGTTGCTTTGTCCCTTTGAAACTGGCCACCCTAGTAATCAGTTAGATTGAAAAGTAGGAAACCAGATTACGAACTTCTCCCAGAAGGCACAGGAGTCCCCAGGTGGTAGGTCCTCTTTGCGGTTTGGCAACAGCTCTCCACTGGGGGACTGCCGTACCTCCGCAGGCCTGGGCTCGGTTGATGCCTCATGAGCGAAACGCAACTCCATGGTAGACGACTGTTGTAACCTTCTTTGAGGGTTCAGGAATAGTCATTTGATAAAGAAACAAACTTATTGTATATTAAAGTTTACGTATCTGTTAGGTGAGTCCGTCTCCTCTGGCTGGTGTGTTGCTGGTGGCAAGCGCTTTCGATGTAAAGACATCATCGTTTGGCCGTTAAGTCAGTACTGGAGTCAGTCAGTTGGTCGTGGTCTTTATATATGAAAGGCAGGTAAAACGGGATGATGGAGGGTCGGGGAAGGGTCGGGTAGAGGAGGTCATGTACCTCAGGGGAAAAACCCCTAAGGTGAATGGAACGTCTTGAATGATCTGTCAATTGTGGAATTTCCGTCTTTTTTTTGTGGGGTGGTCTGTAAATCCGTCAGTTGGTTGTTTTCGTTTGTGTAATGTTTTGAGTGGTGTGAATATGGTGTCGCATTTTGTGTTGATTTGTTCATTTATGATCTGTCCATTGAAGTTTTTGTTTGTAAATTTCCATGTTTTCTAATATGTTCAGTTTTCGTCCTTTGTATTGTTTGTGTAGTAAGGTGGTACAGTCCTGTATTTTGGTAGGTTCATGTCCAGTTGTTTTGAGATGGTTAGCAAAGTTTGAATCGTCTTTGTTCCTATTAAGAGATTTAATGTGTTCTGAGTATCTGGTCCGTATTTTTCGTCCTGTCTGTCCTATGTATGCGTCTGTACAAGTACAAGTTATTTTATATACCCCACTTTGGTCGAGTGGGTCTGTGAGTCTGTAGTTCGATTTGCGGGAGAACGGCTGATTCGATTGAGCTGGTTTTTTTTGTTTTGTTCGTTATTTTTTGTAGACACCAAAATAAGGTTATGGACGATTTCGGCCGATGGGAAGGGGGGGGGGGACGTAAATGTACCAAAAACTATGGGTTTTCGCATTTTTCTCGAAAACAGCTCTAACGATTTTGATTAAACTTTCAAATGATCTTCTCCTAATCAATACCTAACTTTTTCTTCTCCGTACATATCTCCATGAAAATACGGTGAACGGAGATATGGGCCCCTGAAGCAAAAATAGGTTTTTTACGCTTTTTGGCAAAATAGCTCCAGCGATTCTCACCAAACTCACAGGACGTTTTTGAATAGTTAATACCTACATAATCTTTTCAATAAATGTTCCTGTGACAATCCATTGAACAGACATAAAATTCAAAATGTGTCGAAAATAACGTTTTTTCCAACATTTCCGTAAATTCCAGGGTAACTTCTTCACCAGATGTAATAAATTCTAATGGAGTGTCTTTTTGTCACTCATAGCCACATTTCGTTCTCCATAATTATTTCTGTATATATATGTTGAACGGAGATATAAGCCAAGTTAACTCAGAAAAGATTTGTCGAATATTAATTTATCGGTATCCCAATTTTCTTAAAAACAGCTCTAACGATTTCGATCAAACTTACGAAGTAGTCTCAGCTAAATAGTCCCTACATTTAGTTCTCCATAAATGTTCCTGTAAAATGCGTTGAATGAAGATATAGCGCCCGTCTATGTAGGTGGTGTTCGAAATTACGGGGGTGGCGGAAAGTTGTGTGTTGCTACGCACCAGATATTTTATATTAGTTATGATGATCGAACTGCCATTATCCTTTTGAATTTGCCAAGGAGTCGTAATGTTTGCTCATCGAATTTCCTTACGTTTAGGTTTTCCGATGACGTACTGTGAGCTAACTGTTTCGTTGCTTGCAATTGAGATATCGAGCAAATCATCGCGCACGTAGCCGTTCAGGCGCAGTTTTCACGTCAATTCGCGGCTAAGTTCGGTTCGAACTAAATCCCTTCAATTCACATTATTATTTCGACTGTGGCCCTACCTCTCATTTAATAATGTCAATTACTACGTTCGGACGGCGGGGCCCTGGAAGTGCATTCATAACGGCATCCGACCTGTCATAACTGCCCCTACCCTCGTTGAATTATAGATTAGAGCGAGAGAGAGAGTGAGAGAAGACGACGGACCGAGGCACGAATCACGGTAATTACTATTGAGTGATCAAGTTCTGTCCTAAGGTATCGTTTGTGTGTATTGAATTTCTACTCCCGCGCCAACGTCGTTCCCGGTTCTGTAAATCTCGACAACCCTCGCCGCAGAGCTGGAATGTCAATTTATCCGTTGGAAATGGACATCGCCGGTTGTATTAACTAATGATTATTCACGTCCAATTGTGCGCTATCAGTTCTGAATCGTTGAATAGGCTACAGCTTCAGCGACGGAAGTACTCACTAAACGAATTATACGTTGCCGTGGGCTGAGGAACGCTTACGTTACTGTTTACCAGAAACATCCACACAAAAAATGTGGAGCGACGCCTATTCTGCCACCACCCCCCTTCACCTTCGTCATCCTGCACGTTTTGGTTGCAGAGGGCAAAACATAGTTAAATATCTGGTGCGTCGCAACACACAACTTTCTTTAGCTCTACAACAATCCACTTTGTACATGGCTAATTCTGTTTAATCAATTCATTTATCACTCAGTTAATTTGAACTTGGTCAAACAACGCTTTACGGCAGCAGGAAGCGGTAGCGCTTACAGTTCCAGATTTTATTGTGCTGCTCGTACTCATTGCAGGACTAATATTGAGCAATCAGTACACAGGTAATTAATGAGGCTGTAAACACAAATTTTTGAAGAAGGATAGTAATTTCTTTTCCAGAGTTATTGGGTAAAAACTTCTAGAACTGCTAGTAAGCGAAACGGCAGTAGTTGAAATTCAGGAATTTCTGGAGTGACCCCCATGTATCTCATGAGCGTTTTTAAACACTCACCCTTGAGGTATGGGATTGGACTACAATACCAATTCTTTTTAACATTCTACAAAAATTCTAGCGGAGTTTATAAGGAAAAAACTGCGCTAAAAACGCTTTTGGTCGAAAATGTTGATAATTTATTGTGCTGCTCTCGTCATTTTCCCACGAATGGGAATTGTATGGTATAATTGCCTTATTGAGAGCTATCAATATAAACAATATAATCAAAATCGTTAGAGCCGTTTTTGAGAAAAAAAAAATTTGGTGTTTTGATCACTATGATAACTATAGTTAACTTTCGGTGGATTTTGCCCATACCCTCATTTTTGCGTCCCATGGTAACCTGTAGGCTAGACATCAAGTTTCAGCTGATTTGGTACGGTTGTTTTCTCTAAAAACCACGCTAAAATCGATTTCGTTGAAAGTTTGGGTAATTTATTGTGCTGCACTCCTCATTTTCCCACGAATGAGAATTTTATGGTATAGTTGCCATATTGGGAGCTAATATATAAAATATTTAATCAAAATCGTTAGAGCCGTTTTTGATAAAAAAATATTTGGTGTTTTGATCACTATGATAACTAAAGTTAAATTTCAGTGGATTTTGTTCATACCCTTATTTTGGCGTCCCATTGTAACCTGCGGGCGAGGTATGAACTTTGAGCTGATTTGGTACGGTGGTTTTCTCTAAAAATCGTTCACAGACACACAGACCATTTTCCCAAATAGTGTTTTTCCGACTCAGGGGGGTTTTAAAGTAAAGATCTGAAGACAACTCAAAATTTTTTTTTTCAGCCGATTACATAACTTTCCTTTCTACTTCGTAGAGCCAAGTAAAGTAAAAAAATTTTTCAGCTGGTCACTTAACTTTCCTTTCTACTTTTGAGAGCCAAGGAAAGTCAGAAATTCCCCGTTGCACTTATTTCCAATTTCTAAAAGTGTTTACCCGATAACTCCGGAAAAGTGATTATTATCCTTCTCAATCGTGTGTGCAGTCTCATTAATTCTCTGTATACCGGTTGCTTTTGGTCAGGGCGTGAGCACGAGTAGCATAATAAATTCCGGAACAGTGAGCACAAGCTCTTTCTTCTGCTGTTAAATTGAATACGAATTGACTAGGTAGAAAAAGGCATGAATACAAGAGAGGTGACGTAGAGCTAAGGAAAGTCGCGTGATGCGGTGCACCTGATGTTTTTGTAGGATTTTTCGACAATTTTCGAACAGTAGCTACCCAATTCTGTGGGTAAACTAGAGCCACGCCTGGGCAGCGAAATGTAACCGATGTCCGACTCACAACATCGGAAATGAAGATCGATTTGACGAGTCCCGAAATGAAACTTGGGCCGTTACTCCCTCTAATCCTCTTTTCAGACCTGGAAAGCCTTTCCTTTCGTCCCCCCCCCTCCCAACTTCGTACCGCCGGTTCATTAAATTTCGTTGATTATGAGATTTCCACCGCGGGCGAAACCCCCGTTTCTTTTTGATGTTTTTCGAAGTGGATTTCGTTAGTCGAAACTCGTTTCGGCCGAGGAGGCCCCGCCGCATTATCGTCCTTTTCATCCCCTCATTCTTTTTGGTCGTCGAAACGTCCCTTGATGACCAACTTGAGCGAACTTTTAACTGATTCTACGGCGAACGGAAAACTGATTTGTCCGGTTCGCGTAGAAATAGGTTCAATGAGAAACATTTGGCGACCTGCGGGAATGTAAAGTTGAAAGGTCTTCAATCGCGAACCTCATGAGGACCACTAGGGGGCTCAATAGTTATTCCACAATGGATTAATTATTCAACTCGAGTGTGGCGCACAGACAACTTCTCTTAGCTAAGTAGAACGAAAAGTTACACGATCGCCTGCAAAGTGTTTTTTTTCCAAAGCCTGCAAAGTTCGAAATAAGCCATTTAGGGCCGTCTTCACCAAAACAGCACTAAACGTGATCCAACTGATCAGAGCTAGATAAGTAAATCAAGGCTAGCCATTCTCGTGCCCACCACGCTCTGGTATGCGGTTAGCATAGACGTGATTACGCTGCGATTAAGCTATATCGAGAAGGCAGTGAACTAATGAGGTTACAACTTATAAGGAATTTTAACGAGTAAGGGAGAATCGTCGTGTTTAATAAAAGTTGTTTAATACACTAATGTGTGAGTAAAAGCGTGGTATCATTTAATATTTTTCTAATGGGCTTTCTAACACGGCGATATGACGTCTAGTTTTTACTTTCCGCTACCGGAAGGGAAGGAAAGTATAGTAATCGGGTCAAAAAAAAATTGGGTTTTCTTCAGATCTTTACGTTTTGAGGCCTACTGAGTCTAAAATATCTGGTGCGTTGCAACACACAACTTTCCTTAGCTCTACGTCAATTCACTTTGTACATGGCTAATTATATTTAATCAATTCATTTATCACTCAGTTAATTTGAACTTGGTCAAACAACGCTTTACGGCAGCAGGAAGCGGTAGCGCTTACAGTTCCAGATTTTATTGTGCTGTTCGTACTCATTGCAACATCATCATTGAGCAATTGGTACACAGATAATTAATGAGGCTGTAAACACAAATTTTTTTGAGGATACTTTGCACTTTTACAAAGTTATTGGGTAAAAAGTTTAGAACTGGTAGAAAGCGAAACGGCGGTAGTTGAAATTCAGGAATTTCTGGAGTGAGCCCCATGTATCTCATGAGCGTTTTTAAATACTCACCCTATAGGTATTGGATTGGACTACAGTACCAATTTTCTTTAACATTCTACTAACATTCAAGCGGAGTTTAAAAGGAAAAAACCACGGCAAAAACGCTTTTCGTCGAAAATTTTGATAATTTATTGTGCTGCTCTCGTCATTTTCTCACAAATGGGAATTTTATGGTATAATTATCTTATTAAGAGATATCTATGTAAAAAATTTAATCAAAATCGTTGGAGCCGTTTTTAAGAAAAAAATTTGGTGTTTTGATCACTATGATAACTATAGTTAACTTTCGGTGGATTTTTCCCATACCGTTATTTTTGCTTCTGTAGGCTAGACATCAAGTTTCAACTGATTTGGTGTGGTTGTTTTCTCTAGAAACCGCGCTAAAATCGATTTCGTCGAAAATTTTGATAATTTATTGTGCTGCTCTCGTCATTTTCCCACAAATGGTAAATTTATGGTATAATTATCATGTTAGGAGCTACCAATATTAAAAATGTAATCAAAATCGTTGGAGCCATTTTTGAGTAAAAAAATATTTGGTGTTTTCATCACTATGATAACTACAGTTAACTTTCGGTGGAGTTTGTTCATACCCTTATTTTGGCGTCCCATGGTAACCTGTGGGCGAGATATCATGTTTGAGTTGATTTGGTACGGTGGTTTTCTCTAAAAATCGTTCACAGACACACATACACACACACAGACCATTTTCCCTAATAGTGTTTTTTGGACTCAGGAGGGTCTGAAACGTAAAGATCTGAAGAAAACTCAATATTTTTTTTCAGCCGATTACATAACTTGCCTTGCTACTTCGTAGAGCCAAGGAAAGTAATAATCTGGTACTTGGAATCACGAGTTGGGGAACCCTGGGAGAGCGCTCAAAATCGTACAAACAGGTTCCGGCGTCTTCCTTGTTGGATGGTCGGGAGTCGCTGTCCTACGCGTCCGGATGGTGGCGAGATTCCGAACGAGAGGAGATGAGCGGAGTATAAGATGCCGTAAACGATGCAAAACAAAACCGTTAAATAAGTTCGGTGGCGAAAAGGAAAACGGCACTCACGAGCTCGCCAAAAGAAAGTTGATGATGATGAATAATGATAGAAGAAATATCTGGTGCGTAGCAACACACTACTTTCCGCCACCCCTTTAAGTTCGAACACCATCTACATATGCGAGCGCTATATCTTCTTTCAACGCATTTCTACAGGAACATTTATAGAGAACAAAATGTAGGGACTAGTTAGCTGAGAGTACTCCGAAAGTTTTATCGAAATCGTTGGAGCCGTTTTTGAGAAAATACGAATACCGATAAATTAATATTCGACAAATCTCCTTTTCTGAGTGAACGTGGCTTATATCTCCGTGCAACATATATATACAGAAATAGTTATGGAGAACAAAATGTTGGTATGGGTGACTAAAAGACACTTCATTAGGATTTATCACATCTGGTGAAAAAATTACCCTGGAACTTTCGGAAATGTTCGAAAAAACGTTATTTTCAACACATTTTCATTTTTATCTCTGCTCAATGGACTTTCAGAGGAACATTTATTGAGAACAATATGTAGGTATTAACTATTCGAAAATATCCTGAGAGTTTGATGATAATCGTTGAAGTCATTTTGCCAAAAAAGCTTAAAAAACCTATTTTTGCTTCATAGGTCATTATCTCCGTTCACCGTATTTTCATGGAGATATGTATAGAGAAGAAAAGTTAGGTATTGATTAGGAGAAGATAATTTGAAAGTTTAATCAAAATCGTTAGAGCCGTTTTCGAGAAAAATGCGAAAAACCCCAAGTTTTGGTACATTTTCGTCCCCCCACCCCCCTTCCCATCGGCCGAAATCGTCCATAACCTTATTTTGGTGTCTACAAAAAATAACGAACAAAACAAAAAAAGAACCAGCTCAATCGGATCAGCCGTTCTCCCGCAAATCGAACTACAGACACACACACACAGATCTGTTTCTTTATTTCATGACTGCACCTAAACCCTCGACGAGGGTTATATCAGTCATAGAAGTTGCGGTTTCGCTAATATGCAAGAGGCCGGCCCCTGCAGCATCCACCGAACTCAGACCTGTGGAGGTACGGCAGGTATGTGGTCGTTAGCCAGTCTCACCGTAGAGAGCTGTTGCCCGTGTGTTACCGCGCGGAGGTGACCACCTGAGGAATCCCGTACCATCTGGGAGTAGTTCTTAATCTGGTTCCCTACCTGATCTTACTGTTTACTTGGGTGGCAAGTTTCAAAGGACTGATCAACTATAACCACGTTTCTTAGCCATTACCTTCTTTGAACTTTGCAAAATGGTTATAGGCTTCCTTTGTAGCAGTCAAAGCTGCTAAGTTCGTTTGCCCTCGCAACAACCGTCGCTCACTGTTGTAGAAACTACAGTGGAGCAGCACATGGTTTCTTGTTTCCTCCGCACTGGAGGCACAAGACGTGCATAATGGAGAGTCTTTCAGAGAAAAGAAGTGGAGCCGCGCATTGAAGTCACCATGTCCCGTGAGGAACTGGCTCGTCCAGTGGTCTGGCTCAACCCATTTTCTAGAAAGACGTTCACGGATGTTGGGGAAGAACTCATACGTATCACGTCCCTTTGACGAGGATTCCCATCTCGCTTGCCATTTCTCTAGAGCCCATTCATCGATGGCGGCAAGTTTCTGTTCTGTGGTGAGATCCGCACGGAGTTCAGCCCAAAGCGGGGAAGCTCCTGTTCACTCTCCACTTGTCAATCATGCACTCAACAGCCAAATCAACTGGTAACTGACCAGTGATCACCTGGAGTGCTTCCGTTGATACAGTCTTGTAGGCCTTGGTGATCCACAGGAGCGCGGCTCTCTGGGATTGGGCCAATACTCTCTTTTGATTGACTGTTAGTTTGCTACCGCAGACAACAGGGCAGTAGCCAATCACACCTAAATAGATGGCCTTATACATGAGGATGGTGTCGTGGTAACACACACCCCAAGTGGCCTTAGTAATGGCACGCAGTGAGGCAAACCTTGCAATGGTAGTGCCTTTAAGGGACTGGAGGTGTTGGTTGAAACCCCACCTCTCACCTATATTCACTCCTAAATACTTGACGTGCTTTTCAAGAAGGAGCCTGTGGCCGCCAAAGCGTATTGTGGGTGGATTATTCACTTTCCCCTTCAAGAGGATTAGCTGGGTTTTCCTCAGCCACCTGCATCTTGACGTGCTCGCACCATTGGTTGACAGTGCGGAGCACGTGGTGGGTTTTTCTTCAATTTGGCGGACTGACTCTGCAAAGATCAGCACAGTCAAGTCATCCACATAGGCGTACGGCTCGCAGTCAGTCTCCATGAGTTTCCTGGAGAAGACCTTCGAAGAAGGCATTCCAGAGTGCTGGTCCTAGGACCGAGCCCTGTGGGCACCCTTCTCAATCTTTCTCCGGACGGAGACATGCCTACTTTCGATCGTAGCAGTTCTGTCTGTCAGGTAACTTCTGACGAGCGAGTACAGGTTGCGGGGATTCCCCTACCTTTGAGTTCATTAAGGAGCGCTGGCCACCAAAGGTTGTCAAACGCTCCTCTGATGTCAATCAGAACTGCTACGACGTACTTAGCCGGTGCCAGCAGGGAAACACGCCGAATCTCGACAATGACATCCTGCGTGGACCTTCCTTTGGTACACCCGTATTGCCTGCCTGTGAGGTTGCGGCCAAAGACTCCTTCGAGGGACTGCAACATCAAGATTTCTAGTGTTTTGCCTAATATGGAAAGAAGGCTGAGTGGTCTCCATGATCGCGGGTCCGACTGATTGCGGTCGCCTCCTTTTGAAGAGTGACAACGCGCGCAGACTTCCACTGAGTGGGGAACTGTCCGACCTGCAGACAGTCATTAAATAAATTAAGGAGACCGCTGGAGATTGTCCGCTCAGCCTTCCTTAGCATATTGCTTTCTATTTTATCTGGCCCAGGAGATTTGTTGGGCTTTAAGGTCGCAAGAGCCCTGCCGAGGTCGCCAGTTGTCCACAATGGGATGTCGGGCTCGTTCGGAGGGTCCATGATCAGTTCCCTTGCTGCCCTCTGGGCTTCAGTGTCTCGAGCTAGTTGGTCATCTGGGAACGCCTTCTCAAGGAGGGTTTCCAGTGAACGTTCGATACTGCAGGCCCAGCCTGACTCATTTTGCATCGCAGCTAAGACCTGCTCTACATTTGCTTTTCCTATGGAGGACTTGTAGTGTCTGCCCCAGGGGTTCTCAGAGCTCTCCGCTTCCACAAAATTTCGCCAGCCTTGCCGTTTGGCTCGTTTGATGGCGCGGTGGAAGGCCTTCTTCTCTTGGATGAAGGCAGTTCGGAGTGTTGCTCTGGCATCAGGGTCACGAGTGTTTTGGTACATCCTTCTGGCTCTATTTGCACTTTGCTTGAGGGGATTAAGTTCCTTCAGTCCACCATGGGACTTTGATCGCCCTGTGCTTCTGTTGGCCAAGTACAGAGAGCCCAGCAGAGTGCAGTGCTGTGGTAAATGTGTCCACTTTGCTGTCCACCTCTTCAGGTGTGGATGCTTGCACTATTAGGTCGGTGTCTGCGGCACGCAGTTCACCTTCCAGCACCCTAAAGAATTGCGGCCAGTCAGCATTTTTTGTGCGGAATCGCTTTTCACGCGTGTCTTTGCAGAGGATGTTATCATCCGTAATGGCAAAGTCAATAACCATGTGATCGCTCTGCGTTGCACCTGGTACGACTCGCCAACCCTTCAATTTGAGTAGCAGGGTGTGGGACACGGCTGTGACGTCTATACACGACCTTCCTCCCGGGCCATCATAGGTCGCCTCAGTCATGGGACACATACACACGGACCACGCGACGAAATTAGGTTTTTTAGACTCAGTAGGGTCTGAAACGTAAAGATCTGAAGAAAACTCAAATTTTTTTTTTGGGCCGATTACTATACTTTCCTTCCCTTCGGGTAGCGGAAAGTAAAAATATAATAATAGAAAAACGGAAGAGGTTACAACCTCGTTCCCTCCAGTGGTGGGCGGTAGTTGCTGCTCGGAACAGCGCCGTTGGTCAGATTTAAGAACAATAGTGTGTTGGGATTTCTACTGTTCTGTTAGCATAACTGTTGATAACTGATAATGGAAAAGTAAACATTAAATAGCGGTATCGAAAAAGTGTGGTGTGGTGGATGTGAAATGGGAAGGAGTGCTGTTAATGGTTAAAGGGATGGTCTGGTTTGGCTGCATGCTAAATCGGAGTTGGCGATTTGAGTTCCCAACAGATATTGACACGATGTCGACAATAAAAAGACGAAGGGTGTATGGACCGTTAATGTTCAATTGTTCCTGCTGCGATTTGGTGTCAGGGTTATAGGAATGAAACATAACGCTACAGTAAAAGAGGGGAAGTTAGTTTTAGTGAACGGGATACTGATGACCCGAGAGACGACGCAAAAACGAGAGCTATAGATGAAGTGAAGTTTCAGTTGGAGAGACGAAGAAGGAAGTTATCCCCCCCCCCTTACAGCTCATAGTTCACCAACATACTTGGTCTTGGCCAGCACTATTGAGCTTGGACTGGGCTGGTGAATGATCTCTGATTTGTCGTCTGTTGTGAACGATTGAAGGCGACAGATCAGACGAACAAACGAAACAAAGAAAGAAAGAAATCTATCAATGAAAAACACAACCTGCAAATTAACGTCGGACGAAACCGTAAGGGTGTGAGCGAAATGTACAGTAGTTATCATGATGATCTTTTCTGAAATTTTCTTTTTTTTCAAAAATGGCTGTAAAGAAATTTTTGTTTGATTACCTCGAGCTAGCGATGAACTAAATTCAAATTCTGACTGTGGTTCAGGTTGAAGAGGCATGGTGATTCCATATCAACCATGTCCTTCTGTCCTCTGCTGCACAAAAACTTAATTTATATTTAGTTATGCCCGCCTACTCTTTTTACAAAATTAGTCAAAAAACAAAATTTTTGTGGTTGTATTGCAATCACGTCGTATTGGTATCGTTTCCTAGGTATTCGTAGATAGTGAGTCAAATAAGACGGGTCTCAGAGGTGTAGGACTGCGTCTAGATGGATATCGGTGAAATCACAGTATAGTAAAGCAAATTCTATTAACAGAATGAACTCGCTCGACACTACAGCGATAGTTATCGTTCGTCCTCGACTCACGTCATTTCCCGCACTGCCTCCCATTTCACTCCAACCACCCATCAGTTCGACTCGTTGCATCGTGCTGACTGCCTACCGTCGCTTTTCGTTGTAGTCAGGTCGTGTTTCGTAGCGTTTGTTAGTAATTTTCGATGCTGAATCGAGAGAGATGTGTCTCCGGGGGCGTGGGAGTCTGCGTCAAACTGAATGACCAGGAAATAATCTGAAATATTGATTGAAACGTCAGGTTTCGCATGTTGCATT
Source organism: Pachypeltis micranthus (assembly GCA_020466155.1). Lineage (NCBI taxonomy): Eukaryota > Metazoa > Arthropoda > Insecta > Hemiptera > Miridae > Pachypeltis > Pachypeltis micranthus. The sequence goes on along the minus strand of CM035782.1, from coordinate 10,331,070 downwards.
CTTAATATTGGTCGAGGATAGGTCACTATCGCGTTGTGCAAGATAATAATAAACTTCTATCGTTTTTGTCTCGATTGCAGTAGCTTCCCTTTGTGGGATATTTATTATCTTACGATGTGGGGTCGTTCTTGACTGTAGAAGTTAACTCTCGCGTGGATTCTCCAGAGCCAGTAAGGATGAATGAAAAGCTTCCTCTAGGCGGATGGGTCGCTTAATTTATTAAGCATCATCAGGGCTGTAATAAATCACAGCAGGCAATTAAGTTGCAATAAATTATAAGGAACGTCCGGAGACACATTGAACGGAATTTATGTTGAAAAAGTAAAAACATACCTTGGGGAATTCCTAATAATTTCTTCAAATAATGACATTCGGGGGAAAAAATAAAACAAACCATTACACGTTACTTTCACGCACACCAGAGTTGTTTCTCGCATCTCCTTCTAGAATATAAGAATAATTCCATGTTTTCTGAACTCTTCACTATGTTCCTTTTGGTTTATTATTCATTCTGAATTCACGAAAAATTTTTTACAACCCCCCCTCAAGATTTGGTACTTTACGTTTCAAGACATGGGGATTCCAAATTTGCAATGTCCGTCCGCCGTTCCCTGTCCGGGCCATTTTGTGCCTTTAACGTGGTCTAAAAAATTCGTTCTTTTGCACAAAAATCCCATTTGGTATCTAGTTGTGTCCGCCATCTCGGCAATCCGATCAGACGAAGCCCATGGTTGTTATGGGCAAAAAATGGTTAAAAAAATTAACGAAACGCGGGAACTACATCGGAAGTCAACGTTTCGTCGTTGGTACTCCCTCCCTCCTGTCATATCCAACTCAATCCCCCACCCGCTCATCTCGCAACGCCCTTTCAACTCGCAACGGGTTCGCTGGAAGCCCCCGTCCCAATTTCCGACGGGGCGGTGAAAGGTTAGGGCCACTTCCTCCGCACACCCCTCCATCGGATCATAAATGCCTACAGACGCTTACAGGCGCCTGGCGCTGGGGGAATATTTAGTTTCCGTAGTTCCATTGTAACCAGGTCATGATCAGAGCACTAATACTTGGTCAAGCTGTTTGTGGGAAAAATAAACCATTGTGTAATAATTTGCAGGGTTTTACTCATAACCTCGTTAAAACCTTCCACACTAGTTATTTACTACTAACGTCTATTTCTTTTGTTTTTTTTTCGGTTTATTATTCGTTGTGAATAATAACTATGTTTTCAGTCAGCAAACTTTTTTTACACACACCCCCCCACCTCAATATTTGATACTTCACGTTTCAAGACATCAGGATTCTAAATCTGCAATGTCTGTCCGCCATCTGGGCCCTATTTGGTATCTAGTTGTACCCACCATCTCAGCAACCCGATCGGACGAAGTCTATGGTTGTTAAAGGGTAAAAAATGGTTTAAAAAATTTACCAAAACGCAGTTTAATCGCAAATGCACCGTGTTTGGTGTCGAATGGAATGAGTGTCAGACGTGTGCAACTGTGTATATTGAAATTAAAGTAATTATAGTGAGCCAAAGTCTACCAATTCTCGCGGGAACTACAGCGAAAGTAAACGTTTCGTTGTTTGTACTCCCCCCCCCTCCGTTTCATCAAAACCACCCGCCCGCTCGACTCACCACGTCATGCCAATTGCCTACAGGAGCTTACGGGCAACTTAGTTTTCGTTGTTCAGTTATAGTCAGGTCGTGTTTGGTGTGGTTTACTGGTATTTTTCGATGCTGAATCCAATGGGGTGGGTCCCGAAGCTGTCACACTCCGTCAAGCTGTTCAAGAGAATAATAAACCGCTGTGTAATAATTTGCAGCGTTTCTTTTTTTCTTCCAATGTCATTATTTTAAGAAACTATCAGCAATTGCCTGAGAGATTTTTTTCAACATTAATTCAGTTCAATATTGCAGTCAATTGCCTGCTGTGATATATTAATAAATTAAGCAAAACGTCGGCCTAGAGAAAGCTTTTCATTCATCCTGACCGGCTCTCAGAAATCCGCGCCAGAGTTAACTTTTACAGTCAAGAACGACCCCACGTCGCTATTAATTTATTGTAATGTTATCGACACAAGGGGTTTCCTTTGTCCCAAGTTGTTTGAGCGTTGCGTCGAAGGCCCAAGTTCTTTTTGCAGGTAAGTGCGATCAAGGACGAGGTCGGAGACGACGACTGGTGTGGCCGCCGTGTGCTCGCACCAGTCAAGCCGGTTGCCGAGTTGGCGGGAAGCGCGAAGGTATTTTCCCCCTGGAGTGACGTCACGAGAAGGGGGAATCGGGAGCCTCCAACTTAGAGAAGGTTCGGGCCACTCGTTGTTGTGCTCCCCTCCCAAAAACGGCGTTCTTCTCGCTCTTCGACTCGTCGATGACTCAACCTGCTCCTATCAGTTTTTGTTTACGTTTCGCTCGGAGTTGCGTGTTATTCGGTTAATTTGAACGTTCGAAGACAGTTTTAGTTCAGTTCTAATTGAAGTCGCAAAATACAAGTTCGTGATAGCGCGGGGTGTTTATTTCTCAAGGGCAAACCGCATCGATCCGTTCAGTTCGAGACAACTGCGCCCTATCACTGGCCGCTAACCTCAACGTCTTCCGTTTTTCGAACTCACTGCCATAAATTATTCCAACGATTCTTAACGACACGCTATTTTTTCGCTCCAGTTTACTTTCTGTTCATTCGGAGAAGATACGCCGTCCTTCCGACTCCTGCTGATAACAGCATGTAAACAAGTCGCCATCCGCTGATAGTAAGTTGTCACAAAACCCCTCATTGCTCAATTCTTCCTTCCAATTAATTGATAACTCGACTCGAAATGGTCTCCGAGGTCGAAGCGACGAAAACTGTCGAAAACGGGGTTCGAAATTTGAAGTTGTCCGGTCACGTCGGTTTTGATTGCCTCCCCGACCAACACGTCAACAAATCCGTTCAAAACGGGTTCACTTTCAACATTTTGTGCATCGGAGAAACGGGTTTGGGCAAATCAACTCTTATGGACTCGTTGTTCAACACGAATTTCGAATCCGTTCCGAGTCCTCACAGTTTGACTTCCGTCCAACTCAAAGCCAACACTTACGAATTACAAGAATCGAACGTCAAACTCAAATTGACTATAGTCGAAACCGTCGGGTACGGCGATCAGGTGAATAAAGAAGACAGTCATCAGGCCGTTCTCAACCACATCAACTCTCAATTCGAAGCTTATTTACAAGAAGAGCTCAAAATCAAACGGAATTTGCCGCTTTATCACGATTCGAGGATTCACGTGTGTTTATATTTCATCTGCCCGACGGGACACGGTTTGAAATCCCTCGATCTCTACTGCATGAAAAAATTGGACGACAAGGTCAACATCATACCAATAATTGCCAAAGCCGACACCATTTCGAAGCCCGAATTACAAAAATTCAAGTCGAGAATTATAACCGAATTGGACGCGAATAAAGTCAAAATTTACAACTTTCCCGTGGACGACGAAAGCGTCGCGGAAATCAACAAAAGCATGAACTCCCTTTTGCCTTTCGCTGTTATCGGCAGCACGGAATTCATTCGAGTTGGCAACAAAATGATGCGCTCGAGGCAATACCCCTGGGGAACCGTCCAAGTAGAGAACGAATTGCACTGCGATTTCGTCAAATTGAGAGAAGTTTTGATTCGAACCAACATGGAAGATATGAGAGAGACGACTCATTCGGTTCATTACGAACTTTACCGAAAAAAGCGTCTTCAAGAAATGGGTTTGACCGACGTCGACGCGGACAACAAACCGGTCAGTTTTCAAGAGTCTTACGAAGCCAAAAGAACCGCTTATTTGCAAGATTTACAAAAAAAAGAGGACGAAATGAGGCAAGTTTTTCTCGACAGAGTCAAAGAAAAAGAGTTAGAGCTCAAAGACGCGGAGAAAGACCTTTTCGCCAAATTCGACAAACTTCGGTACGAGCACACTGAAGAAAAGAGGAAGTTGGAAGATTCAAAAAAGAAGTTCGAGGATGAGGCTGTGGAGTTCAATAGAATCAAAGCGAAACACGCTCTCACGCCCACGTCACACCACACTTTAACATTGGGCCGAATCAAGAAGAAGTAGGTCAATTATTATTTTTCGAATCTCTGAAAAGCAACGAACATGACTTTGAATGATTTTATATACATTTTTGCTTGAACTTTCTAGTACTTAACATCTTTCAACGGTTTCCGGTATGCGCTTGTTTGTTTGTTTTTTTCGTGTTTGTGTTGATGGCTCTTATTTAATGTTTGTGTTGGGGAGAGTGTTTGAACCTTTTTGACTGAATTGAAACTGTTAGCTGTGCCCGAATTGAAACTTCCATTAACGTCCGTGTACTTCATTATTTTTATACTAATATATCATCATAATTGTCGTACTTTGATTGTTTATCGCTAACCAAATCCCGTTCTAATTGTAGACTTGTAGAAGAACGAGTCGACAAGTATAACTGAGCTAGAGCAGGGGAAGTCCCTTTTCACCGTCCACTTGTCCAACGTGCACCCAATGGCCAAGTCGATTGTCCCAATGGTCACTTGGAGGGCTTCAGTTGATGCTGTCATGTATGACAGGGTGATCCACAAGAGTGCACTTCTCGGATTTGGGCCAATTCTCTCCTTTCACTAGCTATGAGGTTGCTACCCCGGACAACACGGCGGTAGCCAATCAGAGGATTGCGCTATGGTTCCACACACCTTAAGTGGTGAGGGTTATAGGTTGTAATGAGGCCAACTTTGCGGATGTCGTGTCTTTAAGGGACTGGTGTTGACTGAAACGCCACTTCTTATCTGTATTGATGTGTAATTCTCAGGTTGTTGGCCCTAAATATTCTAAATACTGTTATTCCCCGAGTTTCGTGGAGAAAATTCTCTATTTCTCTCGCACAATTTATACTTTCCTTGGATCTACAAAGTAGAAAGCAGAGTTTTCTTCTATCCGAGCAACACTATTTGGGAAAATGGTCTGTGCACGATTTTTAGAGGAAACGACCGTATCAAATCAGCTCAAACTCGATATCTAGCCCGCAGGTTACCATGGGACGCCGAAATAAGGATATGAACAAAATCCACCGAAAGTTAACTATAATTATCACAGTGATCGAAACACAAAATATTTTTTTCCTCAAAAACGGCTGTAACGATTTTGATTAAATTTTTTATACTGACAGCTCCCAATATGGCAACTATACCATAAAATTCCCATCTATAGGAAAATGACGAAAGCAGCACAATAAATGATCAAAATTTTCTACGAAAATGGGTTTTAGCGCCGGTTTTTTCCTTCTGAACTCCACAGAAATGTTACTAGAATGTTTAAAATATCTGGTGCGCTGCAACACACAACTTTCCTAAGCTCTATGTCAATTCAGTTGGGTACATAGCTCGTTGAGGAATGAGTAGGAGCAGTATAATAAATTCCAGAACTGTAAGCGCTACCGCTTGGTGCTGCCGTAAAGCGTTGTTTTACCAAGTTCAAATTAACTGAGCGATAAATGAATTGAGTAAATAGACAAAGACATGTACCCGAGTGAATTGACGTAGAGCTTAGGAAATGTATGCGTTGCAACGCACCAGATATTTTTTTCAGACGTGTCCAGGGAGGGGAAATGGGTTCTTACCTGTTAACCACCCTGTGGTTGCCAACCTGGAGGTTCTAAATCAGACCGAAGGAAATGGGAGCCAAGCCTGTAAAGACACAAGGAGACTAATGGGCGTTCGAAAAGCTTGGGATTTGGGAAGGATTAGGGCCTATAGACCATTTCTGAGGGGTTAGGGATGCTATCCAATTGATGGATGGGTTGGAGTGACCTGTGACAGTGTGGTAGGTTGTGCAGCTTCGTCTGTGGGCTAGAAGCCTGTCCCTGTGGGAGTTTCTGACGTACCAAGGGGGACAGAGAGCTCCCCGAAGGGTCCTCATGTAGGTGCCTTCCAGCCTGTGAAGGGTGGGGGCTGTTCCCTCGTCGAGAATAGCGTAGGTACTAAATCTCCTTATGATGGCATTGAAGGTACAGTTCAACGTCTGTTGGGAGTCGTTTCTGTTGCGGAATGGCTTGAGAGAGGTGAAGGCCCCTTGACCTTCTCTCGGACAGTGTGGGTTTGTGCCAGTTGAGTTACCAGTCGAAGATGACTCTAAAGTACTTGACTTGGATTCATTCAGACTGAATTCCCATTAGTGGTACCAGCTGAGCAGGATATGAGTGTCGCCTGTTTTTACTTTCCGCTACCCGAAGGGAAGGAAAGTATAGTAATCGGCTCAAAAAAAAAATTTGGGTTTTCTTCAGATCTTTACGTTTCAGACCCTACTGAGTCTAAAAAACCTAATTTCGGCGCGTGGTCCGTGTGTGTGTATGTGTGTGTGTGTGTCTGTAGTTCGATTTGCGGGAGAACGGCTGATCCGATTGAGCTGGTTCTTTTTTTGTTTTGTTCGTTATTTTTGGTAGACACCAAAATAAGGTTATGGGCGATTTCGGCCAGTGGGGAAGGGGCTGGGGGACGAAAATGTACCAAAAACTAGGGTTTTTCGCATTTTTCTCGAAAACGGCTCTAACGATTTTGATTAAACTTTCAAATTATCTTCTACTAATCAATACCTAACTTTTCTTCTCTACACATATCTCCATGAAAATACGGTGAACGGAGATATGGGCCCCTGAAGCAAAAATAGGTTTTTTACGCTTTTTGGCAAAACGGCTTCAGCGATTTTCACCAAACTCACAATTTGTTTTCAAATAGTTAATACCTACATATTCCTCTCAATAAATGTTCCTGTGACGGTCCATTGAACAGAGATAAAAATCAAAATGTGTCGAAAATAACGTTTTTTCGTTAATAACGTATAACATTTCCGTAAATTCCAGGGTAACTTTTTCACCAGATGTGATAAATCCTAATGGAGTGTCTTTAAGTCACCCATACCAACATTTCGTTCGCTATAATTATTTCTGTATATATATGTTGAACGGAGATATAAGCCAAGTTAACTCAGAAAAGGAGATTTGTCGAATATTAATTTATCGGTATTCCAATTTTCTCAAAAACGGCTCTAACAATTTCGATCAAACTCACGGAGTAGTTTCAGCTAACAAGTCCCTACATTTTGTTCTGTATAAATGTTCCTGTAAAAATGCGTTAAACGAAGATATAGCGCCCGCCTATGTGGTGTTCGAACTTAAAGGGGTGGCGGAAAGTTGTGTGTTGCTACGCACCAGATATTTAGAAGTGTGGAGGAGGGCTCCGTCGCCGCACGAGATAATTTCCGTTCATTACTGTCTGCAAGTGTCTCTTTGGATTATTAACAACACACAACTATGTGACAGGAGCTTGTCTGTGCCATCTAACGGGAAACTGTCAAAATATCCTAATTCGTGTGTGGCCAGTCTACCTTTAAATGTAGTATCCACCAAAAATGTGTTTTTACTAACCTTTTTGAGTTACCATAGTAAGTGTTATTCTCATCAAACAGACAGGGTTCGGTCTGCTAATTAGTATCTACATTTTCCTTAGTAGAAATGCGTTGAACGAAAATGTCAATGCGCAAAGCATATTGAGCCCCTTTTGGAAGCCAAGTATGTCTTTCGTCGGAGATTCTGCTATGGTTTGGGGTTTGGTGAACCCCTGGGATATTCGATGCGCCTAGCTGCCAAGGCAGGGCAGTCACGCAGGGTGTGCTCGGCCATTTCGTCCTTCTCACCACTCGACTGTCTCTTATTGAGGTGATACTTGAGTGGGCAGTGCTCTATGAGGAAGCTAGTAAGGACTCTTAGATCCTGTTTGGAGTGGTCCTTGGCCCTTGAACAAGAAGGCACAGTGAGCCTTTTCGCCTGTCTTAGCCGCGTCTTCCATCTGGCCAACTTTTCGCCACTCCTATGTGGGGCTCAGGCCCGATGGGTAGGAAAGCTCTAGCTGTGGGACCCAGCCTTGTGGCCTCCACCTCCTCTCGTCGCACTCTACACAACTTTGGGAACTCCCACAGCCTCTTTGAAGCCAACCCAAGGCTTCACAACTGGTGGTGTCACGCCCTAGAGGCTCCACACCACTTTCGCTAGCATCAATGGGCAGCTAAGGGCGTTCCACCTGCACCTACACTTTATCTCCATGGGGGCTTTTGTGAATTGGACTTGCCCCTGTCTCTCCCGTGGAGAAAGATGTCAGGCAGAGATATATTGCAAGGCTGTCTGCTTTTTCGTTGTCCTCCTGCTCTCTATGAGCAGGCACCCATATAAAAGAAAGCCTATTATAGGCCCCGAGTCGTCTGAACGCCTGAAGACATTCTCACGCCAGCCTGGATCTGAAGGTGTAGGCCTCGATGGCCTTTCAGACAGCCTGGCTGGATCCACCCTTGAGTCCTTTCGTCAGAATCTCTTCCTCGCAGATATTCATGGCTAGAATTGCCGCTTGATAGAGGCACAATAGCTTTGCAAGGCCGAAGTTTGGCCCTGCGATGCCCAAACCACCCCTGCTTTCCATGACAAGCGAAGCGTACTGCGACAGTGCGCTCTCCTCAGCGTAGAGCAGCCCCCTCTCCCACCCTTCCCTTGAGTGCCCACAGACACTGAATGACAACTGAGAGTTCTTCCACAAGACCTCCCGCCTCTTCTAAACTGTCTTCTGAGGAGGCTTGCCTTAACCCTGGTGGAAACATTACTGGTCTGCGTAAGCCTTACGGCTCCCAGGTATGCGGTTTTCTGAGTGTATATGTGGAGAGATGAGCTGTTCAAAAGGACTTTCATTGCAACAGTGGGGCAAGAGTTCATGACACATGTAACGAGATATTTTAATCGATTACAATATTTTTGAATTTTGTTGCGTTCAGCAATAAAAACTAACGTGGATGTACAACTGTAACTGAGTGTATGTAACAACGAGCTATTGTACAGGCCTTTCCGTTGGTTTTCAGTGCTGGAGGATAACAGGTGTTTTCGGTTCGATCAACCGTTCCTTCCCACTTCCAAAACTCACCTGTCGTCTTCAAACACGTTCATCCCGAAGGATTATTTACAAAGTACACCCTTCCCGTCCTTTAGGTTAATTAAGAAGGCGCTGATGTTATTTGGGATTCACTATGAGGGACGATTTGCTCCGCTGAAGAGGCAAAATGGTCGTTAGCGAAACCCCCACTTTGAAAAGGAGGCGAGAGAGACGTCAGGCCCTGAGATGGAAGAGGAGAAGTGGAGAGAGCGGCTCACACTAAATAAGGTTCGAATTGGTCGGTACAAAAGAGTAGGCCATCAGCATGTATTCTCCGGGGAGAGTCTCTTGTACGCCGCTTCTCCCTATCTCTCGCCATCACTCCATATCCAGGCTCTCTTCCCTTACCCTTTGCCGACGACGAGGGAGACTTACAAATTGCTCCCTCTAACGCTCCCGCCGTCGATTTCCCTTCCCCGAATTCCCTCAACGAGCTCACTCTCTCTCTCTCTCCTCTTGCGAGGGGTTTTCCATCCCATTCCTTAGGCAGTTTCCTTCACCCCTTTCCCTCAACCCTAATTGTCCGAGGCCATTAATTGGTAAGAAAAGGGTGGAGCGAACCAGCCACGAATATTAATTGAAAGTGTGAGTTACGGTCAACTAGCCCTGAATACCCTTTCCTCCTCTTGATGTGGATCACTGAAATAGACTCTCAGCACCCTGCTGTTCCAAATGGATTCTTTGTCTTGCTGTATAAATATGCAACGAATCGCGCTCATTTGGCAAAAGCTCACGATAGTTTGAAGATTGATGTTTGTGAAAAGTGTCTGGCACGATGGTTCACACCACTTTCCTCAGCCCCTCAAACATTCAGCTATTTTTATCACTCTTTGGTGCACTGCGAAGTAGGAAGAAAGGTTACGTAATCGGTATACATTTTTTTTTCTTGAGATGATCTAGAGAAAGACTGAGGACTGACATCGTCGTCGTGGGGCCACACAAGTCTGCGGTGACTGGATGTCCAGGTAGTATCTAATGGGGAAACAAGCCAGGCCTTTCCCTGGCCTACTGGCTTGTTGTGTCACCTGCGTCAGAGGCGTTCCACCTTATCGTGGTGAGGGGGGGGGGTCACCACCTCTCGAGAACGAGTCCTGTCTGAGAGGAGATCAGGGGCTCTTCCCGCTGGAGGGAGTACGGAGCGCGCCCAGACGTCACCGTAAAGCTGGCAGGCGAAGAGGACGTGGGATGCACTCTCCACAGCCTCCCCACAAGGGCCATCAGCGAAGTTGCGGCGTTTGAAAAAGTTCAGCCGCTCATTAAAGGCTCCGTGGCCTGAGAGCAGCTAAACCTCCACGAAGGATGGCCGCTACCATTTCATCTAGAGTCAGCTCTCAACCGATGGTAGTATCGTGTGGAGGTGCCGTGCGGTGTGGCCCCCATCCCACCGCGCCTGCCACTTGGCCAGGGTTGCCTCTTGTGCCACTACGAGTCTCAGGGCGCCCGAATATTCTGCCAGTATGGTGGGGAGTATCGTCTCAAGCGGTCCACGGTATTGCTCTACACAGCCTAGCTTAATGTGAGACTCAAGTACCAGGAGGTCCAACATGAGGTCTAATGGGGGTGTGCCCGCGAGTACTTGAAGGGCAAGATGTGACGTAGTGCGGTACACTGGCAGATCAGCCAGGAGGATGTCGCGCTGCATGGTGAGGGCAAGCTGATGATCACAGCGAGTGGGGGCCACCCACCATGCTGCCTCAGGGTACTGCACCACGGGATGGAACACAGCCCGGTAGTACAAATACTGGGCATGAGTGAAGGCACCGCAAGTCGGACCTGCAAGGGACCGTACTTGGGCAGTGAAGTTCAAACACTTGGTTCTGAGGTGAGCCAGGTGCCCGGGGGCGGCCACGGTGGCAGAATATTGTGCCTAGGTATTTTGCTGATGTCCCCAGGGCGACCTTTGGGCCCACTGACAGCTCCACTCGCTGCAGGGGAAGGGAAGGGCCTGAACGTAACACCACTAGCTGCATTTTGGAATGTGATAAGCGCAGGTGTGTGATGGCACCAGCTCAGAATAAGCCGTGTTGCCCGCCTCAGGTGGAGCTTGACGAGGCTGAGGCGCTCCGCCCGCACCACAATCGTGATGTCGTCCACAAATGCCACGGGCGTGTACCCATTGGTCTGGAGGAGGCGGAGCCGGGATCTACAGAGCCGCCCAAAGCATGGTTGACAGTACAGCGCCCTGGGGACAGCCCGAGGTAATGTTGAGAGTCGCTCGTTGGTCACCATGACCAGTAGAGGCGGCTCTGTCCTCAAGGTAGCTTGAGGGTAGGCGGAATATGTTCGGGGGGATAGAGAGTCGATCCAGGTAGTATCTGGACGCTGGGATCTTGGCCCTTGACAGGACGGAGCTTCGTACCGCATTGTTGGAACCTCGTGGAATGGAGGCAGGCACCATCAGGGTTGCAACATTCACCTAATCCTGCCACTAAGGAGATACTTATGTAAATTGTCATGGTAGAAGCCAAATGAAGCTATACGCCGCTTTATTTTAGCTTCAAATTATTGACGGTTAACGATAGATCTAATGAGGCTCCAGTCGTTCTGTATTGCGTTTATAACGAACCAGGAAGATTAAGTCGATGGAGCAGGTTGGATTCAGCAAAAAAGTGAGGCTTCAGAGTTGACGAGCGGAGAAAACGGAATGTGAAAATCGTCGCTGCTCCCAGAAAAAATGCGGCTCCTCGAATTTCTTCCTCTTTCTTAGCTCTTCTCTCTGAACAGAATGGTATCCCTATAAGAAGAGAACCAAAATACTGCCCGGCTTTAATGAAAACGAGTTTAATCTAAACGCCTCTTCCGGGTGAATTAGTTGAAGGTTAACGCTCCAGGTTCGTTTCTGTATCAAAATGACTCTCAACACTCATATTAGTCTCATGTCATGGTGGTTGAGATTTCGCTAGAGAGTACGCGCACTCGCTCAGCATCCACTGAACCCAGACCTGAGATGTCGTTGCGCCTTCGCTTGCATGCAAGAGTCTGGTCACTAGCTCAAGATCCACTGAACCCAGACGTGGGGTGGTACGGCAGGTTGTCGTTTAGCCTCCCGGTGAGAAGCTGTTCTCCGTGCGTGGAATCTGTACAATTTGGGAGGAGTTCTTAACATAGTTTTTCGCCGACTTATTTACTTGGGAAGTTTGAAAGGACCAACTGTGGCCACGTTTCTTTGTCGTGTTATAGGATGAATCGTTCGGGCGTCTCTCAATAATAAAGCCTTCCTTCCAATACCACCAAGAATCGTATATTCAGTTCTGTTTCAGTCAATAGCCCACACGCACAGATAGAAAAGAGGAGCGAAGTGGTGCCGCTGGAGTCCGGAAGAGGAATATGCCGAGTGCCTCGTTGCACACCGTGTACCCGATTTTCCTAACCTCCCAATCGCGGCAATGCGGTCCCCCCTCTCCCTGTTCTTCAGCAGCTATCTTGCTCTTCAGATGTAATCGGTGCTGCTTCAAGTGGCTCTGCCCGATAAAGTGTTCCGAGTCACAGCTCAATCTGATCGTGCCCGTAATATCACTCTCCCTTGCGAGAAGATCATGTTCTCATGATCAGGCGGCAATGGGGGTGGTTAGGCGTTCAGCATAGGGCCTGGTTAGGCGGCAGCGATCTGGCATCTGTGTAGGAGACCTCAGAGTGATGGGCCTAGGCAGCTGAAGTGAAGGTGGGCGTCCGTGGAAAAGTGTGGGCCATGAAGCACCTAGCCTGGGTTGTGGGCTGGTTGGCAGGAGGCCTTCTTCCCATCCTGGGCGAACCTGTTATAAGCTTGATATTACCGTTTCACTCAGTTCACAGTGGTCACAGTTCCCTTTGAAACTTGCCACTCTAATAAATAATTAGATCAGGCGGGAAACCAGATTAAGAACTCCTCGTAGACGGTACGGGACTCCCCAGGGAGTATACCTCTGAGTGGTAAACACACAGGCAACAGCTCTCCCCCGGGAGACTGGCAAAGTGACCAAAACCTGCCCTAATCTCCACAGGTCTTGGTTCGGTGGATGCTGAGCGAGTGGCTTGGCTTTGGTATGTTGGTAGTATCCATGACAACCAACTGATACAACTCTCCCTGAGGGTTCAGGAATAGTAATTATGATAAGGAAAACAGACTGGTCTGTGAACCCGATTGAGGGAAAACGGCCGAACACAACCCAAACTTAATCTGCCAGCAGGTCACCACGGGACGTCAAAATAAGGGTATGAACAAAATCATACTGGAAGTAACTAGTTATTGTAGTAATCAACACACCATATATACCAGTTCGGTGTTTTTGTTTTGTTTGTTTTTTTAAGGGTCTGCTCCTAGTGGCCCCGGGAATTTATTCCTGTGTGTTGAACACCAACCCAGAACCATTTAGCACATTGCATCAGGTTGGCCTTCACGCCCAATGGCAGTTCTTCTTTCTTGTTCTCTTCACCCTAACGAGATTCTTACAGCGTGCCACCATTCAAATCGTCCCATACTGCCCTGCGCTATGGGAGCTCATTCTTCCGTGTCTCATTCTTGATCCCTGCAACACAATGGCCCCAGAATAGAAGCTCCAGCCACTGCTGGCTGAGCACTGCCCTCGCAATTTGAGCCACGCACCTCCAATTTTCCTCAAAATGCAGCATGGAGCGAACGAATGCCTCTGGCGCGAGCTCACCAACTGAGTCTCCCACTGTGCACTCCAGCCTGCCCCCCTCTGGCATGGGAAGTCACCCAGATAGCCGCCATGCCTTGCTCGTTCCCGAACTAGTGGAACGATCGATCACAGAGCCGCTCGCCTTAAAGCAGCAAATCAATATTCTTTTCCCCGCTGAAACTGCTGCAGAAGATCCTGCACTACTACGCTCGAGTGAAGGCTGCCCTGGAGGATGCGGATCATCATAGCCGCAGCGACTAGCCTCCTCCTGGGCCTCTCCAAACACGCTGCACTTCCCTCCACCTCATCCCCTGTGACCCTCTGTTCAGAGCACAGCATTCACTTAATGGGCCCTGTGCATTCCCCCTACTCGTGACCTTGTTCTCTGCAGCAGTAGCAGAGAAGAGCGCAGTCAGGTCCCTTCCAGTTAGCTGCGATTCCCGTAGTCTTGGCATTGGAAGCATCTTAGCACATCCTAAGCAATTCCAACTGTGCCCTCACCTGAGAGGAGAGCAGCAGCCTTGGCTTCCATCTTAACAATGGCTCTTCGTCGCTCCCTTGAATTAGTCTTCGCCAAGAGGACCTCATTTTAACCCTCTTAAGGTCCCGTTGCTGAGCTGTCAGGATATCGGTAATATCAATTGTATCTTCTACTGAACTGATAAGAATATAGACGAACAACGTCCACCCTCTCGACGTCCTTATTGCTCCCTCGTTACGACAATAGCTGCGATCACGCTCGCCCAAGTTCCGTTTCTCGTTTTAAAACGCCCTCCATCTTCCGGAAAATGCCAATACCGAATCTCCATTTCTATTGCTCGCCAAACCCTTCAGACCTCGTCAATTTGCTCGTCAAACGAAAAGCTTTCCTCGCCGCGCGCGTTATCGAAATTGCGTCTCAAAAAAAACCCCCAGTGTGTTCTCATTATTTCTATTGGGCTTCGGAAGGTTTATTTTTTTGACGGGGAGCCTTTTAAAGTCATTTACCGTTTCGCGGAGGAAAAACCCCCCACTTCCAGCTTTCAACTGTCGTCGCTTCGAGGAGCGTCGGAGGGTTGCGTACAATCGTAATAGAAGGAGCGTAAGAAAACATGCCCTTCTCGAACGGTATTCAAAACCGCTTCCTTCCTTATTTCCACCCTTTTTTTCTCCTCTTTGGCGTATTTCCTTTTCATCTGCTGTTCTATTCATCTTCTTTTCATCTTGGAAGACTCCCAGCAGTTCCTTTACTTTTCATTTGGCGCCTTCTCATCTTCCACGCGTCGAGTAGTGCGTCGAAATCTCTCCCGTTAAGGTATTTTTCTCTCGGCGGCTCTCCCTCTGCGTGATTCTTCTCCACACCTTTCATCTCTGATCTCGATATTACGGTTTACTTCAAGTCAGTCGTGACCTTCACGCTTAGGAAAACAACCGGATGACGACTAACTAAAAGCTATGAAAACCTTGGTTCTTTCTTTTGGTGTTTTTCACTTGAGCGTCGCTAAAAATACAAATATGTACAGGTTTCGGCGATAAATACGAAATACGTGGTACAAAGAGTCACGCCGCCTTCCTTGGTTCACTAATTCGCATGGAAAATAAATTGCTAACTCCGAGTATAAAAATAACAATGAGAAATTATAATTCGTCTTCTTGGTACAAAATCAACCGAAAATAAATGAAATAGTCCGCGTTAGACAAAAAGGAAGGAATATCTGGCCGTGATGGTGGGTGACGATGCGCAGTATGGTCGTTGTTGAGTGAATTGTCTGTCCGGCTATTGGTTTGTCTGGTAAAAGGAAGAAGTAGAGCAGTTCTGACGTGACTTAACCACAGATCTGGGTTATTGGATACTGACGACCCAAATGTTAGTTATTGTAGAGTGCGCACGTGAGGATACTGCTTACCAGACGACGGCAGAGACGAACATGAAGAGGCTGCGAGTTTAGGTTTGGGGAGATGGAAGGTGATGCTATCTGTTTCTGTTCCGCGATGCACGAACAAGTCTAATGTATAAATAGTTTACCTCACCTTTTCCTTACAAGATCCCGCCTAAGGGTTGCTAGAAGACGCAACTATGACTGTCCCCTTGTTTGGGTAAGCATCGCGGCCTGAAGTCCTATTGCCCCTCACGGCTACTCGCTTAGGTTCCTAAGGAATCCAAAGTATTTCCTTCAAGACTCTTCTTAGCTGTGCACACTTGGAGAAGTTGTACTAAAGACCAGAAATCGCTCCCTTTCAAGTCTCCGGCACTGGGCCAGGACGTGGTAGGGAGTTACGCCATCTGGGTCACACAACCAGCTCCGAGGGGTGTCACCTACGCCTGTAACATTGACGTGCTTGTTCATTTTTTAGTGTTCCGTGATTAACTCCTTCCTCTGCAGGCTCCTTCACTTCTCGTGTGTTTGCCCTGATGTAAAGCATTTGGAGCGCCTCACTCACGCAGCTTTTGCGGTCTGGTGCATTCTCTTTACGTATCCTCTCATAGCCCGTTTGACTGGTGATGGAGAAGTCCCACAGTGAGGAGGTGGGACGATAGACGAGCCGTGTCTGGAAATAAGGACCCCTTCTCATCTCCAGTGATCCTTTTATGTTCAGGAGTCAATAAACGTTAACTCTACTGGAGTTGGCTAGGGAGTTGAACCACATCCTGCTCTACCTCGTCAAGTTTGCCATTCGCTGTCAGCTTATGCTTATTTATTATTTTCATAGCCCAGGCAACGTTAGGAGAAAATCTCTGCTTGAAAAACCGCTCGAGTGGGAGCCAGGGCGATGTACGTCCCTCCCCCTTGTAGAGCCACTCATCCACACCCCTGATCCATCTGTTCCATCTGTGTGAAGGTTCATTGTTTCCGCCGTATATTCTAGCAAATGGAACTCACTCATAGCCGCGCTCACCTTTAAACACAACTAGGAGCAGCGATATCAAACTGTATTCAAAGTTTCCATGTGTTTACTGTTAATAAAAAATTAAACATTTCACCAATTTTACTTCCCGCTACCCGAAGGGAAGGAAAGTATAGTTATCGGGCCAAAAAAATGTACCAAAAACTAGGGTTTTTCGCATTTTTCTCGAAAACGGCTCTAACAATATTGACCTAACTTTTCTTCTCCATACATATCTCCATGAACATACGGTGATATAGGCCTATGAAGCAAAAATAGGTTTTTTACGCTTTTTGGCAAAATGGCTTCAGCGATTCTCATCAAACTTCAGAGATGTTTTCGAATAGTTAATACGTACATATTGTTCTCAATAAATGTTCCTCTGACAGTCTATTGAACAGAGATAAAAATCAAAATGTGTCGAAAATAACGTTTTTTCGAACATTTCCGTAAATTCCAGGGAAACTGCTTCACCAGATGTGATCAATGTTACAGGGTGTCTTTCAGTCACCCATACGAACATTTCGTTCTACATAATTATTTCTGTATATGTATGTGGAGCGGAGATATAAGCCAAGTTAACACAGAGAAGGAGATTTGTCGAATATTAATTTATCGGTATTCTAATTTTCTAAAAAAATGGCTGCAACGATTTCGATCAAACTTACAGAGTAGTCTCAGCTAACTAGTCCCTACATTTTGTTCTCAATAAATGTTCCTGTAAAATTGCGTTGAACAAAGATATAGCGCCCGCAAATGTAGGTGGTGTTCGAAATTACGGGGGTGGCGGAAAGTTGTGTGTTGCTACGCACCAGATATTTTGTTTTGTTCCTTTTCTTTAAAAGAGTGAAAAAGCAAACTTAGTTGGTCGAAATAACAACTAGAAAAATGAAAATAATAAAATAATAGGTGTCAGATTAAGGTGAATGAATAAGGTTGTCATTCTAGGGTTAAGGTTCTTCACGTCCAAAGTACCCAGGAACTAAACCTCTTGTTCTTCCTTCACCGCAGGTTCTAATCGTGCCTGTAACAGTACGTTGACTCAGTATTGAATTTTGAGGTGCGGAGAGTGCTCCGTACTAAGTTACGCACAATTTGGCAACGAATTGACGCGATGACAGTAAAAATCCGCCGGAGTATTTTGAACTTCGCGGACGATATTCGATTACGCTCCCAACAACTCACGCAGTAAACGACATGCGCCCGGGGAGAAAAGCGACTATAAAGAGCCCCACTCTAGAAATGACTGCCGAGGGGTCTGGTTTGTATAGGTCGTAACAAAACATCGAGACTGCTCCGAGGAACACCGGTAGTTGAGTTAGTCGAGAGGAGTAATTATTCAACTGTCAACAGTAGATGAGAGCGAAAGGTTCAAGCTCCGACAACGAACCGTGAACCGTAACCGGCGACCCTGGATAATGGCATCACGGTCGTATTACTATTCAACAACTTGGCGTTGAGTGTTTCGGTGCGTTGGTTCTGGCGAGACGAACCGGATCTGATAGTTTTATCAACCGCGGCTCGTCTCTCGGCTTATCTCTTGTCTAATTGCCGCAGTTCAGTTGAATATCGGGGGTAAAAGTCACGTTCCAGTTGTTGCCGAGTTGGGGGATTTTATCGGGGAGTTATCGAAGAAAATAGTGGAACGAGGGAATAAGTCGGAGATCGACGTTGAACTCCGGAAGTATCTAACCAAACGAAACAAATATTCTTCTAAATCCACCGAGTTCCACGAAGATCCCTGGAAAGCACTCGCTCTGGGGTGTGGATAAGTGTGGCTTCGGGAGAAGTGAGACATTTCAAGCGGAGATTTATGCTATCGTTGCTGGGGCTATCATAATTATAAAGGCTATAGCAATAAAACTAATTGACAAGCGCGAGAAGAATTTTTCAGAAGAATTAATGCACAAAATCTAAACTGGCTTGGGGAATGCAAGGTGCGGCTCAAATCTTTAGCCAACTCTAATGGAGTGAACGTTTATTGGATTTTTGGTAATAAAGAAATCGTTGGAAATGAGAGGGTAGACCATATGACCAGATTCTGTTCGTGTACTGTGCCTATAGGGCCACTGTGAAACATCTTGGTCACTAGTCAAGAGGACTGGGAGAGGATATGTCAGGAAAATGCGCCAGGCGGTTTGGAATAGAGAGGAAGAACTTGAAGAACAGCGGGGAGCTTCACAAGACACTGTAAAACGAACAAACACATGTGTATTATGGGCATAGTCAACACCTCTCGGTGCATGTGAAGCGGTACAAATGATGCAACTCCCCACCATATTCTACGAGCTCGTGCCAGCCTCGTAGCTCAGTGCCAGAGACTGGAAAGAGAGCGATTTCTGGTCTTTAGTACAACTTCTCCAAGTGTGCACAGCTAAGAAGACTCTTGAAGGAAATACTTTGGATTCCTTAGGAACCTAAGCGTGTACCCCTGAGGGACAATAGGACTTAAAGCGGCGGCGCTTATCCAAACAAGGGGACAGTCACAGTTCGTCTTCTAGCAACCCATATTCCTCGCCACTTGTTTACACCTTAGGCGGGATCTTGTTAGGAAAAGGTGAGGTGAATTATTTAGACATTGGGCTTGTTTGTGCAATTTTTTTTCTGTTTTAGGTACAACTCTTCCAAGAGTGGACAACGAAAAAGACCCTTGCAGGAAATACTTGGCATCCTGTACCGCATTACCCATGAGCCATTAGGATTGGCACAATAGGACTTCAGGCCGCAGTGCTCATCCCAATTTTAGGATAGTCAGAGAGCTATATAAAGGATAACCTCGTGGCTTCGGAACTATTAGAATCGCGAGAAATAATTGTAGTGATAAATCTGGAGTATGTGGTTGACCGGTCAGATCCTTCCTTAACAATGATCTTAGAGCGTCAACTGCCACAAAAGCCCTCGGGTCTTGTCACACGTTACCAAGGGCACACAACAAATTTCTCCTTGACGCGTGTTAAAAATAAAGACTTTATTTTTGGAAAATTAAAAAAGAAAATAACTACTTTGGAGTAAATAAAACCCTGCAAATTATTACACAGTGGTTCATTATTCTCATGAACAGCTTGACCTAGTATTACTGCTCTGAGACCCATCCCATTCGATTCAGCATCGAATACTAGTAAACCATATGAAACATGACCTGGCTACAATGGATCTACGGAAACTAAATATTCCCCCGGCGCCAAGCGCCCGTAAACGTCTGCAGGCAAAAAGAGTGGTGGAAATTGGGACGGGGGCTTCCAGCGAACCCGTTGCGAGTCGGGCGGGCGAGTGGTTTTAATGAGACGGGAAGGAGGGAGGGAGTGTTAACGACGAAACGTTGACTTCTGCTGTAGTTCCCGCGTTATACTGCATTTTGTTAATTTTTTAACCATTTTTTGCCCATAACAACCATGGGCTTCGTCCGATCAGATTGCCGAGATGGCAGGCACAACTAGATACCAAACGGGATTTTTGTGCGAAAGAGCGAATTTGTTAGACCATGTTAAAGGCACAAAACGGCGGACATTGCAAATTTGGAATCTCCATGTCTTGAAACGTAAAGTATCAAATTTTGACGTGGGGTTCTAAAAAATTAGGGTTTCGTGACCGAAAACATAGGGTTATTATTCGGAATGAATAATAAACCAAAAGGGGCAATAAAATATGAAAATAAATAGGAAAAAATAATTCTCTTCCCATCGTACATATGATTCAGGGGCTCACCAAGTTCGCTAGCGATTGGTCGACACTCCAGCGTGTAAACCGAGACTGAGCTGTTTGGCTCAGGGCCCTCTTCGTTTGATAAGATGACCTACCCTCCTGAGTCTGGAGGTCGTGACTCTGTCACAGCCTTTCCCAAGTGCGTTCCATCTAACTATTTCTGACCTCGGCCCTCTTTCATGCTAGCCCTGGAAAAGTCGGAACTTGAACTGCCTGTTCAGTCGGCTTCTCCTCTTGGCACAGGGGTTAAGTTCGGTTTAACTTCTGAAGCGGCAATGGATTTCCCCTTTTTGGACTTTCCAAAATATCCTTCCTTCCCCTCGATTTACCTCCTTCTCCAACACACACAGCTCTTCCTAGACACTCGCCTCCCAGTGCTCCTCTATTAACTCTCGGGCCAGTCACAGCTCTACTCACTCTTTCTTCGCTGTAGTACCCATTGCAACCAGTTCACAAGTATTCGGAGTCCCCTTGTGTCACGCTTGCATACTCACTCTCAGACCAATATCGTTCATTCGATTGAACTGTAATAAAGTCCTTCGCTCACGCTCACTGAGTTCCCTTTTATTTATCAATGCCGTTCTGAAGCTCCCCCTCTCGTGCGCGCAAAAACGCACAGATCTGAAGAAAACTCGAAAAAGAAAAAGACAAATCCGAGCCAATTGCATAACTTTCTTTCCTACTCCGTAGGGCTAAGCGGTCAAGAAAAGTCAACGCCTCCGTAATTCCGCTCACCAAATATTTATTCGAGTCTGAAAGCAAGAACCGTCCGTTGTAAATGGTAAAGCGACTACATGAATAGAAACCTCCTTCGAATCAAAGCGCCGTTAAGGGTAAAGTGATTAACTACTCAAGTTCTTCCGCAGCATTTGATTTCGAAGCTCCCGTCACTCAAGTTTCCTTCAAGCCGGCGAAATACCCGAAGCAGAAGTCGAGGGCACCTAACTCGCAAGGGGCAGGAAGAAGATTAATGCTCTCGTTATCTGTTCTTCCACCTGTTGTAATACGCAATTTACTGTTTGGAGGTTGAAAACGGCAAAAGGTTTTCCCTGGGAAATTTACCGTGAACGAAGAACGAGCTCGCGGCTTATCTCGATTATCTTTTCAGTAAACCGCGCGCGGTCACGTTATCAGTACACTGAGGAGCTTTAGTAGTGTAATGACGTGCACAAGAAAAAGAGTTGCCCGGGTTAATGTACTTATTGTTATTTAGTAGTGGGAAAGTAGCGTTCTAACAGGTTTATTATCATAAATTTTAAATATTCTATCTTGTCGATATTCAGTTTGTTCGTGACAGGCAGAGGTGGTCTGTGCCACTGCGCAACCAGAGAGTACACCAATTCTGCATCTCTGCAACTCAAATCTTCTTTTAAGGCAAATCCAATTCCGAGTAAAATTAAAGGGTTCGGCCCAATACTCAGTTGCATAACGACAATTGGGAGATTTCAACTGGCTGTGGATGACCCATTGGCGTTTGGGATGTAGGGAGCAGTAAGACAATGGCTGATCCCACACAACTTAGTCAACTGAGAGAAATAGAGCACTCGAACTGTCCACGTACCCGCTGGTACATTTCAGGAGATGTATTTGTCAAAGGGATTAATTCTGGTCAACGGAAGAATCTATCGATTATTTGTCAATGCATTAAGTATACCCTCGCGATTGGGTCATGGGACCAACACGTACGTGGGCAAATCTTTCGAAGGGAGAAGCGAATTTTCCAAACGTGGGCCCAAGAGAGCCTGGCAACCCAAGCATTGCCTTCGTTCAACGCTGTCCTTGGCCATACAAAACGTTGGCGTATTGCTGCTTTTCTAGTGTTCAGCACAGGCCGAATTAGTTGGGTTTTTTGACCTCTGCACGTCCGAATTTAACGGTGCTCACTGGCTCTCTACCTTTTTGTTTGTATCTGTGGCCCAGCTCTTCAGTTCTTCTTCAATTATTCCCATGGGACAACGGATTCCCCCCCCCCCTTATCTGGACTTTCTGAAATATCCTTTTCCCACCCCTCAATTTTACATTTCTCTCCACGACACACACTTTCCAATAGTCAGTCACCCATCAGCTTTCGTGAACGACAGTCGTCTCCCAGTTCTCCCAACTCATTCGTCTCTCAGCTCTCACTCTCACTCTCTCTCTCTCTTTCTATATAATATAAGCTATATAATGACGATGTTGATGAGTTCGACTTCACGAAAAATGTTTGTTGTGTTCAAAAAGAATTTCAAAGAAATTGTTAAAGGAATATGTATAAGTTGTCGTAGTGATGTCCCACGCTCTCGTTGCACTCCTTACTTCCTCCTGACTTGAATTCCTTGTTAACTTTTTTAGTAAATTATTTTATGTTGTGTTAGTTTATATCATTACTATTAATACTTGAATTATTAGTATTCGTGCTGTAATCAGTTTTTTAGGCTAATAAAGTCACTCATAGAAGGGGAGGAATATCCCAGTACTCTCCCTTCGCTTTGAATGTGTGTATACAATTGTGTATGTGTACGAATGATGAGAGGTGTACGAAAGGTAAATTAAATGTGCAACGAGTAGTATATGCATATACATACAGATTGTTATGATTGTAAATACGAAACGATTGTACGATTGCGAAACGATTGCGAAATGATTGTAAATTGTGAAACCTGTAGCCTGCGGGAATGGAAGAGAGGGCCCCGTGGCCCTAATTTCTCCAGGTAGTTAAATAAAATCTCTCTCTCTCTCTCTCTCTCTCTCTCTCTCTCTCTCTCTCTCTCCCTCTCTCTCTCTCTCTCTCTCTCTCTCTCTCCCTCTCTCTCTCTCTCTCTCTCTCTCTCTCTCTCTCTCTCTCTCATTTTCTCTGCCTCTCTGAACTCTACCAAGGATTATATGGTATTGATTGATTGTGACGTTGTTCGGTATATTTCGAATGAATGTAATGACAAATTTCTCGATCTCCAGTGTATAATGTGTTAACGTAAGATGATTTGTTCGTTGTGTTTGTGTATGTTAGATCAGATAGTTAGTGCGCTGCTGAGAGGAGGAGGAATATCCAAGTACTCGCTCCTCTAAAATAACAGCAGTTGAATGTTTATGTGCTGGTATGAGTGTAATTCATTTTGGCATGAATGAGGTATGTTGTTGTGTGTATTAGTTTTAGTTTGTGCGCCGCTGAGAGGGGGAGGAATATACGAGTACGCACCCCTCTCAAATAGCAGTAGGGAAGTGGTTATGTGTCAGTAGGCGTGAATGTGTTGGTATGAGTGTAATTTATTCTAGTATGAACGGTCTTTTGGTATGATTGAGCTTTCTTTGGGAAGATAAAGTCGCTTTAGAGGAAAAGTATGTAAAACAGAGGGGCCATGTAATTTTGTAGCACAAGAGGATGTTGTATATTGATTTCAGGGGGAATGGTAGAGTGGGCTTTATGGCCCTAATTTCCCCTGGTAGATAAATAAAGATGATCAATCAATTTCTCTCTCTCAGCTCTCTCTATCATCTCTCTCTCTCTCTCTCACATCACCAGCTCCGTCGTCTAGCAGTGGAATTTCCTTTCAAGGCAAGGCTTCAGCTTGTCCAGTCCACGGTTACGCATAACTTTGCATACAGTCCGTGTGCCATCAGTTCACCAGATGAACATCAGATGAACAGGCTCTAGAGGGCCCAGAATGCCGCGGTTCATTTCATTTACTGACTAAAGTGGGATGAGCACGTTAACCCATACTTCCTCAAGCTTCGATGGCTGAAGATAGAGGAGCAGCTGCAATTGCACTTTGGAACGATGCTGTTCAGGACTCTTTAAGTCTGGGTCACTGCAGTACCTTCCGGAGAAGGTTGGCATTCGTGAAGGATTGTCACCAGCATCACACCCGAAAGCGTCTCATACAGACACCCCTCCACCGAACGACCATATTCAACAGATCATTCACATCCACAGCCATCCGCATCTATAACAACAATCCTGACTCCTTCAGACTAGAACAAAGCGTAAAAGCATTTAAAAATACATTTTCAAATTTACTGTTGCAAAACGACCGTGAGGGTGCCTAGCGAACAGGTATGAGATGTACAATGTGCTTGTATTGAGAAGTTTTTGATTTTTTCTTTTTCATCGTTTTGCCCGTTTATGTTTCGTTTGTTTGTTTTAATTAATATGAAGCAATCATTTTATGTATATAACTACTGCCAGAAGTGTATAAAAAGGTCAATGCTTCCAGGGACAGTGGAAGAGAGGGCCCTATGGCCCTAACTGCCCCTGGTTAATTTAAATAAACAATCAATTCAATCATCTCTCTCTCTCTCTCTCTCTCTCTCTCCCTTTCAGCTCTCACTCTCTCTCTCTCTCTCTCTCTCTCTCTCTCTATCATCTCCCTCAGCTCTCTCTCTCTCTCTCTCTCTCTATCATCTCCCTCAGCTCTCTCTCTCTCTCTCTCTCTCTCTCTCTCTCTCTCTCTCTCTCTCTCTCTCTCTCTCTCTCTCTCTCTCTCTCTCCCTCTCTCTCTCTCTCTCTCTCTCTCTCTCTCTCTCTCTCTCTCTCAAGTTAGTTTCCTACGCAACCAGTTAGTGTGTATTTAGAGTCCCCTTGTTCAACGCTCAAACGTGTTGTTGTTAAACGCTTAAATACTATACGATACGAAGTGGTTTGAGTCTTTGACCTCGGACTTCCCTGCGTCATTGTCTCCGACCGCCTAATTGTCTCCAACTATTTCAATACCTGCCCCTCACCTGTGGGAATCCCTCAGCTGCGGTCAGTTGGTTCTAACACCCCCCTTTACCAGGTTTTCCCCTTTCTTTATTTCTTTCTCCCAATTTCATTTTCCTATCGATGACAGAGCTCTTCCAAAATCATTCTGCTTCCAAATATCGCACCAGTAACTTCTCACTCTCTTATACGGTTGCCCACGCCAGTTCACGCGTTCCGAGTACTGCCCTTGTGTCGCCCAGTTGTACTCCATCTCAGCTCAATTTTAATTCAACTCAATTCCGCAGGCTCGTATATTACAGCCCTCAAGCTCACCGAGTTTAAGTTTTATTGCGATCCTCATCTCCCCTCCCGTGCACCCAACAGCTACTGTGAGAGAACATTCGACCGTGTTTCTTTCAATCGTATGAAAATAATAATTTTTGTTCGTAAAATAGCGTCAAATTAATGAGTCTCGCGATAATTGTATCAAGTTGGTGAGTTGTGAAGGGTTTTAACCCAAGAACAAACCGGCCGGGCCGTGACCACGCTCAACGCACACCTGAAACAAATTTCACGCGCGCTTTCCCGCCAATTTGGGAACCAGCTCCGACGAGCGATAGGCGAAACATGAAAATTATTTGATGAATCGGAAGGTTGGAGCGGTCTGACGGTAGTCAAACAACCGCACAGCTATTTTCGAGGAGCGGAACCGTTTCACGAAAGGGGAAAACGATCTTCACTCTAAATTACCAGAATAGTTGCGTGAAGGTGAATAAAGAGAAAATGGGGGAAAACCACAAAGGATATAGACCCTGAAACGGCATACCTATCTATAGGATTTCCAGAACCGCCCCCCCACACATACCGGCGGCAGTGACCTCTTTTGCCCCTTCCAACTTCATTTAATCGAATAGCCCGATGGTCTTATAGTTATATCAACGGAATTTCTCTCTCGCCGTCACACACGAGATCCTCCCCTCCCCTCCCCCCCTTCCAACCTATAACGCGTTATGATGTATTAAAATCCTACTATGACGACTCCGTTTGAGATATTTCGTGGTCTCTCGGGGCTAATGGACAACTATAATTATCTCGACGGAGAACTGACGCGCGTTTAGTTTCTAAACATTTTATTTCATCAAACCTGTTTTATAACCCGGTTAATCCTCCCAACTACCGCCACCAGAGACAAGCGGAACTCGAAACTGTAGTTGGAAATAAGGGGGAGTTGTGGGTTGAGGAAAAATGTGCTGTCGGCTTGTATCGGAAAATAAAATGAAAGGGAATGATTGATAGTGGTGGTTAGGGGTTTCCAGCAGCTTAACAACAAAGGCCTCATGCCAGAAGACTCGAGAGTGTGTGTAGTTCGATTGGAATTGAGCACAATTAACCTCAATACCAACTGTGCCGAGCAGATGCTCAAAATAAACATAGTTGTGAGTGAATAACTTCTGATTCGCGAAAAGAAATTGAAATTCCCCACGTTGAAGTGGTGAGTAAGTGGATTGTACGCATTGACTGTCACACAGCTCAGCAATACAAATTGCTTGGGTAGTGAGTTCACACTAACTGTGTCTGCAATTACTTGTAGCTTACCGTGCTCCGATTTTGGAGAGGCAGTCTTCGTAACTTCCGCCCATACTACGCAGGTTTTTACGTATTGCTGCAGTCTGCGTGAGTAATGAACTTACGACAAGCATGAGAAAAGCAACGCACGTTTTCTTAAGACCAAAAAAAGTACAACTTTAAAAGAAGTCGTTTTCGTAGCGGGAGGAAAAACATCCACAGGTGGAGAAAGGTTACGAAAGGTTATCCTCTCTCGAGCACGGGCGACTTATCGATTGAAAAGTGAAATAGTTGTAGTCCCATTTTGCCAGATAGGTGCAATTCCATACGACAGAAACTTTAATTTTGGGTATAATACCTAATAGGCAAGCCAAACCAGCCTGGGTTTTTTGACCTTGGCATTCCCACACCTGCCCGAATGTGACTCCCTGGCCCTTAACGACAAAGTCATTGTTTCCCCAAATACTTTTATACCTGCGGGAATTAGACCTCCGCAAGTTGTTTCGGCCGGACATTTCAAAATATCAATTTCTCCCCTCGTCTTCACATTCCTCTCGACAACAGACAGCTCCTCCCAAATTCATTTGACCTACGAACTCTCACGAAAGACACTCGTTTCCCAGTGCTCGCTCATCTCCTTCCAATAGAGCTTCCCGTCAGTTCACGCATACTACGAGTTGTTCACTTGTGTCGCCCTTTTGTACACCAACTCTACTCACTTCATTGCTCAGTTCTCCTCAGGCTCACCGAGTTTCTTTTATTTCGACCTTCAAATTTCCCCCTCTCGTGCGCCCACCAATACTAGTGAAGCAACCATTATCGTCACACCAGTGTTAGTGGTTATTTTTTCGGTTCGGCGAGGAACTTCGTTGTGGCGATGAATGACAGCGATTCAAATAGTTCAAAGTGTATTGCTGATTGGCTTAAAGAAAGGACGATCGAATCAGTAGTGCTAATGACTCAGCTCCTGTTGTTAGAAACGCAACCCAACGAAGCCACGCAGAGTATGCAAAAGTGACCACTATATTGGTATATTAGCTATAGGGTGGAAGAAATAATTAAACTAAAATTGAAACAGAAAAAGCAATGGTTTGAGGAATGCAAAATGCGCGTGCAATTGAAATGAACAACTCGCAAAAAGTTACATTCAGTTTGCGGAAGGTTTAATTTTTTCGCTATAATTATTTCTGTATATATATGTTGAATGGAGATATAAGCCAAGTTGACTCAGAAAAGGAGATTTGTCTCATATTAATTTATCGGTATTCCAATTGTCTCAAAAACGGCTCTAACGACTTCGATTAGACCTACGAATTGGTAGAATTACTTTTGGGGGGACCATCTTGCCAGACGCAGTTCGTCTACGGTACCTATTGGGCCACCGCCCCATTGTGGTATTTCTCTGTCACCAGTAAGAAGGACTGTGGGAGAACTTGCCAGAAGACTGCATCAGACAATCTGGAACGCTGCAAGAGAAAGACACTCCAAACTCTTTGTCTCAGAGCAATCAAGTGAGATAAAACGCACCCTTCTGAAGATGGAGAGGAAGGACTTGAGGCAGGTTGTTGGGATCATAACCGGGCACTGCAGAATGAACACATGTATGTTATGGGTATAGTCAACACCCCTCGATGTAGGTGGTGTGGCACGGATGAGGAGACTCCATCATGTCCTGGCCCAGTGCCAGAGACTTGCGAGGAAGCGACTTTTGGTCGTTGGATACCAACGAGAACTCTTTCAGGAACTACCTGGCTTTCCTCAGGAAGCTTTTCATTGACCTGTAAGACATTAGGACTGGCACAATAGGTCGTCTGGCCGCGGACAGGAGACTATATATACGAATGGACTAAATGAGGATGGAAAAGAAAAGCATAAACAAATGGAAAGGCCACCGAAGTGCTGAAGGGTTGCTATGGGCCACAGTAGAGGCCTAGGCGCAACCGTCTCCCCACTGGTCAGGAACAGCAGGTTCTGCTATGAACTATGAAGATGACAACCCGCACCAGTTTTCATGAGCGTAATTCCAAATCTACACAGTTATCAGTGGTAATATCAGAAATTCTTGAATTCAAACTTACGTCATTACTTCGACCAACTTTTTTCACAATTTTTCCTTCCGTAGTTTATCAACTATTAACTCAAACCTCCTCATAAAAAATCAAGACGACGGTCCCATGAATTACTTATAGGTTGATTACATAATTAACGTCGTGACACAAGGCGGAACAATGTAATAAATTCTGGTACCTTGAGTGCTGCCAGTTCTATGGAGCGATGTTCATATGAACGGGATTTAGAGGAAGTTTGATTGGTTTGTCAGGACTGAGGTAAGTTGTGTGAAGCGTAGTACAAGACATGTCTACTACCAAGGCCTGGAAATAAAGAAGATTTACGTGGGGTTTAATTATTTGAAATTTAGAAGACGCTTCTGAAGCATTTACTCACTCGGGGAGATATCAGGTCACGCAGTCGAACCCGAGAACGCGTCTCCGTCCCGTATTCAAAGTGGCTCGGGGGAAAGTTGATGCGGGGAGAGGAATAAGCCTCGCGGGGGCCGGAGACTGTCGGTACGGCAAGGGCATGGTTCGACTGGGCAAGAGCAAGAGCTCAAGAGCAGGTCGACGAGATGTGGCACAAGCCCCCTGGGTATCTCTCTGTCTACGCTGCCCGAATGATCTTGATAGGCCTCTCGCTTCTCGAGGGCTCTGCGTGTCTGTGTATCCAAACCGCCTTCCTTTCGTCTTCCTTCGGCTATTATTCAATAGTCAACAGCCCCGAAGAGGCCTTTTCACCTTTGTCAATATAATCGCGCCCGACCGCTCGCTCTCCCCGGAGCGATTGAGATGCGATCGAGCGAGCACGTACGTACTTTCCGGAACCCCCCCTTTTTGGGTTTATCTCTCGAGCTCATGTTCTTTTCAATGTGCGCCGGTCCTGTTCAGATAATTGTGACGTTGCACGATGTAGTCACACAACATTCTCAAGCGGTGGTGTTCGTAGGAGGCTCCTCAGAGGAGGTTCACATGACCACATTACAAAACCCTATGAACTGGCGGCTTCCAAAACTGAAACTGAAACGGAATTTGTAAAGGATTCTCGAAGCCTCATCTACTCCGTGAATGGGACAAATGTACCGTCATTCAATTGCGCTGAGTTATGATTTTGTCTGATTGCACGAAGGAGAGTCTGTACGTGGAACTTTTCTGAGGTTTATTGCGCTGTCTTTTTTTCTCGCAAACGTTTTTTCTTCTTGCTCAGCATCTACGTTCCGGAGTTTATTGGGCTGCTTCTACTTATACTACGACTCAAGCCTAAGTTAAGGTAGACCATCAGCATTATTTTTTTGAACAGGCTCGTGTTCGCAATTCTGGAATCATTGGGGCACATTGCGAAACAAGTTATTACACAAAACGACATTTGTTTCAAGTCCGGGATTTCTCAGGTTGCTCTTGATTACCTTCCGGCCATTAATAAACTTCATTTATAAAATATCTGGTGCGTAGCAACACACAACTTTCCGCCACCCCTTTAAGTTCGAACACCACCTACATAGGCGGGCGCTATATCTTCGTTCAACGCATTTTTACAGGAACATTTATGGAGAACAAAATGTAGGGACTAGTTAGCTGAGAGTACTCTGTAAGTTTGATCGAAATCGTTGCAGCCATTTTTTTAGAAAATTAGAATACCGATAAATTAATATTCGACAAATCTCCTTCTCTGTGTTAACTTGGCTTATATCTCCGCTCAACATACATATACAGAAATAATTATGGAGAACGAAATGTTCGTATGGGTGACTGAAAGACACCCTGTAACATTGATCACATCTGGTGAAGCAGTTTCCCTGGAATTTACGGAAATGTTAGAAAAAACGTTATTTTCGACACATTTTGATTTTTATCTCTGTTCAATGGACCGTCACAGGAACATTTATTGAAAAGAATATGTAGGTATTAACTATTTGAAAACATCCTGTGAATTTGGTGATAATTGTTGAAGCCGTCCTGCCAACAAGTGTAAAAAATATGTATGGAGAAGAAAAGTTAGGTATTGAGCAGTAGAAGATAATTTGAAAGTTTAATCAAAATCGTTAGAGCCGTTTTTGAGAAAAATGCGAAAAACCCTAGTTTTTGGTACATTTTCGTCCCCCACCCCCCCTTACCATCGGCCGAAATCGTCCATAACCTTATTTTGGTGTCTACAAGAAATTACGAACAAAACAAAAAAAGAACCAGCTCAATTGGATCAGCCGTTCTCCCGCAAATTGAACTACAGACACACACACACACACATACACACGGACCACGCGCCGAAATTAGGTTTTTTAGACTCAGTAGGCCTCAAAACGTAAAGATCTGAAGAAAACCCCAATTTTTTTTTGGGCCGATTACTATACTTTCCTTCCCTTCGGGTAGCGGAAAGTAAAAATCTCTCGTGGGTTAGAATATTGTGGTCAAACGGTATGGCAGTTGAGAGGAAGGATTAGAGAACATGAAGCGATTATGAGCGATAGGATTGTTGGGACGACCACGTAAGGATTTATTACAGACCAGTGTTTGTCGATCGAATGTCGACCTAAATGCGACTTTACGTGGAGTAGCACCAGCTCGTTTTGAAACAGGCACTTTTATGAGCGTCAAATTGATTTATATGCAAAACAATCGCCCCATGGATATATGGAAAAGACACCAAAATGTCTCAATAATGGGCTAATCCTCCGTCATTATTCAGAAAATCGTTAACTCTGTGATATACGGGTAAGGTGGGTAAGTCCTCATTGAACTGCTTAGATGCTCGTTGGTAAAATCCTGAAGCGATAGAATGCTGCTTAGCACCTGCTTGACTGGCTTCAGCGACGCTTTCACAGTGTCGAGGACGTGTAAGAACTGGGGTAATCTTATCTCAAGAGAAAAAAGAAAACCTTGAGTGTTGTTAAAGAACGAGACTGAAAATAATTTATTGAAGAACCCCGTTGAACCCAAAACGTCTGTAGTAATAATAAGGTACTGAAGATTTCTCAACAATTCCCCCCAAATCACAATCGAATCAGGCTTCCGAATCTTTCTTCCACTCCTCGTCTGGACTGTTGCTTCAATGGATTCCTCGACCTCTCCCGCCACTCGTCGTTTCTCGTTCTTGACACTAGTTGCCCACAATTTTTCTTCAGACGCAACTTCGACTGGAACTAAGCAATGAAGAGGACGTACGAGCTCCCGCTTTTCCGACATACGCAGTTTTGCAACTCGGGCGTGCCCATCAGCGACTGGCAGAATTTCGAGAACAAGTCCCATTGGCCAATCAACACGCTTCTTGTCTTCAAATTTCACTAGCACGACGTCTCCTGACTGAAGATACAAGATTGACGTTTTCCTCGGTTGATCAGCAGGGTAAGATAATTCGTTCCTGAATCGTTCCTTCAGACCCTCTCTTTACTTGAGAAGGAACTTGAGACGACCGTTCAAGCTTTGCTTCACGATTTGGCCCAGATCTGGAACACCAGTAGCCTGAACACCTTGTATGAATAGCGCTGGTGTGAGTGGCTTCAGCTGGTCTTCTGCCACGTAAGTCAACGGCCTCGCATTAACCGTTGCCTCCACGTCACAAAGAATTGTAACAATCTCTTCGTATGTTACGATGGCTCTTCCTAAATTGCGTCTCAGCAGTGGTAGCAATTATCCTTTCCCAGAAACCACCCCACCAAGGCGAGGCGGGGGGAATGAAACTCCATTTGATGGCTCTAACATTTGCCCCTGTTATTACCATTTCCCAATTAATTGTTCCCACCAGGGGTACCAAAAATGTCGAGGATATGACGTGTAAGAACTGGGATAATCTTATCTTAAGAGAAAATATCTGGTGCGTTGCAACACACAACTTTCCTTAGCTCTACGTCAATTCACATTGTACATGGCTAATTTTATTTAATCAATTCATTTATCACTCAGTTCCTTTGAACTTGGTCAAACAACACTTCACGGCAGCAGAAAGAGGTAGCACTTACAGTTCCGGCATTTATCGTGCTGCTCGTACTCATTCCAGAACCATTACTGAGCAATTGGTACACAGATAATCGATGAGGCTGTAAACATAAATTTTTTGAAGAAGAAAGTAATTACTTTTGCAGAGTTATTGGGTAAAAACGTTTAAAACTGGTAGTAAGCGAAACGGCGGTAGTTGAAATTCAGGAATTTTTGGAGTGACCCCCATGTATCTCATGAGCGTTTTCAAACACTCATCCTTTAGGTATTGGATTGGACTACAACTATATAATATAATAACTAATATAACATTCTACAAAAATTTCAGCGGAGTTTATAAGGTAAATTACTATACTTTCCTTCCCTTCGGGTAGCGGAAAGTAAAACTGCGCTAAAAACGCTTTTCTTCGAAAATTTTGATAATTTATTGTGCTGCTCTCGTCATTTTCCCACGAATGGGAATTTTATGGTATAATTGCCTTATTGAGACCTACCAATATAAAAAATGTAATCAAAATCGTTCTGGCCGTTTTTGAGAAAAAAAATATTTGGTGTTTTGATCACTATGATAACTATAGTTAACTTTCGGTGGATTTTGCTCATACCCTCATTTTGGCGTCTCGTGGTAACCCGCGGGCTAGATATCAAGTTTGAGCTGATTTGATTCGGTCGTTTTCTCTAAAAATCGTTCAAACACGCAGACCATTTTCCCAAATAGTGTTTTTCGGACTTAGTATAGTATAAAACGTAAAGACATAATGAAAACTAGCTACTGAGCTAACTATTTAAACAATTTAATCAAAATCGTTAGAGCCATTTTTGAGAAAAAAAATATTTTGTGTTTCGATCACTATGATAACTATAGTTAACTTTCGGTGGATTTTGTTAAAACCCTTATTTTGGCGTTCCATGGTAACCTGCAAGGGAGATATCAAGTTTGAGTGGATTTGGTACGATGGTTCTCTCTAAAAATCGTTCACAGACACACAGACCATTTTCCCAAACAGTGTTTTTCGGACTCAGGGGGGTCTGAAACGTTAAGATCTGAAGAAAACTCAAATTTTTTTTTCAGCCGATTACATAACTTTCCTTTCTACTTCGTAGAGCCAAGGATAGTAAAAAGAAAGCCTTGAATGTTGTTAAAGAACGAGACTAAAAATAATTTATTGAAGAACCCCGTTGAACCCAAAACATCTGTAGTAATAAAAAGGTACTGGAGATTTCTCAACACACAATGTCCTGGAGGTTTATTCGTATTGGTCAGGCTGAGCTTTTTGGAGCATTGTACCAGGAAGTAAAGACTCTATTATATTCAATAAAATTCAGTCGCACGGTTGCGGTATGGTCATTAGTAGAGCCCGGATGTGCAACGAGAAGTGGAAATGTATTGTAAATGAATTAACGCAAGGCGATTCAACAATATTTTAGATTGTTAACAATTACAACAATTCCAGAATAACAACCGCGCCGTGACTAACTTTAACTCGCTTTTCTTGGATAATAAACCACATTGTTCGCGAAGGAACGGGCAATAATAGGGAGATCAGTAACAATATGGAAAAGACACCAAAATGTCTCAAAAATGTGCTAATCCTCCGTCATTATTCAGAAAATCGTTAACTCTGTGGTAAACGGGTAAGGTAGGTAAGTCCTCATTGAACTGCTAAGAACAAACACCTTCAGAAGCATGTTTGAGAAATCCTGAAAGGATAGACTGCTGCTTAGCACCTGCTTGACGACCATCAGCGACGCTTTCACAGTGTCCCGGAGGTTTATTCGTGTTGGTCAGGCTGAATTTGGAACATTTTACCAGGAAGTAGGACTCCGTTATATTCAATAAAATTCAGTTTCACCAACATCCTCGCGGGATTTTTCTTCCTTCTAGTGTAAATCTCTGCTTGAAACCCCGTTGAAGTGGGTACGTCCCATTCCTCGCAGTGCCACTTATCCACACCCCAACAACCGTGAACGTCTTTCAAGAAAATGGGTTGAGCTAGACCACTGGACGAGCCAGTTCCTCACGGGACATGGTGACTTCAATGCGCGGCTCCACTTCTTTTCTCTCAAAGACTCTCCATTATGCCCGTCTCGTGCCTCCAGTGCGGAGGAAACAAGAAACCATGTGCTGCTCCAATGTAGTTTCTACAACAGTGAGCGACGGTTGTTGGGAGGGCAAACGAACTTAGCAGATCCACTACAAAGCAAGCCCATAACCGTCTTGCCAAGTTCGCGAAGAAGGTGATGGCTAAGAAGTTATTTGTTTATGTGATGAGTAAAGTAATATTGGGCACAGACACAAACTGCTATAGTAGAAAACCACTAAACATGTCAGAATGTTCATACCATTGAGAGGCTGAAACCCTCGACCTTCGTTGTTCCATAAGCTTCCTGGTCGCACTTCGTATTTCCTGACGAACTCGTACATGGGCAGTATCATGTCAGCGATCATGCCGAGCTCTGTATAGCGAGTTCCTGAGTACAGCCAGGTGCTCGTTACTAGCCTGGGCTATTTCCAGTCTAGTTAGTCTGTAATCCACCCTCATAGCCTAGAGAAGTAAAACATAACAAAAAGGAATCCTGGATTGCTCAGCCACGGAAGGTGGACGCATCGTACCAGCACCCTTGGTGGGCAGAACGAGGAGGGAAGAAGAAGGAACAAAAATATCGGGTACGACCCCACACACAATGTTCAGCAGATGCTGAAAGGCTGATTCCTTTACCTGGTGCATCCGCCCAACCCAATAATTTTGCCCTTTTCAAGTGATGCTGCGGGGAAGTCCGTGCTTCTCCTCCGACAGTTACTGTTCTGCATTTGGAGATGTCTGTGGGAGTTCCTCAGACCCCGCAGTTTAAAGAACGAGGAAGGGGTTGGGGTTTCCACTCTCCAGCGACCCTTCGACCACCATGATATCTGCAGAGTAAGCGCATTTTGCCCGGGGTAGGAGTTGGATGGCTCCATTCTACTTACCTTGCCCTGCGGAGGCAGCCACCTGTCGTGGCCCTAACCAATAATGCACCGGCGCAAGGCCGTGGGCTGTGCATTCCCGTGGTACCATGTTTGGGTCAAACAACCCTTGAGGCCTGAATGGTTGCAGGCCCATACTTAATCCTCTGACAAAGGGATTAAGTTCGAGTTAACTTCCAATGATGACGGATTTGTGTCTTTCTCCCTCAATTTACCTCCTTTTCCAAGGCACACTGCTCTTCCCAGAGATACTCGTCTCCCAGTGGCCATACTGCCATTCCGCTATCAACTCTCGTCCCAGT
Source organism: Pachypeltis micranthus (assembly GCA_020466155.1). Taxonomy (NCBI): domain Eukaryota; kingdom Metazoa; phylum Arthropoda; class Insecta; order Hemiptera; family Miridae; genus Pachypeltis; species Pachypeltis micranthus. Next base: position 10,295,453 of record CM035782.1, on the reverse strand, counting down.
AACACAGCTCACACTTTCCTTCCGATACAGTTTCCCGCGCCAGTTCACGCGAGTAGTCCCCTTTTGTACCCAAACTCAGCCACATTCTTGCACATATTGCACATGTAATAATTTCAAAGTGCCTTCTCATTATTTGATCGCCGGATTTTTAGTGGACACCTCGTTGTTCTGTGCCTACACGCCGCTTGTGTTATCTTATGTTATCTCTAGTCAGTCGCTTCTCATTACGTGTAAGTTTCACTCTTCACGAATTCACTTCAAATTCTAATTTAATTTCGCGTTTGTGATTTACCCTATTAGTATCGCAATAAATGATATTGCCGGATTACTGGTTTACTGCTCCTGCGCAAATTAGGTAGAGTGAACATATACACATATAATACAGTCCTCCGTTCTGCAACTTCCCCTCTCGTGCGCCCAAAACCCAACTAAGGTAGACGGAAATGACTCCCAACTACACGCAGATGTTAAGTAATTTTATTACCTTGCCAGTAGGCACGTACGTGGGGCTGTGCAAAGGTGTGTTGCGCTTCGCACATTTTTATTTTGGTCATAACGTTTAAATTCCCGCTCATTATTATAGTTACAAGTGTATTATGTACGCCCGGAGGTCGATTCCGCTATAATGTAAGAAAATTCGTTCATCTCAACCGCTGACTGCCTGAAACTTTTCCTTTTTAGCGAACCGAGGTTTTTTTTCCGCTTTCCGCCGTGACTTCTCGGCAAGTTATTCTCGAGTCATAACGGTACGATTACTTCGCGTGTATGGCTTTCCATACTAAAGGTTTTAACGGTTTAGTTTCACCTCTTAAATTCTCCGGGAGTGTGCGTTGTGATGGAAAGAGAACTTCCGCAACCCTAGTGGTTAAATAACCCGAACTTTTCTTTTGCCTTCGTCTTGGAACTCCTCCCGAATGGCTGAATTCCAGTTCCAGGCTTTTTTTTTTTTTTTTTTAAATATTTTTCCAGCGCTTTCAGTTTCCCCTTTCAGTATTTACGGGCGAGGAATTGAAATATCGCGCTCGCAATTTTTGAATTTCGACTGCGCGTTGAGGTTGGGAGGAAAGGGAAAAGAAAAAGTAAAGCGCACTCCAAGTAGAAAGGCCGCGACCGGCGCTTTGTTGGCTGGCGTTACCAGCCCTTTAATTCACAATGTAAAACAGGAGAAGAATCGTACGTCAGGGAATGTTAACTCTCTCTTTATCCTCAGGTTGTTTCCGTTCTTGCCGGAGCTATTGTGAGAAGATGTATTGTTTTCTTCCTTTGGTTTGAGGGTTTGAGTAAAGCCCTCGTAATATTTCTTAGGTCATTTGTGGCGACGTGCCAACACCATGGAATCGTCTGAATATAACCGATTGTTATTTCGTCGAGATTCACTACGGTAAATATAAAGTATGTATGTATTCAACCAGCACGCAATATCTGCTTCAGGGTGAAAGGCATGCTCTGCCTCAAAACAAGCTGTGTGGCGTAGTAAAATAAAAGCTAACCAAAGTTTTTGTTTCACCTTAACCTGATGCAACTGGGGAATCCCCACTGCAGCCACCCTCACGCCCTCCTAGTTCCATCCCAAGCTCCGATGGAGCTGATATTCTCTGATGCAACGTCCTCACCATTCTCTCACAAAACCCAAGGCGGCCTTGAGGTTCATCACCGCTATCTCCAAGCAAGAGTTTGATACGCAGCCTTGACTGCGTTTGGCCTGGCACATCACGCTAATAGGCAGCCCTGCACTCCCTCCCACTTGCCAACCACCCTGATTAAGTGGCTCTTGGTGGTGCCCACGGAAGGTTCAGGTTTCGCTCGGGGAAGCGCAGATCCTTTTCTCGCCAGTTTGTCAGCCTCTTCATTCCCGAATGGGCGTAATGGCATAGGCGGCTAGTGCGGGTATAATTGTGTGCAGTGGTGCAGGGCGTCAATCAGAATGCTTCCCGCTGGAGTGGTGGGGGGGGGGGGCCTTTGGAACCGTGCCTTTGGTCTGGTTCTGGGGGCTCTCACGCCTCCAGATCCGTTCTTCAATTCGCCCATGACTGTGCAAATCAGACAAACCAGCGTGCTGCGGCTCTTGACGAGAGGAACCCCTGCACCACATTCCTTTGTGGAATTGTGGTGCTGACCCTCACATCTTCGTATAGGCCGCAGTCATGGAGGGTGTGGGCCACATCTTCCATCACCCCCGCCCCACAGGGGCTCTCATTGAATGCGCGCGTTGAATGCCCCATGCCCTGAGAGCAATTGTGTTGCTGCAAATGTAGGGCGCCACCACTTAATAACTAGGCATTCCCGCACCAAGGGCATGATGCTTAGCAGGTGGCGGGCCGTAGTTCCGCCATTGCACCTTGCCTCCCATTGGTGGAGCAGCCAATTCTCAGCAATGGCAACCTGGCGATCGGTAGAATCCTCACAGAGCATCTCCGGCACCAGGTTCACCAGTGGCCCCCGGTACGATGCCAGCCCACTGGCCCTTATCTGGTGGCACATAACATCGCAGTCTAGGGGCAGGTCCAAGGGAGGAGTGCCTGCCTGGCACGCTACCTATCCAGCTCAGATGGCATGGGCCTCTTCATTCCAGTCTATCCCTCTATGACGTGGCACCCGACACAGTGTGGATGTGATCTCCCTCGCCAAGATCTTCTGGCCAGTCGGGCCTTTTTTTAACCAGCACTGACGTGATGGTGTATAGGAAGCCAGGGACTTGAGTGCAGACTGACTGTCTGTAATGTGTATTATTTTTTTAGCCTACACGTACTTCAGCTTCTGCTGGATCGTCACCACCTTTCCCCTGAGACAATTTCAGTTCTGCATTCGGGGATGTCTGAGGGAGTTCCAACTGGATAGCCCCTACCTCCCTCAGACCCTGCAGTTTAAAAACAAAGAAGGTGTTGGATTCCAGCGACACCACGACCACCATGATATCCGCAGAGCAAGCGCATTTTCCAACATAGTCAAGCCTGTGGATTGCTCTGTTCTACCTATCTCACCATAATGTACCGCCGCAAAGTTGCGGGCTGTGCATTCCCATGGTACCATTTTGGGTCAAACAACCCTTGAGGCCAGAATGTTCTCAGGTCGGTCCCATCATTCGATGGCACTTACGGCTTTTCCTCATCCCAGGATGTGGCACTTTCTGACCCCCTGAGACAGAGTCTCCACATTATAATTGCGTTTCCTGAGGAATGGGACCAGGTTGCTTTTGTATGGATTTATATATAACCCCGGCTCATTGCGCCACCTTCGTACATTGTTCATAGCAAACTGCATTCGGTTGGCGATCACACTCGCGAATTATCCTCTCATAATTACGACCACGTCATCCGCATATGCTATTGCTTTGCAGCCCTCTTCCTCCAAGAATTCGAGTAGTGTTTGTAACAAGGATAACACCCCCCACTCCGTTCTAACTGAGAGTCTTTCCTCCTAGCTCCAAGTAGACCACTCTGCTTTCCAGCATTTTCTTGGTCCATACAGTCAGGTGGGCGTTTATTCCCTTCCTCCTGGCCTGATCTGCGATTACCGCATATGACGTACAGTCAAAGGCCCCACCAATATCTAGAGAGCAGCACTAAGCGCTTTCCCCCGCCTTCAATGTCTGGCTGAGCCACCTGTTCATTCAGTGCAGTCTCTTATCAAACTTACTAACGAACAAGCAGCAAATTACTGCACAACGGTTTATTATTCTCTTGCACAGCATAATTTGTACCTATCCTATTCAACCCAAAAAACATTGCAAATGATTACACAACGGTTCGTTAATCTCTTGAACAGCTTGACGGAGTCTTTCAGCTCCGAGACCCATCCCATTCGGGTCAGCATCGAAAAATACTACTAAACCGTACGAAAAATGACCTAACTACTACGAAAATTGACGTTTTGTTGGCGGCGCTAGGTAATTGGTATGATACGGACGAGTTGAAACGACTGTTCGTTCTAGACGCAGTCATGCATCTCCGTGATCCGTCCCATTTGACTCAACACGTCGAAAAATATTAGGAATATCACGTGGTATGTCAGCAATACGAAAGACGACACGCAAAACTCAGTTGTGCCCAACTCCAAAAGTCGAGGAATGTGAAAGAAGTGTGTCAGGGTTGAGGAGTTGCGGTTATTGCTGTAAAAGTCCGTCAACTAGAAACGATTTTGTATTTTTTCCGATCGCCTGTATGCTAGTTTCTGAAATGTAAAGCCTGAATGGAAAGTTGGCCGGAACAACTACACGAAAGTGATGAGCGTTCGTAGTTGACGTTTTTAGCGACCGTGCCCAGTGATGAGAACGCCCGACTGAAAATATATATATTGGTTACTCATATGAAAATCCCTGTTTGATATTTCCTCCGATAGAACAGTTTATGAACTTTTCCGTCAGTCTCAATAAAACGAGTTTTTGACTCCAACTAATCACTTTCGGCTCGGCAGACGGAAAACAAGCGATTTGGCGATGATCACTCACAGCGGAAATAAATGTCAAGACGAAAATGATGAATCGAGATCCTGTTGACCTCGTTCGTCCGCGGGGAAAAAAATGAAAACCCTTTGTGACCGAGAGATCGAATGGTATTCATCTTGTAGCCCAAGTTTCGTGTAGTTCTCTCTCGTTTTCAACCTCTTGCCTGCCCAAATGGAGTCGAATGAATTGATTGAAATGATGCCGAGGTTGGTTTCACCGAACGTTTTAATTTTGGTTGTGAAGATAAAGAGTAACGAAAAATTTAAGCGAGAATGCAATTAAAAAGAGGACAAATTGAGAGCCACGTCATGCATAGCAACCAGACAACCTCGTCAGCTGTTGTGAGGTTGGGTCTTCACAGCACTCCCCTCCCAGTGTCAACGATACCGGTCCAGGAAATGAACACGACGCCCATCACGAGTCACTGTTGTTGGGTTGACTCTTTGCGATTCGGTTGACGCAGTTTGGCAGTCTGGTGGTGGGCCAGCTGGAGGCGACAAGGAATCGGGCAGTGGAGAGGCATCGGTTGTACGTTCTAAAAACGCTGGCTTCAGTCGGTCTATTGACAGCATTTGCTCCCCGCGTGGCGTTGCTACCTTGAAAAAACCTTTTCCGATCGTGACAGCGCTCTATAATCATAACAGCGCTGCTCGGTACAGATCACCTGCGCGCTACTGCGTACAATCCAGCATCAAACGACGCGATCGAGAGATGGCACAGGCGTTTGAAACCGACACTGAAAGCACAACTCTCAGATGACTGGGTTTCAGCCCTGCCACTCGCGCTACATCCCTTTGGATGCTGCCGTTGCCCAAGTTTGAAGCGACTCCGTCTCTGAGGGAGGCCTCTATGGTCGTACGGTCCCATCAAACCCGCAAAACGATGTCCGAGTTCGAGGGATTCCTCGTACACTTCGAACCGATTTATTGGACGAGATCACGTCGGGGTCACCACTTTGGTTATGAGGATGAAAGAGGAAAGCTTTGGAAGCGAGAGAACGAAATAGTTTAACGAAAAAGTTAAAATAGGAAAAACGAGAATGCAATTAGAGTACGACAAATTGAGAGCGTTGTCATGCATAGCAACCAGACAACATCGTTAGCTGTTGTGAGATTGGGCCTCCTCATAATTACCGGTTGGTTATTAAACAGCTGTTTTGGTTGTTGTTTGAGCCAGGCCTTAAAAATTTCCATTAGGGATGGGATATCAAAAGAAAATATCGATATCAATATCAAACGATGTATCGAATAGAAAATATCGGCGCTGTTATAATATTGGTTGCAAAATATCGATATCGGAAAATATCGGTGCCTTTTGTTTCTTCTAAACATCCAGGAAAGCAAGTAGAAATGTAGGCATACTTCACGAAACAAGTCAAATTCAAAAAAATATCTGAAACCTAAACCATAACTATCGATATTCGATAAGTACCTACTATAATAATATTAGAATAAGCGTTTCGATAAATTGATAAAAGTCATTGTTTTGCGGGCATGCAAAAGTCGTACAGAAAACCTGGAAAACTCCACGATGTGCTACACACTCAAATGAGGTAGAGTTGTATTTAAAAGCACCTGCTGAAGCCGACGTCAAAAAGTACCCTTTATTATTCTGGTGCCGGCCCTCCTCAGTGGAAATGTTTCCCCAGCTTGCTACGATCGCAAGAAGGTACCTGACGGCCACATCAACCTCAGCGCCATAAGAACGCGCGTTTTCCCAAGCCGGGGACATCATGGAGCCATCAAGAAACCGTCTAAAAGATGACAAAATTGTTGTTTTTACGATCCCCTGAAGGAAGAATTTTCCTTCTGATAATATTAGTTATGATAGTAGAATAAGTATTGCCAATTATTGTAACAAAATACTTCCTGTAAATAAATTTTTCTTTCTCATCCAATTTTTCCAAGAATTAGCCTTCCGTTAATTTAATTTCCTGGTTTTGGGTAGTAGGTGTTGGCAAGAAATTATTAAAACTATTGATAAAAAATTAAATAAAAAACCGATATAGCGGTGTTGGAGACCCGTATGCAAGCGTTTGTAATGATTTCCTTCATAGAGGGGTTTTTCAATTATGATTTTTTTAATAACCCGATAATATCGCACAGAAAATATCGATATTCCGATATTATCAAAATATCGATACAAAAATATCGGATATCGCATGGAAAATATCGATATTCCGATATTATCGATACCGATATCCCAACCCTAGACGCCATACACTTCCTGTGATTCTTGTCGCACTACGACCCACATCGGTTTTCACTCAGTTCACCAAAACCTCGTACAGCATAACGTTCCAATGACTTGTACAAACAGTGCTTACAGTTTAGGAAAGCATTGGGTAGCCACTACTTATCTCAAGACCTTAATTGAGGGGCCAACTTGGGACTGTCAACATGACTTTCAAAGGGAGACTCGAGTTTGCTGTTCTGGAATTATAAGGGAGACGCAGCTCTGTTTTCCTTATCAAAATTACTGGTCCCAAACACTCATAAGAGAGTCGTCACTCACTCACTCACTCACTCATCCGGGAGGCGGCTGCGGGTCATACGACATCGCTAGAGCCGCAGGACCAATGGCATTTCGCCATGGCACACCTTGGGCCCATGTCCTCGTCACTCGTCAATTGAAAGTCAAGGATGTTAGGGTTTACTACCACGCAAGAGCACAAGCACTCGTTCAGCATCTACCGAACCCAGAACTGTGGAGCTACGGGTTGTCATTTAGACAGTCCCCCGGTAGAGTGCAATTGCCTGTCTGTTGTGACCATGTGGAATGCGTACCACCTGGGAGGTGTTCTTAATCTGGTTTCAAAGGGACAGATCAACTGTGACCACGTTTTTTCGCCAAACCCTTCTTTGCAAATTAGGCCAAACGGTTCTAAGCTTGCTCAGTAGCAAAGCTGAAAGGTTGGGCTTCTCATCGAACAACCGTCGCTCACTGCTGTAGCAACTACAGTGTGGGGCAGCACTTGGTTTCTTGTTACTTCTGCACTGGAACTCGTGTGGAAATGGCAATGTTTGTAGAGCACTTCTCAGACCCACTCCATTTGATTCAGCATCGAAAAATACTAGTAAACGATACCACACATAACCTAACTACAACGAAAATTGACATTTTGTAAGCGATGCTACGCAAATGGGCTTGACATGACGAGTGGTTGGAGTGCGATAGCTTTAAAATGAAGGGTGGGGTAGAAGGAGCAGGAACCAAGTCAATTATGAAACTGTAAACGCTACCAGTTTCTCAATTTGTGGAACGTTGAATTCAGTGCTACCCAGTTCCAACTATATAAGTAATGGTTTAAAAAATTAGCCGATAACGAACTTTCGTTGCAGTCAGGTCATGTTACGTATCGTTGACTAGTATTTTTCGATGATCAATCGAATGGGGTGGGTCTGAAAAGTGCTTTATAAACATTGCCGTTTGAACGTGAGAGGTTGAGGTAGCCATTGTTCGGTCCAGACCGAATTAGTTGAAATCTGCACTTGCCCCTAACGAGAAGTCCTTATTTCAGGCCTTCCCTGAATATCAATTCCAGCTCTTTCTGACCTGAAGCCTTTTGTCTGTAGCTGCAGGATAGTCTGGACTGCCCATTCAGTTGATTTCTGACAACGGATTTTCCCTTTTGTACGTTCCAAGCTATCCACTTCCCACCAGTCGGTTTATCTCTTCAACAACTTCAGCTCTTTCCAGACCCAACCCAAAAACGTCGCTTGTTTCTCAGCTCTGGTGCTATGCACCGCTCTCATTCTCTACAACCAGTTCACCTACTCAGAGCCCCCTTGTTTGCGCTTAAATACTCATTCGAAGTGTCGATACAGTCCTCACTCATGCTTAACGCACTCTCTCTCTCACTCCACCCGCCCCAATTTCCTCGACTCTTTTTGCCTGATGGGGCGGAGGAAGGTTTGGGCCACTTCCTCCCCACACCCCTACTTTGGATCATAAATGCCTACGGACGCTTACGGGCGCCTGGCGCCAGGGAAATACTTAGTTTCCGTAGTTCCTTTGTAGTCAGGTCATGTTTCGTATGGTTTACTCGTATTTTTCGATGCCGAATCAAATGGAGTGGGTCCCAGAGCAGTAATACTAGGTCAAGCAGTTCATGAGAATAATAAACCATTGTGTAATAATTTGCAGGGTTTTTCTATTGGATTGGTTGTAAAGTTGATCCGTTTGTAACACGTTAAAGTATCGGTGGTTAAACCTGAGTTCAACTACTTTCGTTAATACTACAGTCTTCTGCTTATCAAATTTGACGATGTTTTCTCATTTCTCGGTTGTTGAATTTTAATTCGCCTAACCTCTACGCTTTTACGTTCTTGAGAGAATTGAGAAGTGCTTTCGCACGAGATTACTGCACACCTTTTGTTTAATGTCTGATAAGCTTTCGACGATAACAGATCACGAGCTCCCCAGAAACGTGGAAGGATATCGGGGCCTTCGGGCGCTGAGCTTTTCTCGACTCGAAATCGTTTCAGGTTTCCACTGATAGGTCCCAAAGGAGCGAAGGGGATTTTCTTCGCTTCCCGGGAATTGAGCTGTGAAGGGAGGGGTGGAAAACCAGATGACCTTTTGGTTACTTGCCAACAAACTGAGATTTATATTTGAAGGCGTGGAGCGGGCTAAGCTTGAAGGGGGAGAAGTGGTTTAAGGTGGCATGAGCGTTCATCAACGGGGCGCAAGGAGGGAATATTATTTTTCCGCTATCTCCGTCTGCTTTTGACAGAGCGGAATGAAAATATTGTACGGCGGACAAGTTTTAGTAAGCTCATAATTATAATTTTCCGCGACTCAGAGGTCGAGGGAAGTATTGTCGCCGAGTAAAAAAAAAGTGAGTTTTCGTCAGATCATCACGCATTGAGGTCAACTGAATCGAAAAACATCTACTGTCCCCCACCCCACGTATACTCAGTGATTTTTATCGCTCTATCAACATAGAGCGATTTTTTACTCATCACTCAGCACTTTTTACACATTTTATACGTACCTGGTATTACAAAACGTTCTACGTAGGGATTAACATTCTGCAACTATTCAAGTGAACGTACACGTTTGGTGAATCCGTCTTCTCTGGTTGGTAAAATACTGTGGTCGAGTGCTTTCGACACAGGGCTGACATAACGAGCAGACGATGATGTATTTACATCAAAAGTGCTGAAATACTGTGAAAAAAAATTAGTCGATGGAACGACACAACTGTGAATTGAATTTTAAATTTGGAGGTATGCTTCTAATTTGTTTACGCGCTCACTAAACTATTGTGTTGGTAGATTGTTGTGGTTACCCAAAGGATTTTTGTGTGTGACAGGTGAGGGATTTTAATGGAAATTTGAACAAAATTTGCTCATTTGATCATTTGTAATGCAGGGCTCGCATCTCCTCTGCCGTATTCCCTGCGCTTCTGTACGAGTCATCTGCTGTCGCTTCTTCGTGCCTTCAGGGCACAGCACATTGGCGACACCACTGTCAACTTAAGTTGTGCTGGAAGGGAGGGAGGGAGGGGGGCTTTCGTACCAAGTACCTGGGTGCGTTCAGTGAGGAAGGGCAAGTCCAAACCCGTCCAAGGTGGAGGTGCCCAAAGCCGTAAGTCCATTCATGGGATATTTGTTCCAAAGTGGTGCATAGCCCATGTCATATGCCAAACCACTATGGAAAGGTCCATGTAAAGTGGATTATTCAGCAGGGTGCTCGTGTAAAAGTGGAGAAATCCACTGATAACTGAGCAACCCAGAAGGGATTCTGCAGATATCCCAGTGGTCGACCAGGTAGCACCACCACGAGGTACCTGGGTGCGGTCTGTGAGGAAGGGTAAGTCCAAACCCTTCCAAGGTGGAGGTGCCTAAAGCCAAAAGTCCATTCTAGGCTCATGGGATGTTTGTCCTAAAAGGTGCTGCAGGGGTGCATAGCCCTCGGCATATGTCGATGCATGACGGGAAGGTCCATGTAAAGCGGATGCTTCTGCAGAGTGCGAGGGTAAAAGTGGAGATATCCAAAGATAACTGAGCAACCGAGAAGAGGTCCTGCAGATATCCCAGTGGTCGACCAGGTACTTGAGTGTAGTCAGTGAGGAAGGGCAAGTCCAAACCCTTCCAAGGTGGAGGTGCATAAAGCCAAAAGTCCATTCCACCACAAGGGATGTTTGTCCTAAAAGGGTGCTGCAGGGGTGCATAGCCCATGGCATATGCCAATGTTCGACGGGAAGGGCCATGTGAAGTGGATGCTTCTGCAGGGTGCGAGGGTAAAAGTGGAGAAATCCACTGAGAACTGAGCAACTCAGAAGGTATCCTACAGATATCCCAGTGGTCGACAAGGTACCCCCACCTCCTGGTACCAGGGTGTGGTTAGTGAGGAAGGGCAAGTCCACACCCTTCCAAGGTGGAGGTGCCCAAAGCCGAAAGTCCATTCTAGCCTTAGAGGATATTTGTTCCAAAATGTTGCTGCAGGGGTGCGTAACCCTCGGCATATGCCGATGCATGACGGGAAGGTCCATGTAAAATGGATGCTTTTGCAGGGTGCTCGTGTCAAAGTGGAGGAATGCACTGATAACTGAGCAACTCAGAAGAGATTCAGCAGATATCCCAGTGGTCGAAGGTTCGCTGGATCTAGGGATTCGTCACTTTCTTTCTGCCTGATTGGTAGGAGTCAGGTCGGGGCCAAAAGACCTGAACTGCCTCCACACGCGCTTAAATCAGACCAGAAACGTACACGGTTCGACGACTTGCTGATTGTCTTTCGTGACCACGTCAGCTATCTGCCCAGGCCATGGGGTCTCTTGCACACCTTCGAGAGTTCTCCCACCCTCTAGCTACTGCTCCCTGGGGATCCTGCTTGACTGTATTCTCGTTCTGCTCGTCCTGTGGTGTGGAACCCCTTTTAACACTGTCACGTCGATTCCCCTTGTTCACCAAGCCTTCCTGAGTTATCTTGCCTGTAAGTTGCCGAGTTGACCGCTCCAGGTATTGCCTCTGCCGACACGTTGCTCGTCGTTTCGCCTGTGACACGGTGTTTCGCAGTGGAATTTCGTCTGGAAGAACCGACGCCCCTGACCTCTTGGCCGTGCTGTGACCTTTTCTTCGTCCCCTTCTCACCGACGTATTAGTCGTATCTCCTCCTCAGTGCTGACGGTGATACTGACTTGATATCTCGCTCTCTCCTCTCAATACCTTTCTCTTCAACTATCAGTTGTCGCAAAGCTTCCTAACATAACTTGTTTATATTCTAGTCCTACCTTTTGTACGCTTTCCCTCGCTTTAGATGTTGAGTCTTCGTATCATTGAGCTCACCCCGTTTAAATATTAACAACATAAAATAAAATATCTGCTTGCCAGATGTGCTAAGTGGTGACACAGTGCTCTTTCTGGTTTTGCGAATGTATGTGAATAGAAACAGAGACTGACTGGGTCTTCGTGAACAACCAACTCTTTTATTGCCATCTTTTGCCGCGTTTAGCGTCTTCAGGCGAGAATACCGAATAATTCGAGAGATAAAATCGTTTTGAGCGTTTTCAAACTGAACACCCTTCGATCGTCGATGTCAATTTGTACATCACGCGGATTTGCCTGTTAATGAGAACAGGAAGGCGAAAGCTCATCCGCAGTTGAGTCCACGATGTGGTCGATGGGATTTGGTGGCTTAGGACTATCATCCCCTCGCTTATCGCTCTAATACCTTTCCCCCCGCCCCGTTCGGCTAGTAACTTATGGAGCACTAAGCGCTAAGCTGCTCTTCACTTATCGCCCTATTGATTCAATCGCTCTGATCGCTAGAGGTTCGTCTTAAGATGGGTGTGATCATATTATGATTATCTGTTTGGGTTTAATAGGAAAACCTCAAGGGAGAACCACCTGAGGTAAATTCGTCCCTAATTAATCAACTGGCAATTAGCGACGTCGCTCGAGGCTGTTGATACGAAGGATAAACGGGCAAGAGGCATCCGCATTAATAGGCGTTGGTCTGCTACGAGCGAGACTACATTGAATCCATAGTTTTCAGATTTGCGAACTTCATAACAGTCGTTTATCTAGAAACGCTCAAACACAACTGGGTTATTGTTAATGTAACGACGGTTATTTTAATTTAAATGGCACTGGAAGAGTGATAGTCACCAGCGCGCTCTGGCTTATTTTTATCGTGTGCTAATGTACTTGTTGGGGAAGTGCGCTCAAAGATCGTGTCGATCTTATTCTATGCAGATATTAACTGAATTTCAGTTGTGGTTTGTTTATCAAAAGCTTTTCCATCTCGCATTGTGGACATGTTGTCCTTTCAGTAACCCTACTTTCACCCTAGGCCCAGGGAACACGGATGCGCCAATATAAACTTCTAATTTCAAACCCCCTTTGTTTGAATTTGCAATGAGGAAGAAAAGGGATGGCGTTGAGTTGGAGTGCGGTATTAAGACAGATAATGGACCTGAATCGGCGCTCGGTAGGTTGCTCCCGACCAGGGGGGATGCGATGATTCCGGCACGAAAACAGTCTATGCACTGCACTGCAAGGAAAATAATGTTCGGGTCCGTACACAAAAAAAGAACGCGCAGAAAACGTGTTGGTGAAATAGTATAATTTCGTGGTAGAAAAGGAATAATAATAATCGTGAATAGAATCAGAAAGGCTGGGAAGAGGTCTCGGGTAAAGCCAATAGCGAGAAGGGAGCAGAGGCTCTCCCAAGGTTGCTATCCTTGCCATCTCTGTGTCCGTCCTCCGACTCCAACTCGACAGGGAATAAGGTAATACTGGGTGCGGCATAAAGGTCGGACGTTTTTGAAAAAATCATAACTTCGGTCATTTTTACGCAAAAAAATTTTTATTGAATTATTTAGATTCACAATTTGGACGCATTTTAGAAATTCATGTGCGGAAAATCACATCAGTCAAGTGGCGTCCCTCGTTCGCGATACACTGCTGGAGTTTTTCTTGGAAATTTCCGAAAACTCTTTCCAACGTTGCTCTCTCAACTGCGACGATTTCCACGCGAATAGCATCCTTCAATTCCTCCAATGTTCGGGGCTTGTGCTGGTAAACACGTGCTTTGAGGTGTCCCCACAGAAAAAAGTTACATGTGGACAAATCTGGGGACCGAGGAGGCCAATGAACGTCACCGAACCTGGAAATAAGGCGGCCAGGGAAATAGAGGACGAATAACGCTCATTGTTGCCCTAGCTGTGTGAGCGGTTGCCCCATCCTGTCGGAACCACATACGTTGGATTGCAATACGTTTTTGTCTCAATTCAGGTGTAAAGAAGCCGGTTATCATCTCGACATAGCGTTCTGAGTAGAGGGTAACAGCAATGCCATTGTCGTTTTCAAAGAAGTAAGGGCACCAAACAGTAACTTTTGGGCTATGCAGCGGTTGTTCGTGTAATTGTCGGGGATTTTCATCAGCCCAATAACGACAATTTTGCTGATCCACCATGCCATTGAGGTGGAAGTGCTTCCATCTCGCCGGCGAAGGTCATTCGTTGAGCATAATTCCCTGGGTGTAATTGTTGCACAATGGACAACTTATAGGGGTGAAACCTCAACTCTGGATGCAAAATACGCCTAACCCATCGATCACTGAGGCGAAGTTCAGCAGCATGCAGGCGAGCTGATCGACTCGGGCTGCGAATTAGCGCTTGTCGTGCACTTCCAATGTTCTCTGGTGTTCGAATCGATCTTGGAGCTCCTGGTGGTCTGTTCCTCATCAATGAACCTCGTCAGCGAAGTCCTTCAACCCGACGAAGAATGGTGTTTCTATCCCGATTTCGGTGGATATTAAAATGACGTCGAAACTCACGCTGGACTGCCGTGACGGACTCGTTATTACGAACGAAACTGTCGTAAGCAAAAACGCGGTGCTCTACTGTCCACAGGTCCATGACTTCATCTGGTAAAAAAATGCTAAGACCTCCCGATTACAATGGTCCCTTCCCCACGTTGGTCGACCTATTAGGGGGGAAGTACCGGCCATTTCAAAAACGTCCGACCTTTATGCCGCACCCTGTATAATAGGTAAACAAATAACAATAAACAAGGAAATAAATAAGGTGCAAAGACCGGAAAGACAGACCCACTCGACGAAAGTGGAGTTTATAAAATAACTTGTACTTGTAAAAACACATACATAGGGCTGATAGGACGAAAAATACGGGCCAGATATTGAGAACGCATTAAATGTCTTAGTAAGAACAAAGACGACTCCAACTTTGCCAACCACCTCAAGACAACTGGACATGAACCTACCAAAATACAGGACTGCGCCACCTTACTACATAAACAATACAGAGGACGAAAGCTGAACGTATTAGAAAACGTGGAAATTTATAAACAAAAAAACTTCAATGGACTGAAAAATCAACACAATGCGACACCATATTCACACCACCTGAAACACTACACAAGCGAAAACAACCAACTGACGGATTTACAGACCACACTATACAAATTTTATTTAAGGTTTATTATTCTACAGTAGTACAGCTTGACCTAGTATTACTGCTCCGAGACCCATTCCATTCAAAAAGCATCGAAAAATACTAGTAAACCATACGAAACATGACCTGACTACAATGGGAACTACAGAAACTAAATATTCCCCCAGCCCCAGGCGCCCGTAAACGTCTGTAGGCATTTATGATCTGACGTAGGGGCGTGCGGAGGAAGTGGCCCTAACTGTCACGCAAAAAGAGTCGCAGAACTTGGGACAGGGACTTCCAGGGAACCCTCGGGAATTGACAAGACGTTGCGAGTCGAGCGGGCGTTGCGAGGTGAGCAGGCGGGTGGTTTCGATGAGACGGGAGGGAGGGAGTACTAACGACGAAACGTTGACTTCCGCTGTAGTTCCCGCGAGTTCTTTCAATTAGTTGACTCTAATAATTACTGTAATTTCCCTATACACAGTTGTACACGTCTGATACTAATTCCATTCGACTCAGGATGTAAAAATACCTTGAAAACGATAGGAAACACGGCTTATTTGTGATTATACTGCGTTGTGTTGATTTTTAAACCATTTTTGAACATAAAAACCATAGGCTTCGTCCGATCGGATTGCCGAGATGGCGGGCACAACTAGATACCAAATGGGATTTTCGTGCGAAAGAAGGATTTCTACTATGTTAAAGGCAAAACCCTGCAAATTATCACACAACGGTTTATTATTCGGATAAATAGCATGACCTAGCATTAATGCTCTGAGACCCATCCTGTTCGATTAGCATCGAAAAATATCATAATGAAACCCAGAAAAAGGTCGAAAAGAACTGAATCGTAATATTAAAATAAACAATAATCTCGTTTTTTATTGTATCTAGAAAAAACTGAATTTTAATATGAAAACATGCACGCTAAATACTAATATCAAAATTTAACCAAAAATCTATGAAAAAAAACCAAAATGAGAATGAAACGAAAGAATCTCAAAAAATTGAATCGTATTAAAACCAAAACGTCGGGGAAATTGGAACGGGGGCGCTTGAAGCGAAAGGCGAAAGGGGAGTTGAGTGGAGAGCGGGAGGTGGAGTCGTTGGGAGGGAAGCGAGCGGTTGCTTTTTTAACGTGACGGGCAGGGGCGGGAGGAGTTCAAACGACGAAACGCTGTAGCTCCCGCGTTGTACTGCATTTCGTTAATTTTTTTAACCGTTTTTTGCCCATTACAACCACGGGCTTCGTCCGATCGGATTGCCAAGATGGCGGGCGCAACTAGATACCAAATCGGATTTTTGGGCGAAAGAACGAATTTTTTAGACCACGTTAAAGGCACAAAACGGCCCGGATGGCGGACGGGGGACTGTGGACGGCGGACGGACATTGCAAATTTGGAATCTCCATGTCTTGAAACGTAAAGTATCAAATTTTGAGGGGGGTTGTAAAAAATTTTTCATGACCGAAAACATAGGGTTATTATTCAGAATGAATAATAAACCAAAACGGCAAGGACGGCGGACGGACATTGCAGATTTGGAATCCCCATGTCTTGAAACGTAAAGTATCAAATTTTGAGGGGGGCTTGTAAAAAATGTTTCGTTACTGAAAACATACGGTTATTATTGAGAATGAATAATAAACCAAAACTTAGAATCGACAGTCAACAGACTATTTAAGACATACCTTACATTCTTCTCCCTTCACTTCCAGTGGGTTTCCCCAGAAGTGCATGGCTCCTTTCTCTCCTCCCCTCCCCCAATCTTCCCCGAAGCTCCACCATCCCGTTTACCTTTCTCTTCCTATACAAAGACCACGACCAACTAACTGACTTGCAGTGACTTAATGGCCGGACGATGTCTCTCCAACCGATGACGAGAGAAGAGGTTGTCACCAGCCAGGGGAGACAGACTCACCTAACAGGTACGTTAACTTTAGTAATTGTGAGTCCCTTTAGGGTATTTCGCGTACCCGGGGTTACCTTCCCTTGTTTGTATTCGCATTTATAATACTTTCCACGTACACACTGAGGTTAATGCCAGTGCAATCCGCCACATAGACCGAAAACATGGGTGTATTATTCCGAATGAATAATAAACCAAAGGGAAGACGATTTTTGGTACAGCGTGATTGTTATTTCAGTTAGAAAAACATTAATGGGAACATTATTGCGTTAACCTGTGAAAGACACGAAAAGCCAAAAACCCAGAGCCTCGAAATTATGACTGAGTTTCATATTATTCTCAGCGAGGGGAATCTACAGTAATCAAATTATCCACTTCAGATCGTATTGGATATCATTTCGAACCCTCGTTAATGAAAACGCGAAGAATTCTCTAGGAAAAGGAAAAATGGCGGCGGTAATGCGTGGAAGGGTGGGAGGGGGGCAGTTGGAGGGGATAATTAAATTTTGTGATTCGCATGAAAGTGCAGCAGACGGAGGAGGGCTATTACAGAAGAGTAATATGGCGGTTGGAAGAGCGAGGAAAGGGGGTATGTAATTCGCCGAATAAACCAAAAACCTCGAGGGAGTGGAAATTAAGCCCCTTGAGAAACGAAGGGGAGGAAACTGGCGGGGAGTTCAGAGGGAATCGTGAGTTGGTTTGCCAAGCAGTCTATCTTGTTAGGCGGTTAGCGTGCACGAAGGGTAGAAGAAAATCGAGAGGACGGGGCCCAGCGAGTAAGCAAACGCCCCTCAAACACTGAGAATGTTCAAAGGTTCCGAGAAATGGGCTGTCGACGGTTTTCCGTAGCGTTCTCCCGAAAACTCGAAATCGACGTGAAAACCGCAATTCCGAAATTCGTGAATGCGTAAGGGTTTGAGTCGATGAAGGATTTTGACTACCGAGTTCCCACGAGCTCGTGAAAACGTTAATTTATTTACTCGCGCGCTCATTTTAATCCATTTTTAGAACCCAGGACCGAAGGCAAGTGAATTTCATTTTGGCATGTACAGCCGCTCAACTTTTAGTGAGAGACGATGTTTGGCTCAGGTCAAATACCTCTGACAGGAAGTCTTTGTTTCGGGCCTTTCCCGAACGTTGAGTTCAACTCTGTCTGCTCAGAAGCCTATGTGATGGTAGCCACGGGAAAGTCCGAACTGCTCGCTCATTCGCCTTCTCCGGCAGAAAAGTTTATTTCCGAAGCCAACAACGGATTTTCCCTTTTTCGACTTCCCCAAATACCCACTTCCCACCACTCGGTATACTCCCTCTCCTTAGATTCCAACTCTCTGCTCTTCGAAGAACCAAGTTAAAACCCTGCAAATTATTACACAACGGTTTATTAGTCGGATAAATAGCATGACCTAGCATTAATGCTCTGAGACCCATCCTGTTCGATTCAGCATCGAAAAATATCATGATGAAACCCAAAAAAAGGTCGAAAAGAACTGAATCGTAATATTAAAATAAACAATAAAAAACGAGAGTATCTAGAAAAAACTGAATTTTAATATGAAAACATGCACGCTAAATACTAATATCAAAATTTAACCAAAGATCGTATTAAAACCAAAAAAGTGACACACACGAACTATTAAATAAATAAACCATAAATAAGCGAGTAATGAAAAGTTCATTCGAAGATAACAGATATTTTGCTAGCGGAAATAGTTGAGACGGAGCGAAACAGTCATTCGTGGAGGTAAAGGGCCAAAGGTTAAATACGAAACACAAGCACTTCCTAGAGGAAGCAAAAAAAAAACGGCGCCCGCCCGTTGCGAGTCGAGTCGAAAGAGGAGGTGAGCGGGGGCAACGTTGCCAGTCCAGCAGGCGAGCGGTTTCGTTGACTTCCGCTGTAGTTCCCGCGTTGTACTGCGTTTCGTTAATTTTTTTAACCGTTTTTTGCCCATAACAATCATGGGCTTCGTCCGATCGGATTGCCGAGATGACGGGCACAACTAGATACCAAATTGGATTTTTGTGCGAAAGAACGAATTTTTTGGACCACGTTAAGAGCACAAAACGGCCCGGACGGCGGACGGGGGATGGACATTGCAAATTTGGAATCTCCATGTCTTGAGACGTAAAGTATCAAATTTTGAGGGGGGGGGGGGTTGTAAAAAAATTTTCGTGACCGAAAACATAGGGTTATTATTCAGAATTAATAATAAACCAAAATACACTCTACTCACTCATGCATCCCCGGCGCCCAGTTCACTCAAACTCATATTCTATTTTGCCACCTAAGGTTATTACAGCTCTCTCTCTCTCTCTCGCTCACACACACACACACACACACTCCCTGCGTTCATCTTCATTTATTTCTTTTACTCCAACTCAAGCTAACCCAACAAAGCCATATCATTACCACTAGAACCATTCTCTCACACAAATAGTGGGAATAGGGTTATTAATTCTCATTAGGTGTAACCTACAAAGGGAATGGTACCTCGATCACCCGTAGAAGAATCGGACTGACAATTGCGATTACTCTTGATGTAATTTTGGTGCAAAAGCTGGCGTTCCGACGTTTGACTATATTTGTTGTCAGCCGGAAACATTCAAACAGAAAAGTTACGTAAATAGTAATCATTACCTTATAACTCTGATTAAGAGAAGGGGCCAAAGTAGATTCGATACAAATCGAAGGCTACTTTGAGCAAACTAGCTACTACATTCGGTTTTCGTTAGGTGTTTCTGTAGAAATAAGTTGAACGAAGAAACAAGGTCTCTGTATGTATAAACAGTGCACCATCGAACGCCTGATGTGTCTCTCTAAGTGACTCACATTTCGCGCGGTGTGCGACTTTCCTTGAAAATGAGTTAACGCCATTGTTCAATCGGCGGAATCTCAAAGAATGAGCGGGCAGTTCCGTCCAATCAAGTAAATTGGGAAAGGCGGTAAAAACGCTAAACTGCGGAAAGCACTGGCAACTAAAGTCCTTCACTCCGTTCGACGGTAGTTTCACGTCAATTTAAAACGTTCTGCTCGGAAAAGCACAAAGCACGACCAGCGCGGCTGCCGCAGCGGCGGGAACAGGCTTCAATCACGTGAACGGCGGTTGTCACTGATCATCAAACGACTCATAAAAACCAGTCACGTTCTGTTCGTTTTTGCGTATCTAATATTCCTCAGCCTCGCGTACTCTTTCCCTTCTTCTATACCCACTGCTGCCTCTTGCGGGCAAATTTTGTGGCGTCAATGAGCAGCATCATGTTAACCTAGCAGGTAGCACGGAGCTGGTGTTTCCCGATGCGTGAGTGTGAGAGAGTATTTTTGCGACATAAGGGGGTCTCTGAATAAGTGAACTGGTTGCTCGGAACGAGAGGTTGAATAGATACATGCGCAATATTCTCTAAGCATCGCAGAACCTCAGGTCTGTTTCCTTATCCTGACAGTTCCTGGACCCTCGAAGAGTGCTCAGTCTACTGTCAGGGAGGTTGGGGTTTTGCTACCATGCAAGAGCCCAGTCACTGGCTCGGCATCCACCGAACCCAGACTTGCGGAGGTACGGCTGGTGTGGTAATTTTGCCAGTCTGCACTCTCCAGGGGGAGAGCTGTTGTCTGTATATGGCAGGTATGGGCCCCTGGGGAATCCAGTTCTACCTTCTGGTTTTCCACGTGATCTAACTGTTTACTCGAGTTTCAAGTTTCAAAGGGGCAGATCTGTGACCGCATCTCTTTGCCATGACCTCCTTCACAAACTGAACTGGGTGAAACAGTTATAGGCTTGCTTAGTGGCAGTCAATGCTGGTTAGTTTAACCACTAGTCACGGTTTTGGGAACTACAATGGAGCAGCATGTGGTTTTTTGTTTCCTCCACACTGGAGGCGCAAGACGTGCACGATGGAGAGTATTGGAGAGAAAAGAAGTGGAGGCGAGCATTAAAGTCGTCATGCACCGTGAGGAACTGGCTCGTCCAGGTGGAGAGCTGTTGCCGGTGTGTTCTGCGCGGAGGTATGTCCCCTGAGGAATCCAACCTCGTTCCCCACGTGATCTAACTATTTACTCCACCGTGGTCTGGCTTAACGCACTTTCTCCCAAGACATTCACGGATGTTGGGGAAAGACTCAGGTGTCACGCGCCTTTGACCAGGATTCCCATCTCGCTTGCCATTTCTCTCTTGCCAACTCATCAAGTGGTTCAGCCCAGAGTGGGGGAACCTCCCGTTCACGCTAGAACCTCCCACTTCATAGCAGAACGGTAGTCGGAGAGAAGGAAAATGGGAATTTCCGACACTAGCGGCAGCTGTTCCATGAAACCATCCAAGACTCCTGAACACCAACTGAAACCTCTTCATCCCATCCCGAATTCAGCTAATAGAACAGTCTACTGTTGGGCTCTCAGACCTCCAGAGTTCAATCCCAGTTCCTTCTTCGTTCGGGAATCCGAACACAACACAAGCAGATATCTTTCAATTTCCTGGAAAACGTTATTTTTGTGGTCAAGGAAGGAGTTGTTCAATTCAGATTAGAGGTCTTGCAAAATGGTTTCATCTCGTTCGATAAATGAACTTGTCACCCATGTTTTTGAACGACAATGCCCTTGAGGGGGAGGAGGTCCACAGTGGAAAAAACCATTTGATTCCGATTGGTAACTAGAACTGTTATTATTCGACGGATTCCTTTCCCTCTCCCGAATTCTCAGCCCGTCGGTTCTCAGGGAAGATAGAAGAGAGTAGGTTTGAAAGGGTCCCAACCTAAAAACAGTGTGACCGTGGAAAGGGGGGTAAGTTTCAGCTTCGATAATGTTTTGTCGGTAAATACTTGCCAACGGTTGGTGGTCTTCTGGTGTCGAAGTAGGACGAGGTTTGCAAAATATACAACCGCCTACCAGGAACAGATGGCGCGTCCCCAAGTTTTCCCTCCCTCGGACTTTTCCTTCCTTCACTTCCAACGCTACTTTTCGCTTTTCTCCCATCTCCCCTCTCCATCCTTCTCACTCTCACAGTTCTCTGGCTTTTCTTGTTTCAATCATTTAAAGTCCTTCTACCGCCTTTCACCCAAATCTCCTGTTTTTTTTTTTCTTTAGTCGAAACTCAATCCACAAAACCGATTACAGCTTTGGTTCGATTTACGTGTTTTTTTTCCTTTGTAATCCGGTTGCCAGACATATAACAAAAGTCGGGATTGTACTGGACAGTAAGGCACCAGCGGTAAAAATAGTTCCAGCCTAATGGGTGAAATGGTATAGGCCCCATTGGTCGGGTGGTGTGAGGAGAGGGGTGGAATAAAATTATAGAGGTCAGGGTTCATGGAGGGTGTTTGTGAAAACTTTCAACTTGCATCCAGGGTGGTGGGTGGGAGGGGGGCCTAGATGGGTTCTTGACTCAGGCCTGGCGGCTTCCATGCCTCAAGGTTTTTCCTCCAGTCCGCCTCAAGCTTGTGTGCCCTCGCATCCGCGTACAGACCTCAGTCGAAGAGGATGTGGGCAGCATCTTCAGCCACAAGGGCACTCATCGAATGTGTGGCGTCTAAAGAAGAACAGCGGCAGTTGTGTGACTGCAAAGGTTGGGTGCCACCACTTCATGCACAGCGGATCCTGCGCAGAGACCATGAGCTCGAACAGGTGGCAGGTGGTGGTCCCTGAATCCTACCTTGCAGGCCACTGGAATCTTTGGCCAGCGTGATCCTGCGACCATTGAGTCATTGTGGAGCATCTCTGGGACCAAACTTTCCAACGAACCTTGGTATGATGCCAGGCCATTGATCCTAAATTGGTGGCTCATGGCGTCGCAGTCCAGCTGAACGTCCAATGGCGGAGTTCGGAGTGCCCACGAGGATTTGCAGGGCGAGGTGGGATGTTGTGCGATATGCTGGGAGGACTGCTGGTAACGTGTTCTGTTGCAGCGTTCTGGGGCGCCGCCTGTCCAGTTCAGATGGCGCGATCCACGAGGACCACTGCTCAATGGGCAGAAACACCGCCTAGTAATATAGCTGCCTTGTCTGTGGTGACGCCCCCCTATGTGGGTCCTGTCAGTTAGGGCTGACATCTTTCGGCATAGTAGGGCCAGGTGCTCTGTGTGCCTTCCCCTCGAACAGAAGGCCACACCCAAGCTATTGTTGTGACTGGTGCCGTCGTGATTGCGCGGTACTGGAGTGCCATTGCAGATCGCATCACAATAACTTGCATTTGTTCCAGCCGTGTAACTTTCTCATGACCAACACGTTTGGATCAACCCCAACATTGCAATTTGCCATAGCTCGTGTGGAAAGTTAGAAGCAACCTCCCTGTACACTGTATTTGAACTGACAATGACGGCATTATATCGAACATTTTTTGATACTTTTTCTTTCATTCTCATAAGGTTCACAATGTAAGTAAACATCTTCTCGTAGTCCTCTCACCAGCGGCTCGCATGAAGATGCATTTAGACATATACGCCTGACATCTTTTTTGCTCCGTGGGGAAGATCTTTGATAGGTACTTGAGAGAAAAGTGAGCATGCCCTCGTACGACCAGGTAAGCCGGAGAAGTATCCAGGCATCGTTGAATATGGCTAGGTAGGTAAGTCAAGAGTAGAATCGAAAGAATGGGCAATGGGCAGCAACAAGATTACCTAGAGGTTGGTTCGGGTTTGCCCTGGAGCTGCTGCTGCAGTCATAACCTTCCTCAGGGAGATTTTGCAACCACATTAAGCCGACATTGAGAGAAAAGCAGGCACAGAGGGTACATTATCGTAAA
This sequence comes from Pachypeltis micranthus, assembly GCA_020466155.1. Classification (NCBI taxonomy): domain Eukaryota; kingdom Metazoa; phylum Arthropoda; class Insecta; order Hemiptera; family Miridae; genus Pachypeltis; species Pachypeltis micranthus. The sequence continues at coordinate 10,271,969 of CM035782.1, read as the reverse complement.
ATTTTTTCATTCGCTGTTTTAGAGTCAAATTTTTGAAATAGTAGTTGAAACAGAACAAAATAGAATTATGACGAAATTATAGAACGTAGATAACCAGACGGAATAAGCTAAGATACAGTGGCTTCAAGGTGTATGCAAGATTTTGGATATGACTCGCTGTTTATCTTATTGATGGTGCTGCACACTGCATCAGTGAGGGGTGGGCTAAAAGGAACAGGAGACTATGGGACAAGGATCCAGATCACAATACGATTGGGTGAACTGGCTACAGTTTTCCAGGCAGAGCTCTTCGCAGTAACGGTGTGCGTGCAGCATCTCCTGCGCAGAGGCCTAAAACAGAGAAGAATACAAATTATGTCGGACAGTCAGGCTGCACTTGAGGCCCTGGTTTCGTATATCATCGCGTCGGGGCAGGTTTGTGAACGCCTGAAGGCCTTGGCAAAGGGAAACGCATTAACGGTGTGTTGGGAGTCAGGTAATACAGGGCCACGTGGGAATGAGGAGGCCGACAAACTGGCGAGCAAAAGGATCTGCGCTTCTCCCAGTGGGACCAGAGTTCTTCTTAGGGACAACCAAGGTCCACTTGAATAAGGAGGTTGGCAAGTGGGAAGAGAAGTGCAGCGGGATGAGCCACACCATAGGCAGTCGTGGCTGTTTATCAAACTCTCCAGCTCAATCAAAGCTTCACTTTGGGGCATCAGCACACTCTAAATCTCGCCCATGTATAACCATTAGGTGGTGAGGCTTCTCGAGGGGAAAGGAACGTTGTATTATGTTTTGTGTCAAATATTTGTGTGTGTTGAAGACTGACTTATTGATTGGAAGTATCTCTAGTTTGAACATTTTGTAAAATGATTGTAAGTAAATAGAATTGACTAAAGTAACGCAATTTTTATCTTTCCAGGTAACTTTCTCTCCGATTTATATGAAGAAATGAACACTCCAGGTACTGTCTGTAGTTAAGATGTTGTTGCAACGTGTTGTGCAGATGAACACGCTGCGGGGCAGTGTGTATTTACACCATTCTTCCTTGCGTGGGCGTGTGGTTAGTTGGCTCCCATGCCTCAAGCAGTCTTCGCTTGCCTGCCCATGCATGAGTAAAGCCTGTGTTTCGTGGCCCCTACTTGGTCTATAGCAGTTCTTCCTTGGATGGGGTTTCATTTGCAAGCCACTCTGTAGACGGGGCAATCAATAATCACATGGGTTGCATCCTCCACCACGTTTTCCCTGCAGGAACAGGTGTCTAATGTCTGACGCCTAAAGTAATGCAGCCAGTGGTTGAAAGTGCCAGGTAACCAGGAACATCTTTTGTCCATGAGTTCTCTCAGGGATGGAAGTATCCTGTATTGGTGTCTGGCAGTCTTGCCACTTGTTCATAAGCCACTCCTGGCCGATGGCCAACTTTTCTTCCTCATTATCCCACATTCTGGGATTAGAGTTTCTAAGCGTGCCTTTTTTGATGCAGTATCTCAGAGCTCCTACCTCGAGCATTAGGTCCAAGAGTAGAGCACCTGCAAGTTCCTGCAGTGCTAGGTGGGACATTGTTTGTATGCAGGCAGTATCGCCAGCTGTGCGTCTCTGAAGTGTTCCGCCTCGTTGGCGATCCTGTTGAGAAGGAAGCACCCACCAACAGCACTATGCGAAGAAAAACGAGTGCGTGCATGGTGTGAAGCTCCCTGTGCAGGTCTCACCAGGGATTATACATGATCCATGGGTGCCGAGCACTTGCCCTGGGGATATTCGATATGAACAAATGATGACTCCTAGGTACTTTGTTGTGGGTGAGAGTGTTGCTCCAGCTCCTGTTGACACCTCTAAAATGGTATTACAGCTGTGGACTTCAGAACGATTAGCTGGGCCTTGGAGGATGCTAGTGAGACGAGACGGTTCCTGGCACGCCAGTCGTAAGTTCTACAGCTTTCTGCAACCATGAAGTGAGCACACGAGCTCAAATTGAAGGAAAAGCCTTGAACACCAGTGAATTTGTGTAGCGCTAAGGAGTAGTGCATTGAGTCCAAGTCAAAGAGATTCATTCGTTTCAAATAATTATGAAGTTTTTGTTCCTTCTTTTGATTACGTGTCTCAGGGAAATGACACGGAAGCGAATGAAGAGGCAAGACGTGTTTGGTTGAAAACTCTGAGGGGGGTTTTCAGGGTTTGAGTGAGTATTGGCTCGTCCCGCTTTCCTTCGGCCCTGCCATCCCGTACATTTGGTTTTGAAGAGAAGCATTCACACCTTTGTGAAAGGGCCTACTTCTCCGATTTCCCCTCTCAAACTTGTGCCGTATCATGGTCTATTCATCTGCTTTTCCCCTCCCACCGCCCAGGAACTCCCCTCGTCTCTCCTAATCCCATTTATCTCTCTTCTCCAGGGAACGACGGCACTCAGTGCTCCCTGCAACGTATGGGCCGAGGGAGCTCCTTCCATTCTGTTCTTCTATTCCTTCTACATGTCGACCGACGGGTTTCAAAATACCTCATCGCCCCTCGTCAAGAATATTACTTTCCGCAACTCGAAAGGACGAGAAAAAATTATAATCGGTCCAGCGTTCTGTTATGCTTGAATTCGCCATTTTTAGGTCCCATTGGGAAGCAAAACCTCAATAAAAGGCTTCCTTCATATGAAACACGAATTAGTAATAATTAATTATCATTCCGAAGTATTTGCAGTAAATTAAAGGATTACAAAAATCCAACTACAACTACCAGTAGAGTGAACTACGAGTATATCTATGGAATGAGTTTTAGGTTCTTTTTATTTATTATGAAATTGTCGAAGCGACTCATCAAAACTTGACTCTAAATTTGATCTTAGTTCATAAACAGAGCTATATACACATTTCTACATAAATGCAGAACAAACTGTAGTAAGTATAGTTGGCTGAGAGCACTTCATAAGGGGGAGGGGGACTAAAAATTGAACACTTTACGTTTCAAGGCATGCGAAAGCAAATCTGCATAGGCCGGCCGCCTAAGGCCATAGTTTGTCTTTAATATGGTTTACAAAAACCTTCCTTTCGCATAAATTCCCTTTGGGATCTGGTTGTGCCTAGCTGCTTGGCGATCTAGACAAAAACCGTGCGCCTCACCCCATAACTTCGATGAACCCGTGGGGAAAACGTTTGAAGCGCCTGGCTGCCAAGACGGGCAGTCGCGTAGGATGTGCTCTGCACAAAATGCACTCAACCACATCTAGAATGTTTATCTTGTTGAGGCGGCATGTAAGTTGGCAGTGTCCAATGAAGGAGCTAGTAAGGGCTTTTAGGTCCTGTCTGGGGAGTGTGAGCATTGAGTTTGCGCTTGAGGAAGGTGCAATTAGCCTTTTGTCCCGCCTTAGTCGTGGCTGGCGATGGCAATGGGCGGGGTTTTCCTGGTCCATCGGGCCACCTACCGATTTAGGCGACTTTTTGCGTGCTCAGGCTCAGGAAGGGGCTCTGTGCCTTTTTCAGTATGCCTAATCATTGCCCTTCTGCCCGCTATGAGCCGGCACCCAAATAAGGGAAAACCTAATATAGGTAGTGAGTCGTTTGAGCGCCTGAAGATATTCCCATGACAGTCTGGATGTGGAGGTGTAGGCCGTGATGGTCTTTAAAGCAGCCTGACTGTCTGAGAATGTGTAGATCCCGCTTACCCTTGAGTCCTTTGGTCAGGATCCCTTCTGCCTAGAATTGATGTGCCGTGGTATAATCTCCCAGAGGTGTGGCAAGGCTGAAGTTGGGCCCTACGATGCCCAGGCCCCCGCCCTGCATCCACCTCAGTCTGAAAGGGGCCTCTCTTCCACTATTCCTGTGAATGAACGCAGACGGAGAATGACAACTAAACGTTCTTCCACTCTGGCATAACGTCAGAAGCAAGGGCTGTCGCATCTTCTAATTTGAAATGTTTAATCTTTCCCTGGAGACGTGCCTTAGCCCTGGTAGAAACATTACTAGTCTGCAAAGTCCTTACCGCTCTCTGGTTTGCGGTCCTCCGAATCTGTATGTGGAGAGGTGAGATATTTGGGAGGAGCGCCCAACGTGGGGTGCCGCCTGGAGGTCAGTGTCAGTAACTTGCCAATTATCACTATAATCACTATGCATCTTGCTAATTATTCTCTCTCGTTTCTCGTTGTTATCAACAGCTGTTTTGAGTGTGTGCTGGGTTGTCGCAGGCGCTGTGGCTGGTCAGGGATTCGTCCAAGATCAGCTGCCGTGGTGGGACATGACGACTCCATCTGCCCCCCAGGCAGCGCCCTTTGTGGCTGCTCCGGATGGTTAGGTTGACGGATGGGAACTCAGGCAGTGTCCTGACTCCCCCTACTCTTCTGCGTGGGAGGAGTGGGGTTCAGAAGGCATTTGTGGATGGATTACCTGCACTTTCACACCGTTTTTTCAAGCGTCACTGCCTACAGCGATGAGATATACAAGATGACAGGATCGTGATGTTGTGAATGCTTGCTGTCGGTCCTGTGGTAACCTGTCTGAATCGCTGAATCATGTGGTACAGTTGTGCCCGCGTACTCATCATGGTGGCCGTGTCAAGAATCATGACTCGGTCTGCAAGCAGGTTGCTGGTGCATTGTCATCTGAGGGCCAGGAAGTGGAGAGACAGCGGCACTACCGAGTTGTCTCAGAAGCCTGACATCGTCGTGGTCCCGACCAGTCTGAGGTGTTCCTGGATGTCCAGGTAATATCTGGCAGCCAGGATCTTGTGCTCACTTAGCAAGTCGAGAAGCGCAAATAGGACTGGATGGATCTTCGTTTGGTGGTGTCAGAAGCTCGTGGAGTGGATGCAGATAACATCAGGGTTGCAACATTGATCCGGTGCGATGTGTGGTGCAAGAAAAGTGCTGAGGAGATGCGTCACCTGAGTGCGCCAGTAGGCGTTCTCCGTGGCACCACCATCTGCGTGTTGCTCGGGTCGTACTTTAACTGGTAGTCGTTCTATCGTGGACCATCCTCTTATCCTTCTTTCCTTCCCCGCCTCAATCCTTCTATACCTAGAGCTGGCGTAGGGTAGTCTGGGCGCCCTCCCCATTTCCTTTCTTATTATTTACTTAGTTTCTCCTTTTTGTTGGCTTCAGAAAAAAAAGTGTGTTTGTATCTGAGTGTCTGTGTGCCAAAATCTCCTTGTTTTTTCTTGTTAGTACCGTGTTCTTCGCCTCGTTCTAAGTCTGCTCCCACTCACCTTCACTCGTTACAGTCCACTTATCCTGAGGTTCAAGGAACCAGTTCGACCCGCGACAACTTCTATCGCAGCAGTGGAGAAAGTCTTTATGCTCCCTGTAATAGCTAGGCGAGCCTGTCGCTGCAGTTTCTGGAGCCCCCCCGTGAACTGCCTGACGGCGTGTCGCCTTCCGCTGCACTATTCGTTAACGTACGTCGTATTTGACGCCACTTTTACAAAACTTCGTTGTATTTTCAGTGCGTTATGGAGACCCAACCCTTCCGATATCGTACTACCCGATGAGTTCGGGAACTTAAATATTGTAGAGACATCAAAGCGTGATTTAGCGTTATGATTAGTTAAGTGGAACGGTCCAAGAGCACACATTTTGCATTTTTTTTCAATCTCCCTCCGAGAAAAATAATACGGTAATTTAATTCTAACTCATCCCCTAGCTCAAGTGATGAGTGGGTCGTGAAAAAAAAAAAGTGAAAACCTTTTGTCACTCGCCTCGTCGTATTTTCTTTCCGTTTCAGCCACTAGAAAAGAGTGAGGACTGCTGGTTATTCTCTAATTATCCCTGAAATATTGCAGAGTTAATTAGAATATCTCTCCAGAAGCCCTAGGATTAATTTGCGGAGGTTTCCCGCGCAGTCTGACGGAATCGCCGTAAAGAACGCATTAACAAGTCGAGAAAAGGCTGAATCGGAAGGGACGTCCCTTTGGCTTCGGAGGGAGGAGAGTTGAAATCGTTACTGAGGCGAATAATGGAGGCATTATGATAATCCTTGACATTGCAGGGAGGAGAAAAGGCGAAAATTTCCCTTGTTAGCGATCGCCCAGCCTTGAGGGTGGGGTTCAAAATGAAAAGGGTAAAGGGGGAAGAAGAAGGGGAAGGATGATAGAAAAGACGGGGCACACGTAGGCTTTTACGCCAAAAGGTGGTAGAGCCCCGGGAGTTTTCGTGCAATAGACATCTTGAATTTGTTATGGGAACTCAAATGTATTCCGGAAGAAACACCCCCCTCTCGTCAGAGTCTTCAGTTCATCTGCTTCCCTCTTCTTGTTCTGTACGAAACCTGACAGCCGACTGACGGTAAAGCGGAAATCAGGAAGGATGTTGCTTTCGTCAAGTTCAAGGAGGATTCTCGAGACGAACGAGATATTAAGAGAGCCCCAAAAGAAAAAGACGGTATCAGCGCATTAGTCTTTCGAAGCTCCTTAATAAGATTCACCCCTCCCAAGGTTCAACTAAAGTAGGGACGAATAAGAGCAAAAATTGATTCGAGTTGGAGGATTTGCGCTAAACCTGAATTATATAACGATCCGAGCTGGGCATTTTTAAATCCCCTAACCGCAAATGAGACCAGGAGATTCTTGTTCGATTGAATCACTTGAAATCTAATGCGGCGCTGTTTTAGTAGTACAGCGAAATGTCAAACCTTTCAAAGTCTAGGTCTAAATGCAAAATATCTAGTATTGCGCAGCACACAATATTCCTCAGCCCCAAGTGTTCGGCAGGCTGGGTTTTTTGAGCTCCGAACGACCACGCTTGACCCTAAGTCATGGTGTCCGCGAGCACCGACCCCCTTTTGTTGTACCTGTGGGAAGTCCCGCTCCTCAGTTATTTCCAAGGGGCAACGGATTTCCCCCGTTTCCTGGACTTTCCAAAAGATGTCCCTTCCCCTACCCTTTTTATTACTTTTCTCTCCTCAAAAGATAGCCCCTTCCAAGTCAGTCACCTATTACCTCTCAGGAACGACAGTCGTTTCCTAGTTCTCCCAACCCATTTCTCTCTCAGCTCGCGCAACTCACAACTCATCACACACACTCTCTCTCTCTTTCTCTCCCTCCCGCTCTCTCTCTCTCCCGCTCTCTTTCTCCTACTCACTTTCTCTCTCTCCCGCTCTCTCTCTCTCCCGCTCTCTTTCTCCTACTCACTTTCTCTCTCTCCCGCTCTCTTTCTCCTACTCACTTTCTCTCTCTCCTGCTCTCTTTCTCCTACTCACTTTCTCTCTCTCCCGCTTTCCTCTCTCTCTCTCTGATTATTCTGTCAAGTACTATACAGTCCTCACTCATGCTCACCACGTCCATTTATTTCTGAGTTTCAAGCTCTCTCCTCTGTTTTCAGTCAGGAACATTTTTTACAAACCCCCCACCTCCACCCCCACTTCCACAAACCGCCTTCATAATTTTACACTTTACCTTTTAAGACATCAGGATTCCAAACCTGCAAAGGCTGCTTCCATACGTCTATCTCAGTGCAAACACTCAAGACAATACATAGCCTTCTGATATTAAAGAGGGAGGATTTAGTGCAGGTAGTTTGTGTCATTGTATCATTTGTATCATCATAGGTCTGTTTCCTTAGGAAATGGCTGTTCCTGAACCCTGAGGTTGCGGTTTCGCTATCATGCAAGAGCCCAACCACTCGCTCAGCATCCACCCAACCCCGTCCTGCAGAGGTACGACAGGTTTGGTCATTTTGCCAGCCTGCTCTCTCTGTTGTCGTGTATGGCAGATATGGCCCCTGGGTAATCCAGTACCACCGTGCGGTTTTCCACCTGATCTAACTATTTTCTTGGTTGGCAAGTTTCAAAGGGGCAGATCAACTGTAACCACGTTTCTATGCCGTGACCTTCTACGGAAACTGGATGTTATAGGCTGGTGAAGAGGCAGCAGGTGACGAGGTCCCCATTAGTCCCAACTGGCCGTGGGCAATCTTGACATAGGCACAAATATCCGACAGATTAGGGTCCACTGGGTGTCTACTACTTGTTGTAGTCTACTTGGTGTTGAAGGGGGAGGCGAAAGCGCGTTGCCTGGTTCTTTCCGCCCTTGTTTGTTTGGACGACGAGCAGGTTACTCATCGTCTGAAGAGAGAGGGGTCGAGATGGGAATAGTCGTCAAAGGGTCGTGACACGTATGAGTTCTTCCCCAACATCCGTGAACGTCTTTCAAGAAAATGGGTTGAGCTAACGACCAAATACCTGCCATACCTCCACGGTTTGAGTTCAGTGGATGCTACAGGGGCTTGTCTCTTGCATATTAGCGAAACCGCAACTTCCATAACTGACATAACCCTCGTTGAGGGTTTAAGAACTGTCATCAAATAAGGAAATAGCCCTGTAACAGTCCGTACTGGTAGGTTTGCCTGCTCTTCAATCACACACCGTTGTTGGAACTACAGTGTAGCAGCACATGGTTTCTTGTTTCCTCCGCACTGGCAATGCAAGGCGTGCATAATGGAGAGTCTTTGAGAGAAAAGACGTGGCGTCTCGTGAGGAACTGGCTCGCCCAGTGGTCTGGCTCAACCCAATCATCGCGCTACACTGCAAAATGAACAAGCACACATACGTCATGATAATAGTCGACACCCAACTGTGCAGGCGGTGTGGTACAGATGAGGAAACCCCCTATCACGCCCTGGGCCTGTGCCAAAGACTTGAAAAGGAGCGGTCTTTGGTACAACTACTCCCAGCATAGACATCGAAGAACACTTGCAGGAAATACCTGGCATCCCTAAGCAGGCTGGCCATGGACCAAACGGTTATAGCTGAAGACGTTTTGCGGCTACTGCCGTTTTTATGAAACCGTTTCCAAATACAGGGAACGCCTTTCCTAGGAATTCTAGAATGAACATCAACTATCTGCCAGCCATTAACAAAGCATGGTTTTCCTTTTGATTGCCTTTCGTCCACCTAATTAAATTGCGTATAAAATTCGTTTGAAAGCGTATTAAGCGTGAGTGGTGAGGTGGAGGTGGATGTGCTCAACAGCTTCAACCACATTTGGCGTTTGTATCCGTCACAAAAGCGAATGGTGGACCAACAAACTCAAACGTTCGTAACTTTGAACTTAGTTCAACGGGGGCCGCTATTGTACTGAACAATAGGTAGGTTACAAATCATTTAACCCGCAAAGTCCAACGCTTTTCAGAACCGAATAATTTTCCATCTCCGGTTTTTGCTGCTCTTGGCTGTTTCGAAGATTTCTTCCGGACGAGTCTCTCCATCTCCGCTCGCTCGGCAACTACTCACCCCTTCGAGCATAGTTGGTTTTAATTGGAAAAGTTTTCAATTCATTGATTAGTTGAGATTGGAAAAGCGGATTCTTGGTGTTTTCCTCCCGTCGCGCTTTCTCAGATTCGATTCGAAACCGCCGATATTTCGTTTACAACGTATTATGAGGCTATTAATGAACAATACGTGGATGGCGCTCTGTCACGTCGTGTTGACGTGTCCTCTCGACCGTTATTCATTCGGGTTTTGGGTTCTGTCTGGAGTATCAAAGATGAATTTCTTGTTTCGGAGGCTTTTAGTCTCTGAGGATTATCTAGGATGTACTGAAGTAGGGGGAAAAGGCGGATTCTGGCACAGGGGCTGGACCGTACAACCCCCGCAACGTAGCACCGCTTTCCTTCGCATTTTCCCCCTGCTCACTCCGACGTTTTCTTTGCTGTGACTCATCGTCATTCTTCCATGTACTCAACCTATGTCGCGTTGTCTTGTCGGTACTACTCTACTCTCCTATCTCCTGTCACTGTCACAGGCCTCTGTAGGCCTGCCAGCTCATTGTCTGCATGGCTGGCCGGACTCTACGCTGCTGCGGTTACGATCTGCATGCAGCGGAGGCGCAGCATGGCTGGTGCATTAGACGATTGCGGAGGGGGTAGCAGATGCCCCTCGCCTTTCCACTGGTGGGCTCCATGACACCAAGCCCTTCTGCCAGTTTGCCCATGTCCGAGCGAAGACGTGAACCGGCAGATCCTGCCCTGTTGGAAAGGAGCCGGGAGGCTCCTTCTGCCAGAGGGAGTCGAGCGTCCTGGGAGAGCTGACCAGCGAAGTGCATGTGCAACACGCTCTCCGCAGCCCCTCGACAGGGGCAGTCGCTGAAGCTGCTGCGCCTGAAGTAGTGCAGCCGCGCGTGGCCCGAGAGCAGCTGCACCACCGTGAAGGGGGGACGCCACCATCCCATGTGCAGCCTCTCTTCAACAGAAGGGACTATATAGTGGAGGTGTAGCGCTGTGGGGCCGTCCTCCCACCCATGTACTACACCACCAGCCCATTATTGTATCACATCGTACGTATTCGTCACATTTATGTATATATTAGTTAGGTACGTTGGGGCACGTCCGTTTCCTGTGCCACTCTCTCTCGTCCGATACCGTCATTCAGCCCTCTTCCTGCTGCTCATCACCAGTCCATCGCTCCATGGCATACGCCTAACTCCACCTGATCGTGTCTCATACACACCTAATTGTTTCGTTTCACGTAACCACCAGCGCTGCCTAGGCCCACTGAAGCTTTGTGAGGGAGCGATGTTATGGGCACGATTGGATCATGCGGGGACAAGGTGTGGATCATGAGATTCAGCTCATTGAAGTTGTTCAGGCAAGTAGTTCCCTCATGGCACTTCTATGATCGATGACGTAATCCGTCCCCCCTCACCACCACAGCTGATATCACCCCCTCCCTGGCCATATGCTATGTCGTCAACCCCCCCCCCCTCACGATCCTCTTCATGTGACGTCATACCCCCACCATTAGCGCAACTTCTGAGAGGATCATCCCCCTCGTGTGACGTCATGCTCCCCACAATTTTTGCCAATTCTGAGAGGATCGTGACATCATGCCCCCCACCACTACCGTAAATTTTGAGTGATTCAACCCCATCGTGTGACGTCACGCCCCCCACAATTGGCGCCAATTGGTGGCATGATGTCACACTTATATTTACACTTGGAAATAACTACAGTAGAGGGGTGTTAACGCGAAAAAGGAAGACGTATTTTATTGCTCCTCTCCTCGGCGTCGTCTGAAGACCCCCGCTCCTCGAGTTCATCGTTTCTCGTCGACTGCCCCGCTATCTTTTTTGAACACAACGCGTTCAGCCGCTCAATTATCGCTTTCAAGCTGCCACCTCCATCGCTTTGTTTTCCCTGGGTCATCAGCATCCCATAAAGATTTACTGGGTCATCAGCATCCCACCTACATCCACCTCACACGCGCATCATTTGCCGACTCCTCGCTGCAAGAATCGCCGACTTCTCTTAACGGTCAGACGTTTATATTCTAATTCTTCGAGGACACTAGCTCAGACATTGCCCACCTTTCTATTGTTCACTTTTTGTTATTTACTATAATTTAATAGGAGCTCCTAATTTACGATTTTTCTCATTTTTTATATTATACGTTTGTCACTAGGGGTAATTGGTTTTTTATTATTGAAAACCCCGCCTCTGTGTCTACAAACAAAGGGAGCATGATGTCACACGAGGATGTTGATCCACTCAGAAGTGGCGCCAATTGTGGGGGCATGACTTCACATGATGATGTACACTGGGAGGAGCAGTGGGGGGTGGGGGATCACCTTGGAAATTACACAGTTGGAGGGGTTATGACATCACATGATGATGGCGATCAAGGGAGGGGGGGGCGTCATCGATCCCAGAAGTGCCATGAAGGGAACTACTCAAGCTTAGGCTTAATGCTTCAAGAGTAACGGCGCAGTCGATTGAGAATGCCGGGGGTGTGGGGGGTGGGAGAACCTCATGACTGAGATCGAGGTGGATTCTATTCGAATCTGTGATGCCGGCGACTGACGAGGTTCGAGATCATTCTAGATCTCTAGAGATTCATTCATACTTAGGGACGAATTTTGGAATATACTCAGTTACAAGGAAGTGGCTTATTATTGCCTATCACTCGTGATATCCGTTTCATTTAAATTATGTTGGAAACCACTCTCAGTCTCTGCACAGAATTACGACTTAGGACGCCCCTCTTCTGCCCGTCCAGCGCGTGTGCATGTTAGTTGACCCGCCATTTCATGAGTTCGTGCGGTTCAAGCTCCCCAGCTTGGTATTGAGTTTATTCAACGCCATGACCCTGTTTTCCACATTTTACTTAAAGGCGTACGAATGTCCTTCCTGGAGCGCCGGCCTTTGCTGCTCACAAGAAGCGATGAGTATATATTATCGTTCAAAATCGTTAGAACCGTCTGTGATAAAAGATAAATGGTGCAACGCACGGCCCGCAAGGCTACTAAGTCAATCAGTTCGTTTAAGAGCTCGTTAAACTGAACGTTCTACTCATGTACAGTGCCCTTTTTCAGTCACTACTACAATTTGTAATGATAGCTTGGGGAGGAACGAATGTATCTCACTTACAACGGTTGATTATTTTACAAAAGGTAGTACTGAAAATTTATCTTAAGAAGCCAAGGCGATACTCTACAGAGCAACTGTTCCAATGTGCTAAGGTGTTCTCACTCGTCAAATCAATTAAATCAAATTAATGTTCTTTCACAAAAATCATAATTTTACGCATCCAGTGTACTTTATCGGTCAATATGAAACAAGATTCAGGTTTAGGGGCAATGCCGCTAATACGCGTCCTCGTATCGTGCTTTTTACCCGGAGTCCCCTCTACTTAATCTTGAATCTTGTAAATGAAATAACTACGAAGATGAGATTCCCGGGAAATTTCAGCGGAATTCGATATAAGAAACTAGTTTACTTGGCTCATTACTACTGGCCGGACAGACTTTATCGAGAGTTTTTTAGTTAGTCAATATGTGTACAGGTGAGGTATTTTGAATTTTCTTTGTTTAGCGTTGGCAAGCGTATTTGTGATAAGGAGTAAATTTAATTATTTTGAACTTAATATGGAGGTAGGTAATTGACTCTTGGTGGCAGCACGGGCTATGCCTACAGCCAAAAAAAACTGGTAGCGCTTTATTTTCCAGAATTTATTGGGCTGCTGCTATTTAATTGAAATAACTGGTGCGTTGCAACACACAACTTTTCTTAGCCTACGTCAATTCACTTTGGTGCATGGCTTTTTCTACTTGCTCAATTCATTTATCACTCACTTCATTTGAATTTGGTCAAACACTTCACGGCATCAGAAAGGGGTAGCGCTTACAGTTTCGGAGTTTATTGTGCTGCTCCTATTCAATCCCGGGCCCCTATTGAGCAATCAGTACATAGAAAATTTATGAGGCTGTAAACTCGATTTTTTTGAAGATGGATAGTAAATACTACTGCAGAGTTATTGGGTAAAAACATTTAGAACTTGTAGCAAGCGAAACGGCGGTAGTTGAAATTCCGCAATTTGTGAGGTGACCCCCCATACACGTTATGAGAGTTTTTAAACGCTCACCCTATAGGTATTGGATTGGACTACTACACCAATTTTTTTAAACTATTCAGTAATATTTTAGCGGAGTTAATAAGGAAAAACCGCGCTAAAATCGATTTTCGTCGAAAATGTTGATAATTTATTGTGCTGCTCTCGTCAATTTCCCACCAATGGGAATTTTATGGTATTGTCACCTTGTTGGGAGCTATCAACATACAAATTTTAATCAAAATCGTTTGGCCGTTTTTGAGAAAAAAAATTTGCTGTTTTGATCACGATGATAACTATAGTTAACTTTCGATGGATTTTGTTCATACCCTCATTTTGGCGTCCCGTGGTAACCCGCGGGCTAGATATCAAGTTTGAGCTGATTTGATCCGGTCGTTTTCTCTATAGCCAATTTTCCCAAATAGTGTTTTTCGGACTTAGTATAGTATAAAACGTAAAGACATAATGAAAACTAAAAAAAAAAAAAAAATTCAGCCGATTACATAACTTTTATTTTTACTTTGTAGAGCCAAGGAAAGAAAAAATTACTCCGATGTCCGATTTGCACGGTAGGGGCACGAGAAATGTAAATGAAATAATGCAAATACCTAAACATAAAAGCACAATATACGAGTGTGTGATCGTTTTGGATTCAAGGCCCAAAATGTATAATGAACATAAGGGTATGTCTATTTTGAGAGAAAATATCAACACTTTTTAGGAAGAAATTAAAGAAATTATTATGTTTTGGTCTGCTTCGTGTAAAAGGGGGAATGTAAACTGTTCAGTGTCTCTTGGGAGAATGGAAGAGAGAGCCACAAGGCCCTAATTCTCCCGGGTAAATAAATAAAACATTTCAGGTCTGTTTCTTTATTTGATGACTGTACCTAAACCCTCGACGAGGTCATAGAAGTCATAGAAGTTGCGGTTTCGCTAATATGCAAGAGGCCGGCCCCTGCAGCATCCACCGAACTCAGACCTGTGGAGGTACGGCAGGTATTTGGTCGTTAGCCAGTCTCACCGTAGAGAGCTGTTGCCCGTGTGTTACCGCGCGGAGGTGACCACCTGAGGAATCCCGTACCATCTGGGAGTAGTTCTTAATCTGGTTCCCTACCTGATCTTACTGTTTACTTGGGTGGCAAGTTTCAAAAGGACTGATCAACTATAACCACGTTTCTTAGCCATTACCTTCTTTGCGAACTTTGCAAAATGGTTATAGGCTTGCTATGTAGCAGTCAATGCTGCTAAGTTCGTTTGCCCTCCTAACAACCGTCGCTCACTGTTGTAGGAACTACAGTGGAGCAGCACATGGTTTCTTGTTTCCTCCGCACTGGAGGCACAAGACGTGCATAATGGAGAGTCTTTCAGAGAAAAGAAGTGGAGCCACGCATTGAAGTCACCATGTCCCGTGAGGAACTGGCTCGTCCAGTGGTCTGGCTCAACCCATTTTCTAGAAAGACGTTCACGGATGTTGGGGAAGAACTCATACGTATCACGTCCCTTTGACGAGGATTCCCATCTCGCTTGCCATTTCTCTAGAGCCCATTCATCGATGGCGGCAAGTTTCTGTTCTATGGTGAGATCCGCACGGAGTTCAGCCCAAAGCGGGGGAAGCTCCCGTTTCACTCTCCACTCGTCAATCATGCACTCAACATCCAAATCAACTGGTAACTGACCAGTGATCACCTGGAGTGCTTCCGTTGATACAGTCTTGTAGGCCTTGGTGATCCACAGGAGCGCGGCTCTCTGGGATTGGGCCAATACTCTCTTTTGATTGACTGTTAGTTTGCTACCCCAGACAAAGGGGCAGTAGCCAATCACACCTAAATAGATGGCCTTATACATGAGGATGGTGTCGTGGTAACACACACCCCAAGTGGCCTTAGTAATGGCACGCAGTGAGGCAAACCTTGCAATGGTAGTGCCTTTAAGGGACTGGAGGTGTTGGTTGAAACCCCACCTCTCACCTATATTCACTCCTAAATACTTGACGTGCTAAAATAAATAAATAAATTAATAAATAAATAAAATAAATAATTAATAAATAAATAAATAAATAAAACATTTCAATCTATCTCTCTCTCTCTCTCTCTCTCTCTTTCCCCTCCACTGCCATATCGCTATTTCTCTCTATCCCCTTTCCATCACTCTCTCTCTCTCTCTCTCTTTGTCTCTGCTCTCCCCGGGTGGGAGCGAGGGAGTTCAAACAGCGAAACGCTGTAGTTCCCGGGTTGTACTGCGTTTCGTTAATTTTTTTAACCGTTTTTTTCCCATTACAACCACGGGCTTCGTCCGATCGGAGATGGCGGGCACAATTAGATACCAAATCGGATTTTTGGGCGAAAGAACGAATTTTTTAGACCACGTTAAAGGCACAAAACGGCCCGGACGGCGGACGGACATTGCAAATTTGGAATCTCCATGTCTTAAAACGTAAAGTATCAAATTTTGAGGGGGTCTGTAAAAAATTTTTCGTGACCGAAAACATAGGGTTATTATTCAGAATGAATAATAAACCAAAACTACTTTGTAGAGCCAAGGAAAGTAAAAACCAACGTGTAGGTACTTGATGGGACTGTCAATGAATGTTTGAAGTAGTTCGTGTATTTGCTCATTGCGCTCATTTCCAGCTCTGCCTCCCGTCGCAATCCAACTACTCGCCGCGTTATCCGAATTGCCTAGCGTCGCCTGGATGTCAGGTCATGTTTCGTGTCGTTTACTGGTATTTGTCGACACTCAATCCTATGGGATCGGTCTAGGAAACGTAACAAAACGGCAAGCTATAAGAGAATAATAAACCGTCGCGTTATAATTTGCGCCCTTTTTTGTTTTTCCCGAGTTTAGCCGAAGTACTTGCAAAACTGTTCTGGAGATTGCACTAAATGCACCCAACTCCGAACCGTAACTCCCCCTTTCGAGAATGATAATGTCGTAATGAATGTATAATGTCGGCATCTACCCCGGAAATTAGCTTTCCGATCTTTTCGCCGGAGGATGAAGAATGTAGGGTGCCGGAATGTAGTGGAGGGAGAAGAAGATTCAAGGGAAAGTTTTTCCCCTTCTCGAGTTATCATTGGCGTATTGCGTTCATAAGAGGTAGAACAAACAAGCACAGGAGAGTTTGTGAGAGTGGCGGAAAGGTGTGGTGGTTGGTAGGGGGGGGGGATGGAAGAGAAGAGCCGTAGAAATTAAATAAAGCACGGTCGAGTGATGGAGGGAAAGGTGCGTTCCTCCGACTTTCTTTGTGGGGGAGAAAAAGAGAAATCTGTTGAGAGAGGGTGGAAAAAAAATAAAATAAAGAGCGGTTTCTCGAAGGAATCTGAAAGATAATTCTTTTAGGTTTAATGTTTACTTGGATGTCGATATAAGGCGAAAAACGGAAGAAGTGGATTCCCCTCGGAAATTTTCACCTTTTGGCCATTTCATCCCCAGATCGCGTTTTTTTTTTTCTTCGCAACATCCATTTCCCAACTCCTCCCCCTTCCAACTGCTCCCTTCAAAAGCACGTGGCTATTTGTTGTTGTTGTTGTCTACCTCCTTCATCTCCAGTTTATTTCCGCTAATCGGATTTACTTCTCACCGAAAGCCCGGGATTAAGGTAGGATTGGATGGAGACCTGAAAAAAAACGAGCGGGGCGAGGATCATCATTTAATTGGCGAGGAATGATCTCTTTTATTGGGGTGAGAGGGGATGAAGGGTGGAGACTTTTTCCCGAGGAATTACGATAATTGGGGATGAATTTCGGCCCTTCTCGTCGAAAATACGTAACACGTTATAACGCATCACCTACGAACCATCTTACAACTTTTGCACACTCTCTTTCGGTATTAATTAAGATCAATCTGTGCGCTCCAACTCCAAACTTCGACTTATTAACGTCGGCGACGAAACAGTTGGCAAGCTTGATACGTTAGGGATTTGTAGCGTATGAATAATCTTATTGTGCGGAGCGAGGGTCACCCGACCGATCACTTGAGAAGGCGGAGTTTCCTTTTTACTTTCCGCTACTCCAAAAGGAAAGGAAAGTATAGTAATCGCGTCAAGAAAAAATTTGGGTTTTCTTCAGATCATAACGTTTTGAGGCCTACTGAGTCCAAAAAACCTAATTTCGGCGCGTGGTCCGTGTGTGTGTGTATGTAGGTCGGTTTGCGGGAGAACGGCTGATCCGATTGAGCTGGTTCATTTCTTGTTTTGTTCGTTATGTTTCGTAGACCACAAAATAAGGTTATGGGCGATTTCGGCCTTTGGGAAGGGGGGTGGGGGACGAAAATGTACCAAAAACTAGGGTTTTGCGCCTTTTTCTCGAAAACAGCTCCAACGATTTTGAATAAACTTTCAACTTATCTTTTACTAATCAATACCTAACTGAGAAAAGAGGTTCTGAGTCCTAAAAACACTATTTGCTCAAAGGTTTTGTGCGCATAAGCGAGAAAATGGCTGAAAAAATCGGCTCAAATGACATATTAAGCTAATTAACAACGAAACGCTTAAATAACGGCAGGAGCGAAATCGCGTCATAACTAACTATAGTCATCATAGTTATCATGACACCTGTTCCTAGTGGTCCTTCTACAAGAACAAGCTGTGGTAGAGCCTTTCGGTTGGTATTATTGCCGAGGACCAAAGCAGACCCAACGAACAACAGAGCACTTCAAGCTGGACGAAATTGTCTCTCAACAGAAACCCAAAATTGGTCCTCAAACAAATTCAGTGTGCGTTCGAATCCTCACATGACATATCATTGCGCCAGCATAATTTTATTACGAACTATAAAAATAAAATCATAACCTTCTCGTTTCTTTGAACTATTCAGATAAACCCCGTATTCTCGTCCGCCTTTCGTACGTTTCTGGTAAGTGAAATACACTAAAATATCTGGTGCGTTGCAACACACAACTTTCCTTAGCTCTACGTCAATTCACTTTGTACATGGCCTTTGAACTTGGTCAAACAACACGTCACAGCAGCAGGAAACGGTAGCGCCTACAGTTATGGAATTTATTGTGCTGCTCGTACTCATTCCAGGACCATTAGTGAGCAATTGGTACACAGATAATTAATGAGGCTGTAAACACGAAGTTTTTGAAGAAGGATAGTAATTACTTTTGCAGAGCTATTGGGTAATAACTTGAACTGGTAGTAAGCGAAACGACAGTAGTTGAAATTCAGGAATTTCTGGAGTGAGCCCCATGTATCTCATGAGCGTTTTTAAACACTCACCCTTTAGGTACTGGATTGGACTACAATAGCAATTTTTTTTAACATTCTCCTAACATTCCAGCGGAGGTTATAAGAAAAAAATAGCGCTAAAAACGCTTTTCGTCGAAAATTTTGATAATTTATTCAAAATATTTATAATTATATCTGCTCTCGTTATTTTCCCACAAATGGGAATTTTATGGTATTGTCACCTTGTTGAGAGCTATCAACATAAAAAATTTAATCAAAATCGTTATGGCGGTTTTTGAGAAAAAAAAATTTGGTGTTTTGATCACTATGATAACTATAGTTAACTTTCGATGGATTTGCCCACACCCTTACTTTTGCGTCCCATGGTAACCTGTAGGCTAGACATCAAGTTTCAGCTGATTTGGTACGGTTGTTTTCTCTATAAACCGCGATTTCGCGGTTTTTTCGATTTCGTCGAAAGTTTTGGTAATTTATTGTGCTGCTCTCGTCATTTTCGCACTAATGGGAATTTTATGCTATAATTGCCTTATTAAGAGCTATCAATATAAAAAATTTAATCAAAATCGTTATGGCCGTTTTTGAGAAAAAAAAATATTTGGTGTTTTGATCACTATGATAACTATAGTTAAATTTCAGTGGAGTTTGTTCATACCCTTATTTTGGCGTCCGATGGTAACATACCGGCGAGATATGAAGTTTGCGCTGGTTTGGTACGGTGGTTTTCTCCAAAAATCGTTCACAGACACACACACACACACACACACAGACCATTTTCCCACTTCAGTCTGAATCGTAAAGATCTGAAGAGAACTCGAAATTTTTTTTTCAGCCGATTACATAACTTTCCTTTCTACTTCGTAGAGCAAGGAAAGTAAAAATTCAAGACAAAACGAAAAGCAATTATAAAACTCAAATTATTAAGTTGTAGCCCCGTTATAGTCTGCAAAATGGTCTGTACAGAAATAAATGTTCCTGTGCCTGTGAGGGGGGCGGGGGGGGGGGACGTCATACATCTGCTATGGACGTGGGGGGGGGGGGGATTATCACTCGTCCTAGAAGTGCCATTAAGGGAACAACTGGTATGAGCGGAGTCTGTCCAAAACTAAGCGCAATCGTCGTAGCTATCAAACATTAATGTTGCCTCGAATAGCGGAACGATTTTGGTAATACGCGAATGACCACGAAATAACCAAGAGCAACCCCGGCAACCATATTTGCCCAACTTGCCACGCTTCCA
This sequence comes from Pachypeltis micranthus, assembly GCA_020466155.1. Taxonomy (NCBI): domain Eukaryota; kingdom Metazoa; phylum Arthropoda; class Insecta; order Hemiptera; family Miridae; genus Pachypeltis; species Pachypeltis micranthus. Next base: position 10,252,264 of record CM035782.1, on the reverse strand, counting down.
GTCAAATCTCTTCTTTACCTGTACGGTAGTCTTTCGATAAAGGTCTTTGGAATAAGTAGCAGCAGCCCAATGAATCCGGAAAACGTTATAAGTTGTTGGACTTGGTCGTGGGTGTGGTCCCGGTAGCTCTCGCTACCTAGTCCTTGTCTCCTAGTCATTACATCAGTCGTTTTGACCTTTTACTTGTGTATAATTCACTGAACTAATAAAAGTATGAGGGATGTAGCTAACGCGCTACGGTTGTCTTAAGAGATTTCTTTTGAGAGTTTGAGTCCTAACAACGAAGGTGGCTCTACGTCACTTAGGGGAAAGCCAAAGCCGCAGCGACTAGATGGCCGGAATCAGTGTCATTAGAACACCACCCCTACAATTTACATGTTACAAAATGTACACCTCTCGCGTCCCCATCCAGTATCTCCCTTCGACGGTAGCTACTGAACGGAAATCGAAAGTGGTTTTAGTGATTCGTCCCTCTCTGGCATCCATAAGTTGGAACCGGGAAAGCATTTCAATAATTACCGAACTCTCGAGTCATCCTCCAATTAGCGAGGTGACGTCGCTTTAAAACACGTATGAAGGCTGTCACATTCGCCGTAGATTGTGACTCCAAAAGCGACAGAGGAAGGGGGATGCAAATTGACGCCTCAGTCCCCCCCCCCCAGCCATCACGGAGTTTACGGCCTCGAAACGGCAGACAGTGAAAAGCCGACTTTCGTATGCGGAACTCCCAAATGGAACTTAAAATTTAATAAAAGGCCCCGGTATTCACTTTGATTCGGAGTGCGGAGTGGCCGAGTTTCAGAAATGTTACCCCCAACCCTCCTCCTCACCATCCCCCCCCCTCTCTCTCACTCTCTTTTCACGTCGCGTTCACCTTTTTGGAATAATCGGGTAAAACCTGTGAGAAATGGTAGCAGTTGAAACGATGGGGGTTTGAAATTGTAAAATTTCTTGAGCAGCCCTTATATCCCTTACGAGCATTATTTAAGGCTCGTCGTGTAGGTATTAAAGTTTTAGTTGTTATTAGAGTCTGGTGTTGTAGACAGGTCTGCAAAAAAAATATTTATGAAAATTGTTTTAGTTTTGATAACTGATTTTTATGTAGTTTTGAGCGCTCATTTCAAAAATGCAATCTGTTTTTTTTCTATCACGTCAGGTTTTTTACAAAAAGGGAATTTGTTTGAGTATAATTACAAAATTTAAGTAATTTTACACATTTTTAAAAATTCAACAATTTTATTTTATTTATAAATCAGGTTCTAAATCATGTTTCCAGTACATTTCTACTTCTCTGTAAGCTTACAAGTCATTATAGTAACGCTTTCTCTTGCTGTCGAAGCTTCTTTTGTTGCTTTTCCTGCTGTGAACTCGTTGAGGATCATCTCTTTATAACATCCAGCTATCATGTTGACGTTCCATCTTCCTTGGTATCTTCTTTCCATTTCCTTGATGTCTTGGTGGAATCTTTCACCCTGCTCTTCACTTACATCACCAAGGTTTGCAGGGAAATAGTCGAGATGTGAGTGGAGAAAATGAACTTTAATGCTCATATTACAACCAAGTTTCTTAAAGTTGTCGAGCATGTCTGCAACGATTGTCTTATAGTTTGGATCTTTTTTGTTTCTAAGAAAACCGGTAATAACCAATTTAAAAGATGCCCATGCTGCTTTTTCTTCTGTTCCCATTTTGTCCTCAAAGTTGGAGTCTCTCATTAGTTTTCTAATGTCTGGTCTCACTGTCGTCTTCACTATTATCTTGCTGAGCCAGTCGCTCGTGATCGTCTAAAACATTATCCAAAGAATATGGAAGAGAGGGGTATTGGTACTTCAGGGCCATGAGCAACAGGGCGAATGGCTGATTGAATGTTAGGGTAAGAAATATCCTTTTTGTTTTTCAAATTGTACGTTGCAAGAACAAAAATAGCAGTCATCACTGTGGTTTTTGGGCTCCCTCCAAACCATTGGTATTCCAAAACGAAAGGACTGTTTTTTACATTGAAACCATTGCCTTCAACACACACTGAACAAACTTTGTGTGGGGCCCAAGACTTATCTTGATCGCCTAACTTAATACCAAAATAGGCAAAATAGACCTTTTCAACAAAAATTGAAACGTTTCTTTGTTGCTTTGTAACAGTATAATTACCACAAATGTAGCAGAAGCAATCTGGTGAGTTTCTACATCCTCTGGTAACCATTGTCCATGAAAAAACTACACAACACAAGTGAACAGACACTACTTTAAAGCACGAGTAACATCAATATGTGATGAACAGCACAGAGTAAAGATGTACTGTGAACTGAAGCAGTGAACAATAGCTCACTGCTTGGTGATGGAGGGGGAAGGGGCAGCGCGACAGACTCAGTGAGACAGTAAGGGGATGGGGAAGGGGAGAATGCAGGGACAGGTACTGTCATAAAAATACTGCTGGTTTCTCCCAGTTACACTTTATTTACGTATAACCCATGTAGTTTTAAATTTTTAATTCAACTAAAAATGCAATATAGTTTTATTTAATACTTTTTAAAAGTACTTCAGGCTAAATAACAGTTAATGGAGATCCATAAACCAAAATTAAAACTCACTAGAGTACTGAGATAGGTGTACAAAATAGCGAAAACAGCTAAAACTATACTAGCATTTTGTGAAATAACTGTACGTGATGGAATTTGTTCATTATTTTTTCTGAAATCAGCACTGAAAACACTACAAAAATCACTTATCAAATTTAAAACAATTATTATGTCGCAGACGTGTGTAATTAGAGATGACAACGGTAAAGAACTGTATTCAACGATATTTCTTAAACGCACGCGATATAAAGCCAACCAGGGAACCAGACACGAACACCTGATAAAAAAAAGGAGCACGGTGTCTGGGGACAACACCGAAGGAAGTTAATCAGAAGACCGGAAAAATCCGCTTGACGCGCAATCGTCGCAAGAGGTCCCCCACATCACTCCCCTCCCAGTGGTAACAAATGAAATCCAAGTACTTTGCAGGAAAGTGGACGTGGCGTCCGCACTTGGTCGTAGCAGGTTTGGGCACGACAGCATCTGGTGTTGAGCTGGAGGCTGAGGAAGAGGTTCAAAGCAGCTGGGAATGGTGGCTGGCAATGCTGGCAGAGACGGAGTAGTGGATTTAGCAAGCGCGAACGCTCTAAATCTCGTTCTCAGTCCAGGTACAGATCATCTCAGTCACATGAGTTTATTCAACCTGCAGTTGGCCCTTATCGTAGGAAATGGGGAAAGAAGGCCTTGAAATGTGTGATTCCCTGTTCGTACAAAGCTAAAACTCCGGAAAACTTCTAGCCCCCTCTCCCGATGCGACCAATGGGAGTGTGGGCAAACAATCACGTCGGGGTCACCACTTTAGTTGTTATTAGAGTCTGGTGTTGTAGACGAATAATAATTAGAGAGAACTAGGGAAAAGAACTGTATTCAACGATATTTCTAAAACGTAAACACATAAACATAAAGCCAACCAGGGGACTGGACTCAAACACCTGATAAAAAAATAAGGAGCGCGGTGTCAGGGGACAACACAATGGTATATGTGCTGTAGGCATTGCCTGTAGTGTTGGAGAGGGTACCTAGCTTTACAGACTTTACCCCTCTCCAGCCAGCATCACTCATCACTTTAGGGGGGATTTCCAGCGAAACCTCGGTCCCCACGAGGCCAATCCCATGGCTTCACAGCCGACAACGCCCTAAAGGCCGCAGGCTGAAGCCCCCGTGGTACCCATTCTATTTGGCTGCACCTTGAGCAGCCTAAGGACCTGAATGGGTGGCAGGCCCCAGTGCCGGAATTGCCAAGAGGCGTTCTGCCGGCACCTACGCTTTATCTCCATGGGGGTACGGGGATTGGACTTGCCCCCGCACCAGCCATGGAGAAGGGTGTCAGGCCGTCTGTTACGGCTTGAACTGTGATCCCCATTCCGCTGTGGCGAGGGCGGACTACTCTATATTCGGCCGCCCTCGCCCGCGACCCACCCAACTCACTCTACTCCTATCCCTAACTAACACATTCACACATCCATTCAACCCTTAAATACACTCACACATTTCCCGATGGTGCAGGGGCGGACTACTCGATATTCATCCCCCCTGGATCCATCCCTAAAACACCTAACCTACTCTACCTAATCCTAACACACATATACACACATTCATACTCATACACTCATATTTACACTCAGCCCTTAAATACAATCATACCGACGGTCCAGGGATGGGCTACTTGATATTCGACCATCCCTGGCACCGCCCACTCAAGACACCAACACATAACACAGACACAAATACACACTCTAAACACCTACTCCTAAGGCCCTGCGCACATTCCCTAATCTAGTTTCTTCCCTAACCTTTAACACCTTTTCTCCAAACCACTTCCACCAAATAAAACTTCCCTGGTTCCTGAACATAGTCAAGTCCCACTGGCTTCCTATTCTCATTAACTCGTTCCTCGCCCTATTCCTTTCGTTTTCATAGCTGACACAGTGGAACACTCACACAGCCCGTCAGCCACCAGCAAAAACGCACGGAGCTTCTTACGGAAGTCTCCGTGGCCGGTGACTAGCTGGGAGGTGTAGAATCCGAAACCTTGCCAGTGGGTCTCAATCCTATCTCGAACCTGTGGCAGCCACGCGTACGTCCATCTGCCTTCCTCGCTGGAGCTCCATCTTTCCTGCCACTCATCGATAACTAACTTGTCGATGAGGGCCTTCCTCTTTCTACCTTCGAATTCTCTGCCGCTCCACATCACACGTCCCTGACAACACGCTCCACGGACAGCACAGAAGGAAGTTAATCAAAAGACCGGGAAGATCCGCTCCTGCGCGCACTCGTCCCAAGAGTACTCCACAAAGTAATCGGTTAGTTCAGCCAGTAGGTAAATTACTAAAGTTAACGTACCTGTTTGGTGAGTCCGTCTCCTCTGGCTCTTGAATATCTTTGCCAGCTACTCCAAGGCAACTGGACACGAACCTACCAAAATACGGGACTGCATCGCCTTACTACATAAACAATACCAAAGACGAAAACTGAACGTATTAGAAGACGTGGAAATCTATAAACTAAAAAAACTTCAATGGACAGATCATAAATGAACAAACCTACACAAAATGCGACACAAACGGAAACAACCAACTGACGGATTTACTGCCCACCCTAGGCAAAAAGACTTAGGGCCGTTTTTCGAACAAAACAGCGCTGATCGTGATCCAACTGATCTCGGCTAGATAAGTAAATCAAGGCTAGACTCTTTCGTTCCCACCATGCTAGCCAAGATCACTGTGGAATGTGGTTAGGACGCTTAAGGCCCGTCTTCACCAACTACGTTGATCCCGTTTAGAGTCGATTAACAGCACCTCCTGCCACAAAAATGGGCTTCACCAGATTGGGTTAAACTCTAGTCCTGATCACACGTTAACCCCAAAAAGTTGGGCGGTTAGGTCTGGTTAGCTCTCATCTTTCTTTATGACATTCTGATATTCGAGTATTCGCTTCTATTATTGTGAATAATTTACGTATACCTTGGAACAATGATAATGGATACTATGGACAGCACTAATGGAGCTCCTGCCACACCTACTGCATACCAGTAACTACACACCGGTGGCTTTCGTGGACGACCTCATGGTCATGGTCGAGGCGGATCATTTGGCAGTGGCCAAGCTGCACTTGCGTCGCGTTGCTCGGATTGTAACCATCTGGTGCACCCGCCAGCGTCTGCTGTTAGCCTGCGAGAAAACGCAACTCGTGGTACTGCTCTCAAAGCTCTCCCTGCCCTCCCACCGGTTGAAACTGGCCTCTGGAATGCACGTGACCCCCGCGACCTCGGCCAAGTACCTCGGCGTCATCTATTCTACTGGCGGCAGCCCCACCAAGCACCTAACTTTTCTTCATGCCAAATGCTCGATGCTCACAAGTCACATACCGGGGTAGCCAACTCTTGGTTCTCCTGAATCAAAAGTGGGCTATAACTATACCCCAGATCCGACGGAATTAATTTCTCCCCCCTCCTCCCATGGCTGAAAACTGTGCCGACCTGAAAGGGAATAAATGCAGGAACGGGAAAACAAGGAAATCAAAGGACTCGCCTTTTTTCGCGTGACTAACGCTTTTTTCCGGCCGGGGAACACTGGATTTAGCAACGGGAACTGTAGCGCATATATTAGCTCTCTGAACTATCCAGATGAGCACCAAGATGATGGATGGTGTGATGGTTACCTGTGTACGTTCAGGATATTGCGCTCTTTGGTAATAAATAACAGCTTCTACGTGATGGGTTAGACGCGTGAATGGTCTGAGACAGAGGGCTATAAATACGGCAATATATGATATTATCGTGATGTAGAGTTTCTCTGGTCCAGGCACAACACAGGGAAAATAGCTGAATTGAAATGTTGAAAAAAAGGAATGTTCCAACCAGTCTAACGATGCCGCATGAGGAACTGAATGATTCAAAGGAATCGGGATAGGAAATAAAATAACTGCAGAGCGCACGGAAAACACGAAGTCGGAACGGGAATAATAATAAAAAGGCAACAACTACAACAATACAGGTCAAAACGAAAAAGGATGGCAAATGATAATGAGTGTAGACCCAATGGGGGAACGAGCCTGGCCTGGCTTGGCCTACTGGCTCGTTGTCCATCGAAGGGCGCGTGCCTGTATGCTGAGGCAGTCATCTACTGCCAGCAGCGGAGGCACTGCGCTGTGATTGCGCCAGAGCAAGGACGCAGGAGAAGACTCACTCGTCCTAGCCTCATCTAGAGGGGGCGCCATGATTCCAGGCACTTCCGCCGAACCTCCGCCTTGCTGGCGAGGAACTGCCCTCCTCTTGCCTCAGGAAACTGGGCGCGCTCTCTGGCACAGCTATAAAGCTGGCAGGCGAAGAGCACGTGGGATGAGCTCTCCATGGCAGCCCCACAGGGGCAGTCACTGAAGGGGTGGCAGCTAAAGAAGTGCAGCGGCTCGTTGAAGGCTCCATTGCTGGAGAGCAGCAATGCACTCTCGGCCGTAACCTGCACTCTGCAAAGGACGGCCGCCACTAGCCCATCCGTAACCTCCCGTCGATGTTTGGGAGCATGCTGTGGAGGTGCCGCGCAGTGGGACCCTCGTCCCACCGCACCTACCACCTATTTATGAGTGCTTCCTGAGCGAGAGCTAGTCTCCTCTCAGGGGATTTCTCCTGTTGTAGCGAGGGGAGGAGGGAACTAATGTAAACAGTTTGATAGCGCTGCTTCCAGTTGTGGTTGGAGACGGAAGCGGCTTTGAGTGAGTCACATTAGTAAAATATACGGCGGAAACATGAACCACTTCGTCGCGTCAAAAAGAAACGAAGCGAAAGCTTAACTTCCAAGTCCCACAAAAGAATATTCTCAATTAACACCAACCGCCAAGCATAACCTTGTTTCAGAAATCGCCCTTGGGTGATCGTTCTGGCCAGGCTTGTTCCAGGCAGCTAGTACGGTTCATGAAGGTTTTTGAATCCCAAGGTTGATTTCATGTCACAAGCCTACTTCTTCAGAGACCACCCCATGATGCCGCTCTCTGTCCACTTCCCAGATGACAATGCACCAGCAACCTGTTCGCAGACTGTGTCATGACGCCTGACGTAGCTCTCACAGATTCAGTAAGGGCCGGTTTATGAATTCTTTAGTTAAAACGTTGATTAGGTAGCGACCTGTTAACGATAATCATGGAGTGAAAAAATTCTTGAGCTCGGATCGCGTTTATCAATCGGCAATTGACTAATAGTTAGCTAGCGAGAGTTTTTACGCGGGGAAGAAGGGCTGCCACTACGCTCAAACGAGAATCCCTCGAACGAAGAGGCGACTTGGCGAGTTTTCCTCCAAAACAATGTGTTGGAGAGTTGGTACCATTGGGCCTTCATTTGCCGCCTGTCGATTTCATTATTTGACATTTTCATTCACAGATGACATTTGACATCAGTTGCAGAATTGTTAAATGATATATTTGTGATCTTACTTGATACTTTTCTCTTTTTTTTCAATTCTTTTCTTATCTTCTTACTTCTCATTCTTTTCTTACTGCTCTACTTCTCGTGTAGCTCATTTTTCGTATTGTGATTATTTTTGTTAAGTGTTTGTCGTGATTTTTTTCCGTCGATTTTATAACTTTCCGTCGTGAGTGGGGCAAGCATAAGTAAAAAAATGTTCCTCGAAAACGTCACGTGTAGTATTCAAAATTAATCATACACCAAGCAACTTTAAAAAATTTGAAAAACGATACATGATGCTTCTCAACGCCAAATGTGCGGTGTGTTTCACTCAAATTGACATTTTCACGTGTGTACAGTCGATAACACCAGTGGTCAGTGCCATTCTAGCCCTGTGGTAAAACGCTCTTTGGGCTTTTGAGATTTTTTCTTCTCCGAATATCGTCTTTAAGAAAGTAGGGGCAAATGAACAGTGGTCTGGGAAACTAGTTTCCCAATGAGGGAGCCAGGAGTTTTACTAACGCCACAAAAGTCGCCTACAGCTATTAGCATCGAACCTGCAAAGAGAAAACAAAAATGGTTATTTACGTGCTCTACTACCACATAATTCTAAAATGTATACGAATAATCGCATTGAATTGTAATGCCCATTTTCTTTATACAGCCTCATTAAAGTAGGATGAGAGCTACGTGATTGGCCACAAAGACAATTTGATTGAGTTTTCTTCAGATATTTACGTTTCAAACTTTGCCAAAGCCCCCATTTCAGAACATGGTGTGTGCGATTGTGAACAGAGAGAGAATGACTGAACCCAGTCAACTCACGCTTGATATTCACGATCCCACACCCACATTAGACGGTGACACAAAATTATAGTTTTCATTGTGGTCAAAACGCATAATTATCACCTCATAAGGTACGAAATAGAATTTCAATCATAATCAGCAACAACCAAATTTATTCAAACTCAAACAGCTAATTCCAAAAGAATCAAAACAACTTCCCACAACATAATCGTCTTGGCATAGTCTCGTCAAACGTGACTCATTATTGGTTACTCAAACAATGACATAACGTAATTAGGGATAACTATAGATTCCTCGACGTTCTTCTTTATCAGTTTATACGTACACATTGTGAACACCATTGCACTATGCTGCATTATTAGTGCATTGCGCTGAACGTACGAGGGGACTAGAGAACTCGTGATTAGTCGAACCCAGACATTTGAACTACTAGAATTGAAACGTTAACATTCGATGAAAGCTCTTAATTACTTGTCGAACTTGACGTAAGTTATATCATGCACATAAGTAACGTGGTAGGTCGATAAAATATTAGGTCTGTACTTACCGAGACCGTAGAACTTGAGCGTTAAGAGGAGTTTCGTCATAGGCGTAATTGCGTGATTGCGATTGCTTGGCGATTCTATTCGCGTTCGAATTAGCGAAGAACCTTTAGTCAAGCTAGCAAATGACATTGATAAACCGGCCCTAACTATGACACATCATAAACGGCGTGAAAGTACCGATAATCCTTCACATGGATGCCCTCTGAAGCCCACTCTGTTCATACCGAAGTGTATGGATAGTCGCCTGAGTTCACATCCATCTCCCGAACTATGCATGCAGCTTACTGGGCTTAGGGGCAGACGGAGTCGGTTTCGACATGAGATTCAGATGTTGCGGTTTTTAGTCCGACTCCACGAAAGGGAACTAGGAGGTCCTTTAATTCGAGACCGTACAACTGCTGCGGCCTCTTTCTATCGGAGCGACTGTAAACCGTTCTTCTCTCAACGTTTACTTCACAAAGAGAGTGAAGTATTTTGAGAGGCCCTTAGATGCGCTCATCTCTCTAACACTCAATTCTCCGCTTTCATCCTTTCCCAAGTTCCTCGCAAACCTTCCCAACCCACCATTTAACGATGTGCTCCCGAAAGAGTCCAAGGCGCGGCTACAACACAAAGCTAACCTAATAACACCTTTGTAAGCTGCAGTGTAGGCTAATTTATATTAATGATAATACCTCGCTCAACGGAGGTTCCCCCGAGTTTTTAATTAAATGAGACTACGGTGAAGAGGAGTCGACCTTCTCTTTTTGAAGAAAATGCCTCGCTTTCAAACTTCCCTATCTTGACCAAGTCCTCTTTCATTAGCGAGCGGAGCAACTTCCGCGGAAACGAGATGGAGAAAAGTCTCAGCAACTGTGAATCAGTAGTTAGATAATCCAAACGCGGTTTTCAAGTCAGCGAATAATCTTAGATGGACCGACTCGACCGCACAGACTCCCGCTAGGTTTCCTTCGATTGAAACATTAACTTGTGTAACGCCTGAGCTGATGTCCAACAGCGTTCTCATCGGAACCATCCCGGGGCCTCTGACGACAGCTTCTCCGGCATCTGCCCAACTACCGGATGATGAGTCGATACGTGTTCAAATTTTTTGCAGTTGGCGCAAAACTTGCATTCATGCTACAGGATCTTCTAGCCCATGTTTTGATCTTTGCATCTATTTCATAGACTATCCGTTGAGCCTAATTATCAATACACTGGAAAAGCACCCTTAGCGAGCAAATAACAAATCGTTGTCTTCAAAACGTCACGGTTTTTTTTTTGTAAAACTTACAGGCCGCTGTATACTGAACTTAGTGGGGTTGCAAATAGGTATGGTATATTGCGCACCGAAATGTTTTGTTACGATTGCAACGCTTCCCTGGCCCTTTGGGTAGAGGAAAGAAAAAAGGTTTTTATTTTTACCTAATTTTGTCGAGGCACGTTTAAATGAAAGACTGTGGCCTGTCCGAGGAAAGTATCTGGGGAACGTCAGGGGAAAGGATCTGTGGAACTTTGGAGAAAAGGATTTGGGGAACGTAGGGGGAAAGGATCTATGCAACGTCGGGGTAAAGGATCTATGGAACATAGGGGGAAAGGATCTATGGAACGTCAGGGAAAGAATCTGTGGAACGTTGGAGAAAAGGATCTGTGGACTGTCGGGGAAAAGGATCTGTAGAACGTCAGGGAAGAGGATGTGTGGAACGTTGGAGAAAAGGATTAGGGGAACGTAGGGGGAAAGGATCTATGCAACGTCGGGGTAAAGGACCTATGGAACGTAGGGGGAAAGGATCTATGGAACGTAATGGAAAGGAGCTGTGGAACGTTGGAGAAAAGGATCTGTGAACCGTCGGGGAAAAGGATTTGTAGAACGTGAGGAAAAGGATTCGTGGGTTGTTGGGGAAAAGGATCTGGGGAACGTCAGAGAGAGGGACCTATAGAACGTCAGAGGAAAGGATCTGGGGGACATCAGGGAAAACGTCACAATATTTATTCAATGCAATGAAGTGAGAAGAGTTTGTGTACAAAAGGGCGACACAAGTGGAGGATTCGTAATATGCGTGAACTGGCGAGGTTAACTGTATTGGAAGGAGATAGCGCACTGTATGGGCGGAGAATAGATATAGGAAAGTCTCTGAGTGGGCACAGGGAGACAAGTGTGACTTTCAAGAGAGTTCGTAGCTGAATGAATTTTGGAAGGAGCTGTCTCTTGTCGAGAGGAATTTGAAATTCAGAAGAGGGAAAATAAAGGAAGGAAAACCCCACTTCAGGGATATCCGCTGCCATTAGAAATAACCGCGGACGTGGAATTTCTGCAGGTACGAGGGGGAAAGAGGAGACAATGACTATGTCATTAAGCGACAGGGAGTCCCGTTAAGGCAAATGTGGGGAACACTAAGGTCAAAAGACTTGGACTGATTTGACTTGCGTCGAACAGGATGTATGGACCATCGGGGAAAAGGATCTGTAGAACGTGAGAGAAAAAGGTGTGGACTGTCAGGGAAAAGGGTGTGTGAAACGATGGATAAAAGGATCTGTAGAACGTAGGGGGAAAGGATCAATGGAACTTCAGGGAGAAAGGATCTGTGGGCGGTTGGGGAAAAGGATCTGTAGAACGTGAGAGAAAAAGGTGTGGACTGTCAGGGAAAAAAATGTGTGGAACGTTGGAGAAAAGGATCTGTTGAACGTCGCAGAAAGGATCTATGGAGCGTCGGGAAAAATTGATCTGTGGAGCGTCACACAAAGGGACCTTTGGACCATCAGAAGAAAGGATCTGGGGAACATCAGGGAAAAGAATCCGTGGAACGTCGGTATTTGGCACAGGCCGAATTAGTTAGAACATTGAGCTCGGGCCTTTCCCATTCAGTCCACCTATTTCTGACCCTTTCTCCATAGCTGCGGGAAAGACTGGCCTGCCTCTTCAGTTATTTCCTAAGTTGACAACAGATTTCCCCCTTTCGTGACTTTCCAAATTATTCTCCCCCCCCCCCCACAATTTTCTTCCTCTCCAACAAACAGTTCTTCCCAATTGAGACTCATCTCTCAGCTCTCAGGCCACTCACAGCTTTACTCACTCTCTCTCAGCTCGAATTCCCCGGTGCAACCAGTTCACGTATTCAGAGCCCCCTTGTGCCACGCTAACATACACTCGCCCAAACTCCCATCCTTTAGTCTTGTACTCAGAGAAATATCGTTCTAACCAAGTGACCGTGTAATTAAAACGCTACCGGGTTAAGCTAGTGTATTAATACAGTCCTAAGTCTCGTTTTTCTCGTCTTCATGCAACCAACATGCAGGGAAAAGGATCTGTAGCACGCCGGAGAAAAGATTGGAGACTTTTGGAGGTCGGAAGGGTTTTTTTTTTTTCGAGGACGCCAATAAGCTTTTGATTAAACTAAAAAAGGGGTTTTTCTGAACATTTTCGAATTCTTTGGTTGGCACTAGCAGATTTGTGTGAATAATCGCGCCAGATAAGTGACGTTTCATAAAATTTCTGAACGAAATAGGCAAAATCGCACGACGGGACAGTCAGGAGTGTTTAGCATAACTCAGCTCGCCTGGTTTGAACGTCGTAAACCCTCAACGCATAAAGGGAAACGTTTACAGCGATTGAATACTGTACTCAGTTGTGAACCAAAGACTCTCAACGCGGGAAAATAGTTACAGTGCGTACTCTTGAGTTTGACTTGCGTTGCGCACTGAACGGAAAATCTGATAAGTGCCCCTCAAATATTGAGTTGGTCGGATCTACAGGGAATTTACTCTTGAGCTTCTACTAAGTTCTAACTTCGTTACTTTACCGACGTTATCGGCTAAATGATGCCCAATTACATTTGCCGAGTTCAGGAAGGAAACTTACAACAGAAGCCTAACGATAACTTTCATCTCGGTTCTAGAAGGAAATGTTTCGACCGTACGGGATGTGCCCGGATTCAACTTAAATTAGTGTAAAACGTTACGTTTGTCGGAAAAGACGATTCTGTAGTAATAGTGACCGCTAGACCACAAAAATTGAAAACACTGGATCCCTTGGAGTCTTATGACACATTAAATTTCATTGCATGAACATTTCGTTGGGAAAATGAAGTGACTAGGATATGTGGAACGTCAGGGGCAAAGGATGTTAGGGAAGTCGGAGAAAAGCATCTGTGGAACGTCGAAGAAAAGGATCTGGGGAATGGCGGGGAAAAGGATTTGTATGATGTCAGTGCGCCCCCACAAAAGAACGCCACTAGCGCCACCAACCTTTGACGCGAGCAGTGAACTGAAGGACTCAAAACAGTGCGTTAGCTTGATTGTCTTGGCGTGGCATCTCCTTCGGTTTATTATTCATTCTCAGTTTAAAGGCATGGTGATTTTAAATGTAAGAAGTAAGAAATGTAAGGCAATGTAAGAAAGTAATAAAAAAATCCTTCTTTGTAACTGGGTTATATTCCACAATCCGTTCCATGTGACATATACGGAGAGCCACCAGAGAATAAATCGTCATTCGCCGGAGCCAGAAATCGAATAGAATGAGAGTTACGAGATCCCCCGACCTTTTGCCGTCAACTCCGTCTTTACTCTGAAGGCTTAACAGCCAGAACGACTCCGATGAGCTGAATCCCCGTTCCATTCCTTGTCACCGCATTATCCAACCGTGCATGCAATACGAAAGCGAAGGTTATAATTTCTCCTCCACCTGAGCACACTTTGCACCCGCCACACACCAACCTCCTGTCAGCATGACTCCTTAACATCCTCCCGATTGCCTTGCATCGCCAAGAAAACGTCAATATCGTCGTTGTTCTGTTGTATTCAGGTCATGTTTCATATCGTTTACTAGTATTTTTCGATGCTGAATCGAATGGGATGGGTCTCGGAGGTGTGAGACTGCGTCAAACTGGGTAACCAGGAAAATATCGGAAATATTGGTTATTGTGTCAGACATTATCCAATCGGCAATGTCGGTTCGCTATGAATATGTGGGGGACCTCTTGCGACGATTGCGTGTCAAGCGGATTTTTCCTGTCGTTGTGATTAACTTCCTTCCTGTGTTGTCGTCAGACACCGCGCTCCTTATTTTATTATCTTGTTTTCCACTCCTGTCACCTGATTGGTTGAGTCGCTTCATGACCATGCCCTTTCAAGCACAACACCAACAAGGTGTATGTTCATCAGGACCTTGCTACTGCAGCCCTGTATTTGTGTTTCTTTTGAGAAAGCCCAGTTTTCTCATTGCTTTTGAGCATATTTCACCAATATGGGCCGAAAACGTAAAACCCTTCATCGATCAAAACTCCGAGATCTCGCACCAGGGTTTTACATTGGAGCGACGCCCCTCTATCGAGTAGTCGTGCTGTGGGCTGGATACTCCTCGACTGAAAGTGACCACTGAGCACTTATCAATATTCGGGCTAAGCTCATTCTTCGAATACCATCCATGCAAGGCTGTAAGAGCATTCTGAAGAACCAAACAATCGCTCATTGAGTCCACTCTCAAAAAAATCTTCATACCATCTGCGAATAACAGATGTTTCACAGTCCCCTCAAACAGTTTACTCACGCCATCAATGAAGATGAGAAATAGTAACGGGCCCAAATGAGATCCCTGGGGCACACCCGATGTGGCAACGAACGAATCAGAGACTATGTCCCTCAGTCTGACAACCAGACGACGGCCCAGCAAATAACTCCTCGGCCATGCAAGTAACGACCCAAAAAAAACCAAAAGCCTCCTGCAGGCCTGCCAGACATAAACCCATGTTGGTGCAGCGATAGATGGGGACGCAGCAAAGGTGCAATCACCATAATCTTTTCCAATACTTTAGGTAATGTGCTATTTTGTACTAGCTATCAACACTTTTTTACACCACCTCTCTTTCTTCCCTTCCCTCCCTCCTTGCAAATCCAAACAGTAAACCGTAAAAAACTACGTAGCTACAGGTTTTACTTAATGCTCCGGAATTTATTGATCTGCTGCTACTTACGCGACGATCTCCATTCAAAAATATGTAACAATCCGCCGTTTTTGATGGGGGAAAAAGTATTGTTTCGATCACGATGATAACTATAGTTAGTCTTGAGACGATTTTGCCGTTACTCCGATTTCGGCTAATAGTGGTGATGCGTGTGGCTCAGAAATTTTCGACGAAACGCGATACATTCTGCGAACGTCGCCTCGTTCCCATATTCCTCTCGTAGCTCTCCCTCCGTTGTATTACAAAAATAATATTCACTCGATTTAGGAGAGCCCGGGCGTATTTGTACAGTGACACTGAGCTCGTTCGTTTGGACCGAAAGAGCGTTTGGAGAAAGGAAACTCGGACGAAAACTTTTCAGAGCTTTGTCGTCGCGGGAAAAGTCGAATCTGGTTAACCCTTACGAGCTCTGTCTCGGCAAATACTCGAGTCGGTAGTGTAAACACCCGATTCTAATGTTTGCAGGGAACCAATCGCGTTACATGTTAGCGAATTTCTCCCGTAGTTCTTCAACGACATTCCGCAATCTTATTTTCTTCTCTCCGAAAGGAAAGAAAAAAACCCTTTCTTCGTCGAAGCTCAACTTTTGACGAATAACTTACACAGAGAGGTCGTACACGATGGGTTAAAATTTAGAGTATGCTTTCTCGCGTCCAAAAATGGCGGGAGCCTGAGCATCTCACGCTATTTGGGAACTGTAATGCCAGAGCAGCAGTTTTTTTAGTTTAAATTCTCACGTTATTGTGTCTTGTGACTAATATTGTTCATCTATTCCATGGCAGGCCGAATCAGCTCGTTTTTTTTTTAGCTCCGAACGTCCACGCTTGAGTCATGGTGTCCCCGAGCACTGACCCCCCTTTTGTTGTACCTGTGGGAAGTCCCGCTCCTCAATTATTTCCAAGGGACAACGGATTTCCCCCTTTCCTGGACTTTTCAAAAAATATCCTTTTCCCTACCCTTCGTTTTGCTTTTCTCTCCTCAACAGACAGCTCCTTCCAAGTCAGTCATCCATCAGCACTCGCAAACGACATTCGTTTCCCAGTTCTCCCAACCATTTGTCTCTCAAGTCTCGTGTTACTCACGATTCACTCTCTCCCCATTTAATGTTCCATAACCAGTTCACGTGTATTTAGAATCCCCTTGTTCACGTTTATGTACTTATAATGGGCCGTAAAATACGCCTTTTGTGCAGCGGCAAGCAGTGGGTGAACGCCCGTTGAACCCGATCCTCGCTACCGACGTGCTGCTACGGGGAAAGTGGCAAGTAGTGAGAGTTTCCAAGAAATCAGGCCCCTGTGCTGGGGAGACTTCGGCAGCCTCTCGTTTTTTTCCCTGTTGATGCCTCGTACTCCCTTTTCCTCCCGATACGGAAAGTCCCAAACTCCCGCCACTTCTCTCGCCTTCCGACTTCTCATTTTTCAAATTTCAGGCCGTTCGAACGAAGAGAGAAGACAACGCTCCTAAAGTGGGTCATTTATTTTGTTTACTTAGTTCGACATGCCATAGGCAGGTTCAGCAAAAAGGACACTTATTATTTTAGATTCATTTTAAGCCAAAAGGTCAACTATTATTTATTTTCCCCAAATTAAATTTTATTTTATCTTTAGTCGTTCCTGTTGATTTCTCTAAGTTTACCCTTTTATTATTTTATTTCGGGTGGGATTCGACCCCTACAGTTATTTCTTTTGTTAATCAATAGTTGTTCATTATTCGTCACAATACTCTGAATAATCTGATATCGCTATTCTGCCAAGTACTATACAGTCCTCACTCATGCTCACCACGTCCATTTCTTTCTCAGTTCAAGCTCCCCCATTCGTGCGTCCAACGCATGCGAATAGGAAAAAAAAAGGTAGGTGAGCCGCATCACACAACTTTCCTTAGGTCTACAGCAATTGCCTAACGTTCGTGTCTTTTTCTACTAACTCAATCCGTTTTTCGCTTAATTCAATTGAACTTGGTAAAACACCATTTCGCAGGCAGAGACAGACCTGTGCGGGGGGGGGGGGATATGCAAATACATACGGCGTTGTAAGGCTTTTGACGGCTTTGCAGGTTGGAGGGGAGATATCTGGAGACCGACCATTTCTAAACGTTTTTATTCTCAAAAAAAATTGTGTCTACAGCGTAATCGAACCTCCTTCTACCGATTGCTCAATAATGACCAGGGCATGAGTGGAAGCAGCGCAATAAATTCTGGCAGCTACCGCTGTACAACTGTGCTACCGCGAAGTGCCAAGTTCAAATGAACTGAGTGAGTAATAAATTGAATTAGTAGAAAAAGACATAAAACCTTTGAATTTACGTAGAGCTATGGACAGTTGTGTGATGCGTCACACTGGTATTTCTCAATCTCACCAACACACCTCAATCTCACGGACATACAGACCTCTCAAATGCTTTTCGGGCTCCGCAGTCTTTGAAATGTAAAGGTTGATAGGAAGCTCAAAAGGTTTTTTCGGCGGATTACTTATCCTTTCTTCCTGGTGCTAAAGCAAAAACATAACGTAACGCCCCTCACCTTCTTTCCATCGTATTTCCGGACACGGGAATGTTGAGCGATTAGCGCCCTCTAACGCGGTAGTTGGATGCGTGAAAAGGCTGATTAATCGTCGAGAAGAGGAAAGGTAATCAGGAGAAGTTTACTTGAGCGGTTGGCTCGCAAAAAGGGGGAAGGAGGCATTCAGTAGGTGAGGAATAAGGGTAAGGCGAGTGATTGTTCCTTAAGTGCCGAGTAACTGGAGGAAATCAGTACTGCGGAGGGAGCAAAAGGGCTTGACGAAGCAAAAGGAGCCTTTCGTATTTAGCGTTCAAAAGGAGGGCACAGCCCTGAATAATTCACTAAGGCTAATCCCGTGTTGATTCTGCGACTGTTGGTAACGCGGAGATGGCAGCTAAGAGGTCTAGCCATCAATATTGACTAAGCCGGTGAGTCACTTATGATTCAGTTGGAACGCGCTGAAATAACCGAAGGAACTCAGCGGAAAGTAGCGCATTAACAGGGCGTTTTAGGGCATTTTCCAACGTGTTTCGGCTCTTAAGCCGGATCTTTTTTAATTACCTCACTAAGCGCCCCAGCTGATAACTCGTTCACATTTCAATTGCATGTACCTGGTACCTGTTACATTTCGCAGACATTGTTTTCTCATATCTTTTACATTCCACAACCCACAGGGTAACCGAAGTGTTGCAACCGTGCAAAAGACAGGTTAAACGAAATGTCCCCTAGATTGAGCCAACTGTTATGGGCACGATCGGATTCAGCTTTGACCTGGAACACTGGAGCCCCTTCTATCGGGCAGAGCCGTTCAAAGCAGCTCCGATCAAATCTGAAGAGGAAGAAAACTGCTGAAGAACAGGGAGAGGGGGGACCGCATTGCCCCGATCGGGAGGTTAAGAAAATCAGGTCCTTGGCACGCAACGAGGGATCGGCCTATTCCTCTTCCAGACATCTACGACTTCATTTCTGTGGAATGGAAGCAAATATACGATACTTTGTTAAGAACAAGGGGCCCCCTTCGCAGATGCCGGATCGCTGCTGCCTAATCAGGCCCTACACCGAACGCCGCTGCTCAAGCCCAGCGCCTTATGCTCCACCACACTCCAGTCACCAAAAACCTGATCGCTCCGTGCCCAGCAACCACAAGCGTACCTTCCTACCTGCCTGTGCCACCGCCCATCGCGCCTCCTCGCTACCCGCTCAAGAAGAGATGATAAGGACCTCCCTTGGGAAAACGCCTAACCACCCCATTGCCACCCGATCATGAGGTCTTCTCGCAAGGGGGAGTGATGTTATGGGCACGATCAGAGTAAGCTGTGACCTGGAACATCGGAGCCGCTTCTATCGGGCAGAGCCATTCAAAGCAGCTCCGATTAAATCTGAAGAGGAAGAAAACTGCTGAAGAACAGCAAGAGGGAGAACTGCATTGCCGCAATCAGAAGGTTAGGAAAATCGGGTCCTCGGTGCGCAATGAGGCAGTCGCCTATTCCTCTTCCAGACGTCTACGACTTCCCTTCGCTGCTCTGTCCTATCTGTATACCTGTGGGCTTTGGCTTTTTCTGTGGAACGGAACCGAATATACAATACTGTGTTAAGAAGGAAAGAGGTATTATTGTGTGAAGCCCGAAACCATCCTACAACACAACCAACCCCGTCGTATGATTGCAAGTTGCCGATAGCTCAAATTACCACTGACGCATGAAAGTAACATTCAAAAATACAATTGCCACCAGGGAGGGAGTGCATTAAATGCAATGAAGTGAGTAGCGTTTTTGTACAAAAAGGCGACACAGAAGAACGACTCGGAAATATGCGTGAACTGGTGGAAAACTGTATTGGAACGAGAGAGCAAGCTGTAACCAGACACAAGGAGACGAGTCTTCCGCAATAGTTCATAGCTGAACGAATGAATGAAATTTGGAAGGAGTCGTCTCTTGTGGAGAGGACTCTGAAATTGAGGAGAGGGAAAATAAAGCAAGGAAAAAACTGCAAATTATTACACAATGGTTTATTATTCTCATGAACAGCATGACCTTGTATTACTGCTCCGAGACCCATTCCATTCGATTCAGCATCGAATACTAGTAAACCATAAGAAACATGACCTGACTACAATGGAACTACGGAAACTAAATATTCCCCCGGCCCCAGGCGCCCGTAAACGTCTGTAGGCATTTATGACCCGATGGAGGGGTGTGCGGAGGAAGTGGGAAATTGGGACGGGGGCTTCCAGCGAACTCGTTGCGAGTCGAAAGGGCGTTGCGAGTTGAAAGGGCGTTGCGAGTTGAAAGGGCGTTGCAATTCGAGCGCGGGTGATTGAGTTTGATATGACGGGAGGGAGGGAGTACTAATGACGAAACGTTGACTTCCGCTGTAGTTCCCGCGTTATACTGCGTTTCGTTAATTTTTTTAACCATTTTTTGCCCATAACAACCATGGGATCGGATTGTCGAGATGGCGGGCACAACTAGATACCAAATGGGATTTTTGTGCGAAAGAACGAACTTTTTAGACCACGTTAAAGGCACAAAACAGCCCGGACAGCGGACATTGCAAATTTGGAATCTCCAAGTCTTGAAACGTAAAGTATCAAATTTTGAGGGGGGGTTGTGTCGTGACCGAAAACATAGGGAATAATAAACCAAAACCCAGTTCAGGGAAATCCGGTAGCCGCTAGAAATAACTGCAACCGCCGCAGCGGAATAGTGGCTATTGGCCAACAGTCGCATCATATTGCTGAAGGAGTTTATGCTGGGTGTTAAAATAATGGATGTTGTTGAAGAGTGCATTAACTAACAGAAATGTGGGAAAATAGCATTACTTGATACACTAGTTACAAAGTAATATAATTTTTTGGATGTATTATACAGCTCATAGTGAGGATGTGAATTGAATGCATAGACGTAGCAAGGCTAAATCTACTACTGAAGCTACTGACTGAATCATTCCAGCGCATGAATGGTCTTAGCACCATTTTCCTTAGAGCAACCCAGTAGGAAAGAATGTTACGGTTTCGACCAAATTTGTTTTCTCTAATATTCTTGAAATCCTTACATTTCGAGTCTCTTGAGTTCAAATATAGACACTGTTCAGCAAATTGGTCTTTGAGTGTCTCTAGACACAGTGGTGGTCCAGTAATCCTCCTCCCATACTTCCAAGACAGGTATGGGATTCATGTTTTCATTAGGCTGCGTGTCTTTGTCTCTCTCCTTTAAGGGCGACTTGCAAATTGGTTTCATGGATGGAAGCTGGTTTTTGAGAAGTAGGCTGTGAGATTGCCTTAGTCTCTCTCATTCTTCTGATACGGCAGGACAAGTACGAGGGGGTATCGGAAGGAGACAATGACAGGGGATGTCCGAGGTCAAAAGACTCGAACTGATTTGACTTGCGTCGAACAATTAGTGATTATGAATAACTTCTTTAGTGCATTTATCCCATAGTGATAACATTAAGCATCGCCCTTACTATAGGTTGTAGTTACTGTTGATCTGGACACTTGTAGTTTATAATTCAACTACCCTGGTTATAGTAACCGAACCCAAGATGCGTATCTTTTTTTGGAATTAGATAATATAGTACCAGTAGCATATTTAAGTCGTGCCATCAAAACCCGCTGTGATTCGTGTGAAGGGGGGGATGTCATTTTTTGCTTTGGAGAAAGCGTCTTCTAAATATATCTCACCGGTTCAGAGGTACCAACACAGTCAGTCTGGCGTTCTGCAGAAGCATTTATGGATTGACGGTCGTCGAGGGTTCCCTGCGACGCCGTACGAAACGTTCAAACACAAAGTGTCGACTTACGGACGTTCGTTTTCTAGACCTAATTGCGCCTCTTACCGCGAAACGACGGAACGAAGAGTTTTTCCGTGGCGGAAAAAGCGACCCACGCGGTACAACTGGTGTCCGATCGAAGCGTCTGATTACAGCACGAACGACGAACGAGATGCTCATTCGGAGGCCGAATTGAAGGACAAGACGTCGCGCTATAGGGAGGTTCGCGAGGAAAGGAGCGCGTGTAGCAACGTGAGTCGCTCGAGATCGTACGAAGGAGCATTCGACGCTCCTATTTGTAACGAATGTGCGGACGGAATGGAGGAAGAATGCGAGCATTCGTTGTTATCGAAGTTCATCCAAGTCGTGAACGACCATCAGTCGAGAACTAAATCCCTGCCCTCCTCAATCTACCCTCGCCAGGGCTATTGCGAGTGCAAGCTTCACATTGGAAATCACGACGATTGCTGCCACTGTCAGAAGCCGTACCAATGGGACAAATGTCGCTGCGTCGAACACGACGAACTTCACTCTCGCTGTTGCCGTTGCAGCCCTCGCCTTTTGAAATACTACGAAGCCTTCCTCAGGAAAAAGAAATATTTGCGCATCAACCCCTGCAAAGAGCATTCCTTGGTTTCCGACTTCATTTCAACCTCGGAACACTTGGAGCGTCAAGACCGAACGATCAAGGCCCCTCAAAGTCCCTCTCAACGCGAGAGCTCCGTTGATGAGGGAAACCACAGTCAAAATTCAAACGTGGTTTCACCCAAAACGTGTAACACTTTCAGTAGCGGGGTTAGCCCAGAACAAGGCGATAACACGATTAGAGAAATTCACTCCATGTTGACCACTATATCAAAATCATTGAAGACCCCGAGCGATTGTTGCTCGTTGAATAACTTCATCAAAGATTATACCACCAAAATACGCACTCCGTTATCAGCTGAGCGTGCGCTACTTCCGAAACGTAAAGCGCTTTTGAACAATTCGCGACCAAGGGTGCTTTTAAGAAAAGTACCTCCTCCGACTCCACCTTCAACGCGCGACTGCTGTGACGCTGCCATACAAGTTGACTCTAGCATCGTGTACGTGATGTATCCTTCAACTTACTTCCTGAAGACGTAGCCTTCATTTACTCATTTAATGTGGGTACAATGAATGATTCTTAGGGCTTTAGCAGCGGCATACCGACACGCCCGTTCTTCTAAAAACTTTCTTTGTCGGCATTAGGTGCTAATTACTACTGTCATTTTAACGTCTGAACATACGAACTATGACGTTCTTGGTGATTGCAATTGTGCAAATCACAATATTCGCACAAAACCTGATAGTAATGCCCTTGTATGGAATCTGGATTGAGCCAGTTCCTCCTGGTGACTTCAATGCGCGGCTCCACTTCTTTTCTCTCAAAGACTCTCCGTCATGCACGTCTTTCGCCTCCAGTGCGGAGGAAACAAGAAACCACGTGCTGCTCCTCTGTAGTTTCTACAACAGTGAGCGGCGATTGTTGGCAGGGCAAACGAACTTAGCAGCATTGACTGCTACATAGCAAGCCTATAACCATTTTGCAGAGTTAGCGAAGAAGGTGATGGCTAAGAAATGTGGTCATAGTTGATCTGTCCTTTTGAAACTTGCCACTCAAGTAAATAGATTAGGTGGGAGCACGGTCACACACGGGCAACAGCTCTCTACCGGGAGACTGGCTATCGACCAAATACCTGCCGTACCTCCACAGGTCTGAGTTCGGTGGATGCTGCAGGGGCCGGCCTCTTGCATATTAGCGTTACTGCAACTTCCATGACTGATATAACCCTCGGCGATGGTTTAGGAACAGTCATATAAGGAAAGAGGCCTGTGTGGAATCTGGAACACTACGTGAGTGTGATTGTGATTGGATTTTTAGCCCACTTTTATATTAAATGAGAAATATCAGGTGAGCAGGTTCCTTTGCTTTACGTAAATTCAATGGTTTGTGCTGCTAACTGAATTTCATTTGAACGCGGCAAACTACCACTTCACAGTACACCTACACCTACAGCTTCTCGTGGGCACTCCATCCGACTGGATTGAGATGTCATGTGCCACCGAAACAGAACCAGTGGGCTGGCGTCGTACCAGGGCCTGCTAGTAGACGTGATTCCAGGGATGCTTTGCGAGGACTCCACCGAACGACAAATAGCAATGGCGGAGAACTGGCTACTCGACCAATGGGAGGCATAACCATTGCCCACTGCCTGCTAGGCACGATGCCAGTAGTTGGGGACCACTTGGAAAAGAAATGGTGACGCCCCAGATTTGCAGTAATGCGGGCTGCAATGGGGCATTCGATGCGTCGCCTTTGATTTTTCAAAAGGTGGGAGTTTAACGAGTGCCCCTGTGGAGCTGGGATGGTAGTCTCCTTTGACTGCAGTGTATATGAGGATGTGAGGACCAGTAGGGTCTTCTCTTGGGCTGCTCTGCACGCTGCCCTGGGCAAGCCGGAGGAAAAACTCGCGTAGTACCAGGCAGCAGGATGGAAGTCTAACAGACGCCCTGCGCAAACTCCTGCCCAATGGCTATGCGACCTACCCCATTTTTCCCATTAGGTAGGAGGCCCAATGCCCGCTTTGGTCCCACAGCTCCTCCAGCAGGGGGCATGCCACCTCCTCTCCACCCAATGCTCAGTGAATGACTGGATGAAGATGCGCTGATGGCACCCCACCTTCCCAGCCATCCAGTTATTGTCAGGGGATGGCGCTCAACACTTACGGTGCACTGAGCGGGCGTGTCCCCTGATTAGTCTGTGAGGAGACAGTCAAGCTCAGTCTTGAGGGGCATGGGACTGAGTGGTCAGCTCTGGCAAGCCCTTTGGGATGGGGCAGTGACAGCACGTCATTCTAACTTCCGTGAGTAGTGAAATGAAGTCTAGAAGTGAAATGGTGGCAAGCCACCTTCTCAATAACCCAGCTTCTCCCTGACGTGACTGCAGTTTTTCAGGCTCTACACATTCGATGACTGCCTGTGAGGTGGGCGATTCATTCTGGACGTCCCTCACCCATTATACACCTGCTGGCTTTACACCGACGTTCAGTTGATCCCAAAGATCAATGCCACATCCCTCCTATCCAACCACTTTTGCCCAAGCCTGAGCAAACTGCTGCAAAAGGTTGGAGGAACCTGCGCAATAAAACTACCGCATATCGCCCGAGGGGGCCTGGCACTCACACCCGTAAGGTGCATAACCATGCGCCATACCTCAAGGACCAATGAGCGAGCCAGTAGGCCAGTAATGGCCTGTCCCATTTGGTGACCTGCAGCCTAGATAACCTAGATATCACGTTTTAGTGAATTTGGTTTTGCCGTTTCCTGATCAGGTGCAGACACACCCAGCCTTGAAACATTAAGGTCTGAAGAGGATTTAAAATGTTATTTTCAGCTGATCACAAAACTTTTCCCTCTGCTTCGTAGAGGCGAGGGAAGTAAAAAGAAAAGTAAATTAAATGACTACTTGGAAAAGTTGAAAGAACCTAAGCTCGGAAGTGGAGTGTTACACAGTTAAAAATGGGAAAATAGGGATATTAAACAACCCATCATGGGAATAAAAGAAAGAACCACCAGATGCATGCCTCTATCTTTTTCGTTGCACTATTGAGGATACCTAGTGAATCCTTTCAACCCCCATTAAGACTCCTACCGCTGAATATATTCACAGGTCTCAAGAGTTGCCAAGTAAAAAGAAAAGCTTCAAGAAAAAGCTTCGAAAAATGTGCGTTGTTTCATAATCGGTGCAATAAAGTTTCCAGTACCTTACCAGTTGTACAGTAAAATTAAATAGGGCCTTAATATTGAACATCCATCCAGCCCAGTGCTAACACCACCAGTTCATTGCATGTGTTATCTCTTTTCACATTAAAGGACGAAATAGAGTCAACTGGGTGAGTCTTTCCTAGCTGGTAGTGTGCTTTCTTTGATCTTTGATCAGAGGATGTCTTCACTTGTGCTTTCTCACATTACGCTACCAGCCGGGGAAGCTCTTCCGCGTTGTTGTAAAGTCAGTAAGTAGCAAGGACTGCCACCTCTTCTAATTTGAACTTGTCATGTTGATCACGAATGAAGAGGAGCCCTTCTGGTGCAGCAAAAGTTAAGCTCCCGCTTTAGCCGAAGCTCGGTCGCTCTCGAGCAAATCAACAGTTGTTCCTTAACATTAAAGCGATCCGTGTGTTTCAATTATTTCGGGTGCGGTACGCAAGCGTTGAGTTTGCTATATAAAGGTGCAGTTTGAGTCGAGGTGGTCACCGCGCATTTTCAGTTTAGGGCTGCCATTATTTAGTTTTCTTAAGGCGAGTTTCTCCTTTTTTCTTTGAGGTAGGACATATTTTTTATTTAATAACATTTATTCATTTTTAACCTTTTTCTTTCCCTACTTTTCTAACAACGCCACGTAATCCCAGAGAGTTACGTGACAATCTGCCTTATTGGGTTAGGTCCACCAGTAGGTAAATTACTAAAGTTACTCCAATACTGACAGAACGGCCAGATGATGATGTCTTTACATTGAAAGCACTTGCCCACAGTATCTCACCAGCCAGAGGAGACGGGCTCACCTAACAGGTACGTTAACTTTGGTGCCTAATCGCTCCCTAGAGGTTTGCCATAACTGATGAAAACGTTACTGTTCTGCAAATGTATGCAGTCCTCTGTATATATATGTGAGATAGGTGAGATGTTCAAAAGGACTTCTATCGCAGCACTGGGCCCCTGTAATATCAAGGCAAGCCTGAAGCTGCAATTTACCCTGAAATGCATGGCAGCTCGTCGCCTTCCTCCATACAGTGGAGGTATATGCGATACTAGGTCTAATTATGCCCCGGTAGAACCACTACCATCTTTTTACTTTCCTTGGCTCTCCAAAGTAGAAAGGAAAGTTAGGTAATCGGGTGAAAAAAAAAGTTTCAGACCCTCCTGAGTCCGAAAAACACTATTTGGGAAAATGGTCTGTCTGTCAACGATTTTTAGAGAAAACGGCCGTATCAAATCCACTCAAACTTGATATCTAGCCCGCAGGTCACCATGGGACGCAAAAATAAGGGTATGAACAAAATCCACCGAAAGCTAACCATAGTTATCATAGTGATCAAAACACCAAATATCTTTTTCTCAAAAACAGCTCTAACGATTTTGATTAAATTTTTTATATTGATAACTCCCAATAAGGAAACTATACCATAAAATTCCCATCTGTGGAAAAATGACGAGAGCAGCACAATAAATTACCAAAACCTTCGACGAATTCGATTTTAGCGCGGTTTTTAGAGAAAACGATCGAACCAAATCAGCTCAAACTTGATATCTAGCTCGCAGGTTACCATGGGACGCCAAAATAAGGGTATGGGCAAAATCCACCGAAAGTTAACTATAGTTATCATAGCGATCAAAACACACCAAATTTCTTTTCTCAAGAACGGCTCTAACGATTTTGATTAAATTCTTTATATTGATAGCTCTCAATAAGGCAATTATACCATAAAACTCCTATTCGTGGGAAAATGACGAGAGCAGCACAATAAATCATCAAATTTTTCGACGAAAAGCGTTTGTAGCGCGGTTTTTTCCTTATAAACTCCGCTGGATTGTTAGTAGAATGTTTTTAAAAAAATTGTTATTGTAGTCCAATCCAATACCTAAAGGGTGAGTGTTTAAAAAGGCCCATGAGATACATGGAGCTCACTCCAGAAATTCCTGAATTTCAACTACCGCCATTTCGCTTGCTACCAGTTTTAAAAGTTTTTACCCAATAACTCTGCAAAAGTAATTACTATCCTTCTTCAAAAAATGTGTGTTTACAGCCTCATTAATTTTCAGTGTACCAATCGCTCAATAATGGTCCTGGGATGAGTACGAGCAGCACAATAAATTCCGGAACTGTAAGCGCTACCGCTTCCTGCTGCCGTAAAGCGTTGTTTGACCAAGTTCAAATGAACTGAGTGATAAATGAATTGAGTAAGTGGAAAAAGCCATGTACACGAGTATTGACGTAGAGCTAAGGAAAGTTGTGTGTTGCAACGCGCCAGATATTATTTTAGTATGAACGTTCGCTAGGCCATATGGACTTACACAGCCCCCGAATGCCACCCCATAACTATCTTCTCCATCATTTTACAGCCCTCGATTGGTATTGTCGAGTCATTTGAAGCTGTCCGTACGAAAAATTTAATTAAAATCGTTAGAGCTGTTGTTGAAGAAAAAATATTTGGCGTTTTGTTTGCTATGGTACCTGTAGTTAGGGCCTCATACTGATCTGCTGGCTGAATGTCAAATTTGAGCCCTTCTCTCTGTCCTTGGTATCCTACCTCCACAGACACAATGGCGTTTTTCTTACTCAGAAGCTCTCAATAAACCTCAAGGGCACTTTCAGGCGACCACACAACCCATAAACCTATCTACGTACTTTATGCGATACGTAAGTTTCGTTTGAAAAACATCAATTCCGTCGACGGTGTAAGGGTTTTTATTATTTTATTTTATGATCGTAGCAAATGAAGTGTAAAGCATCGAATAACATTCGTGTAGAAATGATTTAGAAATTTACAACCAAGTTCGAGGGCCGTACAAAAGAATATACGCACAATGGCCGTCCACCCAACTTCCATCCAATTTAAGAACGTCCTGATCGATAGTTTGACTCACAACTTCGTCATCACATTTGTACCAGAGCCCGTCATCTTGTTGAACCCAAGCGACGTAATGACCCGAATCGCTGTACCTCCCTTTGTGAGTTAAAATGGCTTTTAGAGAGTACAGACCCGAATTGTGAGCACCTTCGTCGTCTTCGAAACTGAACGGGAGATCCAATTTTGTTCGCTCTTCAACTTGCCCCGGGGTCTTCTTTCGCACTTCCATCTGTCTGAGGTTTTCTTTTTCTTCCTCCGCGGCGATTTTCTCTCTCATGGGAAGCAATTTTTTTTTGAGTTCGTCCGAACATAATTCGTAGGCGTCTAAATTCAAACCGAATTTGACGGGTCGTTTGATCTTGGCGTTGCACTTCTTATCCCCTTTGTAGTAGAACCTCATCAAATGTACAGTCAAATATACGGGGAGGCGCGTGATCGATAAAGTTTTGGTGAATTCCGCATCGGTGCCTAATGCGGTGGATTTCTTGGTTACAGTGTCCGTCATACCTAACTTCAAACCGTCCATCAAATAGTTAACATCTTTAGTTATGAAACAACTAAGCTGGTAAAAATTTTCCAACGACTGAGTGACCGGTTCAGTCCCTTCGATCGTGCACTTGTACTGAACGTTATAAACCCCCCTGAAATATTTGTCGATGGGCGATTTTTCTTGCGGCGATCCGACCAAAGTCCTTTGAAGAGTTTGAATGATTTCGTTCCAACATTCGCTAGCGTCCTGTTGGCGGTACGTTCCGTTTTCAGTCTGTTCTCGAAATCGAGGGAAAAGGGCCAACCACAATTCCCAAAGGGCCGTCGGAGAGACCGACCCGAGGCCCAAACTTTGAGCGTGATCCATACATTTGTACGCGACGTGAAGACCTCCGCTCAAATGATGGGAGGGGTTGCTCGATTTGACGGATTCCTCGAGAGACTTCCTCAATTCCGGTATGATTTTTAAACATTGGATAGTCGCGTTCAAATAACAAGTGTTGCCCAAATTGTTGAGCCCGGTGGGTATTTTATGGACGGGAGCGGGTTCGGGGGTTTCTTTAGGTTTCGTCGGATCTTCTTTTTCGCCGTCGGTCGTTTTATTTCCGGACTCGGCGGAAGTATCTTCGGCGGTTCCCATTAATAAGAACGTGCTTCCGTTTGCGATAGCCGCGTTGCCCCAGTCTTCATCTTTGATTATAGCTCCTTTGATCATCACTTTTTGACGATTCGGAGTCACCCCGGTGAGCGCGTACAACTGAGCCTTGAAGACGTAAGGTTCCAATTCTGTGTCGACGATGACATCTTTGTAGAGGGACTTGCCCCATTTGACGTTCACTTTGTACTGAACCATTTCATTCAATCTGCAAAATAAAATTGTCGCAATTAACAATCAGCATCGTGCACATCTGGTGCAAAACATCCCCAACTCGTTTAAATTCAATATGTTACACTAGCGCTGTACCTACGACCACACACAACACAGATGACAAAATCTAAGTACTAGTTAGCTGAAAGCACCCCACACGTTTGGTTATTGTTAGAGCTCTCTTTGAGAAAATGTGAAACACAACCGGGAAATCTCAATCACAACGTTTCTCGGCTTATTTATCCGTCCAACGGTTTATAACAGAAATAGTTACTTGTAACAAAACGTGGGGATAGGTTGCCAGTAGACTCTCCGTTAGGTTGATCAAATTCAGTTCAGCAAAACTCGAAAAATGTTTTTTAGCAACGCATTTTTGGCACATTGTGGTTCTTACCATTCAATGGACTGTCAAGAGGTACATTTGATTTGATTTGAGAGCGATATGTAAGTATTGACTGTTCATTGACAATCTGAGTTTGATGAAAATCATTATAGCGTTCACCGCTCGTGAGCTACTATTATCAACTGTTCTCTAATTAATTCGACTGTGTTGAACATTTGCCCTGTGGAATCGAATATTTCGTGTTAGGCGTTGGGTGCACGAGTTGGAGCGTGAGAGGGGACTGTATTAACACTTTACAGGGTAGAACTTTCGGCTGCCCTTCAGTGTTAGCGCCCACTCATGGGAACGATGGGAGAAGGAGAAGTTCCGCGGTGGGCGCCCTGCAGTGGTATAGTGGTTCGGTTATGAAAGGCAGAGCTGGACTAGGCATTGTAGGGCCCAATTACAGTCTCGCCAAGCCACTGAGAGAGTAACGCCACGATATTTCAAGCGGAAATCCAAGCTATAAAGATCTGCGCGGAAGAGATCCTGACCAAAGGACTCAAGGGCAAGCGGATCTACATATTCTCGGACAGCCAGGCCGCCTTAAAGGCTATTGCAGCCTATAGTTTTAGGTCCATGCTGGCATGGGGATGCCTTCATGCGCTCAAGCGACTCGGTGCCCATAATAGGCTCTCCCTCGTCTTGATTCCGGCTCACGGAGAGCATGAGGGCAACGAAAAGGCTGACTCCCTCGCGAAAAGAGGTACAGAGTCCCTATCCATCGGGCCTGAACCATAAGCGGGTATGACAAAGAGTCACCTGAACCATCTGGTGGCTCGATGGGAGATACAGGAAAACAGCACCCATTAGCATCGCCAACCACGATTAAGACAAGCGAAGAGGCTTGTCAAGCCTTCCTAAGGGCGAAGGCGATGCTGACACTCTCTAGGCAGGATCTGAGAGTTATGGCAAGCTTCCTCACCAGGCATTACCCACTCAGGTATCACCTCAACAAGATGGGCATCTCAGAGGCGGTGGAATGCATACTTTGCTGTGATATCCTATGTGAATGCCCTGCCTTGGCAGTCAAACGCTTCGAATATTTCGCCCAGGGGGCCATTGAACCCCAAATCATAGCGGAATCTGCAGTGAAGGACATACGACGCCTTCTACTAAGAAAGTGTCAGTGTCACAATTGGCCCATATGTGGCCGCAGTGACAAAGGGACTTATCTCGCATGCCCTCGGGAGAAAAAAAAAACATTTTAAAGACAGAATAGCGATATTAGTGTGAGTGAGTATTTACGTGACACAAACAGGGTCTCGCGGTGCACTGCTGGTACCAAGCACAAGTTGATCCTGTTCCATGCACCTGCTCAACTATCAAAATCTATACCTTTCCTAATATTTCTGTAGACGGTTAGTTCTGCACAGAGTCAACCTCTACAGCTACCTTTGAGGGGCGCCTACAGTTAGTCCCTTCGCAGAGTTCCATTTGTGCAACGTGTGTTCAGTCCTAAGAGGCTGTGTAGACAAGAGTTCCTTCATCGTCGTCTCTAAGAGCTAACTAACGTTTCTATGCTACCATGTCTACCTCCTTGATATACTGTTCAGGGTCCACCGGCACACATCAATTGATTAGCAGTACAGAACACCAGGTGTGGCAGAGGGGAATACAGTCCACAGCCGCCTCTACCTATTTTTATTGTTACCCAAAGAGTAAAGACATTTTTAAAAAATAGGATTTTCATCAGAGCTTCACGCAACGTGTCCTACTGAATTTAAAACCCCCCAATTAGATGCAGTTAGATTTATGACAACGATCTTGAGCTAGTTTACTAACCGATTGTGCTAACTTTTTTTTTGAAGATGACAGAAGGTCAGCGGAAAATTTTCATCACGTAGAGTATCTTCCTTTAGTCAATACCAATATATATTTATAAATATTCATTTAACTACACAACAAGGGCAAGTCTTTGATCACCCTAACGGACTATCATCTAGCCACCTACTCACATTTTGTTCTCAGCAACTATTTCAGTAAACATCCATTTAACTATAAACCGAACAAAATATTAGTTTTATAAATTTTCACAAAAATGACTTCAAATATTTCGATCAAACTTAGCGTATTTTCAGTTAACTAGTGCCTTCGGTTTTTGCTAAATACACACACAAAAAAACTGGGAATGAGATTGAGCAGCGGTCAGCGGAACATGTACTGTGTACATGTGAGGGGCTGCAGTGCGGCTCACAGTTCTTGGTGTTTCTCAGCTGTGGCTGGGGGAGGTTGCAAGGAATGGAACTGAAGGTCGTCTTGAGTTTTGTGCGACAACGGTGGAGACGCATCAGAGGAACTAGGAGTGCGGGAAATGTCAGCAGGCTAGGGAGAAATGATAACTTTTGCTATATTGCTCCGCGAGTTCATTGAAGTAGTAGAATTAGCCCTCTATAACTGTGATTCAATTGCTTTCCACCTGGACGCAGTCCCACACTTCGGAGACGCGTCCTATTCGACTCCATATCGAAAAATACCAAGGGAACGATACTCAACAGGACTTAATTGCAATAAAATTGCCAAATTTTACTTTGTAACAGTCTCAGTGACGTAGCGTTTCTGTTGAGTTGATCTGCCATACATCTAATAGGTTGGGGTGAAACAAAGAACATGGACCGGGATAACGCTACGACTGCGTGTATTGATAGGTCGCTTGATAATGCTACGACTGCAAGTATCGATATGCGTCACGACGCAGTTGGCGGGGAAGAGATTCAGAGAAGCTCAGAGACTGCAATGAACTCTGAGAAAGAGTGAGAGCGATAACAGAATGACAAAGAACAATAACCGTAGTTGAGGGGGTTGTTTAACCCTTGACTCTTCCACCTTATTCCCTGTTCCCTTCGCCTTTCTGTATTCCTCAGTTCGTTAATGCTTCTCGTGCCGACAGTTCGCGCCTCTCCTTCACATTTAACCTTAACCACCCTTCAAGTTTGTGCGTTTCTATTTTGTCTACGTTTGAATCGTGTGCAAGTCTTCTGTCCTGCTCTATATTTACTCTTCCCAACTTTATATTCATAAATCATGAGTTCTCAAAGACTTACAACCAACTTTTTCCTTCGTTTGAGTACGTCTGGTAGTATGTCTCTGATTGAATGGTGTATGGGTGAAGGTCTGATCGCCTCAGATTGTGTTTGCGAGAGTGGTGCAAGAATGAGGTTAGTCCCCAGGACTAGTGTGATTGATGGGTTTGAATGGAGATGCCGTCCTAATGGCCATAATGTGAGGCGGTCAGTGCGGAAAGTGTCGTAGTTTGAAAGAAGTAAGTTATCAGTGCTGCAGGTGCTTCAAATAACTAATTTATTGCTTTGTAAAGCACCCGCATCCTTGATTGCTTACCAGTGTGAAATCTCTGATCCTACCGCTACCGATTGGATGATGTTTTGTCGTGAAGTATGTATGGAAGTGTGTTCGTGATCAAGCGTGCATGAAGTTAGGTGGCGATGGAAAAGTTGTTGAGATTGACGAATGTAAATTTGGTAAGAGGAAGTTTAATAGGGGCAAATCGGTAGACGGACGCTGGGTGTTGGGCGGGGTGGACCGTGGGTCCCGAAAGTGCTTTTTCCGGGTCGTTGAAAACCGAGGGAAGGAAGTCCTCCTCGCAATCATAAAGGAATTCATTCTTCCAGGCACGACAGTGATCTCCGATTGCTGGAAGGCCTATGATTGCCTGGAGGATTAACCACTCCTTGTTTTTCAAGGACCCGGCAACAGAGGCCCACACAAATTCGATCGAGGGAAGATGGGCCACTATCAAGCGAGGGATTCCCTGTAGATCGGTCACAGATCATTTTGATTCGTACCTCTTCGAATATATTTGGAGATGGACGAGAAGTGACTGTGATGATCTAATGAGGGCATTTCTGAAGGATGTGGTAAAGGTGTATAAAGTGAACGGTGGAGGAGAGGAAGCATCCGGTAGTTCGTCAGGGACTGTAAGTACACAATGTCGTTATTTCTCATTTCAAACATGGCGCCAGAGCCTACGAGCGATGTCGGGCATATGATAACCTGACCTCGGTCGTCAGCCTTATCAGAGGGGTCGGTCCATGTTCTTTGCTTTTACCATAGATTGGCCTGCAAAATACCAGCACCATCCCTCTTTAACCGCCACTCTCTACGGATATGATTAGTATGGAATGAATCCTACCTAAAACTCGTATTTGTACACAGCGCGTGTGTTAATTTACTAAGGTTGAGGCGCTCGGCTGATCGCAATGCATTCCTTATAAGGTTGAGATAAGTGATATATTGGACGTCAAAGTTAACGCAATACCCTCAGGTCGAATATTTATCCAGTTTGACCTGCACATCGTAATAAGGAATACAGATACGGATCCGACAAAAGCCAGGTTTATAAATACGATCTGTTCGTAGATGTTCCGACATTTTAGGGTCAACCGGGTGAGTTATGGAACAGTTTCAATGCCGTTTCCTTAAAAGACGGACCTTGGTGAGAATCTTGAACGCAGGTCAAGTATACCAAGTTTGAAGCGAATAGTATTTTTAAAACCGACGACGAACTAGTGGCTGACCTAGACAACATCATTGCCATAGAGAACCGTTTCTTTACACGACAGCTGGCAATTTGTTGAACCAAGGGTCGGCGTTGTAATTTAGTGCATAACTATGCGCTGTGTTAACACAAAAACACTTCTACCTCCCTGTAATGCAGTTTCGTAGTCTTATTTCAGTTCACGGGGAAACCTTAAGTCGATCGGAGTTCTTTCCACAACAGTAAAACATCAAAAATGGTATCATACGGGCCCATATGATAAAGCGTTGGCAGCGAAGATAAAAAGCAATCACACTCAATATTCGCAATTAATAGCGCACTCCGGTAACTCTGATAACCGCTTTTTACAACTAAATATGAACAATTAGCGGGGTTTCGGAAACCCCTAGCCACGTACCCATCAACAGCACCTTAACGACGGATATTTCGGTTCTTTCCCTGGAATAAATCACGATCGGATTCGACGAAACGCGCACTTTTATAACGAAGGAGAGAAAGACAATTTAGTCGAAACGAATATCTGTAAAAATGAATTGATAGACGACGAGGACGGGAGACAACGAGCCGATTATCGGTAGGTTACGCAGTGACTACGGAGTTTATTAGGGCGGCCATGCAGTAGAGAAGTGGTGGGATGACGTGTCTAAGGAGAGCCGGGGAGGCTAATCTCGTCGACTCCCGCTGGGTGGGGTCGAGCGCTCCTTCGGCGAACTAAAACCTATTGAACCGCTCGCTCTCGTTCCGACGCAGTTCGACGAAACTTTTCGAAAAATATTTAGTACGACGCATTACACAACTTTCCTCCGCTCCGCGTACTCAGCTATTTTCGTCTTTCTAGCAACTAATCAAATATGTTTTTTTTTTATTCCGTTTATAAACTCGGTAGAACCTAATTCGACGTGAAACTGGTATCGTTGACAGTTCCAAAATTCAAGAGGCTCCTGCTCCTTCTGTCACGACCTTCGTTTTAAAACCAAAATACGGGACTATCGTCATTTTATTAGGAAAGGTTCGTGTTCACGAGTATGAAATTATAGACTGATTACTCACTCAAAGAAATAATTTGAATTTCAGAATTCTTAGTTATTTTATAATCATTATTTAACTACTCGTGTGGACCACCATCACAATTTTTTTTTTTAACGCTCATCACATAAGTGGGAGTTATACAGAAAAAACCCTGCAAATTATTACACAACGGTTTATTATTCGGATAAACAACTTGACCTAGCATTAATGCTCCGAGACCCATCCCGTTCGATTCAGCATCGAAAAATATCATAATGAAACTCAAAAAAAGACAGAAAAGAACTGAATCGTAATATTAAAATAAACAAAAAAAACGAAAGTATCTAGAAAAAACTGAATTTTAATATGAAAACATGCACGCTAAATACTAATATCAAAATGTAACCAAAAATCTATGAAAAACCCCAAAATGAGAATGAAACGAAAAAATCTAAAAATATCTGGTGCGTTGCAACATACAACTTTCCTTAGCTTACGTCAATTCACTTGTACACATGGCTTTGTCTACATAATCAATTAATTTACCACTCAGTTCATTTGAACTTGGTCAAACAACACCTCAGGGCAGCATGAAGCGGTAGAGCTCACGGTTCCAGAATTTATTGTGCTGCTTACTGATTCCAGGACCATTACTGAGCAATTGGTACACAGATAATTAATGAGGCTGTAAACACAAATTTTTTGAAGAAGGATAGTAATTACTTTTGCAGAGTTATTGGGTAAACACTTTTAGAACTGGCAGTAAGCGAAACGGCGGTAGTTGAAATTCAGGAATTTCTAGAGTGACCCCCATGTATCTCATGAGCGGTTTTAAACACTCACCCTATAGGTATTGGATTGGATTACAATACCAATTTTTTTAAACATTCTACTAACATTCCAGCAGAGTTTATAAGGAAAAACCGCGTTAAAAACGCTTTTGGTCGAAAATTTTGATGATTTATTGTGCTGCTCTTGTCATTTTTCCACGATTGGGAACTTCATGGTATAGTTGTCTTATTGAGAGCTATCAATTTAAAAAATGTAATCAAAATCGTTAGAGCCATTTTTGAGAAAAAAAATATTTGGTGTTTTGATCACTATGATAACTATAGTTACATTTCGGTGAATTTTGTTCATACCCTCATTTTGGCGTCCCATGGTAACCAGCAAGCGAGATATCGTTCACAGACACACAGACTTACTGACCATTTTCCCAAATAGTGTTTTTTGGACTCAGGAGGGTCTGAAACGTAAAGATCTAAAGAGAACTCAAACTTTTTTTTTCAGCCGATTACATAACTTTCCTTTCTACTTCGTAGAGCCAAGGCAAGTAAAAATTGAATCGTATTAAAACCAAAAAAAATGAAACGAACGAACTATTAAAAATAAACCAAAAATAAACGAATAATGAAAAGTTCAATCGAAGATAACAGATATTTTGCTAATGGAAATAGTTGAGACGGAGGGAAACAGTCATTCGTGGAGGTTTAGACGAGAACAAGGCAATCGGACGATAAAGAGACAAATCGTAATGCCAAAGGTTATATACAAAACAAGAGTGCTTCCTAGAGGAAGCAAAAAAAAAAAAAAGAGTCGGGGGCTTCCAGCAAACCCGTTGAGTCAAGCGGGCGGCGATTGAGTTTGATCCGACCTAAAGGAGCAAGGGAGGGAGTACTAACGACGAAACGTTGACTTCCGCTGTAGTTCTCGCGTTGTACTGCGTTTCATTAATTTTTTTAACCATTTTTTGCTCATTACAACCACGGGTTTCGTCTGATCGGATTGCCGAGATGGCGGGCACAACTAGATACCAAATGGGATTTTTGTGCGAAAGAACGAATTTTTTAGACCACGTCAAAGGCACAAAATGGCCCGGACGGCCGACGTGGGACATGGAACGGGGGACGGACATTGCAGATTTGGGATCCCCATGTCTTGAAACGTAAAGTATCAAATTTTGAGGGGGGTTGTAAAAAATTGTTCGTGACCGAAAACATAGGGTTATTATTCAGAATGAATAATAAACCAAAATTAGTACATAAACTAGACATCATTATTCTCTTGCACAGCATGATTGTTGCTTATTCAATACGTCGAAAAATATTAAGAATATAACGGCCATAACAGCATTGGCAAACGCCAACTTGTATGTTTCCCCTGTCCCATTCAATTCAGCATCGAAAAATATTAGTAAGCAATATGAAACATGACGTGATGAGTCAAATTGACAGGTTGTTGAAGTGATGTGGGAGGCAGTGTGGGAAATGAGTGCAGGTTGGGGAGAAACGATGAGTTTTGCTATGTTGTCCTGGAGTTCCAGTGGAGTTCCTTCAAGTTGTAAAATTCGCCTCACTATATTTACTGTGTTTTTACAGCTGTTTATTTAAGTGAAGCCTGACACTGCAGAGACTCGCTGTATTCGACTCAGCCAAATACGACATGATTCCGTCAGTGTGTGCTCATCACCTCCTGCAGAGGCTGACCTTAAAGGCCTGTCGTCCTATACTATTTCGTTAGGGCTAATATAAATTCAGGAGGCCGACAAACTGGGGAGAGACAAATCTGCACTGTGTGTTTTGGGAGAGAATAGTGGGGAAGTTGTTACATCAGAGAAACAGCAGTTGATACAGTGGATGCTACCTTGTAGTAAGGCCTTGGTGATCCACAATATTGTAGCTCTCTGGCATGCGCCAGTACTTTCCTTCAATTGCCGCAACTGTTGATTAATTGAGTTTGCAACCCCCAGAAAATGGAGCCAGTATCCAATCACGCCTATGTAAATGGCCTCTGGGAAGTGGAAGGCTGCCTGGTTATTTTTAGACTCCCCCTGTAGCAATCAAGAGAAGCCTTCAGTCTGGAGAGAAAAATTATACGGATGGTATCAGGTCCACCTGACCAAGATTGGTAAATCAGGGGTACAGAGTTGCCGACATATTTGATAATTTATTGTGCTGCTCTCGTTATTTTGCCAAAAGATGAAAATACTATGTTACTATTGCCAAATTAACGTATCGTAGTAGCATAGTGATGTTTGAAGCAAATTGTAAAAGAAATGTTATCCTCGCTTTGGGCAGGAGGGCAACTAATTTACGTTGTCTATTACAAGTGTACTTATAATTCACATAATTATTGAACATCTCTCGTTGAAAGTGTACTTTTCTCCAACAGGTATTTTACGTTGCCATTAATTAAAATTCAACTAGCAACGTTTTTGGATTTTGTGAATACATATCGAGATCGGAAAGAAGGGGTTTTTAACGTTCAAAGCAGTAAAGCATATTTTATTCATTAGCCCAGTTCTTCAGACGAGTTTAGGTCAAGTTCGTTAACTAATTTTCAAACTTTATCCCTTTATTGGGAAA
The DNA here is from genome assembly GCA_020466155.1 of Pachypeltis micranthus. NCBI lineage: Eukaryota > Metazoa > Arthropoda > Insecta > Hemiptera > Miridae > Pachypeltis > Pachypeltis micranthus. Next base: position 10,213,456 of record CM035782.1, on the reverse strand, counting down.
TCATGTTCGAACGCTTGAAGTTTCGTAGTTGTAAAACAGCGATAAATTATTCCGTGTGCTTCTCTAGAATTTGAGTACTGAAACATTTTCCGTCGAACTTTTGAATGTCAAACGCTTTTTCGAAGTAGATATTCGGTCGTTTTTATTCCTGTTTGAGCGTGGAAGGGTGCTTGTATGAGCTTTTTTTTTTTTTTTTTTTAATTATGCCACGGCGCGGTTACGGCAGAAGTGCCATGCGCTCTCGAGCAGCCCAGTAGAGTGCAGCGGTTTTTTCCCACTTGCACTAAGTCATTGTCAGTGATTGGCGTGCATCTTCCAGTGCAGTGCACGTATTGAGATGGATGGACGTCATCTCTTCGTCGGAGTTGCAGAGGGGGCACAGTGGGTCATTTGCCAGCCCAATGCGGTGGAGATGTTTCCTCAGGTAATCGTGTCCAGTAGCAGCGCGAAAACATGCCACTGACACCCCCCCTGGAAGCGCTTGTTGGGGCTCTCTGAAGTGCTTGTATGAGCTCGACAAGGCCGTCTATCTAGGCAGTAATTGGCTACTACCTTGTTGTCCGGGGTAGCAGATTTACCCGAATCCCAGAGTGCTGCGCTCCTGAGGACCGCCAAGGCCTATAAGACGGGTATCCACTGAAGCGATCCAAGTGTTCACTGGTCAGTTGACTTTCCCATGGAGGGTGTGGCAGACAAGATCCGTATTATGATGTTCTCCATTCTTTTTACTGTTCTTCCCTTTTCAAATGGGGTAAAAAAAAATGTATATCGACGAACAAAAAATTCAAAAAGAACAGGGAGTGGTGTTCTGGAGGGCTTTGACCGGTAATGGGCGCGTGTAAGTATAAGAAAATAATTTAATGGATGGAGGAAGGGGATTTCAGCTGTAGAATGTCCCATTATCCAACCATTTGCAACAAAAACAAAGAATGACAACGAAAATTTATTCCGTGGGTGAAATCGGGAAAATTGAGATAAATAAACTGAAATAAAATAAATTACTCTGGTAGATGGGATGAAGATTATATCAACGAAATTAAACAGAATAGTATCCTATGAGCTCCTTACATTAGAATTCGAAAGCTTGGGAAAGACGAACTGATAGAATTGTGCAGGGGTGACAAGAGGAAATGGAGATGGGGGAAAAAAAAAAGATAATAGACATGACCATAGGTACAGAAGGTGTCTGATATTCGAAGAACAAGTGGGTTTTGGCTGATAAGTCAACCTACTGAAAAGAACAGTACGCATTACTCTCAGAAATAATTGTGGAGCCTCTGCGCAGAGCTCGAAGTGTAACAGAATTGAGCTTACAGTCGTCGATGTCAGAACTTTTTCTCGGTCGGCGTTTTGGGATGCTGATGACTCTGATCTCGGGAAACGGGGCGTTCTGTTGGGCTTCAGATATTCAGAGCCACACTGATGGAATCTGGCTATGGGAGGTAGCGAAGGCAGCTTGGAGGTAGTGAAAGACTTGATGAGAAGAGTAAGAGGTCGAGTTAGGATTGCGAGCGATCAGGGCTGAGATCATCAGATCACTATACAAAATGAAAAAAAAACGGAAGAAAATAAGAAAACAGAAGAGAAGGAGGCTCAGAGTCGTCAACGCTTGCGAAATACCAAAAATAGGTGAAGAAATCACTTACTGGGACTTATCAGTCTTTTATATGTGACGATTCGGTCGCTTCACAGGCCTTTTTCTCTACCATCTTCGTTTGCGCCCAACCGCTCGAATAATCGCCTCTTGTCGCCGCTCCATCGTCTTCAGCTCTTCCTCCACCTTCTTTCTTCTGAAAACGATTTCTCGCTACCTTGTGGGAAGGCTATTGACCCTTCACACTACAGACCTCCACACAGTACAAAAACTCTGCTTCGGTAGATGAACGGGCTTTGGATAAATGGCCAGACCAGTGGACCTGGTGGATCCCATTACAGGGCTGTCCCACTTCTTTCCTCTCAAAGACTCTCCAGCCTTGTGCCACCAGTGCAGAGCAAACAAAGAAACCGCGAGCTGGCTGCTCGACTGTAGTTCCATATGTTGGAAGAGCTGAACCTTTCTGCTTTATAACTGTTTCATTCAGTTTGTGAAGAACGTTACAACAAAAAAAAGTGGCTGCAGTTCATTTCTTTCTTCGTAACTTACCACCCGAGTAAATAGTTGGATCAGGTGGGAACCAAATCAAAAACTCCTCCTAGATTTCACGGATTCTACTGACGAGTGGTGGGAGTGAGGCAGGAGGCAGTGTGGAAAGTGAGGACAGGCTGGGATGAAACCATAACTTTCAGTGTATTGTATTGTCCCTTCAAATTCCTTTATAGTAGCCTCACTGGAATTTCACTGTTTTCCAATTAGACGCTGTCCAAATGGGTTTTATCCAATCGAATTACCGAGCAAGAGGTGAGCACAACTAGACCTCAAAAGGAATGGTTCCTTTACACCACGTGAAGGGCAAAATCAGTATTTCAGACTTCTTGCCCTAGCTCTTTGAGCACCAGACGCAAAAATAAAGAAATCAAAATAGAAATCAAAACTACCTCCTCCTCAACGTTCGTTATAAGTGATTATACATGTGATGCTACAAGTTTTTAATTCATTCAAACCATATCAAATATGACCAGTGTATGTACGTTACTGTTATCAAATTTTCACTCCTTTCGTTGTTTTATTGTGTTACAGACTGCCTCCACCTCCAACTGTATCGGGACAGCAAGGACCGATACAAACAAGGGCAGACCAAGGCTTCTTTATCTCTTCAACATTTCTTAGGAGTAGAATCAGGTGAGGGAGCGTTTGTCTCTTCGTTTATATGAAATCCAACCTGTACTTGAGTTAGCATTGAACGATATTATTGATTAATTATTATGAATTGTTCGCATTCATAAGACGACTGTCGTTTTGAATTTCAGGATTCACGCTCGATAAAGAATCAAACACCATTGCCATACTTTGCCAAGACGTGACTGTAGTGTTGGCATTTGACACGAGGGAACGGTTAATTCAATGGCAGGTGAAAATCGCTAGCAATCTCGGCGAAGGTGAGAGCGTGGCAAGATTTCGCATTTTGATACGATAAGATCGTCGTTGATATTTAATAAATTGTGTGTGTACATTTCAGATCAGCAGTTTCTCATACAAATTGGTTCCGCTCCGCCTAAAGCCAAAATAGCCCCCGGCCCGGCTCGACTGCACATACAAGAGTACAGGTTTTCTCTCACGATGGGTGTTCCTCCGAGGTTGATCGGCGTGTGGACTATTTCTCAACTGAGGTGAGCTTTGCTAGTTCGTTAATTACACCTTATGCTATCATTGCCAGGGCCATAATGCATGATGAACACAGGGAGGGCACCCAATGAAGCTGAGGGACCAATGACAGTTGCCCATGTCCCAACTCCCTTACACGAGCCCATCACAGTCCCCGCACAGTTTCCCAACCTCTTGTCGGTGCCTGGTCGAGGATCAAACCAGAGTTCGCTGGTTCTATCCCAGCCCAGCTCGGTCAGCCTCATGCCCCCAACAACCCCTCGGCCACCAATTTACAGCAGGGTCTGATGATTATGCAAAATTACTTACTGGCTTTGCGTTTGCATAATCATACACTTGAGCTTCAGCAAACTGGTGACAGTCGAGATCTTGACTCAGCCCAGTGTTGCCAGAACAATTAGTTGAAATTGAACTTTCAAGTTCGATGACCTGGTAAATGTAAAAGGACCCCTCGAAATGAGATATAATTGTCCAGTATTACATTTACGTTATTTGTTAAATTTCACCAAAACTGCAGAAACCATGATATATCAATCATTAACTAAACACAGTTAGCCCGTTTTCGTTTTCCCCATCCTAACCACAATAACTGTGGAATGCAGATTGGCCATGATTTAAGCCACTTCTAGGTAAGGGTTATTTTATTGGCGGGTTTCCTACTTTGTGAGCCCTTTGCATAAGGTTTTTCTAGCACGACGATACGAGGTCTCGAATTTTCTCTAAAATTGTACAACCAATGAATTTTACATATTACAACGAATGTAATTGTTAATGCGGACTGTATAATTTGGAGTTACCTGGTCGAATTCTGGATGCCGCGAAAACCTCGCCTGTTCCGCTGTTGAAGTGGGAAGGAAAAGTAGGAAAGGGGAAAAGAGAATAGGAGAGAAGGAAGAAAACAGCATAGACGAAATGCACGAAACACGTGAAAAGTAAAGATTGAAAAACCAACTAATAACTGGACAGGGCCAAAAAGTATATCGAGATGCGCGAATGCGAGACTGAGAGAGTGGTACAGGTTTCCACACCGCACGTGACATCATCAGCATCCAATAGACAAGCAGACTCTCTCTATTGACCTGGCCAGGTTCAACATCGGAGGGTCCTCACGCATTGCAGCCCTGTGCCCACCTAGTCTAATACTGCCAGAACGGCGCAAACAGTAATACTTTTGTTTGCTGCAGAATTTAATTTGATATATCTCGAAGGTTTATGTGTCTGTCTGGTGCGCCAATGGTTCTTTTATTTTCTGCTGTAAGTTTAGTACACTATCTTTTAATTAAACAGATGAAAAGTTGGTAATGTCCAAATCCCTCTTCTCCGCCTCCTTCAAGCCGACGGCTACTCACCCATCGTGTTCGTCGATAACGTCACACCTACTAAAGCTCCACCTGTGGCCAGCCTTGCAAATCGTCTTGGGCTGGTGTGACCGAGTGCGGCTGTGTCTGTCCGCGGCCAAGACGCAGCTCATGGTGCTGCGCTCGGGCCCTGCGCTAACCCCGCAAAGGGTGGAGCTGGCCGAGGGGCCGGGGGTCGCCCTGGGGGCCACTGCCTCCTACCTGGGCACAGTCTACAGCCCGAGTGGCCGCCCTACTGAGCAGCCCTAGCAGACCTAGCAGCCCAAATCAGGTCCCTTTCAGGATCGACCTGGGCCTCATCCTACGCCCGGTACCAATATTACGGGGCCATGTTCTTACCAGTGGTGCGGTATGCTGCAGCGATGTGGTGGGTGGCCCCCACGCGCCGGGACTGGCAGCTGGCACACACGCTCCAGCGAGACACCCTCCTGGCAGTGCTGCCGGCATACCCCACCACTTCCCACCAGGCCCTTCAGGTGCTTGCTGGCGCACCCCCCCTGAACCTGATTCTCGACTTGGCGGTGCTCCAGTCATGCATTAGGCAAGACTGCATGACGAAGTACCGAGGGCCCTTCCAAGCCCTCCTCCCCTCGATCCAGCGTGGAGAGACAACTGAGCAGAAACTTACTCTCACCCAGGAAGCGCTCATTGTGAGGTGGCAGGAGCAGTGGGACGAGGGCCTCACAGCACGGCATCTCCACAGCATCCTCCATTGAGGAGAGGCTACGAATGAGCTAGTGGCGGCCGTCCTTTGTTGAGGTGCAGCTGCTCTCCGGTCACGGTGCCTTCAATGAGCGGCTGCACTTCTTCGAACGCCGCCCCTTCAGCGACTGCCCATGTGGAGAGGCCGCTGAGAGTAAATTGCTGAAGTCATCAGAATACTCTTGGGCACTGGGTAAGATGAATACAACCATTATGATTATTGTGGCGACCCTCCATCACATGTACATAGGTCTATAATTGAAATACAAGAGCCTAGCCCTCACCAGACGGGGGTAGGAAGGGATGGCGACCCTTCACAGGCGAAAGGGCGGAGAGGGACCCTATTATAAACGGCCCTTCAAGCAGTCTCAGAGTCAGTCTGGCGAGGGTAAACCTCATGTCAGCATCGATCGCCTTTTACTCTTCTCACCCTTGAAAAAATCGTAGTCGAGGTACGTTTAGACTTTTTACACCCTGCTTTTCACTTACATGGGCTAGCTGAAAAGTTAGGCGCTGTCTGGTTTCTTCGAAACAACCTCTTCTTCAAAGATTTAGTAACGAACACGAGTTGCTTACAATTATATAATAGATGATCACCATAATATAATGGTTACTAGGCCCACGGCCCAATTGGGCGTGTGGACTATTTCTCAACTGCGGCGAGCGTTACTAGTTCAATTACACCTTGGGCTATCATTGCCAGGGTCATAGTGAATGATTAAGGCTATAGCAATAAAACTATTAACATAACGATTGATTGGTGTGCAAATGTTTGGAGAGTCTCTGCCTCAGGCAAAAATTACAGCGATCACGAGTTCAGATCCACTGCCCAACTTTTGTCTATACCACTAGACTACGACCACTGGACTTCCTCTAATGGGAGTCAGCCGGTACATAATCACACCTAATATCTGTAATTAATATATTATTATCAATTTGCAGGAGGTACGGAGTAGTTGACAACAGGTTTTGCTTTGAGGGAGGATCAACTTGTGGTCGACTTGAGGGCGTTTACGTTTTGGTAACGGACCAGGGCGAGGAAATTACCAAAGCTCTCAAAGCAGCCTCACAGGGGAAGTTGATCCCTAGGAGGAAGCAAGCGTCACGAAACTCCACAGGTACGTTTATTTTTATAGTTACTAATTGTACTTAGCATCGTGCGTACTGACTATTATGTTAGTGTTTCCGTTTTTAGCGAATTTAATGAACAACTACGAATATCACATTAAAGTGAACGCATGAATTGATTGAGTAATCAGAAATACTAGATGCTACCTGGCAGAGAGGCAGCAGCGGCCTGACAGAGTCGCAAATTAAATTAAAAGCGTACCACACTCAGATTAGCCATTAAACACACGTGTCTACGCAGAATAGGTGTATTGTATTAACGTTTTACATTCAGTTTCAGTCGCTGAGAGCCCCAGGAGACGGTTGAGCTCCAGAACGAAACCTACCGCCAACGCCGAACAAAATGAGCAAGCGTTGTCTGTTCGTATGTGGGAGTCCCTTGACGCGCAAGACAATTCGGAGTGCGGGGACACTGTGTCCGTCCTTGATCTCAACGTCGACTCTCTGGTAAATATCCCCTAAACTGCTCGTAGTTGGAAGCATTATCAATTTAACCGCACGGTTTTGATGAAGTTTTGGCTGGAAGCTTTAGGCAATCACACCTAAGCCCTATGGGGTAAGTGGACGGCTGCCTGACGGTAGGCAACCAAGGTTATTTATTAGACTTTCCAGGTAGTTATCAAGAGAGGTCCTCAGTCTAGTGGGAGACTGTATAGATGGAAGTGGCTGGCTCACAGGACACTGTTTACTAAGGTACCACCTGGCCAAGATTGGTAAGTTTCGGTTGTGTAGTTGGCAGAGTTGCTGATTCTGCGAGGCGGGGCTGAAGTCAGCAGAGCATGTGTGGTGTACTAGTGAGGGGCTGGCTGCGGTGCGCTTCATCTCCAGCTGGGTGAGGTTGCAAGGATAGGCCTTGAGTTGGTCTTGCATTTCATGCAAGAATGTTGTGGACATATTTTGAATGTCCCATCAGGGAACACCAGCTCTATGGGAAGTGGAGGGTGAAACTGAGAAGACAACAGGCACCCCACACAATAGGCCCAGAAGATAAGAGGTGCAGGTGGAGGCAAGTAACTTGGCCTTCTAAATGAGGATTGTGCCACTTTTTCCATATTTGGGATAAACGCTGCGGCTTAAAGTCCTATTGTGCCAGTACTAATGTCTCACAGGTCCACGCCTAGCGTTTTAAGGAATGTTAGGTGTTGTTTCCTGCAAGAGACTTCTTTGATGTCTGCCCTTGGAGAAGTTGTACCAAAAATCGATTCCTCCTTCTGATCTATACTCCATCTGCTCTCAAGGGAGTCTACTAAGCCCATGAGATACATTTGTTTGTTCACATTGCACTCTCCAGTGATGATTCCTTCACTCATAAGCCCTTTCTCTCTATCATCAAAAGGCTACGTTATACCTCGTGTCGTGACACGATAGCGCACACCCCAGGTGGCCCTGCTAATTGCTCGTTGTGGCCTCCAGCACGTATTGCCAGTTGGCTAAGTAATTTCCCCTTTAACAGAATGAGCAGAGTTTTTTTCCTCGGCTACCTGCGGCTTGACGTGAGTGATAGTTCGGAGCACTTGATAGCTTACATGGCAATAATCGAGCTTTTGGGCATCTACAGCAAGCTATTAATGTCGTAACTCTGCAGAGGAAACTCTGCTGAAGATTTCGTTATTTCTAAAATGAATTTGTTCGCTTCCTCACGCTCCTAATGCATTAACTTATGGTTGGGAAGATGACACAAAGAAACGATGGAAGGGAACACAAATAACTGACAGAACTGGGAGTGATATTTCATGCCAACGGCTTTTAGTGAAGCTAGGGTTATGTCATCTTTACTGCAACAAAATCTCGAAATAAATCTTGCACAGTTTTTCTCGAATTTCAGAGGTAATTTCGTAACAAAATGTTTTTTCTAAATGTATGGCAACTTGTTTAATTGTACCTAACGCCTAGCAGTAACACGTGAGAAGAAATCACGCTAACGTCAAATCAAATGTGTTTTTTTTTAAAGCCTTCAGAAGGTTGGAGCGGCGAAAGTGCGCCCTGCCAATCGTGCAAAGTGGGAAACATGCCCCGGTCGTTGACTGTCTTCAATACCCCTGGCACTGGTTTCAACCCTGCGTGGATAATGGAAGCGATCGGTTCGTATTTTTATCGTCAGTTTGAAAAACACACGTTTTTTTTTGTATAGATTGAAGTAACTTTTGATGTTTTGCGCGTTTTATTTGCAGGATGCGACCACGAATCCAGCAGAAGCACGATATGCTGCAACGCGTCTGTGATATCGGAATCTCGATCGAGCGACGATTCAGGTTGCAGGTAAGTTGATTGTTGGGACGGCTGAAATTAATTGAATTCAACATAGTCATTTTTCTTACTAATTCCATAGGCTCTACAAACGAGAAAGATGTGTGTGTGTGATTGATTGATGCTGTGCTGGGTTAGCTGTCTCAAGAAGTAATGTAATGCGCCGACTTGGTCGAAACTGAGAGGTCGGAGGATTAACGATAATAAATAGAAAAAGGTGCGAAGTGATAGGTGGTGGTAGAGAAGGAAGAGAAGGTGCTGGGAGACTAGGAAAGAAAAAAACTGTGGAGACTAGAAAATTATATTCGGAGCTAATGAAGCGTGTCGGGTTCCCTTTTCAAGGGTGTGGCCTTAAAAAGTCCCCTTTTAGTAGGTCCTGTCTCTGCCAGTTGGCAAAGTGAGAGGCGAGGGACGAGTTCCTTTGGCGTCGAGGCGTAGGTTGAAGGGCTCGGTTGAGCCGGGGCTCCTCCTTCGAATGCGAGATGGGGGACCCGTCGTCTCCGCTGGCACTGCTTATAGTGGGCTACTTGTAGTCAGAAGAAGGAAGGAAGGAATGAATGAGGAATGAGGTTTTTTCTTGCAGGCAGGCCCTTATGTACGTTCTCTTGGACGGGGTAGTCCTCTCTCATTGGCCACATGCTATCCCCTCCAGGAGTAGTCTGTGGCTCACGGCTAGCACCCTCTGTTGGGATGAGCCGCAGGGTAATCCCACTTAGTTCCTCTGCCATCATACTTTGCTGTGAGGCGCCTTTTATCGGTAAAGTGTGGCCAGCCACCACAAAGGGCAACCTGCTTGCTTCCTCGTGGGACAGAAATGGAGAGTGACCTCAGGTTTTGGGTTGAAGTCTCAGCAATCGTCCCCGTTTCGGCTTCCATATACTCCATATTTGGGCTACTCGCCACCTCGAATTTGGTTCTCAAACCGGTACCTTATCTAACTATCACTCCTCGTACCAGTGATATGTTTAACAATAGTGAAGCCTTTTCTCTAGGGGGAGAATGCTGATGCTCAGGAACAGCCCTTCCTCTCGATAGCGCCGTTCTTGGGTGGTACAGTAAGATGTGATCTCACCCTAGGTGTGTGGGTGGGCGCATTAGCCTTCATGGATGATGTCGTCCTCCTCTCAGGCACATAGCACCTCTTTTTGCTGCTGGATTCAGGGAATTCTGAGAAGTACAGCTCAGTTTGGCGCCGTTCTATCGAGATTACATCGTCTTCATTGAGTCTAGTGGCATTCTGGAGATGTGATGTTGGGATCAAGTTTCTCGGTGCAACCTACTCGGCCGGAAGGTGCATGGACCTTGGTGAGTATCTTCGGAGGTTGATTGTCTGAAGGTTAATCTAGATAGAATGGCGCGTTCTACTGTGTGTGCTTGGATAGGCCTCCCACATAGCGTCTCATGTGTGTACATTGACGCTCTGGTTCAATCTGGGGAACTCGGGTGTTCCATCTCTATCTACCACTATTGCATTCTATCGCCATGGCTGTTCTTAGTTCTTGGATTCATTTCGGATCAGCTGCAGTGGTGTGACTCATAGGCCCTTAAGCCCGTAAAGCCTTGTAACATACTTGGGGAATTGTCTTACAATTCACCCATGTACAGAACACGCATGAAAGTCGTGTCTGGGCCCAAAAGAAAAGAACAAATTAAATACACTCAATTATACTCACTTGATGAAATAAATAAATAAAGCCACTCAAGAAGGTAATGGGAAATGAAATTATAAACCGAATAAGACCCATTTGAATTTAATCAGGAAAAACTCGAAATGAAATGAAATGAACTCCTTTTAGAATGAAATATATAACCTATGCTCGGATTGTATTAATGACAATAAAGGGACAATGGGGAAAATGTAACACCAAGCTCTAATCGCTTACCTTAATTCACACAATATAAAGGGACGTTTTAAGAGCTGATTCACTGGCTTAGGAAAAGGGGACGATTCGTCTGTGAAGTCAGTAGCCGTCCTGATACTAACTATATAAATTGCGGCGAACTGCACAGGTGGCGGCAACATTGTTCACATCATTTCACAACATCATCGGCAGTCCGCCGCAAAACCATTACATCCTTGAGGCTCCTCTGCACAGTTTGGTTCATTGACTCAGGCAGTCTCATGACTCCCCCTACTCTTCTGGGTGGGTGTAGTGGGTCGTAGATGGTGTCCATGGAAGAAATTACCGGCACTTTCATTCTGTTCCTGTGGCATCACTAGCAATGATGTGTACAAGAGGCTAGGTTCGTAACGTTGTGGAGGCTTGCTGTCATGCCTGTAACCATACTCATTGAGGGTGCATCAAACGGAATGACGCAGTCTGCAACCAGGTTGCTGGAGCGTTGTCATCTGAGGGCAAGGGAGTGAAGAGAGAGAGCAGCACTACCGGGTTGTCTCATAAGAAGGACTGAGGACCGACATTGTCGCCCTTGGTCCCAACCAGTCTGCAGTGATTTTGGATGTTCCAGCAATATCTGGCAGCCAGGATCTTGCACTAACTTAGAAAACCAAGAGGAGCAAATATTATGGGACGGATTTTCGTTTAGTGGTGTTCTCGTGATGTGAAGGCAGGCAGCATCAGGGCTGCAGCATTGGTCGTGTCCTGGTGAGGATTGTAGTGCAAGAAATGTGCTGAGGAGATGCGTCGGCTGGGTGTGTCAGCAGGCGTTCTCCTAGGTATCACCACCCATATGTTGCTTAGGTCGTATCTGAACTGGTGGTCATTCTATCTTGAAACATCCCTCGTATCCTTCTTACCTTCCCTGTCCCAATTCTTCTATCCCTAGTTCCAAGGTGTGTTAGTCTAGGCACCCTCCCCATATCCTTAATTTGGTTTTTTGGGTTCTCCTTATTGAGTGCTATCATCCCATTTCCCCAAATCAGCTCAAATATCTAGCCTGTAGGTCACCATGAAACACCGAAATAAGGGTATGAGCGAAATCCGTTTTAAAACTAATCCCAACCCAAGCATCCCCTACCCTACAATAACATGGAGTCATGGCCTTCAAAATACCAACTCACTGTGTAAAACAGAGATAGAACAGGGAGGCCATGCTTTGGCACAGCGCACAAGGGGCACCTAACAGAAGCCTATTATGTCTCTGCCACAATTGCCTTAGTGAGCTGACTGACTCCTATTAAAAGACACCGGTCGATCGTGGTCTAGTGGTTAAGACATTGTTCATAATTCTCGACGTAAAGTTGAGGATTGTGGATCGGAGCTCCGGCGCGATTGCCGTAATTTTTGCCTGAGTCAACAGCTCTTCGAAAGCATGTCCAAACTACCTCAGTACGTTGGGCGCCGATTGTACCGGTGTCTTTTAATAGGTGTCAGTCAGCACACTGGCACCACTAACACCAATAGGATTCATATAAGCCAATTCTGATATTACCGACATTATTATTTGCAGGTCGAGAGCAGTTTCGCCGTGCGGCGGGCAATCAATAAGTTATCTCATCCACGATAACCGAAACTCCAAATGTTTGAGCCACAGCTCCGCCGAATCCGCCCCCTACGAGAACTACGACGTCCCTCGAAACATCTGCCCCGCGGCCGTTGAGCCGTCCAATCGAACGTCCGTAGCCTCTTCGGGAGACGAATATTACGACACTCCGAAGAAACTGAAAGAAAATTTACTCGTTCATCCTCATCACGTTCAAACGGTCGCTCATCAAACGTCTCACGTATGCAACTGCCCGCAAATTCCGATATGTCGTCATATTTGCGCGACAGCCTTGATGCCCTCTACCTGCGCCAGTTGTCTCCCTCAAAGGTAATTTTTTGTTCGTTTTGGGAGGTGTTGAGAACCAACCTGGAGCTTTTTAGAGCATCATCAGGTTGGCCTTCGCACCTCTCCACAGTGGCTCCTCTTTTTACTTTCCTTGGCTCTACGAAGTAGAAAGGAAAGTTATGTAATCGGCTGAAAAAAAAATTTTGAGTTTTCTTCAGATCTATACGTTTCAGATCCACCTGAGTCCGAAAAACACTATTTGGGAAAATGGTCTGTGTGTGTGTGTATGTGTGTCTGTATACGATTTTTAGAGAAAACCACCGTACCAAATCAGCTCAAACTTGATATCTCGCCAGCAGGTTACATGGGACGCCAAAATAAGGGTATGAACAAAATCCACCGAAAGTCAACTATAGTTATCATAGTGATCAAAATACAAAAATTTTTTTCTCTCAAAACCCGCTCTAACGATTTTGATTACATTTTTAATATTGGTAGCTCTTAACATGATAATTATACCATAAAATTCCCATTAGTGGGAAAATGACGAGAGCAGCACAATAAATTATCAAAATTTTCGACAAAAAGCGTTTTTGCCGTGGTTTTTTCCTTTTAAACTCCGCTGGAATGTTAGTAGAATGTTAAAGAAAATTGGTACCGTAGTCCAATCCAATACCTATAGGGTGAATATTTAAAAACGCTCATGAGATACATGGGGCTCACTCCAGAAATTCCTGAATTTCAACTACCGCCGTTTCGCTTAATACCAGTTCTAACAGTTATTACCCAATAACTCTGCAAAAGTGATTACTATCCTCCTTCAAAAAATCCGTGTGTACAGCCTCATTAATTTTCTGGGTACCATTTACTCAATAATAGTCCTGCAATGAGTACGAGCAGCACAATAAAATCTGGAACTGTAAGCGCTACCGCTTCCTGCTGCCATAAAGCGTCGTTTGACCAATTTAAAAGGAACTGAGTGATAAATGAATTGATTACATAGAATTAGCCATGTACAAAGTGAATTGTTGTTGAGCTAAGGAAAGTTGTGTGTTGCAACGCACAAGATATTTTTAATACTATTCGACCAACCATGGATGGGGAAATTAATTCTGATTTGATTCATCGATTGAGAATGGAAGGCTTACGGGGTGTATGAGTGTCGGTTTTATCTTCGACAAGTTTGCACGTCCTGAATGTGGTGCAAGGATGAAATTGCGTGAAAAGGCTGGTCCTTAGATGGTTTTGAATGGAGGTGTAGACTGGGTGGCCGCAACTCCAAATGGTCAATTCATAAGGGGTCGTGGTTCAACCTCAGTAAGTTGAGTATGAGTCACATCATGCTCACCCTTAATTGGGTTACGAGAGTACCGGCAGAAATGATTCAGAATGTTTCTACGAACACCGTGACCGACTGGATGAGTTACTGTAAAGTAGTAGGCATGGTTGATGTTACGAGTTCTCAATGTATGATTGGGGGTCACGGTATCGTCGAAGAAATCGACGAATCAAAGTTCGGGAAACGTAAATTTTATAGGGGTAGAGGGGCTCAGGGGAAATGGGTGTTTAGCGGGATCAAAAGAGGATCCAATAACTGCTTTTTCACAGTTGTTGAAGACGGGGGGAGGGATACACTGTTACCAGTCATACAGGCTCATATCCAGCCCGCAACAATGATTGTTTGTGGACTGTTGGAAGCCGTATGACCATCTTCAATCGCGAGGGTTTCAACACATTTGCGGGTTAATCACTCCCTCCACTTAAAGGACCCTGAAAGCGGAGCTCACACCAACACCATTGAGGGTGGGGGTATAGGCCATTGAAGAAGCCTATCCCTCCAAAGTTCGGATACGTACTTGAGAGATGAGTGACATTTTTTGTTTTGTTGCATTACACGAGTGATATTTATTACTTTTGTGGTCGTCAATGTCTGTTGCATTATGCGCGCACTGTTAGTTCACATTGACTCAGTTACGCGTGTATTCCATTGTATACATTCTTCCTGTTTCTTTCGCGCACGTTGTTTACATTCACTTTTACGATAAAACTTTGTCAACTCTTACTGCTACTGTTGGGCTGACCAGTGTCAGTGACGCTAGTAAACGTTCTGAATTGCGAACTCAAATTCCACGCAAATGTACCCACGGCCACTGTTCTGGGAATTCACCAAAAGGTTATTAAACAGATCAGGCAGTACCCTCTGATATACGACGTGCATTAGCCAATTATAATTCGTTAATAGGTAATATCTTTTTATATTTGTAATAATAATCTAAGAACAAATCGTCTTCACCTTCCTCCGATAGTAACTCTATTTCATGTAATTCCCTTACAGCATAAATTACACAGCCAACACAATTATACAGTTCATCGACAGACTACAACACAGAATGATTAGTAGTCTTGGTTGCAGTCTCGACCTACAGTCGATGCATAAGAGATCGAGACACTTGCCGCCTTAACAGTTCTGAATTCATTAACTTCAGAGCCTTGTACTTCTGCTTTCAGGGTCAAATGCAGCAGCCACTTGGTGCAGATGTGTTCGTGTCAAAACCCGATTGCAGCAGCAATCACGTGCTCTTGTTCAAAGGAATCACAATCGTCCTGCCAGGTGATGGAAATATTTTTCAACTAGCTTTAGCCGGGGGAAGTAGACATTTCGGAGATATCGAATGCATTCGTGTTTTTTGTTTTAATTCTCTTGACTCTACGGAGTAAAAAGGAAAGTTATTGGTTTCTTGGGAAAAAATTGGTTTCTTGAAGTTAACCTGTTTTGGAGTCCTCCTTCTGTGGCTAGTAGAATGCAGTGGGTGAGCGCGGTTTTAAAGATATCATCATCTGGCTGTTACGTCAGTACTAAAAGGAGTTAGTTGGTCGTGGTCTGAATATAGGAATAAATATAATCGACATCAATTATTACTGGGGAAACTAACGCAATCAAGTGCCTAAGTTGATTTCTCTTCAGATCTGTGCATTTCAAGGCCTGAATCTGAAAAATGTTAAAGAAAAAAATTATATTAATAAACACACTCGACGATGTCAAACGAACTATTATTTTTCACAGACAAAATCGTATGTCCAGAAATAACGCATGTGCCTGGTCAACCAATAACTAACTGAAGGGTCGTCACTTGTAAATTTCAACACGCCCCCTCAAGTAGAAACTTCAATTAGGAATGAAGTGTTGTCAATGTCCAGGTGTTGTTAGTGAGAAGTGATTGGATTTCGTTTCTCACAGCTTTCCGCCAGTCTTATGTTTCAGAGCCTGAATAAGCATCCGAAACAGATATTTTCACTGAGTACGCATATTCAGCATCTTCAAGTGCTTCTTGTTGAGGAACATTCTCTTGAAGTACAGCGTCTCGAGGAACCATATTATATCGTTTCCTAGGTCGCCCTCTTCTTCCATTTCGAACAATTCTAGGTCTTCCTCTGCCTCTCGTCTTCTTACGATGTGTCTTCCGATGATTCCGAATCATCTTCATCTTGAGTAGTCTTCAGAATGAACTTCGGAATCTTCTACCCTTATCCGTGAATTTTCTGCGTGTCTATGAACCTCCTCGTTGTTTAATCGAAAAATACGATTGAAGAGCACTGTTTCGACCACGATAGACTTGAATGAATCTCGGAGACAGGTTATAGTTGAGCACGAACTTGTAATTTGAAGAGCAGATGTGGAGACTTGAATGTACAAAAAGAGGGGGCTTGAACGGGATATGATTTGAGTGTATAAGCCCGTACAACCGTGAAACTGGTTGTACGGGGGAGGAAGGATAAATCCGAATTAGATGTCAATGAGAGGTGAAACTAGTCCATTGGGAGAATTGGAGATGAGCCTATCACGAAAGGTTAGATGACTGTGTTGGGAGAACTGGAGACGACCGACTTTCGCGAGACTTCGTAGGAGAATGAGTTTGGGAGAAGCTGTCTGTTGTGGAGAGCTGGTTGTTATATCAATTTACAGGCAGTTTAGCGCACCAGCGGACGAGCCATTTCCTCATGGACTCCACTTCTTTTCTCTCAAAGACTCTCCGTCATGCACATCTTGCGCCTCCAGTGCGGAGGAAACAAGAAACCACGCGCTGCTCCACGGTAGTTTTTACAACAGTGAGCGACGGTTGTTGGTAGGGCAAACGAACTTAGCAGCATTGACCGCTACAAAGCAAGCCTACGTTACGGGGGGAGGATTAATATTGAAGCGATACCGCACCAAGAGAGTTGGGGAGTTAGTACAAGCGTCCGTTGGGAGCATTGGAGACGACCATATCACGAAAGGTGTTGATGACTGTGTTGGGAGAACTGGAGACGACCAACTTTCGCGAGACTTCGTAGGAGAATGAGTTTGGGAGAAGCTGTCTCTTGTGGAGAGCTGGTTGTTATATCATTTTACAGGCAGTTTAGCGCACTAGTTGTCAACAGCCTTCAACCACTGGACGAGCCAGTTTCTCATGCACCAAGCAGTCAGCATGGGCACCAAGAGAGTCGGGGAGTTAGTAAGATATCGCTTCAATATTAATCCCTTCCGTAACAGTGGCGCCCAACGTTGCCAATGGAGCCCATCTTCAGTGGCAATAATGAGACGAATTCTCTGGTCTGGGACTCGCTGACGTGAAAGTTCCAGCGTGAAGGGAAATAAAATGGGCGAGCGCTTACTACAGATGTGAAAGAAAAGGCATTACTTGTAGACACCTCGTTTCTCGAATCGATAATCGGATTTCCCGGGGATTTGCTCAACTCTCATAAATTCGTTGATTAAAAGAGTCCGCTTCAGGAGCAGCGGCTGAAGGCGAGGGGGGGGATGTACTGACTGACTCCTATAAACGGCACTGGGCGATTGTGGTCTAGTGGTTAAGACAATGGTTCATATTCCCGACGAAAGTCGGGTAATAATGGATCGGAGCTCCGCGCGATTGCCGTTAATTTTTTCCTGAGTCAGCAGCTCTTCTAAAACATCTCCAAACTTCTCTCGTAACACCTATAACCATTTTGCCGAGTTTGCTAAGAACAAACGTGGTCATAGTTGATCTGTCCTTTTGAAACTTGCCACCCAAGTAAATAGTTAGTCCAGGTGAGAAACCAGATTAAGAACTCCCCCCAGATGGTACGGGATTCAGGTGGTCACCTCTGCACGGTCACACACAGGCAACCGCTCTCTACCGGGAGACTGGCTAACGACCAAATACCTGCCGTACCTCCGCAGGGCTGAGTTCAGTGGATGCTGCAGAGGCTGGCCTCTTGCACACTAGCGAAACCGCAACTTCTATGACTGATAAAACCCTCGTCGAAGGTTTAGGAACAGCCATCAAATAAGGAAACAAACCTGTTAAGGAGAGGAACGTGAAATCCAGACAGGAGCTGTTGTGGAGGAAATGATATTTCGGAATGTCCAAACAAAGGGAAAATCCGTCATCAATTGGAATCAACTGAAGAAGTGGAATTTCCGTAGGTAACAAAAAGAGGTTGAGGATGAAGGTCTTTGGGGAAACAATGACTTTGCCATTGAGTGCCAGGGAGTCCCGTTAGGGCAGGTGCAGGAATTCCAAGGTCAAAAACCTCATACTGAGGCCCAAGGAGTCAAAGATATAAAATTAGCGCAGTCAACCCGAATCAGCGAACTGGCTGCTTCTCAAGTATCTTTTCCTGGAGCATTAAAATGCGGCGTTTGTTTAATTGTCAATATTTGCTCGTTTCAGGTGCCTCCTCACGAACTCACTCAGCCATCCGTCGCACCGATTTACGCGAAAGTAGATTTGATGAAGAAGACAAAACGAAAAGAGGCGACTGACGAGCCCGAGCCCAACCCGAAAGTTAGTTCCGAATTGAATAAAGAATCAGTGCCAAATTACGAAAATATGGGATTCGCTCAATCGCTAGAGTATTACGAAAATTTGAAAGATTTACGAACGAGAGTCGACAGATTTTGTACCAAATGTCAAAATCGACACCGCGAAAAATTCAAAGCGCCCGCAGAAAAAGTCAAAGCGGAAGAAGAGTATTTGATGATGGGGCCGCTTTGCGACGAGCGAGCTCACCCTGATTCTCCGCCTTATTTGCCCATGAAACCCGTAGATACTCCGAAGTGCTCTTGTCAACCAGACTTGCATAAAGTTCCAGTGTCGACTCAACCTCAGTCTGCGGCGTCGAGCCCGCACATGAGACGACACGATTCAACCAGTTGCTATTCGACGATCGAAAGGAGACGAATCGCTCAAATCAGAAGGCGCTCGAATTCGATGGACTCGGGTCATTACCTCGACGGTATCGATAATATCGTCGCTAAAACGTCGTCGTCGACGCACAACACTTTGACGCCCAATTCTCAAAACAATTCGGTCGACTCTCTACCGAGCGAGAGGCAAGAGACCCCGAAGAAGCTCATCGCTCATCTCAAACCCGAATTGCTCGAAGAGTTCAAGAGACCGTCGAGCGTTCCTTGCAAGTCGAACAGAGACTCTTCGGCTTCGAACGATTCGGGAGTGTCGACGGGGTCGCTCAAAAATTTCGGAGGAGGGTTCCTCGAATTCGAAACTATAATCACTCCTCTGTCCAAAGTTCGTCAAAGATCCCTCGACGCGATGCCTTTGGTTTTACCTAGAAGATCCAAATCCTCAGATCTCCTCGACGAGTTGAGCTTCAAATTCAACAAAGCCGAGATCAAGTCCTCCTCCGCCGAAGCTGAAGTTCCGATTTGCCCTCCGAAGAAAGAATGTTCGAAAGGTGAGTGCTCGTTGAATTAACTATTTTACACAGTTATACTTTCCTTGGCTCTACGAAGTAGAATGGAAAGTTATGTAATCGGCTGAAAAAAAAATTTTGAGTTCTCTTCAGATCTTTACGTTTCAGACCCTCCTGAGTCCGAAAAACACTATTTGGGGAAATGGTCTGTGTGTGTGTCTGTGAACGATTTTTAGAGAAAACCACCGTACCAAATCACCTCAAACTTGATATCTCACCCGCAGATCTCCATGGGACGCCAAAATAAGGGTTTGGACAAAATCCACCGAAAGTTAACTATAGTTATCATAGTGATCAAAACACCAAATATTTTTTTTCTCAAAAACGGCTCTAACGATTTTGATTAAATTTTTTATATTGATAGCTCTCAATAAGACAATTATACCATAAAATTCCCATCAGTGGGAAAATGACGAGAGCAGCACAATAAATTATCAAAATTTTCGACGAAATCGATTTTAGCGCGGTTTTTAGAGAAAACAACCGTACCAAATCAACTGAAACTTGATGTCCAGCCTACAGGTTACCATGGGACGCAAAAATAAGGGTATGGGCCAAATCCACCGCAAGTTAACTATAGTTATCATAGTGATCAAAACACCATATTTTTTTCCTCAAAAATGGCTCTAACGAGTTTGATTAAATTTTTTATATTGGAAGCTCTTAATAAGATAATTTTACTATAAAATTCCCATTTGTGGGAAAATGACGAGAGCAGCACAATAAATTATCAAAATTTTCGACCAAAAGCGTTTTTAGCGCAGTTTTTTCCTTATAAACTCCGCTGGATTTCTTGTAGAATATAAAAAAAAATTGGTATTGTAGTCCAATCCAATACCTAAAGGGCGAATGTTTAAAAACGCTCATGAGAAACATGGGGCTCACGCCAGAAATTCCTGAATTTCAACTACCGCCGTTTCGCTTACTGCCAGTTCTAAAAGTTTTTACCCTATAACTCTGCAAAAGTAATTACTATCCTTCTTCAAAAAATTTGGGTTTACACCCTCATTAATTATCTGTGTACCAATTGCTCAATAATGGTCCTGCAATGAGTACGAGCAGCACAATAAAAACTGGAACCGTAAGCGCTACCGCATCCGGCTGCTGTAAAGTGTTGTTTGACCAAGTTCAAATTAACTGAGTGATAAATGAATCGATTAAATAGAATTAGCCATGTACAAAGTGAATTGTTGTAGAGCTAAGGAAAGTTGTGTGTTGCAACGCACCAGATATTTTATTTTTTATTTCGGCACAGTATTTTACACAGCAAACCCACATCAAAATTATTTAGACAGAGAGAGAGAGAGAGTTTTACGCCTTAATTTAAGTGTTTGCCTGAACAGGACGCTTATGTTGTCGACCTGACTGCTGATCAGTACACCATTTATTCATCCAATCGAGGCAAATCCCATCAATTGTACGAGGACGTCCAGTGATGGGAGGGGGGAAGACCAGGTAGTGAATGAGTTGAGATTGGGTGGGGGGAGAAGAAGACAGATCAGGGGAGAAGAGAGAGAGAGTGAGAGCGATGGAGAGGGGATAGAGAGAAATAGCGAGAGGGCAGTGGAGGGGAAAGAGATAGAGAGAGAGAGAGAGAGAGAGAGAGGGAGAGAGAGAGAGAGAGAGAGAGTGATGAGTTTCATACTATACAAATCTAGGAAGGAAATTTAAAAGAAATTATTAAACTAGAAATTAGGGAAAATGTAATTATGAAGAAAAGTTAAGTTTGGTGGGGGGGGGGGGGCAAAATCATTTATCTTCTCAGGGTGTAATGGCACTAATAATAATTACAATAAATATCCAAAATAAACCGAATCCAAATAAACAAATAGATCGGAAAGGGAAAACTTAATGTTCGGCGAGTGGCCGCGATGTTGATATGGTATGGAGATCGACGATGAGAGCAGTATGCGAGAATCCTTCAGAGAAGGGAAAGAAAATACGGTACTTCGAAAATGTCCGGATCGGGAACCAACACGCAGATAACCTCCCACGAACGTTTCTTCGTCTCAGGTTATCTTGGTTGGCGGGAAATGAGATTCTGGGGCATGGACGACTGATGAGGTGGAGCTGGATGCGGCGGCGTTTGAAAAATAGCTCCTCATACGAGACAGGGTAAAAACTTCTACGTTACAACTCATACCAAAAAAGAGAAGGAAAGTACCAATATAATTTACTTTGACACACAGACACTTAACCGCTGCTATTGTGAAGAGTGAGTACTCGTATATTCCTCCTCCTCTCAGCAGGGGTTAAACTAAACTAACCAATATACACGCAAACCCGTAATCTCCATTCGTGTCAAAATAAATTACATTCATACAAAGGCCTTCACGCCCACAAACACATACACACGTAATCGCTGCCATTTGAGAGGGAGAAATAGTGAGAGAGAACTGGAGAGGGGAGAGAGAGTGATTTATGGGTCAATTTAAGTGTTTGGGGCGCGACAGTATTAAGTGCCTTCTGAGTCGTGTCCATTTGCCCACCATTTAGATCACACAAGGAAACTGGTCAGGATAGGATCAGGTATGCTCTATAGTAATGGCAAAGGGGGATTAAGAATGAATTTTGTCTAATATCAAGAAGAGTTAGGGCAACGTGACACTCTCTTCTATTATCTCTAGCTACAGCCTGCAACACCCTTCCCTCTTACTTGCACTGAACTTATACAGGAATGACAACCTCGTGACACAATTTTGGTTTTATTTTTGCAGACCTCTCTGTGTCGAGTAGTTCGGGCGCTTTGACGATTCCATACATCGATTCAATCAGCAGTAGCAGCGGAGCTTCGGACATGTCCGACTACATAGAAACGCTGTCCATGTCCTCGTACAGTTCATCAGAACATGAACATTTGAGGTAAGACTGAAAAAAAATGTACTGAAAAATGATTTTTTTTAAAACTACACCTTTAATGGAAAGTTTTTTTATTTTAATTAAATCACAACTAAAGCGGATTTTATCGAGGCTGACCCACTCTTCGAGTCTAGCACGCATATTTTCAAAAACGCAGTTTACAGAGTGCGTGGGAATCTTGTTGACTAAAGCTCGAATATTTTCTTTAAGTTGTGGCAAAGTACTGGGATTTGTTGTGCAAACAAGAGATTTTAAGTATCCCCATAAGAAAAAGTCGCAAGGGCTTAAATCGGGCGATCTAGGGGGCCATGGTGTGGCGGCTGGCCACTCTTTACCGACAAAAGGCGCCTCTCAGCGAAGTCATCCCGATAGAGGGCGCTAGCCACGAGCCACAGACTACTTTTGGAGGGGATAGCAGGTGGCCAATGAGAGAGGACTACCCCTGCCAAGAGAACGTACATAAGAGCCTGCCTGCAAGAGCCATTCCTTCTTCTGATTCCTTCCTTACTTCTTCTGACTACAAGCAGCCACCATCAGCAGTGCCAGCGGAGGCGACGAGTCACTCATCTTGCGTCTGAAGGAGAAGGAGCCCCGACTCAACCAAGTCCCTCGCCATGAGGAGCTTCTGCTCAACCGAGCCCTTCGACGCCCGAGAAACTCGTCCCTCGCCTCACACTTTGCCAGCCGGCAGAGACAGGACCTACAAACATTTTCGTCTGCCATTTTT
Source organism: Pachypeltis micranthus (assembly GCA_020466155.1). Classification (NCBI taxonomy): domain Eukaryota; kingdom Metazoa; phylum Arthropoda; class Insecta; order Hemiptera; family Miridae; genus Pachypeltis; species Pachypeltis micranthus. Next base: position 10,190,706 of record CM035782.1, on the reverse strand, counting down.
AAGGCCACACCCTTGAAAACGGAACCCATGGTATGGTACCGTTCCGGGATGTGTTTTTTTTCAGGAAATAACTGCCGCACCGCATTAGCAGTATGAGCTGTGGCCCCCGTCTTGCTGGAACCATGTGTTCTGGTTGAAACATGAACTACTCTGTAGTTCCAGTCTAAAAAAAGTCATTCAACATCTGGGCATATCTCTCCGAATTTACAGTCACAGTTTGGCCATGTTGGTTTTCGAAGAAATAAGGTCCTATGATTGCAGTTGCAATCAGATTGGTTGTTGTCTGTGGCTATCACTGGTGTAGGTTTTGGTTTGGGTCGATTTATTGTTGAGCCTGTAGCTCTGAACCTTGCTACCCATGACTGAATAAGGTTGATTGATGGTCCATCACGTAATCGACGAATGCCGTAACGATGATTAAATGCTTGAGGCAGCGAAAATCCATTCGACATGTACGCCTCGATGGCAAAAGTGGGTGCTCTCTGCTCCACTGTTCCATAGCTACTAAAAAAACCGCAACGCAGGCGCTACTAACGACGCCCCCCGCGCCCCTCAACTGTGATGCGTTCAGAAATCACATTCGTTTAAACTTTGATCTTCGCCACTGGCCCGGTTCTTTAATGCGATACAAAGTAAGGTCCAACAAAAGTACAAAATTCTCCAGATTCCCGCGACACCACTCTTTGATGTCTACAGGGCGTCTAACCCGTGCCGGAAGTTCTTCAGCTCATTTGGGCAACTGTCCATCCAGGACTGGGGCCAGACAGGACGCTCAGCCCATCCCATTTGCCTGACCCCCGTATGAGGCTGTACGGCTGTGGACTCGATTCACTGCCATGGACGAGGCATTCCAGCTTCTCCTGAGCAGGTCGGCAGCGGGCGAACGGAAAGATTGCAATGAATGCGCGTTGAATCACAACAGCACCTGCGAAAGTTTCCCAGCATCTATTGCACGAAGCTAATCACAAATTCGAACGAATATGAATTTTTCCTTCGATGTTTGAGCATGTTTCGTGTTTCTATTTACTTAGTACGATAGCCCTCCCCTTCATAGAAAGTTTCTTCACGCTAAGGGCCGCGTTCACCAACTGCGTTGATCTCATTTAGAGACGATTAACAGCACCTAACCCGCTCCCGCCACAAAAACGGTGTCCACCAGACTGGGTTAAGCTCTAGCCCTGATCAAGCGCTAACCCCAAAAAATTGTGCGTTTTGGCCCGGTTAGCTCTTATCTTTCTTTATCATGTTCTGATATTTGTCCGCCATTACCTCGCACTGTCGAATATTCGCTTCTATTATCGTGAATAATTTACGTATATTTTGGAATAATGATAATAAACAAAGATACTGTTTACTGGTGCGCAGTTATTTCAGTTGCTATTCCACTACGATGATAATCTAATATGTTGGGTTATCGTCATCTCACCCGGCGCCTCAAATGGCTATGAGCAGGATCCGACGACTTCTAGAAGTATGAATTTAAATTCTGTTGCGAACAAAAGTATTACGATCGTCGAAAACAAGTTGTTGTTTGCGTAAAATACGTGCTGAGCAGTTTCTGAAAAAACCAGTCGTCATATTGCCGTGTTAGAAAACACAAATGGCTTACCTGGGTGGATTTAGTAGCAGATAAGTAGGAAATGTTAAATAATACCACGCTTTTACACCAACATTAGTATATTAAACACGATAATTATCCCTTCTTTGTTAAAGTTCCTTGCTTGCAAAACACCTCATAATTTGGGTTTTTATTATTTCTTGCTCAGTTCTCATTTTCTTGTAGCGTTTCCGATTTTTCCTACACGCACAAAGCATTTTCCCGGGCTAATTTGGCTTATTCCTGCAGCTCTTGCAGTTGTAGTACGCGTATTTTCACTTTAAGCTCCTCACAAAATTCAGCTTCGGCAGAGGTTAATGCGGCCACTTAGGTGTAAGACAATAATTTGGTCAAATCCAGATTATTGAGCATTGGGCATCTACGGGATACACGGTTTCGCGGCCGTTTACGTTTACATGACACTTGTTGACGGGACAAGATGTTGAACAGACGTCCAATTTCTTTACTTTATTGAAACCTCATGAGTCCACTGCCTTCTCGATATGGCTTAATCGCAGCGTAATCACGTCTATGCTAACTGCATCCCACAGTGAACTTGGCTAGCGTGGTGGACGCGAAAATGACTAGCCTAGATCAACTTATCTAGCCCTGATCAGTTGGATCATGATCAGCGGCGTTTTGGTGAATGCGGCCCTAAGACTCTGTGAACGTGCCCAATAATCTGTGGTGCTCTGTCAACGCTAAACGTGACAACGTATTCCTTCCAAAAATGTGTACTGAATAAAAAGAGGATAATAATTTGAACATTACTTCGAAAACGCAATGCAAATTTAATTCTATGACGTATCTGTACATAAAATAATCTTCTTATCAGACAACAAACACAAATAATTATGCATTTCAAACACGCACGACATACGACAATTTGTTTTTGGATTGCGCTACCTTATGATGTCACGGCTTTTCTTATTTCAGGCACTGTCACTCAGCGGTCACTTTTTTGCGTCCACGGTCAGGAAAGGAGTATCAGAAAATTGACCGGAGCAACCTGGAATACGTAAGAATTCATTTCGATTTAAACAAAATTTATGAAACATCGAGAAAATGTTCACTACGAATAGAATGATTTATTGAAGCGTTTCGAAGGAGTGGCCCGAGATCTGGGGGCAGTTCCACATTAAGGAACTTTGAAGGAGGGGGAGGTTGTTCGTTGTAGTTCATAGCAATTCCCTGTACCGCCTGACTCTTTAAAGGCACAGGGCGATCGTGGTCTAGTGGTTAGGACATCAGTTCATAATTCTCGACGATAGTCAGGAATTGTGGATCGGAGCTCCGGCGCGATTGCGGAGTCAGCGGATCCCCAAACGTCTCCAAACCAACCAACACGTAGCATCCCTAAACACATTACAAATTGGTAGCAAGGGGACGCCACAGGCCCGACAACTAGTCAAGCTGAGTGCCCAAAGGAAGGAGGGCTAGCAAAGACTCAAGGTTGTACCCATTGTGAAATGTTTCCACATCTTTCACACTAAACAGGTCTGTTTCCTTATCAAAATGACTTTCTGAACTCCCGAGGGAGATTTATGTCAGAAGACTGTCATGGAGATTGTGGTTTCGCTACTATGCCAGTCGCTCAGCGCTTTCACAGTAAACACTCGATCGATTTTTCTCAAACTCACACGCAACTTTGAACCAATCGAAAGCTACGTTTTGTTCACTATCTTTTGTCTTTTGCCTGAGGGGAAGAAAAGTTGTCCGATGCGTGACAGCAGATATTTCGTTTGGCCACATTTCCTCGCGGCTAAAATACTTCAGGATCAACTAACCCTTGTTGTGAGAGGGTATAAAAATGAACATCACATAGAGGAATATATGTTAGCAGTTTAATATTTGGGCGAAAATTTCTGAGGCCCTCGAACTCTGCCGCTCTCCTCATTACGGGCTCTGCTGCTCCTTCGGCTAACAACAGAAAGGAGCAGCAAACAAACCTGGCCTTGATAACTTTGTCCATCTAATACCCATCAAGACACACCAAAACTGGCATCGCCCCACCTACTTTCCTCCGCGTAGTGAGCTGCTCATGCGATCAGTTCGTTTCTACATCTACTGCAGTACAACTACGTTCGGCCCAACTCTACAAGAGGCGATCCATCAAACCCCTTTACTGCGTGTCGCTTCACTTTTGCTTCATCTCATCTTTTCCCTCTATCATCTCAGTTACTTCCGAACACTGGTAAGATCGTTCCAATTTTCTTCGACACATCACGTCGCCACATTCACCTCATCACCTCATGAAGGGCCCCAATGAAAATCAAATTCATTTATTCATTTCTTTGCTCGAGCCTTCTTTGTATTTACATTTTCTCAGCAGAATTTCTTATTTTAATATAAACCCCTTTAATTTCGAATTATTTTCCTTACTATTCTTTTCTCATCCAGCCTTCCCTTTTTTACTTTCCTTGGCTCTACGAAGTAGAAAGGAAAGTTATGTAATCGGCTGAAAAACAAGTTTGAGTTTTCTTCAGATCTTTACGTTTCAGACCCTCCTGAGTCCGAAAAACACTATTTGGGAAAATGGTCTGTGTGTGTGGTGTGTATGTGTGTCTGTATACGATTTTTAGAGAAACCCACCGTACCAAATCAGCTCAAACTTGATATTTCGCCCGCAGGTTACCATGGAACGCCAAAATAAGGGTATGAACAAAATCCACCGAAAATTAACTATAGTTATCATAGTGATCAAAACACCAAATATTTTTTTTCTCAAAAACGACTATAACGATTTTGATTAAATTTTTTATATTGATAGCTCTCAATATCGCAATTATACCATAAAATTCCCATTTGTGGGAAAATGAAGAGAGCAGCACAATAAATTACCAAAACTTTCGACAAAATCGATTTTAGCGCAGTTTTTAGAGAAAACCACCGTACCAAATCAGCTGAAACTTGATGTCTAGCCTACAGGTTACCATGGGACGCAAAAATGAGGGTATGGGCAAAATCCACCGAAAGTTAACTATAGTTATCATAGTGATCAAAATACCAAATATTTTTATTCTCAAAAACGGCTCAAACGATTTTGATTAAATTTTTTATATTGATAGCCAACATGTCAACTATACCATAAAATTCCCATTAGTGGGAAAATGACGAGAGCAGCACAATAAATTATCAAAATTTTCGACAAAAAGCGTTTTTGCCGTGGTTTTTTCCTTTTAAACTCCGCTGGAATGTTAGTAGAATGTTAAAGAAAATTGGTACCGTAGTCCAATCCAATACCTAAAGGGTGAGTGTTTAAAAACGCTCATGAGATACATGGGGCTCACTCCAGAAATTCGTGAATTTCAACTACTGCCGTTTCGCTTACTACCAGTTCTAACAGTTATTACCCAATAACTCTGCAAAAGTAATTACTATCCTTCTTCAAAAAAATCTTGTTTACAGCCTCATTAATTATCTGTGTACCAATTGCTCAATAATGGTCCTGAAATGAGTACGAGCAGCACAATAAAATCTGGAACTGTAAGCGCTACCGCTTTCTGCTGCCGTAAAGCGTTGTTTGACGAAGATAAATGAATTGATTAAATAGAATTAGTCATGTACAAAGTGAATTGTTGTAGAGCTAAGGAAAGTTGTGTGTTGCAACGCACCAGATATTTTGTTCTGTTTAACAACCTCGATCATTGTCTGGGCGCGTATCAGCCTTTCAGCCTTCCCTGATATGATTCTAGCCTTCTCCTGTGGTTACACTTCTTCTTCTTATTCGTAAAGTCTTTCTTTCACATTGTTGTAGGCGCGTCGCCCGTTTGCCTTTCGTGCTGGAACTTTCACAGCATCGGCGAATCCCAGACCCGAGAATTCGTCTCATTATTTTCTTTCTTAATTTTTCAATTTTTTCTCTCTGGGCCTCTTCTTTTTCTTGGAATGAAGAAGCTCGACCGCTAGTTGGGCGCCAATTGTATCGAGGTGGGGTTTGGAGGTGCTTTTAAAGAGCTGCTGACTCAGGCTAAAATTATGGCAAATCGCGCGGAGCGCCGATCCACAATTCTCGACTATCACCGAGAATTATGAACCAATGTCTCAACCACTAGATCACGATCGCCTGGTGCCTTTTATAGGAATCAGTCAGTACATCTCTATGGTCGATATTATGTTCCCCTTTATGGGAGGACAGCAACTGATATAACTCCCCTAATCACTTGGTGCGACACTGCTAATTCGCCCCGTAACGGTTATAAGTAGACTTACAATTAGGTAATTTACATTTGATTGCTTATAATGTATATTTAACTAGCTATTAAAACTACGCTTATAATTTTATCGAAAAATTACTGAATTCACAACCGTAATGACGACTTTTGTTAATGCTGCGCAGGGTAAAGCGCCGCTTCCGCCGTCTGGGGTTCAACACACAGATTCTCCTTCGCCAGGGTACATAAGTTCCACATCAAGCCATTAACTTATCATCATTGACCTAGTAATTACTTACCGTAAGTATTCCCCCTCACCAATGAGGCGGAGTCCCCTTTTTATCAACAATAAAAGCAATAAAATTAACTAATCAATTATTTACCGCGTTGTAAAATACTGTAATGGATTTCAGCATGTGTTTGTATGTTGTATAAATAAACAAACGTGTCGAGGACTAGTACGTATTTCGATTTTACCTGAACTAATTTTGCGATTTCGACTCTTTAGGTTGGAGTCGAGGGAAATGAGCGCAGGCCGGGGTGAAACGCAACTTCCATTAGATGTTCAGCGAGCTTTTTAAAGAGTATATTATATTCGCTGCTATTTTATTGTTTTCGATTTAGACGCAGTCCTGTACCTCTGAAACGCGCCCTATTCTACTCGGCATCTAAAAATACCTAAACATGACGTAATTGCACGAAAACGGCCAAAAATTTCTCGTTTAAACCGTTTTTTTGGTGCATTACAACTGTTGAAGCGAACCACTAAGCTAAAAACCCAGAGGGGGTAATAATAAATGGACTGTATAGCCAAACGGAAAAACCGACTCACCTAATCGTCGATGGCTCCAATTTCCGGAACGTTGCGATCCGGCTATTAAAAGAAGGATTAGGAAATGTAAAGTGAGAATCAGGAAAAGAAGAAGGAATTACAACGAGCGGTGCGTAGCAACACACAACTTTCCGCCACCCCTTTAAGTTCGAACACCACCTACATATGCGAGCGCTATATCTTCGTTCAACGCATTTCAACAGAAACATTTATAGAGAACAAAATGTAGGGACTAGTTAGCTGAGAGTACTGCGAAAGTTTGATCGAAATCGTTACAGCCGTTTTTGAGAAAATTTGAATACCGATAAATTAATATTCGACAAATCTCCTTTTCTGAGTTAACTTGGCTTATATCTCCGTTCAACATATATATACAGAAATAATTATGAAGAACGAAATGTTGGTATGGGCGACTAAAAGATACGCCATTAGGATTTATCACTCTGGTGAAGCAGTTACCCTGGAATTTACTGAAATGTTTGAAAAAACGTTATTTTCGACACATTTTTATGTTTATTTCTGTTCAATGACTGTCAGAGGAACATTTATTGAAAACAATATGTAGGTATTAACTATTCGAAAACATCTTGAAAGTTTGGTGATAATCGTTGAAGCCGTTTTGCCAAAAAGCGTAAAAAACCTATTTTTGCTTCATACGTCTATATCTCCGTTCACCGTATTTTCATGGAGATATGTATAGAGAATAAAAGTTAAGTATAGATTAGTAGAAGATAATTTGAAAGTTTAATCAAAATCGTCTGAGCCGTTTTTGAGAAAAATTCGAAAAACCCTAGTTTTTGTTACATTTTCGTCCCCCATTCCCCCTTCCCATCGCCCGAAATGACCCATAACCTTATTTTGGTGTCTACAAAAAATAACGAACAAAACAAAAAAAGAACCAGCTCAATCGGATAAGCCGTTCTCCCGCAAATTGAACAACAGACACACGGACCATGCACCGACATTAGGTGTTTTGGACTCAGTAGGCCTCAAAACGTAAAGATCTGAAGAAACCCCAAACCCCAAATTTTTTTTTGACACGATTACTATATTTTCCTTTCCCTTCGGGTTAGCGGAAAGTAAAAAAGGAACAGTTTGTATAGCGTCGCGAGGGCAACCGAAAAAGTGGACACGAGGGTGTCGAGAGATCTATAATTTTCGGACAGAGCAAACTGATCTCAGAGGATATCAAACGCATAATGAATCAGGTGAGGGTTCGCTCGTGAGGTGAGTCGATGACTAGAGTCAAAAAGGGCCAGGACATTCCCTCTGTTGAACTTTTCAAAACCACCAAGGCAGACTAGCAGACGCAGCCAACAACCATTGTGAAGACCTTGGCAATGGAGGACGCTTCAGACTGTGATGGATGCCAGGTCATAGTGAAATAGAATGAGGAAGACAAACTGACGAGAGAAAGATCTGCACTGATTCCAGAGGGACCACCAAAAGCCACTCGAGTAAGGAAAAGGGCAAATGAGCGGAGAACTGCAGGGTTGCCTACTGGCGGGATGTGCTAGACCAAAGGCAGTCGAAGTTAACTTATTAGACTTTCCAGAGAGCGATCAAGAGAGGCCCTCAGTCTGGAGGGAGAAACTGGCCTGTTTGCAGAACACTGTTCACTAAGGTACCACCTGGCCAGGATTAGTAAGTCAGAGGTACATTGCTGCAGATTCTGCTGCCGTAGTAGGAATCAGTGAAGCACGTACTGTGTACTTGTGAGGGCCTTTGCGGCAGCGCGCCTCAGAGTGTTTGTCTCTGCTGCAGTCGGATGATGTCCCAGGGGAAAAACCTCGTGTGTTCCACTCAACACGCCCACCTGAGGCTGCATTGGGGATTTTCCCCAGTGGCCACCGAAATATTGAGGAAAAAACAAACAGGTTTTCGAGCACAACGCCTGTACGTAAATAATATGACATCAAAACGCTTAAACCGGTACTCATTTGATAATTTGCAAAGAATGCAGTTGTTTCACGTAAGCTGTTGTTATCTGTGTGAAGATGAGCGTATTTGTTATTCCTCGGCCCATTCGCCACTGCGTATTGGCCCTCTTTCTGACTTCTCATTTTCAAACTTTCAGACCGTTCGAACGAAGAGAGAAGACAACGCTCCTGAAGTGGGTCGTTTATTTTGTTTACTTAGTTCGACATGCCATAGGCAGGTTCAGCAATAAGGACACTTATTATTTTAGATCCATTTTAAGCCAAAAGGTCAACCATTATTTATTTTCTCCCGAATTAAATTTTATTTTACATTTATTCGTTACCGTTGATTTCTCCAAGTTTACCCCTTTATTTATATAAAAATCGAAGTAAAATAATCGTTTCTTCTGACTTTTGCAATAAAATAATCGAAAAAATTCATAACAAGTTCGGGATTATCGGTCCACGACAAATTCAACTAAAAATATGAAAAGAGTAATAACAAAATGTCAAGCTTGCCACATTTGCATGAGAAATAAATCCCAGAATCCGTTTGTCTATGGTCATCTCTCTCAGTTATGTCCTGCGACAAGACCTTATGAGTACACGTCGTTGGATACAATTGGAGGCTTTGGGGGCAATCGCTCGTCTAAACGTTTCTTACACCTCTTGGTAGACCATTTCACTGAATACGCATATATCTTTACATCGAAAAACCAAAAAGCTAAGGATTTCATAGTGCTTTTGAAAAAACTTTTATAAAAAGGCATAAAAGTAGGCGCTTTATTGGCAGATCAGTATGGTGGGATTAACTCTACCGAATTCAAGTTGTTTTTAAAAAGGACACAACGTGCAAACGTCTTACCTGATTTAACGCGGCTTCACGTATTTCGCTTGAACCCACATCCGGTACATGGTCAATTTCTTGAAACGATTAACTTGAAGCCTTTTATCGACGTAATTTTGCTTTTCTTCAAATCCAGCTTGAGTGAATAGGTCCCTGACTTCTTCTGCAATAATAGATGGAATAATTACCAATTGTGGCCTTTCTAAACGTTTGAGTGAAGCTAATGTGTTTTCTGCACGCCCACATAACAATCAAGTAACACTCTTTATGGGGTACTACAGACTAGTGCAGATTGGTCTTTGTTTTATGAACTTGAAGGCAGCTACTCCACTGACACTTGGATTTGAATTTTGAGGGGTTCTTTTAGTTCCTACGATTACGGCTTGTGTTATCAGTTCAATTCTTTTTGTATATACCTGTACGTAAATTAATCGTTATCTCCAATTTCTTCTACGTAATCGTACTCACGCTGGTTTCCCACAAGTCTCATCGTTTTAACTGCCCCGCGACTCGAGAAACCTTGGTTCTGCGCCCCACGCACTCTCGGGAAAATGTAGTCCACAGAGACAGCCCAGACTCTGCAAGTGTAGATTCTCATAACTTTTCACTCTATTCACCGGCACAGCTAGCCACATAATTCCACTGTTCAAGGGCTGTGCAAGGTTTAACCAATCTTAGGGGAGCTTATGGGAGAGCCTGGCGGAGCTCGGTCGATATTTGTGGAGGTTAGACCCCCCCAACCTGCATACACTTGGGCTTCTGACACGGGGCTGTAATGACACTGCTGGAGAACAGGAAATGATTCGCTCTGCCTGGTGTCGGTTGACACAGTGTAACTTCTCCCGCACCCCATTCGTTTATCTCCCCCATTCCTTTTTCAACGTGAACGTGGGCTCATAAGCCTTCGAATGCCCTGTGACAATAACGACACTGGAAGTCATCTATCATAATGGAAAAGGAAGACGGATGAGGAACTGGGACGATATCCCTGTCTAGGGGCGATCCTGTGCTAAGCCAATGGGCAGCCGGGAACTATGAAGCTCGCTGCTGATGTCGCTCATCGAAAGCGAGGAATGTGTGGCAATATGTACCCCACTAGAGAATACCTGAAGGTCCACCAATAGGAGTCCCGTACCCCTTTAGCGTGTAACAATTGACCGCCATGAGGAGGTTGATAACAGCTAGCCTTTCTGGTCAACAACATCGCATCACACGCACAGATCATTTCCTCGAACGACGTTTTTTAGGCTCAAAAAGCCTTTGACAGTTCTTAACTTTCTTGCTTCCTTCTGTACAGGTTCTTCGTACAGATATTTTTCTTTCCACCTGCTTGAAAGTGACCATGCGCCCTATTGATCTCCTATTTTGCCGATGGCTTCATTCCACATCTTACGACAGGTACAAAGGCCAAATCTCACACAGTACCACTCATATAGGCAAAGGATTCTAGGATGAAAGGGTGCTTCAATCGCCCACTCACTAATTAAGAAATGAACGATGTTATTTACACTAATTTTTGGCGCTATGAGCAACACTGGTTACAACGAATCACTTTTGTTCGTGATTGTCACAAACTATCAGGTTCCTCAAGCCTTGCTTTTCAAAAGACTAGATAGAGTAGCCCCAGGGAGCTCACTGTTATTAACACGTCCCGTGCGTATCACGCATACAGTGTGTGAATCCGGTCGGGTCCGCTAGGCGTATCATGCACATGGTGCGTGATGACTTGCTGCTATTTCAAACTTTTCTTAGAAATCGACGCCCGGTGCAAAAGTCTTTGTTTTTTTATCCGCCCTGAGCGGGTACTATGAACAACCGATAGAATGCGCCTCTGCAGTTTGGAGGCGTATTTCACTCGGAAAATACTGCTTTTCACAGACGCTCCATATCGGAGCTTTGCATTCGATTATTGTGCGTTCTGGAGTTCTCGTGCTGTTTCTTCTCTCATTTAAGGTAAGATCATTAATAAATTAATAATTACTTCATAATGCATGATTACAAACGAGCAGTGACTAACTTGTTTTTGGCAGCAATATGTAGCGCACCATCCCTGATTTCTGTTCTCTTCCTACCATTTTGCCCCGTATTTTGGTACAGTATGATAGTTATGATTAGTTCCCTTTATCAAGTATTTTTTTAACCACGGTATTATTTGTATTGGTATTTTAGACGTCTGATGACGCCCAATCGGAACCAAAAATCCCTCGCTTGTCTAAGGAGAAGAAGAAATACTCAGACGAGGATATAGAGAAACTGATTGATATATTCGATTTATTTATAGTTCCTTCATTGACATTTGATTGTGATTGACGTATTATTGGACTGATACCATAAATATAGTAATTGATAGATATTTTCTTCCGACAAGGTAGGTAAGAGATACCTATGATATGAGCCATGACGTGTATTTTTGCTGATGGAGTAGATATTTATGGAACCAACCCAATAAAAATGCTGATACCAACTTGTTTCTATTTTTATGGGTATTTTCCAAACGAACCTTATAATACACGATTTTCCTATTAGACCCAAGCCAGCGCCGTTCCTCAGGATATCTGTTATCACTTTCACCAGGCGTATCACGCACATGGTGCGTAATGAGCAACATTTAATCAAATTCGACTATTAAGATTAATTACCTATAAATTACTAATATTGGAACCATTTCGGTCAGATTTATGAAAAAAAAACCAATCCGCCTGGTGGGGTGGGTTGGTTCTGTTCATACAACAGAAGTACGCACTGAACGTGTAAATCTAATCGAATAAAAACTTACGATACCTGCAGCGAAATTCATTTTAAACAAAAATTTGAAAAGAAGCATTCTACTTCCACACAGATTTCATGCTTACTGAGGAGTGTAAAAACTGAAACCAGTTTAGAAATCAAAATTGGAAATAGACAGCTACTATTCAAATTTCGATTTTTGTGTATTGGATTCTCACCGGAGTACCATCCTGCACGGTTGACTGCAGACCAGCAAAACTCTAAGCGCAACACGATCATCACGTCACCCTCTCTCGTCACACTTTACCAACCTCATTTCATAAATGTAGAAAGCAAACTTCGAATTAAGTCGAACCTTGAGAAAAAAAATAGACGAAAGTTCCGTCTCCTCGAGCGTAAAAGTTTTCTTGAATGCAATTGGCCGGTTTGAAGCGCAGTTGGACCATATCGTAGCGCCCGTAGTCGCGAAACATCAACATCCCTCCGGGCTTCAAATATTTGAAGATTTGCTTCACGACGTGGCTCATTCTGAAAATATTCGTTATCATTTAAAACGACAAGGTCTGCGCACATGAAAAATAAAAAAACGGAAGGATTCAGTGATTCTCTTGACTCTACCGACTAATTGAACCCATTGGTGTATTATTCAATACGAATAATACAACTACGTTTTCGGTCAGGACATTTTTTGTACAACCCCCCCCCCCCACACCCACCCACATCTTAACTCTCCACGTTTGAAGGCGTGGGGATTCCAAATCTACACTGTTTGTCCACCAGATTCTTTCCCACGAAAATTCCATTCGGTATTCAATTGAGCCTGCCTGCTAGGCAATTTGATCGGATGAAACCCACGTTCGTTGCGTGGCAAAATAAAAGGGGTTAAAAAAATAAACGCAGGTTTATTGTATGCAGCGTTTGGTATCGTTTTCTAGGCATTTTTCGACGCTAGATCGAACGGAAAGAGTCTCAGAGGTGTACCACTGGGTTTAGAAGATCAACTGAAACCACAGTAGATATAGTAAATTGAATTCTAGGAGTTGAAGGAAATTGCGGAACAACGTCGACAAAGTTTCTTTTTCATTGTTCCGGTGTAGTGGTCATATTTCGTATCGTTAGCTAGCATTTTTCGACTTTGAATTGAACGGGATAGGTCCCAATCGCGCTGTACAAGAGAATAATTGGCTAATTCCCAAAACTATGGCCGCAAGTACATTTGTTCGGTTCTTCAGTTCGCGATTCGGAACATTGAAGAGCGTCACTGATACTGGTGCTAGTTACAACTTTCATCATTGGCAATTGTCTAGCACTCTAGTATTCTTAAAAATACGAATTCAATCGCTCGACTAACCGTTGAACTATGAACACAGTTCTTCAATTTTCCTTTGTAACCGAATTATCGTCCTTCAGTTGTCGATTTGCCGCCACCTCATGCCTAACCTTTCTATATTCGTTTGTTACGTATCCATTTTGTTTCGCGCCCGTCCATCCGGCTTCTGCTTTAGCCGGGACTGCCCTCTTCGCGTTTATTTGTTTGTTATAATTTGACCAGCCATGGATAGACAAATTAACACGACTTTGTTTCATCGATTCAGAGAAAAAGGCTTGCTAAGTGTTGCGGGTTGGTGTGTGAGCGTCGGTTTTATCTCTGACGAGTATGTGTGTCCTGAATGTGGTGCATGGAGGAATGAACGACAAGAGTTATTTGAAGCCACCAAGGCAGCCTATCTCCCCCCATAATTCAGATATGTCACTTGCGAGGTGAGAGATATTTTAAGTTATTTTTGTGATCGGCTTGTCTGTTATGTTGCATTATGTGAGTTATATCTATCATTTTTGTGGTCGTCAATGTCTGTTGCAATAGGCGCGCACTGTTTGTCTACATTGACTCACTTTTGTGCGTATTCCATTGTTTACATTCATCCTGTTTCTTTGGCGCACGTTGTTTACATTCACTTTTACGATAAAACTTTGTCAACTCTTACTGCTACTGTTAGGCTCACCAGTATCGGTGACGCTAGTAAACGTTCTGAATCGCGAACTGGAGTTCCATGTAAATGTACCTGCGGCCATTGTATTGGGAATTTACCAAATAATTAACCGATGTATAACCATTTGCTGCGTTTGTTTCATTCTGTGTATCACCCCCATATCTCTAGAGCCGTGGAAAGTAAACAAAAAAGTTACTGTACGCTCGAGGACGATACCGACAAGAGAGCAAATATCGAGAGATGTGAGTGAAATCTACCAGTTTGTACGTATTACAACTCAGAATTAGTCATCACTCGTCATCATTCATCGACGATCTACGACTTACCTGTTTATAAAGGCGCGTTGAGATCGAGGCAGTTAAGAATTAGCAGAAAACACTCCATACACCGATTTCTTACGTTTGAAGGAACACGCCACTGGCACAGAGCCCTGGACAGTTACGGAGCCTTGGTTTTGATACATTTGACACACGCGTCATGATTCACGGTGAGTTTATAGGCATTGGTGGTCAAAATGTTGCAAAACAAGCTCAAGTAGTTCCCTGAGGGCAAGAAAGTTCTGAAAACGTACTTCGTCGGTGCCTTTTTGGACGGATACGTGTCTACATTACGTTGTGGCAGCCCTACAAGCGAGAAAGTCCTAAGTTTTCTTGCCCCCTGCGTAAAACACGCCCCGCAATAACAATTATCCCCCTCCGCATCCCATAATGAGTGTGAGAATCTACTGATAGAACGAACGCAATGTTTAGTTGTGTTGTTGACTTTCGGATTAAGCTCATTCTTTGTTCACATTGGCGATAACACCCTCCCACTTCCTCGGGCTTCCAATTCCAGCTCCGTTCAGTTCAGTTACGTCTGTCGCCGATAACCTGAACAGCCAGCACTTGGCCGCTGTGCTCATCCGAGCCGGTGGCTTTGAGCTGGTTGTAATATCATTTTACAGGCAATTTGGCGCACCAGTTGCCAACAGCCTTGAACCACTGGAGCGGGCTCTAGCAGGCCTATCAGGACGACCCTGCATAGTCTGTGCCGATGCAAATGCCAGATCACCATTGTGGGGATCCCCAACCCTGGATGGGGCGGGCGAGGCGTATATAGAGCTGCTCACCAGGTACAACTTGATTGTTGTCAACGACCCCATGACTGAGGCGACCTATGATGGCCCGGGAGGAAGGTCGTGTATAGATGTCACAGCCGTGTCTCACACCCTGCTACTCAAATTGCAGGGTTGGCGAGTCATTACCAGGTGCAACGCAGAGCGACCACATTACGGTTATTGACTTTGCCATTACGGATGACAACATCCTCTGCAAAGACAGCGTGAAAAGCGATTCCGCACAAAAAATGCTGATTGGCCACAATTCTGGAGGGTACTGGAAGGTGAACTGCGTGCCGCCGACACCGACCTAATAGCGCAAGCATACACACCTGAAGAGGTGGACAGCAAAGTGGACATATTTACCACAGCACTGCACTCTGCTGGGCTCTCTGTACTTGGCCAACAGAAGCACAGGGCGATCAAAGTCCCATGGTGGACTGAGGAACTAAATCCCTCAAGCAAAGTGCAAATAGAGCTAGAAGGATGTACCAAAACACTCGTGACCCTGATGCCAGAGCAACACTCCGAACTGCCTTCATCCAAGAGAAGGCCTTCCACCGCGCCATCAAACGAGCCAAACGGGCAAGGCTGGCGAAATTTCGTGGAAGCGGAGAGCTCTGAGAACCCCTGGGAGACACTACAAGTCCTCCATAGGAAAAGCTAACGTAGAGCAGGTCTTAGGCCGCGATGCAAATGAGTCAGGCTGGGCCTGCAGGCATCGAACGTTCACTGGAAACCCTCCTTGAGAAGGCGTTCCCAGATGACCAAGTAGCTCGACACTGAAGCCCAGAGGGCAGCAAGGAGCTGATCATGGACCCTCCGAACGAGCCCGACATCCCATTGTGGACAACAGGCGACCTCGGCAGGGCCCTTGCGACCTTAAAGCCCAACAAATCTCCTGGGCCAGATAAAATAGAAAGCAATATGCTAAGGAAGACTGAGCGGACAATCTCCAGCGGTCTCCTTAATTTATTTAATGACTGTCTGCAGGTCGGACAGTTCCCCACTCAGTGGAAGTCTGCGCGTGTTGTCACTCTTCAAAAGGGAGGCGACCGCAATCAGTCAGACCCGCGATCATGGAGACCACTCAGCCTTCTTTCCATATTAGGCAAAACACTAGAAATCTTGATGTTGCAGTCCTCGAAGGAGTCTTTGGCGCGCAACCTCACAGGCAGGCAATACGGGTGTACCAAAGGAAGGTCCACGCAGGATGTCATTGTCGAGATCCGGCGTGTTTCGCTGGCACCGGCTAAGTACGTCGTAGCAGTTCTGATTGACATCAGAGGGCGTTTGACAACCTTTGCGGCCAGCGCTCCTTAATAAACTCAAAGGTAGGGAATCCCCGCAACCTGTACTCGCTCGTAGTTACCTGACAGACAGAACTGCTACGATCGAAAGTATCTCCGTCCGGGAGAAAGATTGAGAAGGGAGTGCCCACAGGGCTCGGTCCTAGGACCAGCACTCTGGAATGCCTTCTTGAAGGTCTTCTCAGGAAACTCGCTGGAGACTGACTGCAGCCGTACGCCTATGTGGATGACTTGACTGTGCTGATCTTGCAGAGTCAGTCCGCCAAATTGAAGAAAAACCCCACTCGTGCTCCGCACTGTCAACCAATAGTGAGCACGTCAAGATGCAGGTGGCTGAGGAAAAACCCAGCTAATCCTCTTGAAGGGGAAAGTGAATCCACCCACAATACGCTTTGGCGGCCACAGGCTCCTTCTTGAAAAGCACGTCAAGTATTTAGGAGTGAATATAGGTGAGAGGTGGGGTTTCAACCAACACCTCCAGTCCCTTAAAGGCACTACCATTGCAAGGTTTGCCTCACTGCGTGCCATTACTAAGGCCACTTGGGGTGTGTGTTACCACGACACCATCCTCATGTATAAGGCCATCTATTTAGGTGTGATTGGCTACTGCCCTGTTGTCTGGGGTAGCAAGCCATCAGTCAATCAAAAGAGAGTATTGGCTCAATCCCAGAGAGCTGCGCTCCTGTGGATCACCAAGGCCTACAAGACTGTATCAACGGAAGCACTCCAGGTGATCACTGGTCAGTTACCAGTTGATTTGGCTGTTGAGTGCATGATTGACAAGTGGAGAGTGAAACGGGAGCTTCCCCCGCTTTGGGCTGAACTCCGTGCGGACGGATCTCACCACAGAACAGAAACTTGCCGCCATCGATGAATGGGCTCTAGAGAAATGGCAAGCGAGATGGGAATCCTCGTCAAAGGGACGTGATACGTATGAGTTCTTCCCCAACATCCGTGAACGTCTTTCTAGAAAATGGGTTGAGCCAGACCACTGGACGAGTTTCAGTTCCTCACGGGACATGGTGACTTCAATGCGTGGCTCCACTTCTTTTCTCTGAAAGACTCTCCATTATGCACGTCTTGTGCCTCCAGTGCGGAGGAAACAAGAAACCATGTGCTGCTCCACTGTAGTTTCTACAACAGTGAGCGACGGTTGTTGAGAGGGCAAACGAACTTAGCAGCTTTGACTGCTACAAAGGAAGCCTATAACCATTTTGCAAAGTTCGCAAAGAAGGTAATGGCTAAGAAACGTGGTTATAGTTGATCAGTCCTTTTGAAACTTGCCACCGAAGAAAACAGTAAGATCAGGTAGGGAACCAGATTAAGAACTACTCCCAGATGGTACGGGATTCCTCAGGTGGTCACCTCCGCGCGGTAACACACGGGCAACAGCTCTCTACGGTGAGACTGGCTAACGACCACATACCTGCCGTACCTCCACAGGTCTGAGTTCGGTGGATGCTGCAGGGGCCGGCCTCTTGCATATTAGCGAAACCGCAACTTCTATGACTGATATAACCCTCGTCGAGGGTTTAGGTGCAGTCATGAAATAAAGAAACAGACCTGTCGCCGATAACCAATAACCTGCGTCATTCTGTCGAAAGTAAAATAATCTCGTAAGTGGGAAGTAAAGTTTCAGTGCCACAAACCCGTAGACGGGAAACTACCACGCTCCAGTTCACAGGTACGTCGCCTTTGTTATACACGCGATTTGCACTTTGCGGGCTCGATTGGCAACAGGATTATTGGAACCCCCTTCCTATTTATTTTTATTTTTTTTAATATTGATTTATTGGGTTTCATTTTGTTGTAGTTGTTTTCAACCAGCACTGTGCAGCCCCCCTCAATTTTCTCTCCGGTAAAGTGCTGTACAATAATCAGCGCAGCTAAAATAAAATAACCGCCTTGGAATGATAAAACTCACCTTTCAGGTACAATGGCCGACAGAACGAATATCATGCTGACTTGATCTAAACTTCCTTCGGCGAAAGGTACGTCCCACTTTTCATTAGTAATGTCCAAGACGAACGCGTTACATCTGAAAAATCGCCAGAGCTTAGTGTCTTGACGTCACCAGGAATTTGGCGATTTGAAATTAATTTCCCGGCAAAGCGCGAGTCGGCAGGTGAGAAAAAATATAAATGAAATAAACGAACGTAAACTTGCCACCTGAAAATAAAAACGTTGAAGAAAGCTGGATGACAGAAAATTAATCCCTCGTTGACTGTAAAAACCTAACTGTTCAGATTAAATTGAATGAAAAAAACCCTGCAAATTATTACACAACGGTTTATTATTCGGATAAACAGCTTGACCTAGCATTAATGCTCCGAGATCCATCCTGTTCGATTCAGCATCGAAAAATATCATAATTAAACCCAAAAAAAGGTCGAAAAGAACTGAATCGTAATATTAAAATAAACAAAAAAAAAACGAAAGTATCTAGAAAAAACTGAATTTTAATACGAAAACATGCACGCTAAATATTAATATCAAAATGTAACCAAAAATCTACGAAAAAAACAAAATGAGAATGAAACGAAAGAATCTAAATAAAAAATTGAATCGTATTAAAACCAAAAAAAATGAAACGAACGAACTATTAAATAAATAAACCAAAAATAAACGAATAATGAAAGTTCAATCGAAGATAACAGATATTTTGCTAACGGAAATAGTTGAGACGGAGCGAAACAGTCATTTGTGGAAGTGAAGACGAGAACAAGGCAATCGGACGATAAAGGGACAAATCATAATGCCAAAGGTTATATACGAAACACGAGCACTTCCTAGAGGAAGCAAAAAAAAGTCGGGGGGGGCTTCCAACGAGTAGAGCGGGCGGGCGAGCGTTGCGTTGCGAGGCGAGGGGGCGGCGTTGCCAGATGAGCAGGCGAGCGATTTTGATGAGACCGAAACGTTGACTTCCACTGTAGTTCCCGCGGTGTACTGCGTTTCGTTAATTTTTTAAACCGTTTTTTTCCCATAACAATCATGGGCTTCGTTCGATCGGATTGCCGAGATGGCGGGCACAATTAGATACCAAATTGGATCTTTGTGCGAAAGAACGAATTTTTTGGACCACGTTAAAGGCACAAAACGGCCCGGACGGCGGACGGACATTGCAAATTTGGAATCTCCATGTCTTGAAACGTAAAGTATCACATTTTGAGGGGGGGTTGTAAAAAATTTTTCGTGACTGAAAACATAGGGTTATTATTCATTCTGAATAATAAACCAAAACGTAAGATGGGGCAGACACAATTAACTTCCAGGCGGAAGTTAAAAAAAATGAATGAGAAATGAAATGAGAAATGTCTTATTCATTTAACAGATGAAAAAGGGGGATATGTTTAGTTTAGATGCGCTACACTAGCTTTGAGGAGAATGACCAACGAGAAACGGGAATTGAAGTAATTGGGTTAGATCCGCCAGTAGGCAAATTATTATAGTTAAAAGTACCTGTTAGGTGAGTCTTTCGACTACTGACTTGACGGCCAGACGATGATGTCTTTACATCGAAAGCGCTCGCCCACAGTATCTCACCAGTCAGAGGAGATGGAGATGGACTTACCTAACAGTTAACTTTAAGAAACGGGAAGCTGTTTAAATCCACAGGCATTTGTTGTGGTTGGCATAAATCGGTTGGTTTCGCAGCAACAGCCCAACGGAAGCTGCGACCAATCGCCGCTGCAGGTGATACTGTAACCTTAAAAAGAAGGTTAACGTTGTTGATTTTTTACTTTCCTTGCTCTACGAAGTAGAAAGGAAAGTTATGTAATCGGCTGAAAAATTTTTTTTGAGTTTTCTTCAGATCTTCACGTTTCAGACCCTCCTGAGTCCGAAAAACACTATTTGGGAAAATGGTCTGTGTGTCTGTGAACGATTTTTAGAGAAAACCACCGTACCGAATCACCTCAAACTTCATACCTCGCCCGCAGGTCACTATGGGACGCCAAAATAAGGGTATGAACAAAATCCATCGAAATTTAACTATAGTTATCATAGTGATCAAAACACCAATTTTTTTTTTCTCAAAAACGGCTCTAACGATTTTGGTTAAATTTTTTATATTGATAGCTCTCAATAAGGCAATTATACCATAAAATTCCCATTTGTGGGAAAATGACGAGAGCAGCACAATAAATTACCAAAACTTTCGACGAAATCGATTTTAGCGCGGTTTTTAGAGAAAACAGCCGTACCAAATCAGCTGAAACATGATGTCTAGCCTACAGGTTACCATGGGACGCCAAAATAAGGGTATGGGCAAAATCCACCGAAAGTTAACGATAGTTATCATAGTGATCAAAACACCAAATTTTTTTTCTCAAAAACGGTTCTAACGATTTTAATTACATTGTTTATATTGATAGCTCTCAATGAGGCAATGATACTATAAAATTCTCATTCGTGGGAAAATGACGAGAGCAGCACAATAAATTATCAAACTTTTCGACCAAAAGCGTTTTTCGCGCAGGTTTTTTCTTATAAACTCCGCTGGAATTCTTGTAGAATGTTAAAAAAATTCGGTATTGTAGTCCAATACTATACCTAAAGAATGAGTGTTTAAAAACGCTCATGAGATACATGGGGCTCACTCCAGAAATTCCTGAATTTCAACTACTGCCGTTTCGCTTACTACCAGTTCTAACAGTTATTACCCAATAACTCCACAAAAGTGATTACTATCAACTTCAAAAAATTCGTGTTTACAGCCTCATTAATTATCTGTGTACCAATTGCTCAATATGGGTCCTGCAATGAGTACGAGCAGCACAATAAAATCTGGAACTGTAAGCGCTACCGCTTCCTGCTGCTGTGACGTGTTGTTTGACCAGGTTCAAATTAACTGAGTGATGAATGAATTGATTAAATAGAATTAGCCTTGTACAAAGTGAATTGACGTAGAGCTAAGGAAAGTTGTGTGTTGCAACGCACCAGATATTTTTTCTAAAATACGTGCGTGCAGCCCAACGAGGATTACGACTCAATTGTGGTTTGGTGTTCAAATTGTCTCTTTACTAAGTCGTGTTTGGGGCATTTGTTGTGTTGGCCTCCTTATTTGCGCGATCCACAGATTCGAAACTCCGGAAATGGACAATCCCTGGCGCCGGGTCAGCTCCACGTTCTTCTGTGATACTTGGTAAGTGGACGTATCGTAGGAAAGCCGACAGTAAATTTATTCACGTCGTCCCTACCTAAGATTAATACAATAATTGCCCCTCAGTAAGTTGTAGTCACTACTAGTTGGAGTGCACCATTCGAGCAGGGTCGCAAGAAAGGCACTCGTCAACTAAACAGGCATGGATGTGTACACTGTCCTATAAACGTTCCCACTCTTCTGAAGATAGAAACTGCGATCTTCAGTTGCACTATGGGACGCCATAAGAGTGTACAGCTCTGCAAAGGGCTTGCACGTCGCGCAAAGAGACTGGAGCTGCCCATCAAGACAGGTCTGTTTCATTATAAATGTGATTGTTCCTTACATCTCAAAAGAGAGTTATATCAGTCACGAAGGTTGGCAGTTTCGCTATCACATAAAGAGACTGAGCAATCGCTTGGTTGTCGGGGGAGAAAACTCATGTGTCCCATCCCTTTGACGAGGATTCCCATCTCGTTTGCCACTTCTCCAAAGCCTCGTTTCGTCTTCTGGAAAGAGCGTGTCGGATATACGACAAAGAAGGCGACAATGGCCCTGCGGGAGGATGTGGCTCATCAGAATGCGTGATAAAGGCTGTAGCAATTAAACTACATGAGTCTTGTAAGGTGCTGACACACCAAAATTGGCGAGGGAATGCAGTGTGGCTACCAAAGGTGACGAATTTTCGTTCAGTAGAGGAATCTGCACAGAGTTCAGCCCAGAATGGGGGAAAGCTATCGCTCTCCATTTGTCAACGATGCACTCAACGGCCCAGTCAACTCGGCCACTTGCTCAGAATCTACCAAACCCAGGCCCTGTGGAAGTACGGCAGATTGTCATTTAGCCAGTCGGTGGAGAGCTAGACACACACACGGGCCACGCACGGAAATTAGGTTTTAAGTACTCGGTAGGCCTTGATGGTCTGAAGAACGCTTTTACTTTCGGTTGACGCGATCGCAATACTTTCCTTCCACTTCAAATAACCCAAAGAACCGGAACCAATATTGACATTTTATGTCTTTACTTTGCTACATAAACTCGAAAATGTAACGCGGGATATGTAACGGAGAAGCGTCAGGAAACAAAGTGGATCGTTTTTTTTATATTGGAATTTCATGTCTTCGAAAGTTATGAAACAGTTAAAAAGTAAAACCATTTAAAATCACTAACACGAACGGTGAGTACTGCTTTTGTACAATTACGCAACCACTAGGGACATTATATGTCTTTTTCTTTTAAAAATCTGTTAAAAAAATGAGAAAACACAAAACAAATTGTTTAAACAATTTTTCTATTAATGGTCACGTCAATTACAAGTCGTTTTTTACGCAAACGACATTCACGCGATCGGTCCTGTCTGATTTAGGCATCTTCTGCTTCGTTGACGGTTTACTAGGTGCATCATCGAGTTCCATCACGCGCTCACTGAGGTTATTAAAACATATGTCGTCTTATAAGACCAATGATAACTACGTTTGATTGTGTTCGTTGATGGTTTCGATATAATGGCCGCGTCAATTGCAATTGACATCTTCACTTAGTCACTGAGGTTATTAAAACGTGTGATGTTACCAAGCGTTACACGCGCAATATATTTCGTGACGCTTCTCCGTTACATCTCCGGCGTTACATATCCAGCGTAACGTTTTTCGAGTTTATGTAGCAAAGTAAAGACATAAAATGACAAAAAATTATAAACAAAACCTTGACCCAAATGCAACGAAGCTCAGAGATATTATTTTGTGGGACCAGCACAGATTGAAGCGACGATTTACTAGTCCCACCCCATACCATAGTAGAGAAAGAGCTAAACCAAAGTAAATTCAACTGCCAGATACACAAAAAAATGTTGAGCTTTCTCAAAAGCGTAATTAGTGCAAAACAAATGTAAAATATCTGGTGCGTAGCAACACACAACTTTCCGCCACCCCTTTAAGTTCGAACACCACCTACATAAGCGGGCGCTATATCATCGTTCAACGCATTTCTACAGGAACATTTATGGAGAACAAAATGTAGGGACTAGTTAGCTGAGAGTACTCCGAAAGTTTGATCGAAATCGTTAAAGCCGTTTTTGAGAAAATTGGAATACCGATAAATTAATATTCGACAAATCTCCTTTTCTGAGTTAACTTGGCTTATATCTCCGTTCAACATATATATACAGAAATAATTATGAAGAACGAAATGTTGGTATGGGTGACTAAAAGACACTTCATTAAGATTTATCACATCTGATGAAGAAGTGACCCTGGAATTTACGGAAATGTTCGAAAAACGTTATTTTCGACACATTTTTACTTTCCGCTACCCGAAGGGAAGGAAAGTATAGTAATCGGCCCAAAAAAAAAAGTTGGGTTTTCTTCAGATCTTTACGTTTCAGACCCTACTGACTCTAAAAAACCTAATTTCGGAGAGAGGTCCGTGTGTATGTCTGTGTGTATGTCTGTGTGTATGTCTGTGTGTATGTCTGTGTGTATGTCTGTGTGTGTGTGTGTCTGTAGTTCGATTTGCGGGAGAACGGCTGATCCGATTGAGCTGGTTATTTTTTTGTTTTGTTCGTTATTTTTTGTAGTCACCAAAATAAGGTTATGGACGATTTCGGCCGATGGGAAGGGGGGGGGGACGAAAATGTACCAAAAACTAGGGTTTTTCGCATTTTTCTCGAAAACGGCTCTAACGATTTTGATTAAACTTTCAAATTATCTTCTCCATACATATCTCCATGAAAATACGGTGAACGGAGATATGGGCCCCTGAAGCAAAAATAGGTTTTTTACGCCTTTTTGGCAAAACGGCTTCAGCGATTCTCACCAAACTCTCAGGGTGTTTTCAAATAGTTAATACCTACATATTCTTCTCTCTTCCTGTGACGGTCCATTGAACAGAGATAAAAATCAAAATGTGTCGAAAATAACGTTTTTTCTATCATTTCCGTAAATTCCAGGGTAACTTCTTTACCAGATGTGATAAATTCTAATGGAGTGTCTTTTAGTCACCCATACCAACATTTCGTTCTCTATAATTATTTCTGTATATATATGTTGAACGGAGATATAAGCCAAGTTAACACAAAAAAGGAGATTCGTCGAACATTAATTGATCGGTATTCCAATTTTCTCAAAAACGGCTCTAACGATTTCGATCAAACATTCGGAGTACTCTCAGCTAACTAGTCCCTACATTTTGTTCTCCATAAATGTTCCTGTAAAAATGCGTTGAACGAAGATATAGCACCCGCCTATGAAGGTGGTGTTCGAACTTAAAGGGGTGGCGGAAAGTTGTGTGTTGCTACGCACCAGATATTTATGTTTATTTCTGTTCAATGGACTGTCAGAGGAACATTTATTGAGAACAATATGTAGGTATTAACTATTTGAAAACATTCTGTGAGTTTGGTGATAATTGTTGAAGCCGTTCTGCCAACAAGTGTAAAAAGCCTATTTTTGGTTCATATGCCTACATCTCCGTTCACCGTATTTTCATGAAGATATGTATAGAGAAGAAGAATAGAAAGTTGCGTATTGATCAGTAGAAGATAATTTGAAAGTTTAATCAAAATCGTTAGAGCCGTTTTCGAGCAAAATGCGAAAAACCCTAGTTTTTGGTACATTTCCGCCCCCCCCCCGCCCCCTTCACACCGGCCGAAATCGTCCATAACCTTATTTTGGTGTCTACAAAAAATAACGAACAAAACAGAAAAAAGAACCAGCTCAATCGGATCAGCCGTTCTCCCGCAAATCGAACTACAGACACACACACACACGGACATACACACGGACCATGCGCGGAAATTAGGTTTTTAGACTCAGTAGGCCTCAAAACGTAAAGATCTGAAGAAAACCCAAATTTTTTTTTTTGGGCCGATTACTATACTTTCCTTCCCTTCGGGTAGCGGAAAGTAAAAAGTTTACTATTAATTTTTAAAAACAAAAGAAATGGCTGGCGCGAAAGAAACCTTTACACAAACGGAGGGTACAGCTTTCGTACAAGTACGTAACCACGAGGAACATTTCATCTCTTTTATTTTTGTTTTTTTTGTGCAATGATAACTACGTTTGATTGTGTTCGTTGATGGTTTCGATATAATGGCCGCGTCAATTGCAATTGAGATCATCACTTGGTCACTGAGGTTATTAAAACGTGTGATGTTACCAAGCGTTAGATTTTGTAACAGACGTTACCATGCACTTAACCCAACAAAAATTTAGTGACGCTTCTCCTTTACATATCCCGCGTTACATTTTCGAGTTTATGTAGCAAAGTAAAGACATAAAAAGTCACACAAAAAATAATCGTAGCCCTGGTGGGACTCGAAACCACAACCTCCGGTTTAGGAGACCGATGCCTTAATGCATTAGGCCACAGAGGCTGCGGTTGCAACTCAGGTTAAAATGTTGGGTTGTCCAATCGGCCTCAAAGGTTAATTTTCGTGACACTTTTGGCCATTACACTTGGCCGATACATTTTCGAGTTTATGTAGCAAAGACATAAAATGTCAAAAGGCGAGTCGTTCTCTTACCTTTCAGTGTCATAATCTTCTGACTGTTTCAATATTTCTATAGCGGTTGATGAGAAGTCACAACAATAAACGAACACGTTACTATTCGCCGCGTACTGGAGCACGGGGAAAACTGTGTTTCCGACGCCGCAACCTATTTCGAAAATCGTTCTTTTCGAGCTCGAAGGCTTTTCGTCTTTGGGCGCCAATTCGGGAAATTCGACGAATAACCAGTGACGATCTTTGAAGAACCTGAAACCGACGAAAATTCACTACAGCCGTCACTACATTACGTTAT
Organism: Pachypeltis micranthus; assembly: GCA_020466155.1. Taxonomy (NCBI): domain Eukaryota; kingdom Metazoa; phylum Arthropoda; class Insecta; order Hemiptera; family Miridae; genus Pachypeltis; species Pachypeltis micranthus. The sequence goes on along the minus strand of CM035782.1, from coordinate 10,164,294 downwards.
TAATTTCTTTCATTTGTCGTCGACATTGTGACAGAATGGAATCATCGATCGTCGCTCACCTGTTGGTGTGAATATTGTAAAAATCGTCCCAATTTTTGTCGGCGTGGCTCTTCAATTGAGATTGTTTCGATTCTTCCATACGTGATTGTAGGTGCTCTTCGAGTTTCTGTTGAGCTTGCAACTTCTGTTCGTCGCTCCACTCGACATTGTCCCTGCATCGACAGTCGAAAGATTAACGACACTTTAAGATATCAATCTTAAGAACTAACCTGGAAAGAGCGTGTTGGAAATACGACAAAGAAGGCGACAATGGCCCTGTGGGAGGATGTGGCCCATCAGAATGCGTGATAAAGACTACATAACGACTGATAGTCGAGCGTCTTGCAAGGTGCTGACAGACTTCAGAAACTGCAGCGACAGGCGTGCCTAGGTATTACAGGGGCGATGAATACGTGCCCTACTGCTGCAATGGGAGTCCTTTTGGACATCTCACTTCAGAGGACTGCTTACCTGGGAGTGGTAAGGCTTTTGCAGACAGGGAACATCTCCATCAGGGTTGTGGCGAGCCTCCAAAGAACAACTAGACAGTTCAAACTGGAAGAGGCAGCAGTCCTTCCTACCGACGTCATGTCAGAGCGAAAGAACTTTCGGCTGCCATTCAGAGTTAGCATCCACTCGCGGGAACGATGGGAGCAGGAGACGTTCCGGAGTGAGGTGGGCGCCCTGCGGTGGTACACCGACGGTTCAGTCATGGGAGGCAGAGCTGGACAGGGCATTGTTGGGCCCAACTACAGTCCGGCTAAGCCGCTGGGAGAGTACCCCACGATATTCCAAGCTGAAATCCTAGCTATAAAGATCTGCGCGGAAGAGATCCTGTCTAAAGGACTCAAGGACAAGCGGATCTACATATTCTTGGACAGCCAGGCCTCATTAAAGGCCATTGCAGCCTATAGCTTCAGGTCCAGGCTGGCATAGGAATGCCTTCATACGCTCAAGCAGCTCGGTGCGTACAATAGGCTTTCCCTCATCTGGGTGCCGGCTCACAGGGGGCATGAGGGCAATGAAAAGGCTGACCACCTTGCAAAGAAGGGTACAGAAACTCTACCCATTGTGCCTGAACCTCACGTAGATATGACTAAAAGTCACCTGAACCGTTTGGTGGAAAATAGCGCCCCTTGAAACCGTCAGCCACGACTTAGACAATCGAAAAGGCTTGTTACGCCTTCTGGTCCAAGGGCAAAGGCGACGCTGACACTCTCCAGGAGGGATCTGAGGGTCTTGATTAGCTTCCTCACCGGACACTGCCCACTCAGGTATCACCTCAACAAGGGTGGAATGCAGACTCTGCGGTGAGGAGGATGAGACGGAGGAGCACATCCTATGCGAGTGCCCTGCCTTATTAGTCAAACGCTTTGAATATTTTGCCCAGGGGATTATTGAACTCCATACGATAGCAGAATCTGCAATGAAGGACATACTTGGCTTCATAAAGGGGGCGGGTATGTACGACGCCTTCTACTAAGGAAGGGCCAGTGTCACAATAGGCCCACGTGTGGCTGCAGTGACAAAGGGACCATGTCCCACACGCCCTCAAGGGGGAAAAAAAGGTGCTGACACACCTGGCGAGGGAATGCAGTGTGGCTACCATCCAGTTATTATTATTATTCACTTGTTCCATATGGCCAGAGTCATAAGAGATTGTGGGAAGAAATAAAAAGAGTTGAGTTTCGTTCTGTTTGACGTAAAATAACCGAGTTGATTTATTCGTGGTAAAGTTGTAGATTTAAGTTGTCTAACACTGTGTTGGGTGCCAGGGCATCAGAGTATAGACGGAAACGAATGGGCTGATGGGTTGGCAACGAAGGGATCGGTGCAGATCACTATTGGCCTTGAGCCCTTTCTTGGGACTACCAGGAGCCACCTACGTAGAGATGTTGCCAAATGGGAGGATAGATGCAGGACTGCCCGGCCTTAGACAGTCAAAACTCTTCATCCGACTCTCGAGAGGGAGGGCCAAGGAGGTGCTTGCACGGGGAAGGAAGGATATGAGGATCATATGTGGCCTGTTCAGAGGTGGCAAATGCAGGAATTGCGGATGTCCTCCACTCTGTGCAGGGGTGGTGGGGGCGCATAGGTGACGTAACACCAAGTGAGAACAGTGCCGTGGGGCCTGGAGAGTGGTGCAGGGGGCCATGATCTGAGGATCATGGACGCCCTTACAATAAGCCTGTTTGTGGCTGCAGTGAGAGTATCGCCTGCATCCACCGGTTCAAAAAAAAAGGAAAAAGTTACCCTTACACAGCAGAATGCGGCTCAACTCTTTAGCAAACTCCAATAGAGTTGACGTTTATTGGATTCCTGGGCATAAAAGGACTACAGGAAATGAGAGGATGGACTATTTGGCCAGCTTCAGTTCGTTTTCTGTACCTATAGTGCCACCTCCCTAAAGTTAACGTACCTGTTAGGTGAGTCCGTCTCTTCTAGCTGGTGAGTTACTGGGGGCAAGCCCTTTCGATGTAAAGACATCATCGTCTGGCTGTTATGGGGCATCTGCATCACTAGTCAAGAGGGAAGTGAGTGAATGTCTCAGGAGAAAAATATCTGGTGCGTTGCAACACACAACTTTCCTTAGCTCTACAACAATTCACTTTGTACATGGCTAATTCTATTTAATCAATTCATTTATCACTCAGTTAATTTGAACTTCGTCAAACAACGCTTTACGACAGCAGAAAGCGGTAGCGCTTACAGTTCCAGAATTTATTCTGCTGCTCGTACTCATTGCAGGACCATTATTGAGCAATTGGTACACAGATAATTAATGAGGCTGTAAACACGATTTTTTAAAAAAAGGATAGTAATCACTTTTGCAGAGTTATTGGAAAATAACTGTTAGAACTGGTAGTAAGCGAAACGGCAGTAGTTGAAATTCAGGAATTTCTGGAGTGAGCCCCATGTATCTCATGAGCGTTTTTAAACACTCACCCTTTAGGTATTGGATTGGACTACAATACCGAATTTTTTTAACATTCTACAAGAATTCCAGCGGAGTTTATAAGGAAAAAACTGCGCAAAAAAGGCTTTTGGTCGAAAATTTTGATAATTTATTGTGCTGCTCTCGTCATTTTCCCTCGAATGGGAATTTTATGGTATAGTTGCCTTAGTGAGAGCTACCAATATAAAAAATTTCATCAAAATCGTTAGAGCCGTTTTGGAGAAAAAAATTATTTGTTGTTTTGATCACTATGATAACTATAGTTAAATTTCGGTGGATTTTGCCCATACCCTCACTATTGCGTCCCATGGTAACTCGTAGGCTAGACATCAAGTTTCAGCTGATTTGGTACGGTTGTTTTCTCTAAAAACCGCGCTAAAATGGATTTCGTCGAAAGTTTTGATAATTTATTGTGCTGCTCTCGTCATTTTCCCACAAATGGGAATTTTATGGCATAATTGCCTTATTGAGAGCTATCAATATAAACAATTTTATCAAAATCGTTAGAGCCGTTTTTGAGAAAAAAAAATGTTGTGTTTTGATCTCTATGATAACTATAGTTTACTTTCGGTGGATTTTGTTCAAACCCTTATTTTGGCGTCCCATGGGGGCCTGCAAGCGAGATATCAAGTTTGAGCTGATTTGGTACGGTGGTTTTCTCTAAAAATCGTTCACAGACACACATACAGACACACAGACCATTTTCCCAAATAGTGTTTTTCGGACTCAGGGTGGTCTGAAACGTAAAGATCTGAAGAAAATGTTTTTTTCAGCCGATTGCATAACTTTCCTTTCTACTTCGTAGAGCCAAGGAAAGTAAAAAGGCACCATCTGGAATTCTGCGTGAGTGAAGCACTTCTAACGCTTTACCTCAGAGCAAACACATAGTGATAGAGAGGCAGATAGCGTGGATCAACACGGGACACTGCAAAATGAACAAACGTCGCTTGTTATGGGTGTAATCAACGCCCCTAACTGCAGGTTGTGAGGTACAGATGAGGAAACACTCCCTTCACATCTTGGCCCTGGCATTCGTTAGGTAGCTAGTCATGTACCAGTGAGATATTAGAACAGGCAACGATGCTCCTCACATCCCTTAGGATGCGATCTACTTGGAGATACGTTGGCCAACAAGGAATAACAAATACGCTCATCTTCACACAGATAACAGCTTAAGTGAAACAACTACATTCATAGCAAATTATCAAACAAGCACCGGCTTAACCGTCCAGATGTCATATTATGTACGTACCAGGCGTTGTGCTCGAAAACCTGTTCTTGGTCTTTCAGAAATCGTTGTCCGAATTGAGGACGAGAATCTAAAACCGAAGGAGGATCGGATTGCCCTTCCATTTTAATATCCTCGCTTTAATAATTAGCCAACTTTATTGCTACCAATCGTAGCAATAATAACGAACGTTAAACAAAAATGGCATGAGCAGCGACATTAAGACGCGTTTACTGCTTAAATTGACGTCCAACAGCGAAAACTCTTCATTCAACTGTTATCAGAGTGTTTTTGTGTCACTATAACCCAACTAACGCGAAACGTGATACAATGTTTATGACTGCTGTAGAAGAAGATAACAGGGCACCGGCCAAGGACGAGGGAACAACGACCGAAGTCGTGGCCACATATGAGCTCATTTCCCATCTCCTTAGAGTTTGTGGGAGTGTGACTTATTTAAAAGTGGTACCGAAATCTACCGGTCCCCTCCACAAATTCGAAGACCTTTTTCCAGTCGATTTCTCACAAACTAGTGCTGCACAGCATTCTCGTTCCCTAAAGTATAGTAACCGTGTCAAAAAAAGGTTTTCTTCAGATCTTTACGTTTTGAGGCCTACTGAGTCTAAATAACCTAATTTCTGCGCATGGTCTGTTTGTGTGCGTGTAGTTCGATTTGCGGGAGAACGGCTAATCCGATTGACTTGGTTCTTTTTTGTTTTGTTCGTTTTTTTTTTTTTGTTTTTTTGACACCAAAATAAGGTTATGGACGATTTCGGCCGGTGTGAAGGGGGGGGGGGGGGACGGAAATGTACCAAAAACTAGGGTTTTTCGCATTTTTCTCGAAAACGGCTCTAACGATTTTGATTAAACTTTCAAATTATCTTCTACTAATCAACACCTAACTTTTCTTCTGCATACATATCTCCATGAAAATACCGTGAACGGAGATATGGGCCCCTGAAGCAAAAATAGGTTTTTTACGCTTTTTGGCAAAACGGCTGCAGCGTTTCCCACCAAAATCACAGGAGGTTTTAAAATAGTTAATACCTACATATTCTTTTCAATAAATGTTCTCGTGACGGTCCATTGAACAGAGATAAAAATCAAAATGTGTCGAAAATCACGTTTTTTCTAACATTGCCGTAAATTCCAGGGTAAATTTTTCACCAGATGTGATAAATTCTAATGGAGTGTCTTTTAGTCACCCATACCCACATTTCGTTCTCCGTAATTATTTCTGTATATATATGTTGAACGGAGATATAAGCCAAGTTAACTCAGAAAAGAAGATTTGTCGAATATTAATTTATCGTTTTACCGATTTTCTCAAGTATGGCTCGACCATATCGATCAAACTCTCGATCTCTACTGAAATTTCGTAATTTCTGAAGTAGCTTCTGTATATATATTATGGGCGTTATCGAAAGATCACTGTCTGAGCAGTTAATTGGACTACAATTCGAGAGATTCTAAAATTTTGACGATTTGGGAGGGGTTTTCGAGGAAACTGGTTGGCAGAGGCGATTACCGTGCTTCTAACGGGTTGCACAACGTCCTGCCATGTCAGAGAATCCCTTGGTCGTGAATTAAGTCGTAAGTAGGAGGAGTTTGAGACGATAATGTACAAAACGACTGACGTGGAAGAGCTTAGACCGGTAGCAAACGAGGGAAGAGGGCGGTGTGATTGCCTCTCATTCATGTACCACGTCATTGATACCATTTTTAAGACATCGAAAAACAAGTTGCCCCGTCGATTGACAAAAAGTAACAGCTCAGAAACAGATTCGACGCGCTCGACTTTTGAAAAGTTTTAGCGGAAAACGCTCGATTTGGCCTCGGCAGCGCGGTCTATGAGACGGCGGGTGAACTAAAGTAGTTTCCTTTAGTTTCCTTTTTGGCCGCTGCGCTCGCGACGGAAAGTTGTGTCGCCCTCAGATTTGAACGATCTGAACTCGGAAATTTCCGATTCGGACAAGCCCGCGCGATCTGTCGGATTTTGAGCGAACTAAAATAGTTGCGAGCTCTTCGACGTTTATGATCTCCTGTTTCAATATCTTCCCCCGAACTGAATTTTTGGGCCATTCCAAGTTGAGGACGTTCAAACCCGAGGGCGACACAACTTTCCGTCGCGAGCGCAGCGGCCAAAGTGGAAACTACTTTAGTTCACCCGCCGTCTCATAGGCCGCGCTGCCGAGACCAAATCCGCCATTTCCCGCTAAAACTTTTCAAAAGTCAAATCATTTTTTGAACTGTTACTTTTTGTCAATTGCGGGGGCAACTTGTTTTTCGATGTCTTCAAAATTGTATTGATAACGTTGTACATGAATAGGAGTCAATCACACGCTCTCTTCTCCCGTTCGTCAACGAACTCAGCTCTTCCACGTCAGTCGTGTTGTACATTATCGTCTCAAACTCCTCCTACTTACGACTTAATTCACGACCAAGGGATTCTCTGACATGGCAGGACGTTGTGCAACCCGTTAGAAGCACGGTAATCACCTCTGCCAACCAGTTTCGACAAAAACTAATCTCAAACGTCATAAACGTACTCCATCTCCGCAATTTTTCACCCGTCAATTGCGAAAGTGATTATTATCCTTTTCAAAACAATCGGATTCATCCCCTCATTAATTAACAATTGCTCAAAAATGCTCAGGGGGTAAGTACGAGCCGCGCAATAAATGACACGAACTGTAAGAGTACCAAGAACTGCTTTTATCGTTAATGTTGAAGCGAACCGCATCTTCCCTCATCCTGGTCCCCTTACACTTCTTCTTGCTACGTTTTACAAGCACCATCATACCATACCTGGTTTCTAAGGTTGGAGGGCTGATATGGAATCGTCAGCTTCTTTTTCAGACAACTTAAATTGATTTAACACACCTCAAACAACCAAAATGTGCAATGAACATGCGAGTCAGAAAATAAAATAACTGCAGGTTAAACAATTTAACTGTGGTATTGTTAGCGAGCTCAATCATAAAGTACATTCGATAACGATAAAATACAATAGACTTCTAATTGTGATAGAAATTAAGCCAATTAAATAGTAAAAAAAATATTGTTCGGAGATGGGTTCGAACCTGTGAACGTCGACTCGGGGAATGAGTGTCCGTGAACGATTTTGAGAGAAAATTACCGTACCAATTCATCTCAAACTTGATATCTAGCCCACAGGTCGCCGTGGGGCGCCTAAATAAGGGTATGAGCGAAATTCGCCTAAAAATAACTATAGTTATCATAGTGAGCAAAACACCTAATATTTTTATTCTCGATAACGGATGTAAGGATTTCGATGTCAGAGAATCCCTTGGTCGTGAATTAAGTCGTAAGTAGGAGGAGTTTGAGACGATAATGTACAACACGACTGACGTGGAAGAGCTGAGTTCGTTGACGAACGGGAGAAGAGAGCGTGTGATTGACTCCTATTCATGTACAACGTTATCAATACAATTTTGAAGACATCGAAAAACAAGTTGCCCCCGCAATTGACAAAAAGTAACAGTTCAAAAAATGATTTGACTTTTGAAAAGTTTTAGCGGGAAATGGCGGATTTGGCCTCGGCAGCGCGGCCTATGAGACGGCGGGTGAACTAAAGTAGTTTCCACTTTGGCCGCTGCGCTCGCGACGGAAAGTTGTGTCGCCCTCGGGTTTGAACGTCCTCAACTTGGAATGGCCCGAAAATTCAGTTCGGAGGAAAATATTGGAACAGGAGATCATAACCGTCGAAGAGCTCGCAACTATTTTAGTTCGCTCAAAATCCGACAGATCGCGCGGGCTTGTCCGAATCGGAAATTTCCGAGTTCAGATCGTTCAAATCTGAGGGCGACACAACTTTCCGTCGCGAGCGCAGCGGCCAAAAAGAGAACTAAAGGAAACTACTTTAGTTCACCCGCCGTCTCATAGACCGCGCTGCCGAGGCCAAATCGAGCGTTTTCCGCTAAAACTTTTCAAAAGTCGAGCGCGTCGAATCTGTTTCTGAGCTGTTACTTTTTGTCAATCGACGGGGCAACTTGTTTTTCGATGTCTTAAACATGGTATCAATGACGTGGTACATGAATGAGAGGCAATCACACCGCCCTCTTCCCTCGTTTGCTACCGGTCTAAGCTCTTCCACGTCAGTCGTGTTGTACATTATCGTCTCAAACTCCTCCTACTTACGACTTAATTCACGACCAAGGGATTCTCTGACATGGCAGGACGTTGTGCAACCCGTTAGAAGCACGGTAATCACCTCTGCCAACCAGTTTCCTCGAAAACCCCTCCCAAATCGTCAAAATTTTAGAATCTCTCGAATTGTAGTCCAATTAACTGCTCAGACAGTGATCTTTCGATAACGCCCATAATATATATATACATATACAGAAGCTACTTCAGAAATTACGAAATTTTTGTAGAGATCGAGAGTTTGATCGATATGGTCGAGCCATACTTGAGAAAATCGGTAAAACGATAAATTAATATTCGACAAATCTTCTTTTCTGAGTTAACTTGGCTTATATCTCCGTTCAACATATATATACAGAAATAATTATAGAGAACGAAATGTGGGTATGGGTGACTTAAAGACACTCCATTAGAATTTATCACATATGGTGAAAAATTTACCCTGGAATTTACGGAAATGTTCGAAAAAACGTTATTTTTGACACATTTTGATTTTTATCTCTGTTCAATGGATCGTCACAGGAACATTTATTGAAAACAATATGTATGTATTAACTATTTGATAACATCCTGTGATTTTGGTGGGAAACGCTGCAGCCGTTTTGCCAAAAAGCGTAAAAAACCTATTTTTGCTTCAGGGGCCCATATCTCCGTTCACGGTATTTTCATGGAGATATGTATAGAGAAGAAAAGTTAGGTATTGATTAGTAAAAGATAATGTGAAAGTTTAATTAAAATCGTTAGAGCCGTTTTTGAGAAAAATGCGAAAAACCCTAGTTTTTGGTACATTTTCGTCCCCCCACGCCCCTTCCCACCGGTCGAAATCGTCCATAACCTTATTTTGGTGTCTACAAAAAATAACGAACAAAACAAAAAAAGAACCAGCTCAATCGGATCAGCCGTTCTCCCGCAAATCGAACTACAGACACACACACACACGGACCACGCGCCGAAATTAGGTTTTTTAGACTCAGTAGGGTCTGAAACGTAAAGATCTGAAGAAGACCCAAATTTTTTTTTGGGCCGATTACTATACTTTCCTTCCCTTCGGGTAGCGGAAAGTAAAAATTGGTATTGTAGTCCAATCCAATACCTAAAGGGTGAGTGTTTGAAAACGCTCATGAGATACATGGGGCTCACTCCAGAAATTCCTGAATTTCAACTACCGCCGTTTCGCTTAATACCAGTTCTAACAGTTATTACCCAATAATTTGATTAAGTAAAATCAAGCAACCTTTGAATGTGTAAAGGTTGCTCCCACTTATCGGCCCAATCTCCGCCCAGTTTGCACTTGCCCTGCACCCCTACTCAGTTCTTGTTGCCCTCAGCTCTTGTTACTCAATTTTTGTTGTAATATAAAATTTTTAAGTTATTACGGCCGAAAGTCTGCATTAAAAATGTTGTCACACACTTGTACGCATTGTTTTAAAACTTTGTAGACAACCTCACAGGTTTCTAAGATAATCCCGCTGAGAGCTGGAGAAGAAATGGAAGTTGAATATTTCATGTCTTTCAAGCTTCTTCCGGTGGCAAGAAATCGTAGAGTAGCCGATAGTCTTTCGTGCGGTGATCGCTCTTCTCATAACAGTATCCGACTTTGATGTAAACTGAGAAATGTTAATAATTCTACGTAGGTTTCCTCGTCCGTTCGCAAATAATTCCGTAAGTCATTCGGTTCATTCGTCAGCTCCTTCAACAGATTTACATGAGAGAATTTCCTCTTCTTCAGCAGCCACTCACGACTCAACTTCGACCTCGCTTTTCGCGGGTTTTCACTTTTTTCACTTTTCGCCAAACAACTCATCACCATCCGTGGCAAAAGCTTATTTGATGAGGTTGGTTGCGTTATTGGACGATAAGTTGGAACAATTTATCGTTACGTGTAAAGCGGCCTTAAACCATCTTTTTACTTTCCTTGCTCTACGAAGTAGAAAGGAAAGTTATGTAATCGGCTGAAAAAAAAATTTTGAGTTCTCTTCAGATCTTTACGTTTCAGACCCCCCCTGAGTCCGAAAAACACTATTTGGGAAAATGGTCTGTGTGTGTGTGTGTGTGTGTGTATGTGTGTCTGTGAACGATTTTTAGAGAAAACCACCGTACCAAATCAGCTCAAACTCCATATCTCGCTCGAAAGTCACCATGGGACGCCAAAATAAGGGTTTGAACAAAATCCACCGAAAGTTAACTATAGTTATCATGGTGATCAAAACACCAAATTTTTTTTCTAAAAAACGGCTCTAACGATTTTGATTAAATTTTTATATTGGTAGCTCTTGATATGATAATTATACCATAAAATTCCCATTTGTGGGAAAATGACGAGAGCAGCACAATAAATTACCAAAACTTTCGACGAAATCGATTTTAGCGCAGTTTTTAGAGAAAACCATCGTACCAAATCAGCTGAAACTTGATGTCTAGCCTACAGGTTACCATGGGACGCAATAATGAGGGTATGGGCAAAATCCACCGAAAGTTAACTATAGTCATCATAGTGATCAAAACACCAAATTTTTTTCTCAAAAACGGCTCTAACGACTTTAATTACATTTTTTATATTGATAGCTCTCAATAAGGCAATGATACTATAAAATTCTCATTCGTGGGAAAATGACGAGAGCAGCACAATAAATTCCGGAACTGTAAGCGCTACCGCTTTCTGCGGCCGTAAACCTTTGTTTGAGGAAGTTCAAATTAACTGAGTGATAAATGAATTAATTGAATAGAATTAGCCATGTACGAAGTGAATTGTCGTAGAGCTAAGGAAAGTTGTGTGTTGCAACGCACCAGATATTTTTTTTTTTTTTTTTCATTTAATATTTATTGTTTGAGCCTGTTACATAATATTGTATCATACCTCATTGACATGTGTGTAAGCACTTAAATTGTTAATCTTTTTAGTTCTAAATCAAGTTATCTGACGTTGGCTTTTACTCGGTTGGAGGCGTGAGGAAATCTAGGATATGCCGAGGTCTGGTTAGTCTTCTATCGTTGAAGGGTGCAAAGCCACTTGTGACAAGCGGGTTGAAATGGTCGGAATAATTTCTGTGGAGCTTTTGCATACAGAAGCGACGGAGTTCAGATGGCGATTCCAATGCGAAGTCCTTATAAATTGTTGCATTCCTCACAAATGGTGGGGTGTGGATGTTGTTGCGCTGCAGCGTGATGTTCTGCTGGGCCTCGAGTCTCCTAAATTGGGAATCCGAGCACGTCCCCCAGATAGCTAGACCGTAAGTCCAAATCGGACGAACTAAGGTTTTATATAGAATTATTTATTTATTTATTTAGCGTATGGCGCCACGACACAAATCTTTATGTTATCTAACACAAGTCACATATATCAACAATGAAGTCATCCCCATAATCACAAATAAAATACAATTTTTTTTTTTAATTTTAAGTCTTTTTAAGTCATAAACATATATCAAGTCTATTTAAATATGCCACTGCGTCTGGTGTAGCTACCAGGAAATCACCCGGCCTGCCCTCATAAGCTGTTCTTGTGCACTCTTCTACGATGTGTCGTATGGTTTGAACAGCGCCACACTCGCAAAAAGGCGTTGGAGCCTTTCCCCACTTGTGCAGCGCATAGGCACACTTTCCGTGCTGAGTTCTGATCCTGTTAAGAGCCGACCAAAGCCTGCGTGGCAAATCAAAACCTGGTGGTTTTTGGGTAATGCACGGGACAAGATTGATTCGCCTTGCGTGCCACTCCCGCCGCCAGGCGTCTGTTAGACTGAATCCACCATCAAGAGCATGCAATGCCGTTCTGGTGGGAGGCTTCCGAGACACCAGGCGGGCCTGACCGGCATGCTCTATGTCCTCATGTATTGGCAAGCCTTGATTTTGCAGGATCTTGTTGAACTCTCTTGTTAGAGCATTCATGCGTCGGAGGTTGGGGGGTGGAATGTGACTCAACACCGGGAGCCATTCTATAGGCGTCGATTTTATGACACCAGCAACCATCCTCATTGAATTATTCAACTGAGCGTCAACCACGCGCACATGCGAGCTATTTAGCCACACAGGCGCACAATACTCAGCAGTCGAAAAGACAAGACTCAGGGCTGATGAGCGCAATACAGAAGCTGAAGCTCCCAAGAAGTTCCACATAGCTTTTGGATGATATTGTTCCTGGACTTCAACTTCTCCGCCATTTTTGTAAGATGTTCCTTGAAAGAAAGCGTCCTGTCAAGTACTACGCCCAAGTATCTAGGTGCCTTGCAATGAGTGAGCCACTTGTCTTCAAATTGGATGCGAAGCTCCCTGTTAGCGTCTTTGTTACTCAGATGGAAGCATGCAACCTCGGTCTTACTAGCATTCGGCTGGAGGCGCCACCTACGAAAATATTTTCCCAGTTTTCCCAAGTCAGCTGTGAGAGTCTTTTCTGTCTCCTCAAACGACCTACTCTGGGTTGTTAACACCCAATCATCAGCATATCCATATTTTCTTGATGTAGTCTCTGGCATGTCTGCGATGTACAGACTAAACAAGAGTGGGGCGAGCACTGACCCTTGAGGCAGGCCGTTTCTGAGCTTTCTTTGTGTACTTATATCAGAGCCCAGGATGACTCTGAGAGTTCTGTCACTCAGCATATTGTTCAAGAGTCGAGCTGTTACTTTGCATTTTATCACTTTGAGGAGCTTTTGATTTTGTTGGACAGTGATAGGTGTTGGTTGTTGAGGAGCGGCTTTAGTTGGTTCGTTCTAATTTTCGTCCGCTTAATGACGTCTGAGATGTGGTCTTGGAATGTTAAGCGACGGTCTAGGATGACTCCTAAATATTTGTGGGTTGAGGCGAGGGGTAGTTGGTAGTCATTATAAAACAATGGCACTTCTTGGAACCTCCGACGGTATGAGAACGTCACGGTAACAGATTTGGCAGGGTTAATTTTGAGTCTCCATTTAGTGCACCACTGCCCGAGTTTGTGGATAAACGATTGTAGGACATGGGAAGCTTCGTCCTGATCAGGTCGGCTAACGGCGTAAACTAGGTCGTCAGCAAAGAGCCCAGAAAATTCGGGAGTGGCAGGAAGCGGTATGTCGTGGCAATACAGAGTGTAAAGATAAGGGCCAAGGACACTTCCCTGAGGAACTGATGCTCTAATCATTCGAACTGACGACGTCTCATTTGCGACATTGACAACAAATGTTCGAGCGTCCAGATAGCTTTTGAGTAAGTCGAAAATGTTTTTTGGGAGGTGGGGCTTTAGCTTGATCAGAAGACCAGTGTGCCATACTCTATCGAACGCCTGTTCTGCATCAAAAAAAGTGGTTTTACAGATTTCTTTTTTTTTGATAAGAATTTTTTATGAAATTTACGAGTCGTTGGAGCTGCAGAGGACAGGAGTGGGATTCTCTAAATCCAGTTGCCCAGTAAAGCGCTCGAGGAGCGGGAGAAGCAATCGCTCAAATATTTTCGCCAGGAGAGAAAGTAAACTAATCGGCCGATATGACTCTTTTTCGTTTTCTGACTTACCCGGCTTTAAGATCATAATAATCTTAGCATGTTTCCGTTTATTTGGGAAATAGCTCGAGCGAAACGCTGCATTATATATCTCTGTTAGCCACGTGATGACTTTCCTCGGAGCATGTTTGAGTAGTGGCTGCACGAGCAGGTCTACTCCTGGAGCTTAAACCATCTTGAATAGGAGTAATTGATGAAAGTGTTCGTCAATCGTTTTCTTCGGGGCCCACTGACGCTGCCCCCCCCCCCCACAGTACGATGTAAGTAAGTAGGTACTATCAATGTATGCGTTGAAATCCACTATCGTCGACCCCAATTTTCATTTCATGGACCCCCAATTTTTTTTACTTTCCGCTCCCCGAAGGGAAGGAAAGTATAGTAATCGGCCCAAAAAAAAATTTGAGTTTTCTTCAGATCTTTACGTTTCAGACCCTACTGAGTCTAAAATATCTGGTGCGTAGCAACACACAACTTTCCGCCACCCCCGTAATTTCCAACGCCAGCTACATATGCGGGCGCTATATCTTCGTTCAATGCATTTTTACAGAAACATTTATGGAGAACAAAATGTAGGGACTAGTTAGCTGAGAGTACTCCGAAAGTTTGATCGAAATCGTTAGAGCCGTTTTTGAGAAAATTGGAATACCGATAAATTAATATCCGACAAATCTCCTTTCTTGAGTTAACTTGGCTTATATCTCCGTTCAGCATATAAATACAGAAATAATTATGGAGAACGAAATGTTGGTATGGGTGACTGAAAGACACTCCATTAGAATTTATCACATCTGGTGAAAAAGTTACCCAGGAATTTACGGAAATGTTAGAAAAAACGTTATTTTCGGCACATTTTGATTTTTATCTCTGTTCAATGGACTGTCAGAGGAACATTTATTGAGAATAATATGTAGCTATTAACTATTCGGATACATCTTGAAAGTTTGGTGATAATCGTTGGAGCCGTTTTGCCAAAAAGCGTAAAAAACCTATTTTAGCTTCATGGGCCTATATCTCCGTTCACCGTATTTTCATGGAGATATGTATAGAGAAGAAAAGTTGGGTATTGATCAGTAGAAGATAATTTGAAAGTTTAATCAAAATCCTTAGAGCCGTTTTCGAGAAAAATTAAAAAAAACCCTAGTTTTTGGTACATTTTCGTCCCCCCACCCCCCTTCCCATCGGCCGAAATCGTCCATAACCTTATTTTGGTGTCTACAAAAAATAACGAACAAAACAAAAAAAGAACCAGCTCAATCGGATCAGCCGTTCTCCCGCAAATCGAACTACAGACACACACACACACAGACATACACACAGACATACACACAGACATACACACAGACATACACACGGACCTCTCTCCGAAATTAGGTTTTTTAGACTCAGTAGGGTCTGAAACGTAAAGATCTGAAGAAAACCCAACTTTTTTTTTTGGGCCGATTACTATACTTTCCTTCCCTTCGGGTAGCGGAAAGTAAAAACCTAATTTCGGCGCGTGGTCCGTGTGTGTGTGTGTCTGTAGTTCGATTTGCGGGAGAACGGCTGATCCGATTGAGCTGGTTCTTTTTTTTTTTTGTTCGTTATTTTTTGTAGACACCAAAATAAGGTTATGGACGATTTCGACCGGTGGGAAGGGGGGGTGGGGGACGAAAATGTACCAAAAACTAGGGTTTTTCGCATTTTTCTCGAAAACGGCTCTAACGATTTTGATCAAACTTTCAAATTATCTTCTCCTAATCAATACCTAACTTTTCTCCTTCATACATATCTCCATGAAAATACGGTGAACGGAGATATGGGCCCCTGAAGCAAAAATAGGTTTTTTACGCTTTTTGGCAAAACGGCTTCAGCGATTTTCACCAAACTCACAGGATGTTATCAAATAGTTAATACGTACATATTCTTTTCAATAAATGTTCTCGTGACGGTCCATTGAACAGAGATAAAAATCAAAATGTGTCGAAAATCACGTTTTTTCTAACATTTCCGTAAATTCCTGGGTAACTTTTTCACCAGATGTGATAAATTCTAATGGAGAGTCTTTTAGTCACCCATACCAACATTTTGTTCTTCATAATTATTTCTGTATATATATGTTGAACGGAGATATAAGCCATGTTAAGTCAGTAAAGGAGATTTGTCGAATATTAATTTATCGGTATTCAAATTTTCTCAAAAACGGCTGTAACGATTTCGATCAAACTTTCGCAGTACTCTCAGCTAACTTGTCCCTACATTTTGTTCTCCATAAATGTTCCTGTAAAAATGCGTTGAACGAAGATATAGCGCCCGCCTATGTAGGTGGTGTTCGAACTTAAAGGGGTGGCGGAAAGTTGTGTGTTGCTACGCACCAGATATTTTTTCGCTGACGTAGACCCCTAGGGGTCGATATAGACCACTTTGGGAATCACCGATTTAGCAGAATAAGTTTTTAGTTTTTAAAGGTGTTTACAACGAGCCTCGAAGACCGGCGGGAATAATTACTAACACTTTTCACCGTAAATTCCCTTCTAATTTGCGAGTTATCCTATCCCACGTGTTTCTCAGAAACGGCTAATAAATATCTTCGGCCGTAACTAGGGACGCCGGCTCGAAGGGGAGAATAATAGTAATTGTGCGAAGGCGCTTCCATGACCAGGGGGGGGACTTCCAGTTTTTAATTCGCTACATCGATTATCTTTTGTCACGATTTCGAGCGCGCGAGTCCGTGAAATGAGCGGCGAATAAACGTTTATGGAAATTCGTTAATTAAACGATAAAACTTACGGTAATACCCGACGATTCGTATTCGACTTCCATCGTGAATCACGATCCTTCTTCGAAACCGTCTTAACGCGAATCGACATCTCGAGACACAATGTCTTTTTTTTCTCGAAATGTAGTTTTTAATTTAAAACGCGGTTGTAGCGGTAGGGAGGGCGGTATATAACTCGAAAGGCTCGTTTCAGCGAGTGCATTCTTCGCCGGTGAAGAACCGACAGGAAACATGACGGTTCAGCTTTGTTTCTGGGCGATTGCAGCTTTAGTTGTATTGGCGGCGTCGCTAGATTCTAGCCATGGAGTTCCCGGAGGTAAAATTAATTTAATTCCGTTAAATCTATTAAATACTCGTGCGCACACTCACAAGAATAACGTCAAGTCGGATGTTTTCGCTCGGTCGAAAAATGTAGAAAGACTTTTGCACTTTCCGCTACCCAAAGGGTAAGAGTAAGTATAGTAAGGGTGTGAAAGTTGAGTTTTTTTTGCAGATCATTACGTTTTAAGGGCTACTGAGTCTAAAATATCTGGTGCGTTGCAACACACAACTTTCCTTAGCTCTACAACAATTCACTTTGTACATGGCTAATTCTATTTAATCAATTCATTTATCACTCGGTTAATTTGAACTTCGTCAAACAACGCTTTACGAAAGCGGAAAGCGGTAGCGCTTAAAGTTCCGGAATTTATTGTGCTGCTCGTACTCATTGCAGGATCATTATTGAGCAACTGGTACACAGATAATTAATGAGGCTATAAACACAAATTTTTTGAAGAAGGATAGTTATTACTTTTGCAGAGTTATTGGGTAAAAACGTTTAGAACTGGTAGTAAGCGAAACGGCAGTAGTTGAAATTCAGGAATTTCTGGAGTGAGCCCCATGTATCTCATGAGCGTTTTTTAAACATTCGCCCTTTAGGTATTGGATTGGACTACAATACTAATTTCTTTTTTTTACATTCTACTAAAACTCCAGCGGAGTTTATAAGGAAAAAACTGCGATAAAAACGCGTTTCGTCGAAAATTTTGATAATTTATTGGGCTGCTCTCGTCATTTTCCCGAGAATAGGAATTTTATGGTATAATTGCCTTATTGAGAGCTATCAATATAAAAAATTTAATCAAAATCGTTTGAGCCGTTTTTGGGGAAAAAAATATTTGGTCTTTTGATCACTATGATAACTATAGTTAAATTTCGGTGAATTTTGTTCATACCCTTATTTTGGCGTCCCATGATGACCTGCGGGCGAGATATGAAGTTTGAGCTGATTTGGTACGGTGGTTTTCTCTAAAAACCGCAATAAATTCAATTTCGTCGAACGTTTTGGTAATTTATTGTGCTGCTCTCGTCATTTTCCCACAAATGAGAATTTTATGGTATAGTTGCCATATTGGGAGCTATCAATATAACAAATTTAATCAAAATCGTTAGAGCCGTTTTTGAGAAAAAAAAAATTTGGTGTTTTGATCACTATGATAACTATAGTTAACTTTCGGTGGATTCTGCCCATACCCTTATTTTGGCGTCCCATTGTAACCTGCAGATGAGATATCAAGTTTAAATGGATTTGGTACGGTGGTTTTTCTCTAAAAATCGTTCACAGACACACAGACCATTTTCCCAAATAGTGTTTTTCGGACTCAGGGGGGGTCTGAAACGTAAAGATCTGAAGAAAACTCAAAATTTTTTTTTCAGCCGATCACATAACTTTCCTTTCTACTTTGTAGAGCCAAGGAAAGTAAAAATCTAATTTCGGCGCGTGGTACGTGTGAGTGTGTGTCTGCAGTTCGATTTGAAGGAGAACGGCTCAAACGATTGAGCTGGTTCTTTTTGTATTTTGTTCGTTAGTTTTTGTAGACACCAAAATGAGGTTATGGGCGATTTCGGCCCATGGGAAGGGGGACAAAAATATACCAAAAACTAGGGGTTTTCGTCTTTTTCTCAAAAACAGCTGTAACGATTTTAATTAAACTTTCACATTATCTTTTACTAATCTATACCTAACTTGTCTCCTACATATCTTCATGAAAATACGGTGAACGGGAACCAAACTTTCAAGATGTTTTTGAATGGTTAATACCTACATATTGTTCCCAATAAATGTTCCTCTGACAGTCCATTGAACAGAGATAAAAATCAAAATGTGTCGAAAATAACGTTTTTTCTAACATTTCCGTAAATTCCAGGGTAACTTCTTCACCAGATGTGATAAATCCTTATGGAGTACCTTTTAGCCACCCATACCAACATTTCGTTCCGTATAATTATTTCTGTACATATATGTTAAACGGAGGTATAAGCCAAGTTAACTCAGAAAAGGTGATTTGTCGAATATTAATTTATCGGTATTCCAATTTTCTCAAAAACGACTCAAAAGATTTCGATTAAACTTACGGAGTACTCTCAGCTAACTAGTCCCTACATTTTGTTCTCTATAAATGTTTCTGTAGAAATGCGTTGAACGAAGTTATAGCGCCCGCATATGTAGTTGGTGTTCGAACTTAAAGGGGTGGCGGAAAGTTGTGTGTTGCTACGCACCGCTCGTTACTTTTTGCTACTGAAAGGGTAATGTACCAAAAACTAGGCTTCTTTATACATATCTCTATATAACAAAACATATATAGTACATATATCTGTGTATTTCTGGCGATTGCATCACACTTGGGGGTGGAACTTCTTTCTAGGGACAGCCTGCATCAAGCAAGTCTTCCATGGCAAGTGGTCAGGGGGGGGGGGGCAGATTTTCCCTCCTCACTCGTGGGCCTTACAACTGCCACTTGTAAGAGGGTAGTTTTAGGGAGAAGTTGTTTAATGGTGGAAGCGCTTGCGGGGGGCACTACCGTTGACCTGGTTGTCCTGCGTTTTGTAACACTTTTTCATTTTTACGTTTCCTTCTTTCCCCTGGAGGGCTACCGTGAGGGAGGGCAGGCCCTTTAGAGAGGGAAAGTGTTCTGTAGCAGGCAATGACACATATGAGGTGCTTGGCGGAATTGCTGTTGGCAGTACATCCAGGTGGGAAAATAATACAGGTAGCTAGGTGTGGGCGTTGTTCATCGTTTGGGATTTACTCAGAGCATCTGCGGTAGTTCTGGAACTGTGGAAGGATGGTAAGTTAATGAGAGTTGTGCACCCTCGGTCGAGTGCCAGGGGCTTTACGAAAAGCGACAAGTGCTCTCTTTTCGTTTCGGGCGGGACAAAGGATATAATGTTAGAGCTGCTTACTCCAACCCCATCCCCCCAATCTTTAGCTTGTAATAAATATCGTCGTACTCGGCGTACTTTGCGACATTGACAAACATTTTAATATCCATTCTCTTACAACCTATTATCTTCTAAACAACTACCTACCCCAACAATGTCTTTTCCTTAGCATCATTTTTGGTTTGGGATGACTGGCCTTCAAGATGGCTCATGGTACTTTAATCGTTTCTTAAACCGTGCAACTAATTCCGAAATAATTGTCTTTTGTTCCAGTTAATTTAGAAGAGCCTCGAGAAGTAAGTGCCAATTAATTTAAGAAATGTTATTGAATATTTAGTACGTTCGACGATTGACGGTCCGGCCACTCGCACAGTCCCTCGATAAACCTTCACTGCGAATAAATACTGTCATGCGTGATGCTTCCCGTGGCAAAGTTGGAAGACACAGTCAGCCAGCTCACGCCAGAGGCATTCGATCGGAATATTGGAGGTGTATTGCTCAATTCTCTAGGGCAGTGCTCAACCAGAAGAGGATGGAGCTTGCTGATCTGAGCCGAGTACCTCTCAGGAGTGAAGACCTGGGGGTAAAAACTGCTCTTGAGCTTCTCAAATTGCTGGGAACCAAAATTTGAACGAATTTCGATTGGCTCTACAGCTTCATAACACAAGACGGTGGGTTGGCTGTATTGGTGGCGGCGAGTGTTATCAAAATCCACCTTCTAGCAGCCGAGCGGAAAGAGCTGTACCCATCAAGTACTGTACTGTCACCAGATGAGAAGAAGAAGAGCTGCAACCTGGGACACAGTCCAGAGGGGGCGGTGGATCAGTCAATTGATTCCATAGCTCGCTCGGTGCCACAATAACGTGGATTTCTACCTCACCCGGTTCCTAATGGGGCATGGAGCATTTAAATCGTACCCCTATCAAATTGAAAAAATTATTACACAATGGTTTATTATTCTCATGAACAGCTCGACCTAGTATTACTGCTCTGAGACCCATCCCATTCGATTCAGCGTCGAAAAACACCAGTAAACCATACGAAACATGTCCTGACTACACCGTGAGTCGAGCGGGCAGGTGGTTTTGAAGAGACGGGAGGGTGGGAGGGAGTACAAACGACGTAACGTTAGTAGAACGTAGTTCCCGCGAGTTCTTTCAATTAGTTGACTTTGGCTCAATATAATTACTGTAATTTCCCTGTACGCAGTTGTACACGTCTGATACTCATTCCTTTCGACCCAGGATGTAAAAATACCTTGAATACGATACGAAACACTGCGTATTTGCGATTATACTCCGTTTTGTTAACTTTTTTAACCATTTTTTGTCCATAACAACCATGGGCTTCGTCCGATCGGATTGCCGAGATGGCGGGCACAACCAGATACCAAATGGGATTTTTGTGCGAAAGAACGGATTTTTTAGACCACGTTAAAGGCACAAAACGGCCTGGACGGTGGACGGCGGTCGAGGGACGGACATTGCAGATTTGGAATCCCCATGCCTTGAATGCGTAAAGTATAAAATTTTGAGGGGGGGTTGTAAAAAATATTTCATGACCGAAAACATGGGGTTATTGCAAGCCCCAAACTGTCTTCTCTTCGAGCACAAAGGTGGGCAAGCTGGCCACGCACCGTGGAAGACACAGTTGGCCAGCTCACGCCATCTTGCAGTGCACCCAGGGCAATGTACATCCCACTCTTCCCAGTGCCACGTATCCACACCTCCAGAGCCAGCGCCAGTGACCATTACAAGGCCGAAATGATACACTGCGTCAGGCGTGTTAACAAAAACGGTTAAAATACACCCGTTTTTTTTCGTTAAACGGTCTGATAAGAGAACATTCACGAAGAACAATGTATATATCTGTTGACTTTTTGAAGACAATGTGCTCATTGTCCGTTTTTCCGAAATGAAATTGAAGCGCAAGTACCTGCTACAGAAGTACAGATCGTATTAATCCTCCACCCGTCAATCATCGGATAATAACTACATACCCCCTAATCAATTAAACACACATTTCTGCATCATTTCATTTCCCCGTCACAATGCCAAATTAATTTCTGATTTTATTACAGGCGTTATTTGAAGATCGAATCTACGCTCGAATCAAAAGAGGAGGATATGGAGGACAGGGAGGCAGTGGAGGGTGCGTATGACTTTTTCTCAGTGAAAAGTAAACGGGAGGGTATCCTCGGTCGTTGTTTGTACGGAGCATGAAAAAAAGGTTACTCGCAGTTTCCACTGATGCAAATACTAATAAATAATTACAGTATTAGAGTGATTAAGCCATAATTCACCTCAACAAATAGAATTCCACAACTGTGTTCCCATTTGTTCGACGCAAAGCGCCAGTTCGGTTCGAACCTTCGACCTCGGACTTCCCCAGTCATTGTCTCCAATTTCAATACCTGCCCCTCGTGCCTACAGGAATCCCCCACTGCGGTTGGTTGTTTCAAATAGCCGTGGGGTTTTCCCCTCTCTTCATTTCCTTCTCCTCAATTTCACATTTCTCTCCACGACTGAACACAGTCCAAATCAGTCCGCTATCAACTCTTGTCGTTGCAACACATCTCGCCCTTATCCTTCCACTACAGTTTTACTCGATAGCCCGTGCGCTTGTCGGTCCCACTCATGGAAAAAAATTTCTTCAGATCTTTGCGTTTCAGACCCCCCTGAGTCCGAAAAACACTATTTGGGAAAATGGTCTGTGTGTCTGTGAACAGTGTTTAGAGAAAACGACAATATCAAATCCGCTCAAACTTGATATCTCTCCCGCAGATTACCATGGGACGCCAAAATAAGAGTATGAACAAAATCCACCGAAAGTTAACTATAGTTATCATAGTGATCAAAAGACCAAATATTTTTTTTCTCAAAAACGGCTCTAACGAATTTGACTAAATTTTTTATATTGGTAGCTCTTAATAAGGCAATTATACCATTAAATTCCCATTAGTGGGAAAATGACGAGAGCAGCACAATAAATTATCAAAATTTTCTACGAAAATCGGTTTAAGCGCGGTTTTTACCTTTTAAACTCCGCTGAAATGTTACTAGAATATTTTTTAAATAAATTTATTAAACTTTCAGTATTACATTAATAATATTATGCCAAAATACAGAATAAATAATATTTTGGTACATAAGTACTAAGGCACTTGTGCCAAGGTCGCTGTCTAATGACAGGCCCTGCTATTCTTCGTTTTCACCACAATACTATGTGTAGGTTATCTAGATGACGTAATTAAATGACACAAACGATAACAATTATTGAATAAAAATGGCTTGGTAATGTAACAATTATTCAGGCACTCGAGTATAATTAGTCAGGTGCTCTTTTTCTTTTAAGGCGTATGGGCTGATGTATTCCCCAATGTGGCAGCAGGTTTTGAAACATACTTGGACATAGTTGGATGGTTGGATATGGCGGCATGTTGGTGATTGATGGTTGATTTGATAATCTCTGCAACTTCCGGTATATCGAGATCTCGGGTCTAATAAGTCGTTTCTCACGTACCGTGGTGCGTTAGTATCGTCAGTACCCTATTCTGTTGAGTTTGGATCATTTTAATTTGAGTCACGTTGGCCAAACCCCAGACAGAACAGCCATATTGCCATATTGGTCATAAAGTAAGATACAACAAGCGTTTGGTGTGGAGGGATAGAGGTGACGTGCGTCCCAGCAGGGGTTTGAGGAGACTTATTCTGAAACACAGTCGCTCGACCAATTTGTACGTGAGTCGTTGTTTTAGGAAGAAAGCCAAGTATCAAACTACACCAACGCTTGGGATTTGGTTACTATTCAGCGACAGCGGATCCGTTTGGATATTCCTCCGTAGAGTAAATATGGTGGATGACGATTTGGTGCCGTTTACGGCAATTCTCCGTTCTTTCGTCCATTGTTCTATCTCGTTGAGGTGTAGCTGGATGTTGTGAGTTGCCACTATACCAGATGGGTTGTGAGATAAAATGGCATGGTCGTCAGCGAACATGGCGGAGATCGTGTTAGCCGATACTGGTATGTCACTCACAAACATGAGTTATAGTATCGGTACCCTCACACTCCCTTGAGGCACTAATGCACTGGTGCTTTTGCAAGAGGATTGCGAGGTGTTACACCTAACGTGGAATGTGCGATTTGATATGAAATATAGAATGAGCCGACAGTAAGTGTTGGCGTGATGAAGTCAGGCTTATCAGAACAAACACAACAACCTTCCGCTGTGTTCTAGTTCTACTGTGTGTAAGGTTCCTTCCATCTTGGACTCATCGGCCTCTAGTGCCAATTAAGGTTCAAGAGTGTTGTTGGGAGTAGCCGGCGCGGCGCGGGCAATTATATTTGACACAGCGATCCCTGGCTTCTGTGAAGTCGACGATGCAGTGGCAGGACTCTGTTGACCGCTGTTACACCCTCTTCAGTTAGTAGCAACGTGATAGAGAAGACGCAAACACGAGCATGCCCTAGAAAAGCAAGCAATGAAAAGGTTAGAAAGAATCACTGTACTACGGGCTGAGAGAAAGCAACGTTCGTAAAGAATTAAAGTAATGTCCGCTAGAAGCAACAAAAAAAAAAAAAGGAACCCGCTCTCAATCTCATAGAGGAGGGATGTCTTGACGGAGGAGGCTGGTTAGGTTGGCAGAATTGAGAGAGTCGTCCGGCTGTAAACAATGTTATCAATTCACTCTGCTAATCTGATAACATAAATGTTCGGAGCATGGTCGGCTTGAAGAGGTTGATGAAAAGGAAATGAATGGAGTTTGATGGTGGGTGTGAAGGCGCCATGATGCGAATTTCAATTCTGTATTGAGTCAGTATCCAGTAGCAGTGGTTTTATTTTGAACAGCCGTTCCTCTTCGTATGTCAGAGTTTTTAGGCAGCGCCAACCAGTTATTTATTTAGATAGTATATTTTGTTTAACCCCCACCCCCTTCTTGCCGAAGCATTCTTGAACGCAACTCACTTATAAGCACAAAGTTCATGGGTAATGTGTGTCCAGATTACTTCAATTAATTATGCACGTGCGTAAATTGTTATTATGTTTTGTATTTGCAGAGGTGGCTACGGAGGTGGAGGAGGAGGCGGTTTCGGCGGAGGGGGTGGTTTTGGAGGCGGTTCCGGCGGAGGATTAGGAGGAGGTCATGACGGAGGATCTGGTGGCTGCGGGGGAGGCGGTTGCGGAGGCGGCAGCCCTGGAGGAGGAGGTTATGGCAGCGGAGGAAAAGGTGGCTTTGGCGGCTGTGGGGGAGGCGGTTGCGGAGGTGGCAGTTCCGGAGGAGGGGGCAGTCATGGTGGCGGTGGGGGTAGTGGCGGCGGTGGGGGTAGCGGCGGGGGTGGCGGTTATGGCAACGGCGGAGGTTACGGCGGCAGTGGGGGTAACAGCGGCGGTGGAAAAGGTGGATTCGGCGGCTGCAGAGGAGGCGATTGTGGAGGTGGCGGGGGTTACCCCGGAGGAGGCGGCAGCAGCGGCAGTGGCGGCGGCGGTTACGGCAGAGGAGGAAAAGGTGGCGGTTGTGCAGGTGGTGATTGCGGAGGCGGCAGTTCTGGAGGTGGCGGGGGTTACCCCGGTGGCGGCGGCGGCGGTGGTGGTGGATGTGGACTCGGAGGATGTGGCGGGGGTTCGAGCGGTGGCAGCGGAGGTTGGGGCGGTAGTTCCCACAGTTCTGCGACTGCCTCAGCCACAGCCTCGGCATCCAGTGGTAGCTACGGCGGCGGAAAAGGTGGTTACGGAGGACACAAAGGATATTAAAGTAAGAAACTTTTCTATGCGTTCAAAGTGTTCAAATCTAGTTATGGTAAAGCCGTAAGCGTAAATATCAATTTCACTTCCTCATTGGGGGTTATTATATCTACCACAGTCACACAACTAACACATACCGTATAACTGCCGCCCTAATCAGCATCTAGCATCACCCACCCTTCAGCAGACTTACTAACGATGATTATGTAGACATTGTGAGGCTCACAGCTGGATATCGGTCGATCATAATACTCAAACTCCAAAACCAAGAACTACGTTTACAGTCAAAATTAACCTACAAACAATGTTTTAGTTTAGCCCACTATTTAGACCGCTTTACAGACTGGATTAGACAAAAACCAGTTGCTAATAAACAGTAGAGTTCATATTTTGATCAATAGTTTCAATCAATGTCACTGCAACTGAACTGAATTCGTTGTTTTCAGCACCAACTCGTGACACGGGTTCTGGAGGCGCTAAAATCGAAGACAGCGGACAGACTGATTGAAATAACTCCATTCAGAGTTTGATAGTCTGATTTTTTAAAATAATGAACCAATAAAACGAAACTGCGCAAAACTTGGAGTTTCTTTATTGTGGATTGCCACGTTGTACTGCCGGTGTTGTACAGTACGATTTGTGATTATTATTGCGGTGCACTCATCGCATGGGGAGAAGAGAAGAAGATAGCGGGGAGGCAGCTGTGGGCCATAGGACTCCCTCAGAGCTGCAGGACCAGTGGCATTTCGTAGTGGCCTCGTTGGGCCCATGTCCTAACCCCCCAATGAGCCCGTCAGCCAACGCCGGTACCCATTGCCTCAACCCTCTGGGTTTAGAGGAGAAGGGTGCCCGGTCGGGGATCAAACCAGAGTCCCCTCGTTCTATCTCCACCTGGCTCGGAAGGCCTCACGCCCCAACGCGCTTCTTGGCCACTGCGCCCACACACATGGGATGAGGCGTAGAATACGTGCAGTTGGTCGTTGAAATTAAATAGTATCTGTTCGGGGGATGACGACCTCATTCCCGAAAACCCTACAGACCTCGGGTCAACGCTCGGGTTTTTATCCCCCTCCCAGGCAGTCCGTTAATCCGCTGAGGTTGAGGGACTTTCCGTTCCTTGCGTTTTTTCCACACACCACCTCAGTTTTTACTTCCTCTCTTTAGATTCCAACTCTCAGCTCTCTCAATCGTGTTCGCGGTGCGCGCGTGTTTTCAACTCTTATTCAGCTGTGCCAGCTAATCGGTTCAAACGAGGCTACTTCAGAGGTGAATGAGACTATCATTCTGATTCAAGCCGAGTCAAAATATTGTAAATATTCAAATTACACCAGTTCGAAGTACTTTTAGCGATAGTAAAAGGTGTAAAGTCAATTAAACTTAACGAAAATTGAAGAAGTATCACTCTGTACTCGTTGTAAGAAAAATCGGTTTTCGATACGACGCAATACCTAAACGGAAGCGATGCGAGAAAAGGAAAAGGGGGATGAGGCGAAGCTGAGACAACATCGGGAACCGAACTACCTGAACATCTGGTAATCACCTACTTGAGTGCGTCACAGCAATCAACAAACATTCAGGGTCAATTATTCGAACGAGCCATCAGTACTCCAATGCACAAGAGCCAGTAGGCTATTAATAACTCGGACTGACTTTTGATTGAACTAGCAGTCCCGATGGTTCTCAAACTTCAGACTCTGCCTCACTTTAGGGCCCTTATTCCTACTCTCAGCTCTCTCAATCGTGTTCAGGGCACGCGTGTGTTTTGAACTGTTATCCAGCTGCAAAGAAATTTCATCCGAATAGCGTAGCTTTCGATATACTTAGAGCTGCATACAGTAGCTATATTCTCCCTGTCCTTAGTTTTCTCAGGCAACTGCATTCCACAAAAATCGTGCTCGTTTTTTGTTTAAAAAAATGTATTTATTAAGAGACATACTAGGCATTGTATTGGGTAATCTGTAGATAACTGAGCTTAACTAAGACACTAAGAACTTTCACTGAGGATACGACATAAATGTGAGTTCAACAACAAAACGCGGTTGACTCTTTGTTCATGGGATCAGCAGGCAGGGGATATGCCTCGTGTTCGTTCCTTATAAAAAGTATCTGCCTAACTAATTAAACTTCAACAATAGATCACTCGCGTTTCTGGTTTAGATTTAATTTTTTTTTTTTTATGGACAGTTCCAAAAAGCACGATTGCACTATAACATTTTTATCCGTGGGAAACTGGCGGGAGCAGCACAATAAATTATCAACAACTACCCAGAAAATGGTTTTTTGCGCAAGGTTTTGTTAATAAACACCTCGTGTTATGAGAGTACCAGCGTTCTCAGAAAAGTCAGAGGATAATGTTGGGCTCACGAGTGGGGGAGCTTGAGTTGGAGTTGAATAAACTAATGAGCGTGGTGAGCGTGAGGGAGGGCTGTATTAACACTATGGATATGATTTTAATGGGTATTTAAGCGCGAACAGGGAGGGGGGGTCTTTGAATAGGTGAACTGGTTGCGGGGAAAACAAGAGCGGAGAGTGAGTGATTAGCGCGAGAGCTGAGAAACGAGTGTGTTGCGATCCGGGCTCATTCGAGAGAGTTGTGGCCACTACAAAACGGAGTCTTTCCACACCGACTTTAATAAGCAGTTTTACAGTCTTCACCCTAATACCCGCGTAGTCGTCTTTGTCATCCCCCAAAGTCAGTCGATGATCTCTTTGAAAATTGCGAGCGTGAAAAGAAGTAGGTAATTCGCACCTCTCGACATTTTAGGACCTCTAAGTCATTATTGACAGTCAAATTGGAGATTTATCGGACCAAAACAGGTTATCTTAAAATGTTCAGTGTCAATTAATGTGCTTCGGAAACCGACGAAAGACAAATCGAACGTTTGAATATGCTGTGGGAGGCTTTCTGTTGAAGTTAAGATAAGGTTCCGGCTTTTTTTGTTTGTTTGTTGAAATGGTGGATGCAATACCCTGCACCACCCCCAGGCCCCACTGCACTGGGCTCACTTGGTGTGACGTCACCTATGCGCCCCCACCACCCCCGCACAAAATGGAGGACAAACGCTAGTTCTGCATTCGCCACCTCATCCGGCTGAAGAAAGTGCCTCCCAAACACAGGACGGCACAATGCCGCTCGTCCATGGCATATGCACAACACACGCTTTGCCATCTCAAGCCCCACCTCGTAGAACTTGTATACCTTTAAAGAAATTGGGTTGTGTCCGCCCACAGTAACTCACAAGCCAGAGGAGACGGACTCACCTAACAGGTACGTTAACTTTAGTATTTGCCTACTGGCGGACACAACCCAATTTCTTTAATACCTAACACAGCCAGTCCGGCTAAGGTACTACTAACAAGACTGACCAACAAGACCTCTCCCCGCCCCTTCCCCACCGCTCCATCACTCCCTTCACCTTTCTCTTTGTATATAAAGACCACGACCAACTGACTGACTCCAGTACTGACTAAACGGCCAGACGATGATGTCTTTACATCGAAAGCGCTTGCCCACAGTAACTCACAAGCCAGAGGAGACGGACTCACCTAACAGGTACGTTAACTTTTGTATACCTTTATCTCACACTTGCCAATATTAGCAAGCGGACAGTGACCTGTAAACAGGCCACATATGATCCTCATATCCTTTCTCCCCAGTGTGAGCACCTGCTTGGCCTTCCCTCTGGAAAGTCGGCTGAAGAGTTATGACTGTCAAAGGCTGGGCAACCCCTGGCAATAGGCAGCCCTGCACCTATCCTCCCATTTGCCAACATCTGTGCCAATTTCCGTCCCAACAAAGGTCTCGGGGCTGACGGGGATCTGCGCCGATCCCTTCTTTGCCAGCCCAGTTCGTTTCCCTCAATACCCTGATTCCCCGGCACCCAACACAGTGTTACGCTGTTGTCCTCAGCCAGGGCCTTCAGTCCAGTCAGACACTCCCACACCTGCTGCGACGTGAGACAATAAAGGCAACAAAGGCTTTGAGAGTGGCCTGATTGTCCACCAAAATGTAATTTTCTGCCGCTTCAATCCCCTCTGCAGCAGCCGCTCCACACAGACCGTCACCACAGCCACCTCTGCCTGAAACCGTGGCCAGCACCCCCAAGGACGTGCATGCATTCCTTACTGGAGTGGACCGCGAGGACTCATACCTTCATGAATTGTAGCGAAACAATACCGACTCCCTCACCGTCATGAATAGTCACTTTGCAGGGACATTACATAGTTTTCTGAAAAGCCCAGGCCATTTGCGTCTACGAACCCAAAACCGTTGCTCTGTGGGCCCAAACCAGTCGCGGTTTCATACTAGGGCGCAGCCTTTAGCCCCATTCTGCTCTTTATTTATATCAATGACTAAAAATAGAAAAAAACGTACTAGGAATACAAAAAGCGGCGAGTACAAAAAAAAGGAATCGTTTTTATTTAAAAAAACATGCTGCTGGATGACAATAATAATTTAGTCGAACGGTCAACGTACGAAAATGTGCGCGTTGTTACAAATTTTGTTAGCCCCGTACGCGTGAGAAATACTGCGTGAAATCGTCTTCGGGTTCAGGAAGTTTTGAGCTCCTTGGCAGACAAGTTCTGGAAATCTGGTTGCCTCTTACTTTCCTCCCCTGTGTATCAAAAATGTCAATTACTCATTGGTTAACGCAATACACGAAATATATTTTCATTCCACCAAACTGGCATTCGCCTGATTTTCGCGAAAATGCACTCAATCGACCACCAGCTCTTCCGCTCTTAACCTGTCGAGCGTGGAACACCAATTATAATTGAAGCGACTAATCTAAGTGGTGGATGCTTGACTGAAACCTGAATTACTAACTAGTGGAATATGAGCTGCATCTATAGTGTACTGATAACTAATGGTGCACACAAATAATAACGAGTGCGTTTGTGTTATCTTGGAATACGTTAATAAGTGAGCAATTCAACGTGAATGGAAAACAGTTAATAAAAGTGTGGCCATATAGGGGTGTCCCTAAAGGAGCGTTCTCTCCCACTTGTACCCTCCTACAGTTATTGAAGGAGGAAGGATGAACATTGTGTTTACGCCTAAGAGCAGTTTTTTATTTGTTCACTTTCTTTGATTACTGGTGAGCCTTGAACTTCACCTCAGATGTTACACCACTATTGTTGTTGCCTCCCTCCGTCATCTGAACCGCCTCCACTGTTTTCCGTCTTCCATCTCCGCCTTGATTCTCATTCTCGTTATACCCATCACGTCGTCTCGGCTCAACTTCTCCTTTTTTGTTTTAACACATCAGTGGTCAACAGCATCCACCGAAAATCCCTCTGTCTCCGACTTTGGTTTCCGACGGTCATCAGCATCCAAAGGAAACCAATATTGTCAAGCATTCGGATTCACTTCGCAACATCGTCCTGCAGTACGAAGTTCCGCATTAAACCGGTCAGAGACACGTTTTTTCAATTGGTATAGTGGGTGATGAATGGGGTTTGAAACAATGACATAGGGGTTCTGGCTCAATTGGAGTGGGGGAAGAAAACCACGCCCCCTGGCCAATCGTACTATAGTATGAGGTTTTTGGCCACGCCCCCGACCAATCACGTTATAGTACGACCTTTTCTATCCCCTCCACTCTGCTCAGTACCCCTTCCACCACAATTTTCAACCAATCGTACTGTAGTACGAGGTTTTTGGCCACACCCATCAACTAATCACGTTATAGTATGGCCTTTTCTATCCCCTCCCCCCCCCCCCCCTTTACACCCTCTACCACAATTTTTAACCAACCGTACTGTAGTACAACCTTTTTTACCCCCACCCTCTGCCACAGTTTCCAGAAATTGACCACCTCTCCTTCCAATTGTTCCAATCACGTTATAGTACTACCTTTTCACCTCCTCTCTTCATACTAATATGTACTATTATAAGCCCCCCCCCCTCTGTAACTACTTACCTTTTCACCTCTCTATCCAGCCTTCTCGCACGAGTTTCCTGGTGAGTGTGTTGTAGTAGGATTACTCCCCCTCCCCCTCGTCCAGCTGAAAGTTTGATGATGCAAGAAGCAGAGTTGAATCTATCGACGAATGTTGCCATTGTACGGCTGTGCTTCATATCAAGCCGTTGAATAAATCAGCTCTCGTTTTCTCAATGAAGGCCTCGTTGATCAAGTCCACCACCTCTCAGTTACCCGGAGTCTCACTGCCCCGTCACCTTCGAACGCGCTTCTGCAGGTTTCCGTTGGCTGATCCTAACTTTTTTTATAGTCGTCCTGTTGATATCCTGATGGGGGCCGACTTATTCTCTGAGATTTGGGTAGACAGTCCTATAGAATTAGACTCTAGTTCACCCAAACTTTTCCCCACAGTTTTCGGGCATGTCATAATTGGCAAGTTCACCCTCTGGTTCATCAGTAACTGGAACTTCTGGGAGCAGCTCGCTAATAGCTACCAACCCAATATCAATTAGTGACATTCATCAATCGCTAATTCGCTTTTGGGGAAATAGAGGAAGCTAAGCTCGCGAAGGTCATTGACCCTGAAGAAGCCTATTGTGAAGACCGCTTCAAGGCTTATCGCTAAGAAGATGGCATTTATGGAGTTCGTCTACCATTCTGTTCCCCCAGAGTTCACAAATATATCTGCTATTGCCAGGCGGCGTTTCAGAAACCAGGAAAATCGGTTGCTGACCAGGAACAGGATGACCTTCGTACAAAATATCATGAATTCATGACCTGAATGAATGAATGAGAAGGGATTGTATGTCTACCTGTACAAAACTAGCCTGGTCCCACACCAGGAAACGCAATTTTACGATTTTAGAACTCTGGCTGTTTGTGCTCTTAATACAAACATCTCCAGCACCCCACTGCTTTCGCCGATGATTCACCCGCTCAAGTTCGTTACGTAGTCACCAGCATTCGCCGAATGTAGAACCTAGGGTCATCAGCATCCCAAATGCAATAATTTCATCTACCAATTCACCGCTGAAATTACTACTACCTGGCCTTCTTCACCGGACGAGAGGTGAAATAACTAGGAAGCTCACAGGGCTGTGTCCAGACCAGAAGATGGTTGGGAAATACGTGGGGACTGCGATCGAGGATGGTCCTGCGGATGTACCAGTCCAGTCAACCAGGCAGGCAAGAAGAACTCATTTTGTCTCGTTTCACTCTGCTCCTCGTAAACGAAATACCAAGTTAGGTTTTCTTTGGACTCGAACCGTTTAGGCCAGGAAAGAGACATCCTGATCCCGGAGGCAACACACAACGTCTACAATGAACGAAAACGTGCCCTGCTAGGTGAATGGGGATTATATAAATATCCCGTTTCTGTAGTTCCCCGTTTCTTCCCCCACATTCCTGGAAAAACGAAATCTTTGGAAATGCCCAATTTGGCCGAAACTTGACGCAATTGTTAAATATTTCTGAATTGAAGTTGGTTTTCAACTATAGATAAATTGACGTGCGCAAATCTGAACGGAGTGTGGCACTACTGTCAAAGCCGTGTGGTATTTATTCGCCTTACCCGGGCGCACGTTCAATGGACGTCGTGGCGTGCACGTGGATTACTGCATCATGAGTGGGCTCCTGAAGCAAAACAAGTTTAAGAATCGGTTCCTCCCTCAGGGCGATTGGAAACGTAATGTATCCTTCGTCGAACAAGCTCTCTTTCTCATTTCACACTTTCACACACACTCTCGCTCTCAGTGCAGGCCGAATTAGTTTTGAGCCCGGAACTTCTCCACTTGCCCCTAATCGGAAGTTCTGGTCTCGGGCATTGCATTTCCCGACCATTCAAGTCTGTCTCTGTTGAGCTGAAGCCTTTGATGGTAGTCGCAGGAAAGTCTAAACTGCCCATTCAGTAGGCTTCTCACACTGACAAGCGGCTTCAGTTTATTAACGTTATTTCTAAACCTGACGACGGTTTTACCCTTTTGGGACTTTCCAAAATATCTCCTTTCTACCTCTATGTGTGCCTCTTCCTGGTTCTGGGTTATCTTCCCAGGAGCATGCCCATGCTACCAGGCGCGACCACGGGTTGTGGATAGTGGAACGGCCACGGCATTGTCCCCAGGGGCATGTCTGCGGCCAGCTGTGAATAAGGACAGCATGCTGACTGAATAAGCAGCCGCGAACAATGGGCAAAACCCAAGAGATCGCAGAAGAGATCCTGAACAAAGGACTCAAGGGCAAGCGGATCTACATTTTCTCAGACAGCCTTAAAGGCCATCGCAGCCTATAGTTTTAGGTCTAAGCTGGCATGGGAATGCCTCCATGCGCTCAAGCAGCTCAGCGCCCGTAACAGGCTCTCCCTCATTTGGGTGCCGGCTCACAGGGGGCAGAGGACAATGAAAAGGCTTGCGGATGACCGCCTTGCGAAAAGGGGTACAGAATCCCTACCCATCGGGCCTGAACCACACGTAGGTAAGACGAAAAGTCACCTGAACCGTCTGGTTGCTCGATGGGAGATACAGGAAAATGGCGCCCATTGGCATCGCCAGCCACAACCTAGACAGGCGAAAAGGCTTGTCACGCCTTCCTGTCAAAGGGCGAAGGAGATGCAGACTCTGTGGTGAGGAGGACGAGGCAGCAGAGCATATCCTGTGTGAGTGCCCTGCCTCGGCAGCAAAACGCTTTGAATACTTTGGTCAGGGGACCACTGAACTCCAAATCATGGCGGAATCTGCGGTGAAGGACACACTCAGCTTCCTAAGGGGGGCGAGTATGTACGACGCCTTCTACTAAGAAAGGGCCGTCACAATAGGCCCATATGCGGCCGCAGTGACAAAGGGACTTGTCCCACATGCCCTCGAGTAAAAAAAAAAGAAAAAAAAGTGTGCCTCCTCTCAAGCTTTTCCTAGACCCTCGTCTCTCAGCTCTCTCACACTACTCACTCGCTCTCGCCTGTCGGTCCCCACGGTCAGTTCACCTATTCAGAGACCCCCTTGTTTGCACTTAAGTAATCATTCAAACTCATATTCAAAGCGCTAATACAGTCTTCACTCACGCTCGCCACGTTCATTCATTTATTTCTTTTACTTCAACCCAAGCTACCTCTCTCTTTCAACCAACATTACCTCTGACTTTTCTGAGAACGCTGGTACTCGGATTTATTAAGAAGACAATGCGCAAAAAACGGTTTTCTTGGAAATTGTTGATAATTTATTGTCCTGCCCCTGTCATTATCTCACAGATGAAAACTTTATAATGCAATTGTGCTATTTGGAACTGTCCATAAAAAAATTAAATCTAAACCGGAAGCTCCAATCATCTACAAGAAGGCAGCAGTTCGATTCCAGAATGTATTGGGTTGCTCCTAATTAATTGTTAAATTAGTATTCTTTATATAAGCTAGGAGAACGGTTTTTGTGAGTAAGAATCGTGCAAGCGGGATTTAGTCGGAGTAAACAGTTCTAAAATCGATTTTTGTCTCGATGTTTGATCACAGTCCGATTGTTTGCAGGTTTCTTTCTAAAAAAAAGTTTCATCAAAATGAACAGATGTTCAATCTAAAAAGCGTAACCGTTAGATCCGTTTTTGAGAAGACAATATTTGATGCTTCGATCACTATGATAACTATCGTTTACCACAGGACGAGTGCCAAGTGTCTTTCGCAGAAACCTCGATCTCTCTCAATTTTGGTCCCTCGAGGAAGCAGGTTGCCCTCAAGAGTGTTCCTCGTCTCCTGCATTTCTTATTTCAGGACTTCTCGCCCCTTCATTGCTAATACCAAACCTTTGGCTGCTCATTTTGACCCTTGTCAAAGTAGATTCACAACTTCTTAAGCCCCTCAGCCCAGTTCGTACTAATTTCGAAGACTATGCCCTCAGTTGAAGTGTTTCATGCGATACCTAGCTTATATCCTCGTCCTAAATTTCTTGTATTCGCATTACATTAACCGCATTGTCATGTTATTACAGTTAAAACGAAATAGTAGTTTGACTTCTCTTGGGGGTTGCGGTTGGAAGGATCAAACCCAAAACCATTTTTGTTTGAATTTGTTCAGTGTAAAATTTATAAAAGAAGGTTCGCTCACCATCCGTAGCTGCCGCTTGAGGAAGAAGACTGTGCAGAGGCTGAGGATTGGCTCCAAGACCCTCCATTATTACCTCCGTTGGAAGGGTATCCACCGCCTCCGTGTTGTGGGTATCCACCGCCACCGCCGCCATGTTGTGGGTACCCACCACCTCCGCCGCCGCATCCTCCTCTACAACCTCCTCCACCGCCCGGTTTTCCGCCTCCTCCATACCCACCGCCACCACTAAAAACAAAATTAATCAATCCAATGTCTTAATTATCTGATTTTACTGATTTTGCAATTCGCATTTAATTAAGATCACAATTTTATAGCCGACAGGAAGTTTCATCGCACGTATATGCAGTTTGTCAAATTCAGGAGATGATAAAGGCTGTTGGGGTCTTTTCCAATATCCTTCTTATTGTTGCAAGATCTTCCTCAATAGGATACACTTTATTTGCACGGGTAAGTCCCCTAAGTGATCTTTGGGAATATGTATTTTTTCCTAACGTCCTAAAAAGTTGGCTGAGAAATGGGGGTCACGCCATAAGACGAGCTAGTTCCATAGAACGTTTGGTGGTTTTAAAGCACTATTCCACTTCGGTGTTGATATCACAGCACAGAATACTTGAGGACGAAGGGAACCAGAAACTGTGTTCAGCTCTATGGTAGCTTTTACATTGAAGTCTGTCTTTGAATGAATAGGGGGCGGAAATGTGATGGTAGATGCGTGGCAGATGAGCCCCTGAGTCGTGGGTGGAAGGTTGGGGGACCTCTGCCGCAGCTTACTGGGGTCCTTCCAAACCCCAGGAAGGCCAGCAAGTCCACACTGTCTCGTCCTGGGATAAGGAAAAGCCGTAAGTGCCATCAAAAGAAAAAAAGTGCCGCCCCGGGCCTGTGACCATTCTGGCGTTAAGGGTTGTTTGACCCAAACAAGGTACCACAGGAATGCACAGCCCGCGGCCTTGCGCTGGTGCATTATGGATTAGGGTCATGACAGGTGGCTGCCTCCGCAGGACAAGGTAGGTAGAACGGAGCAACTCCTACCCAGGGCAAGGGCTCGCAATGCTGGAAAAAGCGATTGCTCTGCAGACAACGTGGTGGTGGTGGAGTTGCTGGACGGTAGTCATCCCATCCCTTACTTCGTTTTTTAACTGCGAGGCCTGAAGGAGGTGAAGGCCACCTGATAGAAACCCCCACAGACACCCCCAAAGCCAGAATTGTAACTGTCTTTGAATGAATAACCAGTCCTGACGGGTCTTACCTGAAGACCTGATGCTTGTAGGATTTTGCTCACTCTACTTATGTTGTGGGAAAAGTAATGGCCGTAGGGTCACTGTTAAAAACTCTATGGTACTTGCCTAAAGGGTAGAACTTAGTGAGGGACCGTGGGATTAGCTGTAGATTAGCACTGGTTAGGGCTGGTTTGGCTACAGTCTTCCCCCCTTGCGTGTACGAACCAGTCGGCAAAGATATCTCGCACCTTGTCCACCGTTTACAGTCTCTGCAGTGTTCTGTAATCACGCACGAACCAGGGCTGATTTGACGCTCATTTGGAACGGAACACTGACGTGGGAAATGTTCCAGTGGTCGATTCGTGAGACCAATTCTCATACCTCCCCAGGCATTTCGGACGTGTTAACTCTCCGTTCGACTACAACCAGCAGTTTTGCAGGGATCCTCATGGGATACACAAGGGCACGGATTAGGCCTGGTTTGGCAACAGGTTCTCCCCAGTTGCAAACGCATTGTCGATGCCCAATATCACCTGAACAGCGACGCAATTCAAGGTCGGGCTGGATGTCTACTCCGAGCCTTCCATTAACCCATTCTCGAGCCCAGGGATCCAGAAGGCCTGTTGTGTGTCCTGAGAGTCTCATTATACACAACGATGAGCTTTCAGGTGTTTCATGAATGCCATTGCACTTATTTTATTTCATGTCTTTGTAGTTCCAATATTTTTCTACAGGCTGGGTAGCAAGACAAACGTCTTCAAACCATTTCAAGATAGTATTGTTACACACAACAGTTATAGGTATATTTTCAAAACGACACTAACCCGTAAGATGGCTGAGTCACAATTACGGGAACTATGTAACTAGTTCCTCCCCCATAGCCGCCGCCTCCGCCGTAACCACCGCTTCCGCCTCCACCACACTTTTTACAGAAGCTCCTTTTTCTTCTGTTATTTCCGAACTGTAACAAACAAATAATTACTAGATAACGTTCAATTGGCCAATGCTCGAATCATAAGGTGCATCTTAAAACTGTCCATCCCGTGATTCATATCCGTAAAAAAGTGTTTTTTCTAGCTTACGGCTTGCGAGGCTCACGATTTAAGCGAAATCCTTAGTGCTCTTTTTGAGTAAACATCTGCTACGACGCGTCACACAACTTTCCTTGGCTCTGCGCGCTTTTAGCGATTCTCTTGACTTCAGCAACTAATCAAATCTGTTTTTCATTATGTTTATAACGACATTCAGGAATTTATTGTGCTGCTCTTCCTTTACCCATGACCATTATTGATCTACAAAATTCTAGGTGATTCAAAAGGCTGTCTACGTAATTTTTTTGAGAAGGATCGCGATCGCGTACACCGTTTCAGAAATATCGGGCGACAATTGTGAGAAGTGGTGGGGGATTAAATTCCGGAGTTTCTGAAGTAGCTCCCATATTATCAAACCCCACGTTGTATGGGGTACATTATTGGACTACAGCGTCAATTTCTCTTGGACCTGGTCACATTTGAGCGGACTTTATAAGGAAAAAAGTGCGCTATAAATAGGACGTCGGCACATAAATTTGATAACACTGAGAGATTCAATTTCGATTATGAATGGTCTAGTTACTTTAGATCTGTAATTATGTAACCATTTATGATTGCTGAGTAACTCGTCGATGCCATAGAAACTTTGCTAGTTTCTGGGATGATTGGAAGTGTATGAGAGGAAACAAATCCCTCATTAATGTAGCTGCTAGAACTGCCAATATCAATCAGAGCTACAGCTCTTAGCTGTTTCCCTAAAGTTATCTGTACAACTGCCTGGCGTAGCAGGCTAGGATTGGCAGAAATGAGTGTAGCCGCGGTGTCTTGATCGCTACCTACCACGGCGGACGTAGTTTTCTTTCTGAGATTAGCCTGACAGACAATAGCAAAATTCCCTTTTCTCTGACAGGATTGACAGAACGAATCACGCGCAGAACAATCAGAACGAGAGCGTCTCGCTTTCCCACAGCTTGTACACTGCTTGTGTCTGATAGTATTCTGCCGATTCAAAGCTTCCTTATTACTTGCAACAGGAACTTCAGTGCTAGTGGATGCAGATGTCGAGGGATGTGAAGCATAATACTGAGCATGCTCCCAGGTGTGGAAATTTTATGGTATTGCCGCGTCATTTCGGGCTGTCCGCACAAAAAATTTAATCAAAATCGTTAATGGCGATTTTGAGGGGGAAAAAATTAGTAATTTGATCACTATGATAACTATAGTTAGTTATTGACAGATTCGCTCATATTTTTACTTTCCTTGCTCTACGAAGTAGAAAGGAGTAATCGGCTGAAAAAAGTTAATAAAGTTATAAGTTATGTAATCGGCTGAAAATTTTTTTTTTGAGTTCTCTTCAGATCTTTACGTTTCAGACCCCCCTGAGTCCGAAAAACACTATTTGGGCAAATGGTCTGTGTGTCTGTGAACGATTTTTAGAGAGAACCACAGTACCAAATCAGCTCAAACTTGATTTCTAGCCCGGAAGTTACTATGGGACGCCAAAATAAGGGTATGAACAAAATCCACCGAAATTTAACTATAGTTATCATAGTGATCAAAACACCAAATATTTTTCTTCTAAAAACGGCTCTAACGATTTTGATTAAGTTTTTTATAGTAATAGCTCCAAATATGGCAACTACACCATAAAATTCCCATCTAGGGGAAAATGACGAGAGCAGCACAATAAATTACCAAAACTTTAGACGAAATCGGTTTTAGCGCGGTTTTTAGAGAAAACAACCGTACCAAATCAACTGAAACTTGATGTCTAGCCTACAGGTTACCATTGGACGTAAAAATTAGGGTATGGGCAAAATCCACCGAAAGTTAACTATAGTTATCATAGTGATCACAACACCAAATTTTTTTTCTCAAAAACAGCTCTAACGATTTTCATTAATTTTTTTATATCGATAGCTCTCAATAAGACAATTATACCATAAAATTTCCATTCGTGGGAAAATGACGAGAGCAGCACAATAAATTATCAAAACTTTCGACCCAAAGCATTTTTAGCGCAGCTTTTTCCTTATAAACTCCGCTGGAATTTTAGTAGAATGTTAAAAAAAATTGGTATTGTAGTCCAATCCAATACCTAAAGGGCGAATGTTTAAAAAACGCTCATGAGATACATGGGGCTCACTCCAGAAATTCCTTAATTTCAACTTTTGCCGTTTCGCTTACAACCTGTTCTAAACATTTTTACCCAATAACTCTGCAAAAGTAATTACTATACTTCTCAAAAAAATTTGTGTTTACAGCCTCATCAATTATCTGTGTACCAATTGTTCATTAATGGTGTTGCAATGAGTACGAGCAGCACAATAAAATCTGGAACTGTAAGCGCTACCGCTTCCTGCTGCCGTAAAGCGTTGTTTGACCAAGTTCAAATGAACTGAGTGATAAATGAATTGATTAAATAGAATTAGCCATGTACAAAGTGAATTGACGTAGAGCTAAGGAAAGTTGTGTGTTGCAACGCACCAGATATTTATTTTAGCGCCCCATGGTAACCTGTGGCCTAAGTATCAAGTTTGAGCTGATTTGGTTCAGCCGTTTTTGTTCAATAGTGGGACGCACCACACAACTTTCCTAAGCCCCTCGTGCATTCTAACGACTAACATCACATATTTTTCACTCAGTTCACCCACATTTTTAGAACGTAACTTGGCGATCTACGGAGAAACTGGTTGCTCTTCAAGTTTCGGAATTTAGTGGGCTGCTGCTATTTATGTTACGATCTTAAATGAAAAACGAATTAATACGTAATTCGTTGAACTGTCAACACAATTCTCTATAAAACGTTTGAGCTCTTGGTTTTGAAGTAATTCAGTAAAGATTGTATGAAAAGTGTCACAAAAAAAACGACGTTAATTCGAATTTCGGAATTTCTGAGTATGCCTCTGACTATTTTATAATTATTATTAAGCTTTCCCCGTGTATGTAGTTTATAGCACTACTACTACGTTTTTTTACGCTAGTGGTCATGTGAGAGAGATTTATAAGAACAAACTACCCTACCGTTGATTATGGTCAATAATTGATTGCGCCGCTCTCGCCCCACGAAGGAGTATTTTGTGTTTTCGTCATGTTATTTGGCACCATTCACGCTAACAAATCGAAATCGTGTGTTGGTGTTTTGATCACTATGATAACTATACGTAGTTTAGAACCGGAATACACACTCACACGCTGATCGACTCAACGTTAAAAGTTCAGGACAACGCCGTTCGTTCGTAGTTGAGCCGGTTCATTGACGTATTCATGAGATGAGACGCACCCGTGAATTGTAGTCAGCTGGGAGATCGTTCATGATACGAAAAAAAAGCCGACGTTCGAGCTAACGTTTGTACTATCCTCGTCTCAACTTCAACGCCCTGCGTGGAAACTGGTACTGCTCAGTGGAATTTATTTGTTTATTGACTAACCAGCCTGAAGGCCAGGGAGATGGGAAGCCTCATCGAAGCTACGTGATACGTTTGGGATGATTCGTTTGCTGATCTGGACTTACCGGGAAAAGCTGTGAAAAAGCCCCGCAAAGGTGCTTGGATACCCGGAGCTTCAATGTACAGCATGCTCGAAAATTGTGAGTAAATCCTCTACCAAATACCAAGGACTAGGCATTAGATAAATGTCCTGAGGAAGAAGACTGTGTGGAGGCTGAGGATACTACCTCCATTGGAAACCCAATACTCCGCGAACCACATCCTCCTCTACAACCACTGCCGGCCGGATAAATGGCCTACGGCCAGGGAGGAAACAAGAAATCACGTGCTGCCCGCCGTTCGTCCTACAACAATGAAGCGACGGTTGTTGTCAGAGCAAACAAACCTACCAGCGTTGCCGCAAAGCAAGCCTATAACCGTTTCAAACAATTTGCGAAGAAACCTGGTTACAATTGATCTGTCGCTTTAAAACTTGCCATGGATAGGTCAAGCGGGAAACCACATTAAGAACTCCTTCCTGGCTGTACAGGATTCCCCAGGCGATAACAATTCTGTACGTTTAACACGGGCACTCGTCCCTGGGAGACAAGACCCCTAACCTGCTAAACCTCCACAAATCTACTTTTGGTGGATGCTGAGCGCCCGTGGCCGCCCTCTTGCATCTCTTGATTGAACGGCCAGCTGTGCACAAACAGTATACGAATTCATTTGATCGACTGTCTCTACTCGTAAAGCGCTCATTTCTCATTCCTTGCAAATTCAATCCCAAAACCAAGTGCCCACAGTTTCTTTTCAACCGAGCTGCCGAAAGCGTTCACGCTATTAACAGTTAACTGCCTGCGTCCATCTTCTAAATTTGAGCGCTAAGGTTTTTGTCTGACTACACCCAAAACAATTTTAGTACTTTTAATCGCCCAATATGTACAATTTATTTATTTTTCTGAGGTGTGTGTTGGATTAAGGTCATCTGAAGGCGTTTACGCGTTGACTGTTTAATTGTCTGCGTCCCTTTATCTTCTAAAATCGAGCGCTGGGTTTTGTTTGCTCACAACACCCAAATAAAATCAGTCGTAAATCACTTCGTTAATCAATCATATCACTAATTAATTCGTTCCTAAAGGTTATTATGGGCCCAGCACGCTTCCACTGCGCCTACTCGGTTTCGAGCCTTCTCCTGCTGACCCTTGCATGCACGCAAACTCGAATGAGTTGTCATTGCTGTTTACGTGGACGACATTGTCATCGCATCCAAAAACAAGAACAAACTTCAAAACGAACAACAAACACTTCGCTGGGCTAAACTTGTCTCTTTCAAGACTTTAATTGGACTTACTGTGGTGTAACGAGTGCAAGGGAGTGTTGGATATAAGCACTTACCACTCTGTTAACTACCGAGACACCACTTCGCGTCATAAAGAAGAAGAACTACTTTTTGTACTTATTCCTCGAAAATGTATTTGTCCTGAAACCCCCTTTTTACTTTCCGCTACCCGAAGGGAAGGAAAGTATAGTAATCGGCCCAAAAAAAAAATTTGGGTTTTCTTCAGATCTTTACGTTTTGAGGCCTACTGAGTCTAAAAAACCTAATTTCGGCGCGTGGTCCGTGTGTATGTGTGTGTGTAGTTCGATTTGCGGGAGAACGGCTGATCCGATTGAGCTGGTTCTTTTTTTGTTTTGTTCGTTATTTTTTGTAGACACCAAAATAAGGTTATGGACGATTTCGGCCCATGGGAAGGGGGGTGGGGGACGAAAATGTACCAAAAACTAGAGTTTTTCGCATTTTTCTCGAAAACGGCTCTAACGTTTTTGATTAAACTTTCAAATTATCTCCTTCTAATCAATACCTAACTTTTTTTCTCCATTCATATCTCCATGAAAATACGGTGAACGGAGATATGGGCCCCTGAAGGAAAAGTAGGTTTTTTACACTTTTTGGCAAAACGGCTTCAACGATTTTCACCAAACTCCAAGGATGTTTTCAAATCGTTAATACCTACATATTATTCTCAATAAATGTTCCTGTGACGGTCCATTGAACAGAGATAAAAATCAAAATGTGTAGAAAATAACGTTTTTTCTAACATTTCCGTAAATTCCAGGGTAACTTTTTCACCAGATGTGATAAATCTTAATAGAGTGTCTTTTAGTCAC
Organism: Pachypeltis micranthus; assembly: GCA_020466155.1. NCBI lineage: Eukaryota > Metazoa > Arthropoda > Insecta > Hemiptera > Miridae > Pachypeltis > Pachypeltis micranthus. The sequence continues at coordinate 10,120,883 of CM035782.1, read as the reverse complement.
CCATACCCACATTTCGTTTTGTATAATTATTTCCGTATATATATGTTGAACCGAGATATAAGCTAAGTTAACTCAGAAAAGGAGATTTGTCGAATATTAATTTATCGGTATTTCACTTTTCTCAAAAACGGCTCTAACGATTTTGATGAAACTTACGGAGTACTCTCAGCTAACTAGTCCCTACATTTTGTTCTCTATAAATGTTCCTGTAAAAATGCGTTGAACGAAGATATAGCGCGTGCATAAGTAGGTGGTGTTCGAACTTACGGGGGTGGCGGAAAGTTGTGTGTTGCTACGCACCGCTCGTTGTAAATTATGTAGTAAAATCAGTCGTAAATCACTTCGTTAATCAATCATATCACTAATTAATTCGTTCCTAATATAACTTTTGAGCCCTGAATGTCTTAACTTCGCTGGAGCGGTTGTGCCATCGTCAGAATTCTCAACAAATGAATTTATCTGAGTGATCGAGACCTTTTGTGATGGCAGGACCGTCTGAGATACTGGTTGAAGAGCTCTCAGTATTCTATCAAGTGTACTTCCCCATGATCCCTATAGAAATTGGCAAAGTGTGGTCAAAGTCAACACCCTGTTGAGTGAATCCATCTTCCCCGGCAAGTGGCGCACGGCGGGCGAGCGCTTTCGATTTAAAGGCGTCAGCCGCAGGCCATCGACATAAATTACGTCTTACGTACACAACTCATCCACGGAAGACAGACGAACAGTTATGTTGGTTGAGGTGTTTCTGCTTCACAGAGATGTGACGTTTCACTTACCAACGGAGTTGGAGGTGCGAACACTTGTTTCTGAGGATCCTCGTGAAAATGGATGGACCTGTGGGGTGGAGTCAATCCCTCAATTTCACTTTCGGCGGCCTTCGCTGGGTTTCGAACTGCCTCCAACAATGGATCTGCACAATGAAGTAATTGTTTCAGTGAATTAATATTGGAACTAAAATAACACGCAACGAGCCTCGAAAACGTCGCATTTTAACAAAATTTATTGGAGAGCGATGCAAACGAAATTTATTTTAAGTTATAGCGTGCACAGAGACAATGATCAAGTGCAGTGTGGGTTTATGTTTGGGCGTTTCTAAATCCAAGTTGCTGTTTTCCGACAGGCATTTGATGGCGTGTTTTTATGGAAACGAAGTGAAAATGTTGATTTACCTGGGGCATCGTGAGGGGTCGGGCCGGCGGCAGCTAATGCCACCAAAACAGCCACAGCCAACATACAGGAACCAGTCGTCATCCTGCTTCGCGCTATGGTCGACTTACTTCTGCGTTGGCCAAGTCGTAGTAAAATATATAGGGTCTCTTCGTTACTATAGTTTACCCCTTCTCTCCTATCGATCCCTCCTCTTTCCGCGTCTCCCGAGCGAACGAGGAAATCCCATAGACGCCCGACGGAGCAGGACGGATCGACGAAATGATTGTTGCTCTCGCGCCTCTCCCAGGCCCTGCGCCGAGGGAATCCCCTTTATTTTTTTTCGTTCGTTCGGCTCGCTTCGGAAGTCTCGCGAAGTTCAAGTTCAAGGTGAAGAGCCTCGAGTCGGGGAATCACATGAAAAATGGGCGTATGGAGCGGAATGCTCAATTCGGGCAGTGGAAATAATTGCCGCATCTCGCTCTAACTGGGGCTTCGCTTTTAATTAATTTAACGTCGGCGCCGGATGAAAACGGGTGAGTGAAAAGGAAGTTGTCCGTGAACATCGTAAATTTCGTGGTAACAAACATAGAAAAATCTGTTGGTGGTCAAAGAATGAGTTTATTATAGCCCTTTAACTGTCCCATAATTAGGCACCGCGGCCTAGAGACCTATTTTCTTGGTTTGCCGGCGTTTGCCATAGTTGGCAGGCTGGACTTCTTAATGGCCAACTTAACAGGGCAGAGACCGAGCATCCGCGAGCTCCTTCTGAGAGGGGTCCTGCTGCACGGAGCTAAAGTGTGGGCTGACAGTGTGCAGATGACCTCAACGGTCCAGAGGAGAGGTGCCCATGGTATCAGATCCAGCTGTGATGGTGGTTGTTCGGGAAGCCACCACCGACGACGTGATGGCTGCGGAACGTCAAAGGGCGTATCGCAGGGTCGATGGGAGACTTTGAAAAAGGGGGAAGGGGTGGACCACCACTCTCATTGCGTAAGTACAACCCTGGGTGGGGAGAGTACAGTATTTTGCAATACCCTCACTGCGGGCTTATTGTAAGGGCGTCCATGATCCTCAGATCACAGCCCTCCTGCACCACCCCAAGGCCCCACGGCACTGGTCTTACTTGGTGTGACGTCACCTATGCACCCCCACCAAAACGGAGGATATCCGCAAGTTCTGCATTCGCCACTCTTCTGGCTGAAGAAAGGGCCTCCCAAACACACAATTGCGCAATGCCACGAGTCCATCGCATACGCACAGCACATGCTCTACCGTCTCTAGCCCTAGCTTGCTGAACCTGCATATCTGTACCTTCCACTTGCCAATATTTGCAAGGTGGTACCTCAGCGAACAGTGACCTGTGAACAGGCCACATATGATCCTCATATCCTTCCTCCCCAGTGCAAGCACCTCCTTGGCCCTCCCTCTCGAGAGGCGGATGAAAAGTTTTGACTGTCTAAGGCCAGGGCAACCCTTGCCAATGGGCAGCCCTGCACCTATCCTCCCATTTGCCAACCTCTCTACGTAGGTGGCTCCTGGTAGTCCCAACAAAGGATCTGTGATCCCTTCTTTGCCAACCCCCGAGCCCGTTCGTTTCCCTCTATACCCTGATGCCGTGGCTCCCAACACAGTGTTACACTGTTGTCCTCGGCCAGGGCCTTCAGTCCAGTCAGACACTTCCACACCTGCCACGATGTAAGACAGCAGGAGGCTGAGGCCTTGAGAATGGCCTGACTGTCCACTATGATGTAGATTCTCTGCAGCAGCCGCTGCACACAGGCCATCACCGCAGCCACCTCTGCCTGGAGCACCGTGGACAGCGGCCCCAAGAGTACAGTTGCTTTCTGATCTACCTTCACCAAGTAAGAAAGGTATATGCGCCCTTCTGCAGGTGTTACAGCCTCCCTTGTGGACAGCGCAGAACGCACAATGTTGAACCGTTGCTACCTGCAGGGGGTTGTCGAGGAGCTCCAGTCATCCATAGTCGTCGACAAAATCCTAATTTTTATAAGCATTTAAATCTAGAAACGACACTCAAAAGAATCACACCGTGGAATGGGTCGTTATTCTTGTCAAATACGTTTTACGAGAAAATTCGATGGCAGGGTATCCCCTCGGGTAATTCCGGAAGCGACGGACTGTGTAGAATGTGGCCACTTTTCGAGATGTCAATGGAAAACGTAATTCATTCTTGGAACATCTCAAGGCCTCCTGAACAGAACGGTTTATAATGGCACCTACAGATGACACATTAAGGATTTTTTTCTACATCTTGCACCGTGGAAACCACAAATTACAGAATTTTTCATGACTGTTAGTACTCAAACAGGCTTTGAGTATTTGTCTATCAGCTAGAAAGTTCTCAGCGCCCTACGTTTACATAGATGTGATGGCACTAATTTTTTTTTAATCACTCAATTAAAAGATGACAATGACGGCACCTAAAGATGACATAAGTTTCTGTGTAAATAAAAAAGCCAAATTAGCAAAAATAATAACACATTTATTTTAATTAGAATAAAGAAATTAAAGACTGTCTTCATTCACCTAAAAAAATAAAAAGTTACTTAGGGATCGTATGCATAACCTAAAGATAACACGCTAAGAACCTAAGGATGTCATAGCTGTCAGTTTAAGGTTCCTGGACAACTACTGCACCGAAATACAAATCCCACGTATTCTTTTTATTTTTTAACTTCTATAGCACTGAAGCATCAATACGACAATACGATCATCTTTAGAAAACTGCGGCTTTTAAGGAACCTAAACATGACACCGCCTTTGCAACCCCAACCCATAACCAAAATGACTGTGCTAAGCGCTTTGTTGTGAAATTAAGTCCAACAATGACAACAACTTATTTAGGTATATCTTTGCGATAAATATCGAGACTAAGAAACTTAAATAGTAAATACACTTACCTTAAGCAAATCACTAGAATTGAAGCGGAAAACAGCAAGTGATACAACCACAAACATAAACAAGACCTTATTATATAAACCAAAATGGCTTTTGATTGTTTTGTTATGTTGTCTCCAGGGAGAAGAATCACTGTTGTCAATGCAATAAATAAAATTCCCGCTACTTTTTTAAAACTCTCGTTTTTTGAAAGGTTATGAGACACTGTCATCTTCAGGTGGTGTGTCATCTATAGGTGCCATTACCTTATTTCTGGTCGTTTATTTCCAAGAATCTGATCAGGCTGTATCGTGGGTGGCATTGTCCGGACCACGCTCCTTCAAAAAAAGACAGACGAGGTCGACCAGAATGAGCAATCTGGCTTACCCTGGACAGAGGTGAAAACCCTCAAGAGTAGGCGCTATGAGTCCCCCCTGAAGTCATCCTACAGAGGCGATACCAGGGTGGAGTTAGTCATAGGGGGATCAAAAAAAGCCCACAAACGTTCCTCCGAACGAGCCCACATTTCGTTCCCTGCAAATATTTCTGTGACCGTCCCTTGAATGAGGTATAAGTCAAAATACGACATCCTCCTATATCAAAACATCGTTTTTCGCAACCTTTCAAACCCAAATAATTACGTACGCTCGACTACACGACACATTTTCTACTCTACAAGCGTAGAACTGCCCCTCGTGTGTGTGGTCAAATTGACGGGAGAACGAGTAGCGTTGTGCGATATTTTTTACTTTCCTTGGCTCTACGAAGTAGAAAGGAAAGTTATGTAATCGGCTGAAAAAAAAAATTTTTGAGTTTTCTTCAGATCTTTACGTTTCAGACCCCCCTGAGTCCGAAAAACACTATTTGGGAAAATGGTCTGTGTGTCTGTGAACAAGTTTTAGAGAAAACCACCGTACCAAATCAGCTCAAACTTCATATCTCGCCCGCAGGTCATCATGCGACGCCAAAATAAGGGTTTGAACATAATCCACCGAAATTTAACTATAGTTATCATAGTGATCAAAACACCAAATTTTTTTTTCTCAAAAACGGCTCTAACGATTTTGATTAAATTTTTTGTATATATAGGTCCCAATATGGCAATTATACCATAAAATGCCCATTAATGGGAAAATGACGAGAGCAGCACAATAAATTGCCAAAACTTTCGACGTTATCGAATTTAGAGTGGTTTTTAGAGAAAACGACCGTACCAAATCCCCTCAAACTTGATATCTAGCCCGCAGGTTACCATGGGACGCCAAAATAAGGGTATGCACAAAATCCACCGAAAGTTAACTATAGTTATCATAGTGATCGAAACACAAAATTCGTGGGAAAATGATGAGAGCAGCACAATAAATAATCAAAATTTTCGACGAAAAGTGTTTTTATCGCAGTTTTTTCCTTATAAACTCCGCTGGAAGGTTAGTAGAAAGTTAAAGAAAATTGGTACTGTAGTCCAATCCAATACCTAAAGGGTGAGGGTTTAAAAACGCTCATGAGATACATGGGGCTCATTTCAGAAATTCCTGAATTTCAACTACCGCCGTTTCGCTTACTACCAGTTCTAACAGTTATTACCCAATAACTCTGCAAAAGTGATTACTATCCTCCTTCAAAAAATCCGTGTTTACAGCCTCATCAATTATCTGTGTACCAATTGTTCATTAATGGTGTTGCAATGAGTACGAACAGCACAATAAAATCTGGAACTGTAAGCGCTACCGCTTCCTGCTGCCGTAAAGCGTTGTTTGACCAAGTTCAAATGAACTGAGTGATAAATGAATTGATTAAATAGAATTAGCCATGTACAAAGTGAATTGACGTAGAGCTAAGGAAAGTTGTGTGTTGCAACGCACCAGATATTTTTTTTATAAGCTCTAAATCGTTGAGTGGGCAACGAGGGTGATGAAATTAGTGACGACAATAAAATTTGTATTGAGATATTAGCTTGATCAGTTGTTAACGACTCCTGTCATGAATGGAAAGACTAACGACTTTAATAACTCGGGGTTTCAGTTGAACAATAAATCCCGAGTTTTCGCATTAACAAGTCCTATTTTACAGTCGAAACAACAATTAAACACAACGCTGTGCTTCAGAGCGTAAACCGGTGGATTCTCAGCAACGAACGCAAAGGGGAAGTTGATGACGGCACCTCAGGATTGTGCACTTTCAAGGTTGAACCGATTCGAGTGATGATCAGGAAAATTTCTGCTCACGATTTTTTTTTTTTTTTCGCAGTAAGATCAAAAGCCCAACATTACAGATATAGAGGAGCTCTCAGCTCTGAGATCTCAAGGTCGATTTGATTATCCCTCTTCAGTCTGGAGCACCACTCGATAGCTCCGACTCACAAAGAACGTCCGATGAACCAGAGTTGATGTCGTTTTTCTCTATCTGTCTCTCTCTCGTGAGAAAGACGTTGTTCGAGAGTCTAGGAAATGACGTTTGACGTCAACGACGTTGTGTCGGTACTTGGAAGCCCCTATTTGAGGCCCTGAGTGTGCACAACTGGTTTAGCCCGTTGGGTGAGGTTAACGTCAGAAGCGAACCACTTCGGACGGCTTTCCTCGCCCATCTAAATTGTATGGGTCGAACAACTTTCCCCGGCCCGTTCAACCAACACCCCCCGTGAGGCGTAAAAACCTGTTTTGGTTTATTATTCATTCTGAATAATAACCCCATGTTTTCGGTCACGAAACATTTTTTACAACCCCCCCCCCTCAAAATTTGATACTTTAAGTTTCAAGACATGGGGATTCCAAATTTGCAATGTCCGTCCACTGTCCCCGTCCGCCGTCCGGACAGTGCCTTTCCGTTTTGTGCCTTTAACGTGGTCTATAAAATTCGTTCATTCGCACAAAAATCCCACTTGGCATCCCCACCGTCTCGGCAATCCGATCGGACTAAGCCCATGGTTGTTATGGACAAAAAATGGTTATAAGAATGAAGGGAGACCCGGGCGAACAAAGCGATCCAAAGAATTTACACAAACGGTGGGTACAGCTTTCGTACAAGTACGCAACCACTAGGAACATTTTATGTCTTTTATTTTTGTTTTTTTTTATGGAATGATAACTACGTTTGATTGTGCTCGTTGATGGTTTCGATGTAATAGCCGCGTCAATTGTAATTGACATCATCACTTAGCCACTGAGGTTATTAAAACGTGTGATGTTACCAAGCGTTAGATTTTGTAACAGACGTTACCATGCACCTAACCCAACACAATATATTTCGTGACGCTTCTCCGTTACATATCCCGGGTTACATCTCCCGCGTTACATTTTCGAGTTTATGAAGCAAAGTAAAGACATGAAATGTCAAAAATTAACGAAACGCAGTATAATCGCAAATAAGCCGTGTTTCGTATAATTTTCAAGGTAGTTTTACATCCTGGATTGAATGGAATGAGTATGAGACGTGTACAACTGCGTATCGGGAAATTACAGTAATTATTAGAGTCAACTAATTGCAAGAGCTCGCGGGAACTACAGCGGAAGTCAACGTTTCGTCGTTAGTACTCCCTCCCTCCCGTCTCATTAAAACCACCTACCCGCTCGACTCGCAACGTTGTGTCAATTGCCGAGGGCTCGCTGGAAGTCCTCATCCCGATTTCCCCAACTGTTTTTGCCCGACGGGGCGGAGGAAGGTTAGGGCCACTTCCTCAGCACACCCCTACATCGGATCATAAATGCCTATAGACGTTTACGGCCCTGGGGGAATATTTAGTTTCCGTAGTTCCATTGTAGTCAGGTCATGTTTCGTATGGTTTACTAGTATTTTTCGATGGCGAATCGAATGGAATGGGTCTCGGACCAGTAATACTAGGTCAAGCTGTTCACGAGAATAATAGACCATTGTGTAATAACTTGCAGGGTTTTTGAAAGGAGAACGGATTTGCGGAAGGAAAATTTGCTGGTTGTCGTATTGGCATCTTGTGAGTGACAGTATAAATGCGGAAAGACGCTAAATCTATTCAAATTTTTATTCTCAGTAGGGGTTTTTTTGTGTGAAGGTAAGTGGGTCGGTCTGCACCTAGAGGCCCCATGATTTTAGTCCTGTGTATTGCTAACCTGGAACTGTTTAGCGAATTGCATCAGGTTGGCCGTCACACCACTATGCGATGGCAGCTCTCTCTTTCTTGTTTTCTTCTTTCCTCTTGTGATTGAGCACTGCCCAGGCACGTTGCGCAGTGCACCTCCAGGTTTCAACATATCGTAGTCAAATGTCTCTGGTGTGAGCCAGCTGACTGTGTGCTGCGAGTCGGCCTACCTTTGGCACAAGAAGGTAGTATGGAAAGGATCATCCAACCGCAGTTCCATGTCCCATGAAGCTGCCAGTACACTCTCGCCGAGACAAGGCGAGGGCACGAGTGTACACGGTGTGCTCGTCATGTCTCGCTCTGCTCGCCTGTGCTCGGTCTTGGAGAGGTTTTTAGCACGAGTCAAAGGGCCCGAGCCCCCCCCCCCGGTCCCTCGACCCCTCGGCGAAGGTGTACTTTGTAACTTGGTCCACTGCCCCTTCTGTCCTGCAAACCACTCATCTTGCCACCTTCAAAGCTCTCCTTCTTTTCTTCTGGTAGCTGTGCTCTGGTTTCCCTCTCAATGGGCACAGCACTTCCCACTCAACTGCCAGAAGGTGGATTGGGGTTGACGCCCGCTACCATCAACACTGCTTCCTGAGAGACTGTGCGGTACCAGCAAGCAATGCGAAGGGTGCATGTGATTTGGATCACTGCACACCTATGGTAGGCAATTCCCAGTGTATCAGTCCACACCTCCGCCCCTTATAAAAGGATGCTCTCTCATTCCATGCTAATCCCCAAGCTTCACAAATTGCGCATGAAGCCAAGTTTGGAACCTCTGGGTTGGCAATTGGAGGAGGAGGAGAGGTTTTAACTAGTAAGAACCCGACAACCCATTTAGGTGCCTTTTTAATGATTTTGCCTCCCTGGAAACGTCCGAAACAAACAAATAAACGCTCATAAGCACCCGAAATTCAGTCACCAGTAGACCTTTTGTGTTGGCCATCAGACAGTTGGAATACAGTGGTTTAGTACTCTAATAGTTCCCTGAATAGTTCCAAGTAGAGCCATAAATGCACCATATTCCGTGAGGAACTGGTTAAAATAGAAAGCCGCCAGAGCCGTACCAAATAGCTATACTCCACTTTCCTCCTTGATGGGCACAGCTCTTTCCGCTCGGCTGCCAAAAGGAGGATTGGGATAACGCCCCTTACCACCAACACTGCCTCCTGAGAAACGTGCTGTTACGGACCAGTGATGAGACGGTTGCCCCTAGGTCTCTTTTGTCGCCTATATCAACCCATCAGCACTTCGGTAGCCTTTCCATTTGCTTGCTCGCTTCTCCTTCCTCATTCAGTCATTCCGATCACCCCTTTTATTATCTTTGACTGCAAGAACGCTTTCGCCATAACAGGGACCCGCCTTCTGGAGTGCCTGGGAACAGCAGGCCCTCCCTGGCCACCTGGCATTAGTCATACCTCTTGGTATGTCCAGGCTGGACCTCGTGGCAGAGCCAGGATTTTGGTTGGCTGAGACGGAGCCTCCTGAGAAATCGTGCTGTACGAGCAAGCAATGCACCCGCTCTGCACCACCTGGGGTGGGCAATACTCTGTATATCAGCCGAAACCTTGGCCCCATATAACAATGATGATGGACGTGTTCCACCAGACGGATGGAGTGCAGTGGATAGTTCTGCCACACCCGGTAATTTATTAAGTTATAAATTATGTTTGTGTAAGTCTCACGTATGCCAACTATACCGTATAACTGCACGAACGTGTTTCTACTAATAATAATAAAAATGCCGATGAAAGAAAAAGAGGATGAAATGACAGTTCTTCTGCCGTACTTCAACATCCAACAAGTGCCAAGCTGAAACAATTAGTTGAACAATTTTCCGTTTTGCAACCTCCGCGCCCCTTTCTTATCGAAAGATCTGAAGCATAATGACGTAAATGCATACATACACATCAAATTGTATTAAAGTCGGACTTAAATAGGATTCATTACCAAGCATTTGTCACAAATGTCTGTCTCTAACTTCCTTTGACGCGATTGAAAGTTTTTACGATTCTCTAGTGCATTTATAGCCCACGAACAAGATAACAGTACTTACCCAAAGTATTCTGTCGCGGTTTTATTTAACTTCGTCTCCGATTTAACCATCCAGGAACGCACTGCGACCTTAATCGTATTTTTTTTTACGAGCGGGTGTAAGTTAAGAACTCAAGGATGATTCCCGTGAGGCTCTCGTGAATTCGGAATTAGGATTACTTCAGACTGAATCATAGCTAAATTGAGCGTTTACCTTGAACTAGAGCTTAAGCTACTTCATTTCTCGGAACGTGCCAAGCCAATGAACACCGCGCGTCAATTTTTGAATACCTGATGATTTCTAGATTTTAACGTTTTTGAATATACGCAGACTTATAGACGAGCCATTTACTAAATAAAAGAATGTTGCTATTATAAACAAGGTTTAAATAAATTGCGACAGAAATTGAAATCTAACTGGTTTGCTCTCGAAGGTCGACTGGTTCCGGTGTCTTTTGCTCGGTGAGTCGTCTTCTGTATTTACAAACAGTCCCTTTCCTTTGCCTACGTCCCCCTTTCTTACCCTTTTACTTCCAACTTTCCCTCCCCAGGGGTTCTCAGAGCTCTCTGCTTCCACAAAATTTCGCCAGCCTTGCCGTTTGGCTCGTTTGATGGCGCGGTGGAAGGCCTTCTTCTCTTGGACGAAGGCAGTTCAGAGTGCATCAGGGTCACGAGTGTGTTGATACATCCTTCTGGCTCTCTTTACCCTGAAGTCATCGCTGGCCCAAAACATGAATACGAAACATATTTAGACTCCGGAGAGGAATGTCTAGATGGCTCTTCTTTTTTATGTTTCAAATTCATGTATTGGACCAGCCCTGAGTTCAGCGCGAACGGTCAAAACTTGTAATAGGTGGCCATTTTTGAACTAGGCCGCATTTCAAAAACCTTGAAAAAAGCCATCTGGACATTCTTCTGCTGATTCTAAATGTTTCGTGTCAACCGCTGCGACCATACAGGACGGCTGGGCAAACGGTCAAAATTTCGATTATGAATATGCAGCTAACTTCAGCCCAGTAATTGTTTATTGTGCTGCGGAGTATTTTCGGAGGTGTCCCATCGCTCTCAACACGTAATTCATTTGAAATTACGTCGCCTCTAAGACGGAGAACTGCTCCCCGGGGAACACTAAAGGTTTAGCGCAGATTGGTGAGTCCCATAAATCATTTCCAAGTTTGTAAATTTACAGGGGGTGATTTCTCCGGATTGGGGCTTCTGAGAGTGAACCCAGAACAATATTCGGGGGATACTTTGCCCATGGGCTTTTAAAAACTTTTATTACAGTCCACTTGACAATATTAAAAAATGTTGCTATTATAAAAATAAAACGAGATTTTAAAAAATTGCGACAGAAATTGAAATCTGTTCGACGCAAAACGCCGCATCAGTATCAGTTTTTTGACCTCGGAATGGCCGCACCTGCCCCTAACAGCAAAGCCATTGTCTCCCCTAACACCCTTGTCACCTGCAGGAATTCCACTTCCTACGGCGACGGATTTTCCGCTTCGTCTGGACTTTCCGAAATATAATTTCCTCCCCGCTTTTTCACATTCTTCTCCACAACAGACAGCTTCTCCCAAACTCATTCACCTACAAACTCTCACAAAAGACACTCCTCTCCCTGTGCTCACCCAGACATATTCGACTATCTATTATCCGCCGATGCAGTTCTCTATCTCCTTCAGATACAGTTTCCTGCGACAGTACACGCATAATACGAGTCGTCCCCCTGTGTCCCCCTTTTGTACACAAAATCTTTTCAATTCATTGCACATGATACAGTCCTCCTCACGCTCACCGAATTCCTTTTTATTTCGTCTATAACTCCCCCTCCCGTGCGCCCAACAAAATCATTTGAGAAAACATCAGGGGTAACGCACCACACAACTTTCCATAGTTACGTGAATTCGCGTCCTTTTGCAACTAATTTGGTGTGTTTTTCACTTGAGCATGGAAAACCTTACAATAGTACGAGCTGATAGCGCTTATAGCTCCAGAATTTATTGTGATGCTCCTACTTCTCCCAAGACAGTGATCAGTGCACGAAGAATTAATGAGATATTTTTGGGAAAAATATGTATTTATTATCATTGTTTCAGAATTATTGGGTAATAACTTTGAGAAATGGTGGGAAGTAAAACGGTGGGAGGTTGAAACTTCTGAATTTATGGAGTAGCTCCTATATCCGATAAATACTTCATTGTACTACCAATTCATCTTCTCCTTTGAAGTTTCTAGAAACATTTGAGCGGGGGTTATAAGGAAAATATCAGGTGCGACGCATCACACTACTTTTCTTCGCTCCACATGCATTCAGCGATAATCTCGCTCTGGCAAACTAATTCACACTTCATGAAGACTGGTGACGTTTAAGGTTTCGGAATTTATTGTGCAGCTCCTATTTGTGCCGTGACCATTATTGAGCAATCGCTACGCAGAGAATTAATGGGAGCGTAAACACGGTTTTTTTAGAAGGATAATAATCGTTGTACCAGAATTGTAGGGTAACAACTATGAGGTAGTAAATGGTACGGCGGCGGTTTGAATTTCTGGATTTTTGGTATAGCTACTGTATATCTTATGAGGATAATTAAACCCTCATATAGGTACTTGGACGAACACCAGCACTTCTTGAAGTTCTAGTAACAGCGAACTCTTTACCAAACACGAATAGAGTTAACGTTTATTGGATCCCTGGGCGTAAAGGGATCATTGGGAATGAGAGGGCGGACCACCTGGCAAGACTCAGTTCTTATACTATACCTGTAGGGCCGCTTCCACACTGTGAGACGTCTCCGTCACAAATCAAGAGAGTCGTGGGAGAATACATCAGGCAGTCTGGAATGCTGTGGGAGTGAGGCGCTCCAAACTCTTTATCACAGGGCAAATACACATGTGGGGATCATCACGAGGCACTGCAAAATGAACGAACATACACATAGCCGACACTCCTCAGCCCACGATGTAGTTCGCGTAGCACACATGAAGAGACTCCCTACCAAGTCCTGTCTCAGTGCCTCAGCGATTGCTGGTCTTTGGTGCTACTCCTCCAAGACTGTCACAATAGGTCTTTAGGCCACGGTGCTCATCTCAATTGTAGGACCTTGACCAACACTTGTCGAGCATTGCCCCATGCCGATAGCGCCTATAAACGCCCCAGCCTAGCTAAACGACACTCCAAGGTAAGTATATTCGCATGCACCCATAACTTTGATTCCCCTCAGTCGGTTCAGCAGTTCTTCTTAGTCTGACCCCAGTTTCAGCTTCGATGGTAACTCATTTTTACTTACCTGGCGTCCTTTTCGCTAAGAGCCGAGGAAAGTAATGAGTAACGATAAATTGAATTGACCAACTACAAATTTTATTAAAGTATATTTAACGATTCAAGTTACAAAAACGTTTATTAAATTAATTCCCTGTCAGCGCAAAATATTCTTCGACTTACTCCTTACAGTCTTTTATGAATACGAAGGAGGACTTTTTACTGCTTGGCAAACCCTTGATACTACCATTCCGCGTAAGTTCTCTGGGGAATTTAAAAAATACTATCAGCCGTTATACTGATATCAAAATGGTGCTCTACGGAACGAGAATACTTCCGGCGTTTCCGACGTTCGAAACAGCTCCTTGGATGAATACAGGTTTCTTATTATCTGCGTTGACAGTGGAGGAAGCGCCGGACAGTGGTCCGTTGTAGTTTGTAGGGCCTGTGTTGGTGCCGGAATGCGTGTTCGTTCTGAAAGTGTAAAGAACGTTGTTAAACTCAATGTTTCTTAGATTGTATAAAATAAATTTTTGTATTTGATGGTAGCTGAAAAGTCTCCAGGCACATCGTGCGCATTTCTCTTCCCAGTTGCCCACTTATTCGTTCAAGCGGCTCTTTGTTCGGCCTTAGGGGTACAGGTTCGACTGAGAGCAGTGCAGATCCATCCTTAAACTGTTCGTCGGCGCTTTCATTCCCCAGCGCAACGTCAGGACAGCCAGGGTCTTGAGCCCACTCAGGCATTTCCAAACCACCCCCGACGAGATGGTATAAGGCGGCAGGGCTTTGAGAAGCCTGCCTGTCCAACGTAATATGGATCCTCTTTCATTCTAGCTCTCTTCATGGGGCGTTCATAGCCACTACGAAGACTTCCGCCTTTGTGGCGAGTGCCTCTAATGGCATCGCAGCCCAGAAACTTCTGCTTCCACAAGCCAGCCCCTCTCTGAACTGTCAAGCGTGGAGCCACCCAGTTTCCACCTGGGGGTGGTGAATGAGTCTCCTGAATGGTAATTCAAGGTTATATTTCGTACGTATCATGCAGAGCAGGCCCTGCCACCAAGCACATCCTGTCTCAGATCCCATAGTGAGGGTAGGAGGCCTTTCCTGCGCATATTTAGAGTAGGGCTCTTTTTCATTCATCCCGTTACAGCCCAGTAAGTCCTGCCCTGTGGACACACTGTTTTTCTTACCCTGGTCCAACAAACCAGTGCGTCATAGGCCTCACAACCCACACGGCCACTTTCAGCCTCAGTCCCATTGATGAAAAAACCAGTAAAAATACTTGAAAGTCAGTAATAAATCAAAGAGAGTGAATTAGGAAGGCGTTTGTTTGATTGGCTGTTATATATGTGGACAAATAACTATGAAGTGGGCTTACCAGAAATTGGTAGTAATTTTTGACTCGGGTGGTACATGGACGCCATAGATGAGCGGCGCCATTATGCGATGATTATAAAAATAAACAGGGACTTCCGTGGCCCAATATACGTTTTTATTGCGAGCTTAGTATTTTCTCGGCTGTTCTTCACATCAAAAGTGGGATCATGGACCGTTTTAGTGATTTAGACGAGGATAAAGAAGGCCTGAAGGAACAAAGGACAAGGATAAAGAAGACGCCGGCCCTTCACAAAAAAATCAAGACATCGCACTAGAGGAAGTCGTGTCGTCTCAGCCCGGAACTCCACAAAGCGTAAATTGGAATTTGCAAAATTTACAAATGATGGAGCAAAACCAGAAACTGGAAAGTCTTCTACGACATGCGTTACAACCCGCAAGATCGAATCAAACTCCCGGAATGCAGCGAGCAGACCCCAAATCCTGGTGTACAACTGTGGAATATTGTTTGGACGATTCAACGAGTAGTGGTGGCTTACTTGTAGTAGCCCTTGGGCAAGCTTTGAAAGGGAAGCTGCTACATGGTTTACGGATATGGCAGGACCAAACCTCACATGGGAAATTTTAAAGTATTATAACTCTTTTAGTATATATAGCTCTCTGACTGTCCGAGAATTGGGATGAGCACCTCTATGCTAGGTATTTCCAGCAAGAGTCTTTTTTGATGTCCACCCTTAAGAGAAGCAGCACCAAAGACCAGATATCCCTCCCTCTCAAGTCTCTGCGAGTGGGCCAGAATGTGGGAAGGAGGCTTCTGTGGGGACCCCAGATCTCACGCCCTCCAGAGTTTTCGATACATCTATGTAGATGTTGACACCATTAGGAGACTGAAACCGGCTTCCTTCTACATGTTGCATGTTTTTTTTTTAACCCAAGGGCGTGTGGGACAAGTCCCTTTGTCACTGCGGCCGCAAATGCGCAATGGTTTGGAGTTCAGTGATCCCCTGACTGAAGTATTCAAAGCGTTTTGCTGCCAAGGCAGGGCATTCACATAGGATATGCTCTGCTGTCTCGTCCTCCTCGCCGCAAAGTCTGCATTCCACCTGAGATGCCCATCTTGTTGAGGTGCTATCTGAGTGGGCAGTGCCCGGTGAGGAAGCTTATCAGTACTCTCAGATCTTGTCTAGAGAGTGTCAGCATCGCCTTCGCTCTTTGACAGGAAGGCACGACAAGCCTTTTTGCCAGTCTTAGTCATGGCTGGCGATGCCAATGGGCGCCGTTTTCCAGTATCTCTCATCGAGCAACCAGACGGTTCAGGTGACTTTTCGTCAGACCCACGTGTGGTTCAGGCCCGATGGGTAGGGATTTGGTACCCCTTTTCGCGAGGCTGTCAGCCTTTTCATTGCCTTCATGGCACCCAGATGAGGGAGAGCCTGTTATGGGCGCCGAGCTGCTTGAGCGTATGGAGGCATTCCCATACCAGCTTAGACCTAAAACTATAGGCTGTGATGGCCTTTAAGGCGGCCTGGCTGTCTGAGGTTGTATTTTTTAGTGACATGTCAGTGACTATGCCAAGCTCAATGAAGATTTCCAAGTTCCTGAATACAATCAAATGTCCATTATTAGCCTGTGGCGCCTTAGCTATTACAAGCTTGGTAAGTCTCTACACCATCTTCGTAGTGTCTGCCAAGACAAATATATCAAGGTCGTTTACGGAAAAAGAGAAAAGCAAATGGCCCAGTATTGAACCTTGAGGAACTCCAGAATCGAAAGAGGAGCACACGTTTAACACCTTTTTGGGTTCTTATTAATGACGAGAATTCAGAAGAATGTTTCAGCAGCTCGATTTCTCACAGTCCTTCGTACAGTCCGAATCTCGTACGCTCAAACATCTTGTTAATGCTTCTAATAATTCAGATTAAACGGGCTTACCCTTGGTGCGTGTTTGTTCCCATGTTAGCGTTAGTTCCACTCGTCGACTGTGCCGATTGCTGGTTGTAAGAAGTTTGAGTGTACGAATAACCCGCGTTCGAGTTGGCGTTGGAAAGAGCGTTGGCGTTCGACAAAGAATTTGTCGCCGAATTGACGTTCGTAGCGGAATTCGAATTGCTGTTGGAGTTTTGGTTGAAACCGGAAAGAGAATTGCCTCCGGCCGTAGAGGCGGCGGAAGCGTGAGAACCAGAACCAACCTGGAAGGACCAGGCTCCGTTCAAACCAGGCACCTTATCTCCCGCAAATACTCCCCAAGTGCCTTGAATACCGTATGGTCCTGCTTGCAGTTTATCTGAAACATGAGTGTAAAGTGGGTTGATTCTATCGTAGCAGCGAACTGCACTTGTAACACTACCTAAACATGCAGTAAATCAATAACTACTTGCAATGATGTTCTCAACAGAGTCTATTAAGTATTATAAATGACTGAGATTTACAATATCGATGAGGTTTATCTTGAAAATTATTTCACATATTAATCAGAAATTTTTTGTCAGCCAATTACATAACTTTCTTCCCTCGGAGGGCCAAGGAAAGTAAAAAGTGGTACATTGCGTACGGTAGTAGTTACCTTCTAGGTACTTCTGGGATAAGTGACGTCATACCTCCTCCAGCTGTTTCACTTCAGAGTGGACCCTCCCTCCCGTGGATAATGACGTCATGCCCCCACAATTGGCAAAACTTCTGAGTGGATCCTTGACGTCAAACTCCCCTCTACTTCTGATTATTTCTAAGTGGATGGTGACATCATGCCCCCACCACTACTGCAACTTCTGAGTGGATCAACCTCCTCGTGTGACGTCATGCCCCCCAACTACTGCAACTTCTGAGTGAATCAACCTCCACGTGTGACGTCATGTCCCCACTATTGCTGTAACTTCTGAGTGGATCTGGGACATCAAACTCCCCTCTACTTATGATTATTTCTAAGTGGATGGTGACATCATGCCCCCCCCCCACTACTGCAACTTCTGAGTGGATCAACCTCCTCGTGTGACGTCATGCCCCCACCACTACTGTAACTTCTGAGTGGATCAACCACCTCGTGTGACGTTATGCCCCCCAACTACTGCAACTTCTGAGTGGATCAACCCCCTCGTGTGACGTCATGTCTCCACTATTGCTGTAACTTCTGAGTGGATCAACCTACTCGTGTGACGTCATGCCCCCCACAATTGCCGCAACTTCTAGGTGGATTGTGACGTCATGCCCCAACCAATTATTGCGCTAACGTCTATGTCCCCCCCTATCCGATTTTCCCTCAACAGCACACGGGTACACGCTAAAAAAATCCCGAGCTCAAGTGCAGCCTCAAAATAAATTGCTACATATTTTGACTGAGGCATAATTGCGCAAAAAATTGTGACCCTACGCTTCTAGCAAACATTACGCAAATTACGAGTACGCCCCCCCCTCCCCCCACTAAAAGATTGCTTCGATTAATCGTTATTATTGCGAAATAAAGTTGCCCCCTCGAAAATAGGTTTTTAAATAAAGTTTTAAAAATTATGATTTCCTTTTTCCGAAATTAGATTGGTTACACAACGAAAAAAATTTAGGGCAATAGATAAAAATCCGGCGGGGGCGGAATTAATTGAACTCTTGGGCACAGTCCTTCCATGGTGCATTCAGTCCTGCTCTTTCTGACCTGTAGCTGCGGTGATGGAGGAAGGGGAATTCAGGCGTCGAATATCCGGTTATCCAACCATTTACAAATAAAACGAAAAAAATAAAAAACGAAAATTTATGCGTGAAGCCTGGAAAATTTATAAAAATAAACTCAAATAAAATAAACTATTCTGGGAGATGGATTAAAATATTTAAAAGAGATTTAAAATATTCCAGGAGCTCCTTACATTAATAAAAGCGAATGCTTGGGAAGGAAGAACTGATCAGACGTATGGTGACAAACAGAGGAAATGGAGAAGAAAAAAAAGAAAGACCTGACAGTAGGTACAGGACAAAGATAATGGCTAAGTTCAGTGAAGAGGCGCTTAAAGTGAACGCTATGCACTTCCTGCGCTGCAGTCTAGTCAATTGATACTGCACAGTCTTCTTATCTGTCGTGGTCCACCACACCAGGGCACCATAGGTTACCGTAGGCCTAACAATCACCTTGTACATCCACAGGAGCACTCAACTTCCTCATTTTGCATGTTGGTTCAGCACATGCAGATTTCAAATTCGTTCTACCGTTTCCCAACATACACACACAGACCACTTTCCCAAATAGTGTTTTTAGACTCAGTAGGCTTTGCAAAGTAAAGATATAAAAAGAATCAACAATCACATAACTTTAATTCCTACTTCGTACAGCCAAGAAGAGCAAAAAGATTGTAATACGACTATAACTTACCCCAAATTTGTTGCCATTGCTGTCTGAAAAGGGCCAAGTTCTGTTCAGGGCTCAACTGAGGATTATAAGTTGGTTGAGCGAAGTAATAGGCGTACGCGGCGTTTTGTTGGTTGTACTGGGGATTGACTGGGCCTCCGAGAGCTGTAAACGACGGAAAAAGCAGCAGTTAAGTACCACGCTACCTCCTTATTGTAATTATCGAGTGCAATGTTGACGGTGAATAAACAATACTGTGCAGAACGACGTTGAACACTGGATTTTACATGAAAAGATACCAGAAACGATCCTGATTTGTCAGGCTTGTACGCAGATGACCTAGTTTATGCTTTATCCGGGTCGGATGCTGTTACTGTGGCTAGACTCCTCCAATCCAAAATGGTGGACAAAAGTTAACACCCTGAAATCATTTGTCACGATCTTCTCCTATAAACGGCGTTGCACAGAACCATCACTCGAGTTTCTAGGTGACACCATGCCAAATGTTCGATCAGTTCGGTATCTAAGAATGATCCTAGATAGACATCTTACGTTTGAGGATCATATGTATGTATTGCTGCAACAATTACGGTTCCGTATGTCCAACTTAGTCTCTTCTGCACAACCCCATTACTTCCCTTAGCACCGGGAAGGCTAATCTTAAGACTAAGAACAAGAGTAAAACCAACAAATTAGTAGGGGGGTACCTTGGGGCTTACTGCTCGCCTGAATGGACAGATGCCCTCCTTCGCACCTCCTCACACTCCTCTCAAGCACCGTGGTCTAGGCTTCCCATGGATGCCAGCCTCCTGCCAACAAACCAACAACCAGGCACAGACGCTAACCTTCGCTTCGACTGCATAGGCCCATCACTCTGGAGCCTCTTCAGGGGTTGCTGCCGCCTAACTAGGCTCTACGCCGAACGCCGTCGCTCACGTCCAGCGTCTTATGCTCCGAAACCCTCCAGTCACTGAGAACCCGATCGCTCTGTGCCCAGCAACTGCAAGCGTACCTTCCCACCTGCTGCGCCACCCCAGACGAGCCTCCTCGCCACCTGCTCAAGAAGAGATGATGAGGACCTCCCTTGGGAAAACGCCTAGCCACCCCCATTGCCACGCAATCTTCCTGCAAGAGGAAGTAATGTTACGGGCATGATCGGGTTAAGCTGTGATGTGGAACGGGAAGCCGCACTTACCGAGCAGAGCCGTTCCTTACAGCAGATCGGACCCGATCAAATCGAAAGAAAAAGAAAACTGAAAAAGGAAAGGGAGAGGAGGGACCGCATTGCCGCGATCGGAAGGTTAGGAAATCGCAACGCAACGAGACGATCGCCTCAATATATCTATCACTGGGCTATTTACCGGGTGGAATGGACCGTGAAATACTGTGTATATCAGAAGGAAGTCTTATTCTTGAGAGAGAGACTCGAATCCATCCTATAACACAGTAAAGCACTTATGTACACTTCACTTACCCGTTCAATATGGTCTTATGCCATCTCTGTCTGGGGGCTCGTGTTCGCCGCCGCAGTTTGCATCAAAACGCAACCCTGCATAATCACACCATCCACACACCTCTATTTGTTCACAACAAGATCTATAATGACTTCTCACAATCAACTCCTACAAGCCCTTCTACATCGCCAGGCTTGCCTTGCTATCGCAGGGGTCATGAACACCCGCCCCACTGCTGCGTTAGAAGTCCTTTTGAACGTCTCACATCTCCACACATACACTCAGGGGAGCAGTAAGGCTTTTGCAGACCAGTAATGTTTCTACGAGGGCTAAGGCGACCCTCCAGAGAACGATTTGACAGTTCGAATTAAAAGAGGCGGCCGTCCTTGCTACTGGCGTTATGCCAGCGTGGAATAAGTTTCAGTCATCTTCAGTGCATCAGCGTTCACTCACCAAAACGGTGGGAGAAGAGGTGGGCTCACTATTCCTGACTGACAGCACGCACATCTGAGGGAGACGGGGTTCGGGATGAGCTCCCAATTGACCTGACCCGTTACGTGTCAGCGACCGGCTTCCCAGTGCTGGAGGACTCTGCGAGGAGCGTCCTTGCATAGTCTATATCCGAACGGGTACCGTATTCTCCTCAGTATTGCACCCGCCTTCAACTCCTCATAGCCTCATTTCACTCACTTCTAACGAGGTGGAGGCTAGTCGGCACCACTGAGGGAAGCGGTAGGAGGTCTAACACCCTGAGAGGCTCTCCCCTCAGGCAATGTTAGAACTCCGAGGCGCACCAAACGACCGCTAGCGGGAGACCGCTTAGCAACTGGTAGCACAGACTGCTAGAGCCCCGCCTATCCCCCGAGAAGGGGGGCCCACTGGCAGAATGAGGAAGGACTCGTGCTGGTCTGGTTCACTAAGTGCTGGAGGGTGGGCTCTGGAAGCCGTCAGGCCAAGGAGTTGCTTTCCCTCATCTACGACGTGGGGACGGGTTAAGAGCTCTCAGGCTGGCAGAACTCAGACCGAAAGGTCGGCAGTAGAATCTCTCGAACATGTTCCTGACTGAGATGGACGCACTCGCATGGTACATTGATGTTGTGTGATGGGAAGCAGGCTGGTCTGGGCATCGTAAGGCACGACTTCATCCTTGCCAAGCTGCTGGGAGAAAACACCACGATATATCTCGCAGAAATAGCCTTAAACATCTGTACAGAACAGATCTGGACCAAAGGACTCAAAGGTAAGCGGATATACACATTTTCAGAAGGCAGGCTACCTTAAAGGCCATCGCGGCTCACACCTTCAGATCTTCAGGCACACAAACGACTCACTGCCCATAATAGGCTTTCTCATAGACAGCAAGAGGGCAATGAAAAGGCGAACTGCCACTCGAAAAGGGGCACAGAATCCTGAGACCCACAAAGGAGTGCCGTAAATCGGCAGGTGGTCCAGTGGGAGATAAAGGAAAATCACGCCCATTGACATCACAGCTGCCTGTTCAAGGGGGCAATACTTTCACTCTCCAGACAGGATCTAAGAGTCCTTAATGGCTTCTGCACTGGACACTGCCCACTTAGGTATCACCTCCACGAAAGATGGGCATTTCAGAGGTAGTTGAGTAGATACGGCAGAGCACATCCTATGCGACTGCCATGTCTTTGCAGAGAGGCGCTTCAATCTTTCTCAGTGTTTCATCTCGGTCCCGCGAGCCCTCGAATTAAAAAAAAACCACCGGCATGTAATGAGCAAAGTGTGTGCTCGTCGCAGCTTCTGACGTTATAAACAGGAATTCGTCCTAATTCGTTTCCTTCGCGCGTAATATTCCATAGTTTCTGGAAACGCTCTCAACATTTTCCTTCTGAGGAGCGAGTTTATTTTGAAAAGGCCTTGAAACCCACGTCCGGCTAAATAGCCCGTTTGGATGTTGATGAGCGTTTGAAATAGCTGTGGGTTTTTATGAGAGGGAAACGAAATATAAACCGTCAAGTGAGTCATTTCCTCGTTGAGATCCTCATGCCCTCGCTTGGCGGACTCCAGTCGTTCATTCATACGTGACATCTACCGGGTTTTTGTGGGTTCTACTCCAGGACTCCCCATAACCTCCAATCAATTCAACTTCCTTCGCATAAAATTTGACTGTGAGTCGGAATAACCTGGCAAATATTGTGATTTAAAGACTTTTCGGTTCTCCAGAGGCAGGTAGGGTAATAAAACGTTTTTTTCAAGAAAGGCGTTTCGAGCATCATGTTACAAGCCTGTTGATATTCTCGGTAACAAATTAAATAACCTGATAGCTGAAAGAAGAAATGTAGATTCTGTGCTTTCTCCGCAGAGCAACGAGCCAAATCGTGACGCTCGGAGAAATGGAGTGTGTGGAGTAAAAGTAACAGAACGTCTAAAGTGTTGACAAAATTGGAGGAAGTACACAAGCGTGACACGGAATGTGCATGGGGGCAGCCTAACAACCCTACGTGCTGACTCACGAATCTAACTGCCGTTTCTTGACCCCCACACCTTTCATCTCCTCAACTCACACACTATATCGACTATATCTAATAGTGTAATCTAATATCGACTATATCTAATAGTGTAAACCCCAGAAGAATAAATATATAAATAAATAATAATTATAAATAAATAATAGCGAAATAGTGAGGGAGCCCGGACGCTTATTTTGGAGATAGAAGGATAGGGAGAGGGATGGAAAGAAGGATAACAGGTAATTCCACGATAAGACCAGTGCACGGTGGAAAAAGTTATTTCGTCCATCAAGTCGAGCGCCGTAGGAATCGATAGAGTTTCGATAGAAGTATTGAGATTACTAGTTGATGTGATAAGTCCGGTGCTCACTCACACCTTTAATGAGTCCGTGACAGGTGTTATGACTCCGTTTTCCATTCCTTCCATATGTGACGAGTATAACCATGTATTACCTCCTTGGCTGTCGGTAACGCTGACGTGATTATTATTAAACCAGTACTCGTTCCCCGTTAACCCAGCGATATTAATTTTACCTAAATTTAATAAAACTACGAGTGGTGATTTATTCTTTCCGCTCAGATTAACGAAGGAACCCCAACAACAGGGATCTATCCTGGATGCTGGAAGCAAGCTGCAATTCAGCCTTTGAAAAAAGTGGAGAAGCCGCTGGTTGTGAGCGATTTCAGACCCATAAGTATTCTGTGCGTCCCCGCAAAAACATTTGACAAGTGCGTGAAAACGATATCTTGGACGACAGGCAGTCAGCATATCAGTGGGTTGTAGTACAGAAACTGCCCTAATAAGAGAGCTCGATGACGTGAGGAAAAGGAGGAAAAAAAAGGTCACGATTTTAGTGACGATTGGCTTTTCCCAAGCCTTCGATCGAGTGCAGCACACTCTCCTGATGGTAATACTAGAGTCAATAGGAGTTTCAGGTAAAATGCTGCAATGGTTTGCCTGATATCTGAACACAAGGTCACCAAACGGTATTTTATCAACGAGCTGTGTTTGAGAAGAGGGGCTACCCCAGGGTTCCGTATTGTCAGCTAGGCTATTCGCCGTTTTTTCAAACCAGCTGCCTCGCCTCTTTACGCAGTGCGAGTGTATGGTATACACCTATAGCTTTATACAAGCATACCAGTGTCTTGCCTGTCAGAGGGAGTCGAGATAATAAATGAAGAGTTGGCACGTGTGGTGTCATTGTGCTACAGTCATGGATCAACGATAAATGCTGCCAAATCTAAAGCCATGATCCTGGGAACCACTAAACTAGTGACACAATGTGATGCGATGTGGATACCAGAAGTGTGCATTAATAGTGAACCACGAGAATACATGACCAATATAAAGAACCTGGGGATAAATGTTTCAAGCACGCTGTCATGGTTGCCACACGTCACGCTCTTACGCAAACGTGTGTATGGTTCAATATACCAGCTTCGAAGGTTAGCAATAAATATGCCGTTAACTGTAAGACTGAGGCTTGCCAAAAGCTTGGTACTGCATAACTTTGATTACGCCATACTAGCCTTCTACGACATGAACAGCGAGCGGTACAATAGTGCGCAGAAAGCACTGCATTCGGCAGTACGTTTCGTTTATCGTCTCAAAATGGATCAGCACCTAACGCCATACTTTCTGAGGTTGGGCTGGTTGAAGGTGAGGAGTGGTTGATGGAGTCGCGCTTGCCTCTGCGACCATGTTGTTTTTACTGAAGAACGGAAACCCTAGATACCTCCATGATCAGTTCATGATGCTGGGTGAAGGTTACATACATGGTATGTGGGGTGAACTCGTGCAGGTTCCAAGGCACAGGACCGCACTGTGTAGTATGTCTTTTAGGGTTCGAGCAATCCATGTAAAAGTACTGAGGTTCGTTTGGAGATGCTTTTGAAGAGCTGCTGACACAGGCAAAAATTACTCGTCGGAGCTCCGATCCACAATCCTTGACTTACGTCGAGATTTATAAACCAATGTCTTAACCACTAGACCACGATCGCCCAATGCCTTTAATAGGAGTTAGTCAGTACATATATAACGTACACCGAGAGATATTTGATTTTAGTTTAAGTGTAGTTTTAGGAATAGAATGAAAAGAGCGGTATTTATGTAATTGTCAAGTGTAAGTGCGAAAAGTGTAGTGGACGTGGAAGTGCAACAGGAGATTTATCAAAATGTTAGAAGATAATTTATATTTTATTCATGTCGTTATCACAATCAGAAACCGGGATTGTTATATTATTATTTCCTGGGAACAGGGAAGAGAGGGCCTTAAGGCCCTATTGTTTCCCAGGTTGTTAAATAAATGCTTCAGTCCCTCTCTCTCTCTCTCTCTCTCTCTCCCCCCTTCCTAACCCTTAGATTGGCTAGTTGAAAATTAGGAAAATGAAGAGACTGCAAGTAGCCTCAATGATGTTTAAACTACTGAAGAACAGCAAGCCGATATATCTCCACTACAAATTTCAGTTCCTGGCGTCAAGAGACACACGGAACCACAATAGAGTTCTTCGGATGCCTCCGCATCGAACCCAAATGTTCGCTCGTTCTTTCGAGATTCAGGCGTGCAAATCATATAATGCTGTATGAGATGGAAGTGTTTTCGCACAAGAGATCAGAATTGGAAGTGAAGTGGATTTTGATTTCTTTTTTCTGTTGAACTGGTTTGTTTTTGTTTTTTTTCTAGTTGGTGAAAGTAAGTTAAAGTAATACTTCATTTTATGTTACAAGAGAACTTTTAATATGCTTCAGGGAGAGTGGAAGAGAGGGCCTCATGG
Organism: Pachypeltis micranthus; assembly: GCA_020466155.1. Classification (NCBI taxonomy): domain Eukaryota; kingdom Metazoa; phylum Arthropoda; class Insecta; order Hemiptera; family Miridae; genus Pachypeltis; species Pachypeltis micranthus. The sequence continues at coordinate 10,095,079 of CM035782.1, read as the reverse complement.
CCCTAACTCTTCCCTGATTGTTAAATAAAATCTCTCTCTCTCTCTCTCTCTCTCTCTCTCTCTCTCTCTCTTCCCCCCAAAGCTAACCCTTAGATGACAGTGCAGTAGCAATCTTCATGTGCACTGCTTCATGACCCTGTGAGTACATCTCTATCACATGATTCCGTGACTCAAGCTGGTTACTGCAGGCACGATGGCAACGCCTTGTCACAGTAGGCAGTGACGCCACACGAACCAATCATATTTTCTGTACGTGCCCTCTGGAACCCAATCCATACGAGCTGAAGAGTAGAGTGAGTTCCTGTCCATCAACAGCTGCAGTTCGTAAGGTTTAATGAGCTTAGGTACAGATGATGTAACCATGTGGCACTACCATCGCTGTGCCTGACCAATCTGAAAGCAATAACATTGTCAGCTAGATACCTGTCGACTAAGGAGGCTCTTCCAGCTGTTGCAGGTCAGAGTTGGAGACAAAGAACACCCACTCTTCCTCCTGGGCCTCTGAACTGAACGAGAGCTGAAGGTGCCGGCATCAGACCAAGGAGTACGCACTGCATAGTGGCTCAGCGATAAAACTATTAGCCTCCTGTGAATCAACCCCCCAAAACCAGCCCGAAGGTCGGCATGAGGAGTATCTGTAGTCGACGAAGGAATAGCTTCTGGAACGGTGGTGCGTTGGCCCCTTGGCTGAACCCTGGTTAATCAGAACCTCCCAGATCCGCGAAGGAACTGGCCTCCTCTCACTACAAGAAGCAGCCTCCTCTGCAGCTCTATCACAATTCACTCCAACCCGCCCATAACCACCTTGCAGGTTACCATCCCCGCCACTGTGGACACTGTCCGTAGGCACTGCTGTCCCCTCCCACGCTAACCCCCATCTCGAATCCCTAGCTTCGCGATTGCTTATGAAGCCCCCTGCACCCTGCGCCCAGCAGGCTGGCAACCCATTTCTTCTGGTTTTGGGAGGGGTTGTATTAAAGTAATTGGGTTCATTCCGCCGAATAGGTAAATTAATAAAATTAACGTGCCTGTTTGGTGGGTCCGTATGGCCAGCCAGAGAAGGCGGATCCACCAAACAGGGAGGGATTGTAGTCGATAAAAATCCGATACTACCCATTTGAGTGTCTTCTGAAGACTTCCTCCCCCCGGAAACGACCGAAACAATAAAAAAACCCGATCCAGTCAAAGAGGTTTTGTGTGTGTGTGTGCGCGCGCAACTAGTCATCGAACCTGCATGGCACAATGAGTGCGGGGGGTGCTTCATATCAACATCAAATGGCGTGTTTTGCTATAGCGAAGGAATAGCTTAGCTTGGCATAGCTCGTTAACTGATGAATCAAACTTTTTAGGCGGTCGAGGAAATATTTTTCGACGCCCTGATAAAATCTCCCGCTAAATAATTACGAAAGAGGTATTTTGTGAATGTTTGACGAGTTCGGTAAAATGTCCAACTCACCCCACGCGAAGGAGACGAATATAGTAAGAGCTTGGAACGCCCTCATGGTCGTGTTGTCGATGTGCAGACTGATGATTTGTCTGGTTTTTGAACGGCCTATTATATATAGATATTATTGAAAAGAGGGGACTGGATCGGAAACGACGCTCAGTCGTAAAACGTCATAACGACGCCTCCAATTAGGGACGTCCACCGTGGATGACAATCTTCGATTATCTCGAGGGAGGAAGAAAGGAGGCTTTTCGAATTATCTCGACCCGCGGCGGAAGGGAATAGAGCACTTAATTTTTGGACGAAATCCGACGAGAATTCCTTCGAAACGTAATTGGGTTACGAGTGATAGAGCACAATCGCCAGGCCAGCGTCTGGATGCAAACTTTTATCGTGTCAATTAATTAAATATAACTTGGACGCGAGCCGAAATATCGTCGATACCTCGACGAAAAATTAGGATAATTCCGAGATCCTGTTGTTCTCGGTCGAATCACTTTCGACGTAATTGCGCTTGATCTACTTGAAATTGTCTGCCAAAGACTCATTTTCCGCGATGACGACAGCTCGTGGCATCTGACCAACTCCTGCCGACGGTTGTTTGTATCGACCGGTGACACAATTCCCGAGTTTGAATACCGGATATCGAATGACTAACGCACAACTGTGCGTACGGTCTTTATACTTCCACGATAGATTGAAGACCCTTGTTGGATGTTGAGGTGCGAAATAGGAACTATTATATCTTGTAAATAATACGACTCCGCATTTTGTCAGATTTTGATCGTTGTTTTGAATACAAGAGGTGATTGTCATAGGGTTTTTAATGCTGAGCACGAATATTTCAATGTTTCCCTATCACATCCAGATTTTTCACAAAAATAAACTAAAAAGTGGCACACTTTGGTTCCTACAACGTGATACAACTGAGAATTTATAGAAAGAGACGGTTTTTCGATATCAACTTCACTAATTTGTTACAAATTGTGTTTATTCACTCCATGTACATGCAACTACATAATTTCTGAATAATTCCGGGGTCTTGAGGTGAGAGAAATGTCCTTAGGGCCACTACAGCCCCTGTTCAAATTCCAAAGTCAGCCGTCATATTAGTGTTCCGTCTTCCTTGATAATGCTTTTCCATCGTCTTTATATCCTGATGAAACCTTTCCCCATGTTCCTCGCTGTAATCACCCAAGTTTTCTGGGAACTATTCGAGATGCGATTGAAGAAAATGCAGTTTTACATTCATGTTACAGCCCAACGTGTGAAATGCCGTGAGCGTATTGTCCACCAGTTGCTTGTAATTTGGATCTTTTTTGTTACCCAAGAAGCCTTCGACAACTGACTCGAAACTCACCCAAGCATTTTTACTTCCCTTGTCTCTATCTACAAAGTAGAAAGGAAAGTTATGTAATCGGCTGAAAAAAAATTTTTGAGTTCTCTTCAGATCTCAAACGTTTCAGACCCCCCTGAGTCCGAAAAACACAATTTGGGAAAATGGTCTGTGTGTGAGTGTCTGTGAACGTTTTTTAGAGAGAACCACCGTACCAAATCCACTCAAACTTGATATCTCGCCCGTAAGTTACCATGGGACGCCAAAATAACGGTATGAACAAAATCCACCGAAAACTAACTGTAGTTATCATAGTGATCAAAACACCAAATATTTTTTTTCTCAAAAACAGCTCTAATGATTTTGATTACATTTTTTATATTGATAGCTCTCAATAAAGCAATTATACCATAAAATTCCCAGTAGTGGGAAAATGACGAGAGCAGCACAATAAATTATCAAAAATTGTGACGAAAAGCGTTATTAGCGCGGTTTTTTCCTTACAAACTCCGCTGGAATGTTAGTAGAATGTTTACAAAAATTGGTATTGTAGTCCAATCCAATAACTAATGGGTGAGCGTTTAAAAACGCTCAAAACATACATGGGGCTCACTCCAGATATTCCTGAATTTCAACTACCGCCGTTTCGCTTACTACCAGTTCTAAACGTTTTTACCCAATAGCTGACCAAAAGTGATTACTATCCTTCTTCAAAAAATGTGTGTTTACAGTCTCATTAATTATGTGTGTACCAATTGCTCAATAATGGTTCAGGAATGAGTACAAGCAGCACAATAAATTCCGGAACTGTAAGCTCTACCGGTTCCTGCTGCTGTGAAGTGTTGTTTGTCCAAGTTCAAATGAACTGAGTGATAAATGAATTGATTAAATAGAATTAGCCATGTACAAAGTGAATTGACGTAGAGCTAAGGAATGTTGTGTGTTGCAACGCACAAGATATTTTTCAAGAGTGGACATGCGCTCTTCAAAATGGGGATCTTTCGTGACTTAGCGTATTTGCGGACACACAAAAATACCTCCTTTTATTTTCTCGGACGTGATTTTGGGGAATTTCATAAGCAACGTTTTTGATGCAACCATTTTCTCGGTCCTGTTTGGTGACAAATTTCATCAATCCAAGCTTAATGTGCAGTGGAGGGAGCAAAACTTTGTTTGGGTCGATCGAGGGTTCATTTATGACTTTTTTAGAACCAGGTGCTAAAACTGTTCTCTCAGGCCGCGTCTTCCTCTTCCAATGTTGATCCCGTGCTGTGCTATCACACTCACACAGAAAACAAGGCATTTTAGTGAAACCTCCTTGTCCCAAAAATATCCCAATGATTTTGAAATCTCCTCAAAGCAGCCATTTATGATCTTGGTATTTAATGTTCGTCACCGAGGCCTTCAAATTTTCATACGTTTCTTTCATGTGCACAGAATGTGCCACTGGCATAGGTGCGTACTTGTTCCCATTGTGCAAAAGAACTCCCTTCGAACTTGATTTAGAGGAGTCACTAAAGAGTCTCCAATCTGTGGCGTCGTATTCGATTAAAAATAAAAACCATTTCAACGTCTAAAGTATTATTAGAAACATTTGTGTGCAGTTGTACTGTATAGTTGGCATACATGCTCATACAAACATGACTTGGGTGTAATCAATTACCAGGTGAAGTCCATCAGCCTTCTAGTGTGACAGAACTATCCGAGTACTGAGCCACTGTACTCCAACTGTCTGATGGCCAACGTGAGTCCATGGGCAAGATGCTTATGAGCGTCGTACTCTCCATCCTCTGATATGAAGAGGAGGTGTGGACTGACACACTGGGAATTAGCCCAATCCCAGAGAGCTGCGCTCCTGTAAATCACCAAGGCCTACAAGATTGTATCAACAGAACCACTCACCGGTGATCACTGGTCAGTTACCAGTTGATTTGGCCGTTGAGTGCATGGTTGACAAGTGGAGAGTGAAACGGGAGCTACCCCCGCTTTGGGCTGAACTCTGTGCGGAGCTCACCACAGAACGAAAACTTGCCGCCATCGACGAATGGCAAGCGAAATGGGAATCTTCGTCAAAAGGTGACACGTATGAGTTCTTCCCCAACATCCGTGAACGTCTTTCAAGAACATGGGTTGAGCGAGACCACTGAACGAGCCAGTTCCTCACGGGACATGGTGACCAATGCCCGGCTCCACTTCTTTTCCCTCAAAGACTCTACGTCATGCACGTCTTGCGCCTCCATTGTGAAGGAAACAAGAAACCACGTGCTGCTCCACTGTAGTTTGTACAACAGTGAGCGACAGTTGTTGGGAGGGCAAACGAACTTAGCACCAGAGGTCATAGTTGATCTGTCCTTTTGAAACTTGCCACCCAAGTAAATAGTTAGATCAGGAGGGAAACCAGATTAAGGGATTCCTCAGGTGGTCACCTCTGCGCGGTAACACACGCGCCTCTTGTATATTAGCGAAACCATGTCTGATATAACCCTCGCCGAGGGTTTAGGTACAGTCATCAAATAAGCAAACAGCGCCGACACACTGAGCATTGCCTACCACAGGAAGGTGATGGCAGTGGTGCAGAGGACGTGCACCCTTTGCATTGCTTGCACGCACGGCACAGTTTCTCAGAAGGCACAGTGGTAGCAGGTGTTATCCCAATCGATCTTCTGGCAGCCGAGCGGAAAAACGTGTACCCATCAAGGGGGAAACCAGAGTGCAGCTGCTAGAAGACCTGCTCTACCGTTCGAAAGTGGCAAATATTTTTTTCCTCAAAAACAGCTCTAACGATTTTGATTAAATTTTTTATATTGGTAGCTCTGAATAAGGCAATCATACCATGACATTTCCATTCGTGGGAAAATGACGAGAGCAGCACAATAAATAATCAAAATTTTCGACGAAAAGCGTTTTTAGCGCAGTTTTTTCGTTATAAACTCCGCTGGAAGTTTTGTAGAATGTTAAACATGTTACGAAGTGATTTGGAGATGCTTTTGAAGAGCTGCTGACTAAGGCAAAAATTACGGCAATCGCGCCGGGGATTCGATCCATAACCCTCAACTAACGTCGAGAATTATGAATCGACCGTCTTACCGCAAGACCACGATGAACCGCTTGCCTTTGATAGGAGTCAGTCAGCACATCTCCCCCCTCGTCTATTAACCGCTACTCCTGGAGCAGACTCTTTTAAGGAAAGAATTTACGAGAGTTGAGCGAATCCCCGGAAAATCCGATCTTTGATTCGAGAAAGGCTACAAGGAAAGTCTTCGTTCTTTCGCATTGTAGTAGGCGCGTCGCCCATTCCACCTTCGCGCTGGAACTTTCACAGCGTCAGCGAATCCCGAACCCGAGAACTTGTCTCATTATTTTCTCTCTTAATTTTTAATTTTTCTCTCGGGGCCTCTTCTTTTTCTTGGAAAGAATAAATTCGGGCCCCACGTTGGGCGCCATTGTTACGAAGTGATTTGGAGATGCTTTTGAAGAGCTGCTGACTAAGGCAAAAATTACGGCAATCGCGCCGGGGATTCGATCCACAACCCTCAACTAACGTCGAGAATTATGAATCGACCGTCTTACCGCAAGACCACGATGAACCGCTTGCCTTTGATAGGAGTCAGTCAGCACAAACAAAATTGCTATTGTAGTCCAATCTAATACCTAAAGGGTGAGTGTTTAAAAACGCTCATGAGATAGATGGGGGTCACTCCAGAAATTCATGAATTTCAACTACTGCGGTTTCGCTTACTACCAGTTCTAAACGTTTTTACCCAATAACTGACCAAAAGTGATTACTATCCTTCTTCAAAAAATGTGTGTTTACAGTCTCATTAATTATGTGTGTACCAATTGCTCAATAATGGTTCAGGAATGAGTACAAGCAGCACAATAAATTCCGGAACTGTAAGCTCTACCGGTTCCTGCTGCTGTGAAGTGTTGTTTGACCAAGATTCAAATTAACTGAGTGATAAATGAATTGATTAAATAGAATTAGCCATGTACAAAGTGAATTGACGTAGAGCTAAGGAAAGTTGTGTGTTGCAACGCACCAAATATTTTCTCTCGAGAACAACTGCAAGAGCTTTGATTAATTTTTTTGTATGCACTCCTTCAAATGACACAACAACACCGTAAAATGTTCATTCGAGGGAAAATGACGAAATCAGCACAACAAATTGCCAAACATTTTGACGAAAACCGATTTTAGCGTTTAGTGAAGTAGAAAGGAAAGTTATGTAATCGGCTGAAAAAAAACGAACCATGAACGGTTTTTAGTGAAAACTACTGTGTCAAATCAGCCGAAACTTGATATGTAGCCACCAGGTTACCATGGGACACCAAAATGAGGGTATGAGAAAAATCCACCGAAAGTTAACTATAGTTATCATAGTGATCAAAACACCAAATTTTTTTTTTCTCAAAAACGGCTCTAACGATTTTGATTACATTTTTCATATTGATAGCTCTCAATTAGGGTATTATACCATAAAATTCCGACCAATGGAAAAATGAATATGAGAGCAGCATACTAAATTATCAAAATTTTCGACGAAAATCGATTTGAGCGCGATTTTTCCTTATAAACTCCGCTGAAATGTTAATAGAATGTTAATACTTGGAAATGTTGGTGTACTAGTCAATGCAATATCTATAGGGTGAGCAATTGAAAATGCTCAAAAGATGGGGTCATTCCAGAAAGTCCGGAATTCCTAAAAATGTTTACCCTATAACTCTGGAAAAGTGATCATTATTCTTCTTTTAAACGTGTTTACAGCTTCATTAATTGTCCGTGCACGATGCTCAATAATGGTCAGTGCCTGAGCACAATAAATTCCGGAACTTCAAGTTCTACCGCTTCCTACCACCGTGAAGTTTTACCAAGTTCAAATGAACTAAATTGAATTAGCGGCAGAAGTCATGAAAACCAGTGAATTTATGTAGAGCTAAGGAAAGTTGTGTGATGCGGCGCATCTTACATTTTATCAACTGAAGATTTTACTCATTACTTTCCCGATTTAGTCACAAGGTGGTTCCATAAAACCTGGAAACAGTCACCTTTTTGGGAGGTATTGTTATAGGACTTTCCCCGCTGTGTCAGATTTGAAAGGTGAAACAGTTTCTGCCACGGTAGGTAGAAGAGACACGGTAGGGGTCGTTAGGAAGCGGTCGACGCCGTGTGACGTCACTGGTGAATAGTCCAGACCAGGCGTTCCGTTTCTCTTGCATTCAACTGAACGTTTTTCGAGAAAGCGCCAAGTGGTTCAACCTATATCCTCATTTAGAACTTGTTCTGCTAATTGTTTATTCCCTCTCCAATCTTGACTAAGGAGGAAAGAATACCTATAATAAAAAATTAAAAGCAAAAGAGCCAAACTGACGAGTGTAAACAGGGTTGAAATAATTAAAAACATGTCAAAATTCCCATGCTTATGTTAAGTTTATTTAAATAATATCATGAAATAAAGTATACACATATATTTATATATCCTTACACATGTTGTGTGAACATTCAGTCAAAATTGTATTCAGTTGTACAATTAGGTACATATTTTACACTATTTAACTATTTTACGAAATTTTTTCGCGATTTTTCGTTCATTTGAGTTTTTACGTTTGCTTCAGTTCTGACGCACTCTTATTAAGTCTCTTCATTCTGATGAAGGTCCGAGTTCCAACTTTTACACCAACCAACCAACCAACTCTTACACTCTTACATCTTCCTTTCAACAGTGCTTGCTTTTGATTCGAGGAAAATTGGCCATCAAAACCGTTGCCATATCTCGAAATTTAGCTAGTTCTTCCGTTAGCTCTTCAAGACGTTGCTTTAAAATTTCATTCTCTTTTTTTCAGCCTCATATTTTCACTAAAAACGAACACTAACTCTGATGGCTGTTCGTTGTCATTCATTGCAATGGAAATCGTAGCCACATTTCCGTCTAGCTCATTCGTAATCTCATCTGTCACATTTTCATTAGTTTCTTTTAATGGTGATTTCAAAATATCGTTAAATTCCTTGCGCGAATTCCTTTTGTTTACTCTTACCTTCCGAGCCAGAGAAGAAGGTGTATTTGAGTCGCCCAAAGAACAATTTTTCGGCAGGAACAAATGCGGAACCGCATCCGGTTTTAGCTCAAATTTAGGGGTGGTATTGAGCAGTTCATTTCTCAAGTCTCGAATGTAGTCCGTGTTATCAAAATGAACAGAACAGACGCGCGAATGATCCGCCGAAAATGCGTCAGCCCGCTTGCAAACATTCACCCACATTGACCGCACTATTTTGTCCTTCGGAAAACGGTGAAAATGAAACTCAGAATTTTTTTTTTAGGTACATTGTAATTGTGACAACCAGCAATTGCACAACACACCATATCCGAGCAGTAAGTACCCTAGCAAAAGCAACAATAACGACGTTCACATACGCGAGAGAACGGTGAATTGGAAAGGGTCTTCACCAGTTACGTCACTGGAGCTGGGTTTTTCCCGAGCGCCGAGCTGACGACCCCTACCGCTCTCTTCTACCTACCGTGGTTTTTGCTAGCGCGTTGTTTCAATCTTACGTACAGGCATTTCATTATCATTCGTACGTAAGTCTCAGAGAAACGATGAGTGTTGAAACGAAGGGGGAGGGCGCTGGCCGTTTCTGCGTTCCTAATACCGAGCAACAAGTGGGAGAGTTGCCAAGAATTCGCTGGCGGATCGAGAATTCGTCGAGCTCCTCTCGAAACGTGAGCTCTTGATATCTTGGGATGGCGGTTTTGTGCCTTGGAATGCCGTCGGAACGCGGTTTCCCTACATTTTTTTAAATATTTAAATTAAATCGATGCAACTAAGTAATCTATCTATCTATGACAATCGGACGGAAAGTATTGATTTGTTTTTACACCCCCCCCCCCCACCCACCAACCTCTCAAAATTTAGTTTTTGGTATATTTTCGTCCCCCCCCCTCCCCCTTCCCATCGGCCGAAATCGCCCATAACCTTATTTTGGTGTCTACTAAAAATAGCGAACCAAAATAAAATATCTGGTGCGTAGCAACACACAACTTTCCGCCACCCCTTTAAGTTCGAACACCACCTACATAGGCGGGCGCTATAACTTCGTTCAACGCATTTTTACAGGAACATTTATGGAGAACAAAATGTAGGAAGTAGTTAGCTGAGAGTACTCCGTAAGTTTGATCAAAATCGTTAGAACCGTTGAGAAAATTGGAATACCGATAAATTAATATTCGACAAATCTCCTTTTTTGAGTTAACTTGGCTTATATCTCCGTTCAACATATATATACAGAAATAATTATGGAGAACGAAATGTGGGTATGGGTGACTAAAAGACACTCTGTAAGATTGATCACATCTCGTGGAACAGTTACCCCAGAATTTACGGAAATGCTCAAAAAACATGATTTTCGACACATTTTCATTTTTATCTCTGTTCAATGGACTTTCAGAGGAACATTTATTGAGAATAATATGTAGGTATTAATTATTCGAAAAAATCTTGAAAGTTTGGTGATAATCGTTGAAGCAGTTTTGCCAAAAAGAGTAAAAAACCTATTTTTGCTTCTGGGGCCCATATCTCCGTTCACCGTATTTTCATGGAGATATGTATGGAGAAGAAAAATTAGGTATTAATTAGGAGAAGATAATTTGAAAGTTTGATCAAAATCGTTAGAGCCGTTTTCGAGAAAAATGCGAAAAACCCTAGTTTTTGGTACATTTTCGTCCCCCATCACCCCCTACCCTTCGACCGAAATCACCCATAACCTTATTTTGGTGTCAACAAAAAATAACGAACAAAACAGAAAAAGAACCAGCTCAATCGGATCAGCCATTCTCCCGCAAATCGAACTACAGACACACACACACACACACACACACAAAAGACACTAACCTCCGTCTCAAACACTTTTCCAGAATTTTAGATAGTGATAGAGTAAGGGCAATGGGTCTGTAGTTACATCTATCCATGTGATCACCAGCCTTGTACAAAGGAACCACAACAGTTGTCTTGAGCAGAGATGGATATTTACCAGAGGAAAAAGTCAAATTAAAAATAAAGGCCAATGGACCACTTACGTAAAGTGCCATTCTCTTCAATATACCGTTACTGATCCTGGAGTGCGTAAAACAGCGATGTTTTCAAGGTTTTGATAAAAACCAACTATCTCAGAAGGAACAACAGGTGTTAAAAAGAAAGAATTGTTCCGAGAAACGTTATCAGTGTCTGTTCTCAACCAGACAGCCAGGTAAGTTAGTATGGACCTTAATACCGTTTGCAATATCCTTACCGATTCCTTGTCATCTACTATAATGGTCCCGAATTGATCCCTAATTTTAAATGATTTCATGCATCGCTTAATGACAGGACTGTTGGAAGCTTCGTTTACCGCGTTCCAAAGCACTTTCGGGCCCTCCTCGGTCTTCGATATCATCTCAGAGAAGTAAATCTGTCTAAAGTTAACGTACCTGTTACAGGAGTACTGACTTAACGGCCGGACGATGATGTCTTTACATCGAAAACGCTTGCCCACAGTAACTCACCAGCCAGAGGAGACGGACTCGCCTAACAGGTACGTTAACTTTAGTAATTTGCCTACTGGCGGATATAACCCAATTTCTTTAAATCTGTCTAGCCCTCTTAATCAACTTATTCAGAAGATCACGATAACGGGTGAAATGAGAGTGAAGAGCATAATCATCTGGGTGTTTTTTTGGTCCGAGGTTTCGGTCCGATCGGATTGCCCAGCGGGTGGGCTTGAACACCAAAATGGTATTTTAGTGCGAAAGAACGAACCAACTCCATGTTACTTGGTTGCAAATTGCGGATAGTCTAAAATGACACTGATACGCCAAACAACCATCCAAATATGTGGGCAATGTGCGGGCGGGCGACATTCAATAGTCGTACCACATGGTTGCTATTTTTGGGGGTTGATCGATTTGTTTGAGTAAGCTCTGGGCCTGCCGTTTGAAATTGGCTACAACCCTCAACATTCGTGATCCCCATGACTTTTTATCTAATTAACAGCTCGGAGTTTCACGTGCTTAAACTTCCTAACGATTTTATTGATACGTTCAGAGATGATGGCGAATTAGGCCCCCGAACGAAGGCGTTTATTTCAATCAGAAGGATATCTTCGGAACACGTTCGACCGCAAAATCCTCGAGATCGAATAGACTCGAATAGCGGCGCTCGTATAGGCAGAGTTAGTTATACACTCCCGTCGTGACTCATTGCCGTTCCCATCCATTTAAGGGGCATGAAGATAACTTCGCTCGAAAGACCGGCGCACGACAAAAACGCCACATTATCCAACATAATTTGGTAATATGACGACAAACCTGAATTGAGAAGACGTCTAAGCTGTACGACCGTGCAAAGACTTGGCTTGCTGACAATCACTGAACGAGTAAACCGTGATAAACGATTATTCGAAATTTTAAAATGTAATACTCTCGAATATTGCCCACCCACACACTCCCAACATATTTGGATGGTCGTTTTCGCGCATCAGTGTCATTTTGGACTATCGTCAACTTGCAATCGTGCGACAGGGAGTTGGTTGGCCCCAACTACGAGTATGCATACCGCCGACCATCCTGCATAATGCCACTTCTTCCAACATCTACCACCCCATACTTGACTACATCAACTATATAGCTGATGGGGAAATGAGCCAGGCCAGCTATGGAGGGGGGTGGGGGGAGAGAAAGTCTTTCACGACAGCCACCAGTTCTGCGAGCACATCATCAAATCCCGGCTCGAAGGGTGGTGTGGGGGATGTAGCGAGGTGGCCTTAGTTTGTTGACGGGGAAGGGGGGGGGCACTTCAGCCGCCGCCGTCGAGCTTCCTAAGCTTGATCAAACGTGGCAATCCTTCGTCTAGCTGAACTGCAAGAGAGGAGCGCAGCTGCACACTCGGAGGAGGGGAGGAAGGCGTGCCCTGGCCCGCTCGTCACCATAGAGGGGACATTCGCACAGAACGTGCACTGCGTCTTCACTGGTCTTCCTTCCACACAGCTGAGGTCGAATGTGCAGCGCTTGAAAAAGAAGAGGCGCTGGTTGAAGGCCCAGACAGCAATTGGAAAGCGGGGAAGGAGGGGTGCCAGCCCCTCATTCTCAAGCAGCCCCTGATGGAAGGGACGATGGCGTGGAGATGATGGGCTGTTAGGCCTTGGCAGCGCATTAAGCGCAATCTCAAGCTGGTGGTCAATGGAGACCTCCAGCCAGAGTGCCGGGACAAGCGCCTCATAGTTGCCTCGGTAGTCAGCAAGCACTCTGTGCTGGATGCTGGACCATAGGACAGCCAGGCCCATGGCAAGATCCAGTGGGGGGGACTTTTCATTAATCCAGCCCAGACCACCACGGTATCGTTTACTAAATGTGGATACCTAGAAATAGTACCACCCACCGTGCAAGGAGCGAGACTCCAATTGAAGACAGAGATGAAATACCTCGGAGTGGTATTGGATAAACAGCTCACACGGTTCACACGTGAGATACGCGCTGCACAAGGCGACTACAGCTCTGTGGGCTCCAAAATAATAAGACCCCGCGTCACCTATGCCTCCAATATGTGGTGGAAGACGACAGGCCAGCTAGCAGTTTAGGGGAAGCTCCAGCAACTGCAGCGAAAGGCGTGTCTTGCTATTACAGGGGTAATGTGAAATTTCCCCACTGCTGCAGTGGAAGTGCTCTTGAACATCTCACATCTTCACATACACATTCAGAGGACCGCATACCTGGGAGTGGTAAGGCTTTCGCAGCCAGGAAATATTTCCACCAAGACTACGGCAAGCCTCCAAGGAACGACTAGACAGTTCAAGCTAGAAGAGGCCGCGGTCCTTGCTACTGACGTTATGCCAGAGCGGAAGAATTTTCAGTTGCCGTTCAGCGTTAGTAACCACTCACGGGAACGATGGGAGAAAGGGACGTTCCAGACTGAGGTGGGCGCAGTGCAGTGGTATACTGATGGTTCTGTAATTGGAGGCAGAGCTAGACTGGGCATCTTAAGACCCAACTACAGTCTTGCTAAGCCACTGGGAGAGTACACCACGATATTATTTCAAGCTATAAAGATCTGCGCAGAAGAGACCCTGACCAAAAGACCTAAGGGCCTACAGCTTCAAATCCAGGCTGGCAAGCGAAGTGTCTTCAAGCGCTCAAGCGACTCGGTCGGTGCCCATAATAGGCTTTCTCATGTGTGCTGGCTCATAGGGGACGTGAGAGCAACGAAAAAACTGACTGCCTTGCGGAATCCCCACCCATCGGGCCTGAACCCTAATGACGAAAAGTCACTGGGATCGTCCGGTGGTCTGATGGGAGATACAGTAAAGCAGGGCCCATTGGCATTGCCTGACACGACTAAGACAGGCGAAAAGGCTTGTTACGCCTTTCTGTCTAAGGGCAAAGTCGATGCTGACACTCTCCAGGCAGGCATCTGAGAGTTCTGATTTGCTTCCCACTCAGGTATCCCCTCAACAAGAGGGGCATGTCAGAGGTGGTGTAGTGCAGACTTTGCAGTAAGGAGAATGAGACGAGAGAGCACATCCTATGCGACTGCCCTGCCCTGGCAGCCAAACGCTTTGAATACTTTCCTCACGGGCTCATTGAATCCCAAATCGTAGTGGAGTCCTCGGCGAAGGACATACTCGGCTTCCTAAGGGGGCGGGTATGTACGACGCCTTCTATTAAGGAAGGGATTGTGTCACAATAGGCCCATGTTCTCTGAGGGAAGATTGTAATGATTCAACTCAAACGTGAGCTTTATTCAGTTAAGAACATAACATAGTTGAAGTGAAATAGGAAAAGATGCATCCGATATCCATGACGATGTGACAATCACAACTGGAGTTAACTTCACTACATTCTCCCCTCCTAGGAGAAAGTACGAGGGACGGCGATTTCTAGCTGGGCGAAGAGGCTCATCCGTGGTTTGCGCAGGTATCTTTTGACTCAGAGAAGTTTCCTCCAAGACGTTGATATTTTCAGAGTTGTTTAGGGGATTCTCTGCTTCTTGGACTTGATTTGCGGGAGACGGGCGGGGGTGAGTCTGCGAGTGCGACGGAGAGATTGTTGGAGTGAGATTCCGAACAGGAGATGAGGATGCGGGGCTACTATTTTCAATTAGACGTGGAGCTAAATGCTTGAGGAAGACAGTATCTTCTCGACCAGATAAACGGCGAACTAATGCATATTCGAGATTGGCTTCTAACAACTCCACTTCTTCGGCCTGTTGCTCGTATTTGTTAGATCTATTGAATCATTTGAGAAGGACAACTCCTGACTCGCTAAGCCACGTAGCCAAGGCACATCCATAGTTTGACCAGCGATGATGCTTGAACATTCTCTCTTGCGGAGCGCAATTTGTGGCAGTGCACAATACATATCGAACAGCATGTAAGGATTCGAGTAAAACTTGCTCCCATTGAGTATTTTTCAAGTTCCGGCTCTTCAGTGCAAGTGAGACAGCTTTCCGCGCAACGTCATTGTACTTCTCGACTTGCCTGGGGATTGTAAGGTGTTGAGTGACTTGTATTTACGCCTCGAGAATGGAGACATTTTGTGACTTCGTTAGACACGAAAGAAGCACCACGATCCGAATGTATACATCCTGGCATCCTAAACGTTGTGATTAGCTCCGTGAAACATTTAATAACGGTCGAAGCACTTACATTACAGGGGAAAGCAAAACGAAATCGGGAGTATTCATCAACAATTGTTAAGATGTAAGGGCTTGTTGATGTTGGCAGAGGTCCTTTCAAGTCGACGCTGACTCTTTCAAACGGTTGGGTGGCTTTTATCAACACTCCTAACCTCTTTCGATAGTACCTAGGCTTTATTACAGCACAGATGGGACTTTAAAGCTTTTTCCAATCATATGTTATATCGCGTTTCTTAGCTACAAGTTAGTATACTTAGTTTCCAAATTTACTCTTCTCATTTTACGTAAGATTTAAGTAGAATAAAGCCTATAATTCTACGGCTTTCTTATTACAATTTATTCCACTTAAACTCGAAACTACTATGGACAAATACCTTCGTCCCGAGCGGCTCTCAACCGACCCATCCTCAAGTTGTGCTCAAAAAGATTATCTGCACTGGAAGCAAACATTCGTCAACTTCCTGGATGAAATGAACGCTACAGAGAATCCGGTAGCAGAAGAGGTAAAGTTGAAAGTTCTTTACTGAATTAGTCAAGGACAAGACAGATTTACATTAAGCCCAAAAACGAGATTTATGCTCGACACTGCGTGGCGACTCGGAAACAAAACTATGGTGAGTCTGTTGATCAGTATTTGCAGGCTTTACTCGTCCTTGGGCTCCTTCCAGATCGTTACTGCTGAGAAATATAGAAATGAGTACAACCGTGATGCATTCATAGCAGGACTGTCATCTAGCATGATTCGACAACGCCTTCTTGAGAACTTGACACTCACGCTCAATCAAGCAACCGACCAAGCTAGAGCTTTAGCGAGGGCTCAACTTAATTCTCTTTGCTATTCTCAATCCAGTGGCAGTTTTTGTGCAGCAGCTAGCGGTGCAATAGCCGCTCTCCACAAGTTATCGTGTTATTTTTGCGGAGGTAAGCGCCATCCTAGAAGCAAATGTCCCGACAACGGAGAGACTTGTGAAAAATGCAACAAGTTGGGTCATTATTTCTTTCCTTAGCTCTACGTCAGTTCACTTTTGTACATGGCCTTTGAACTTGGTCAAACAACACGTCACAGCAGCAGGAAACGGTAGCGTCTACAGTTCTGGAATTTATTGTGCTGCTCGTACTCATTCCAAGACCTTTATTGATCAATTGGTACACAGAAAATTAATAAGGCTGTAAACACGAATTTTGTGAAGAAGGATAATAATTACTTTTGCAGAGTTATTGGGTAATAACTGTTAGAACTGGTAGTAAGCGAAACGGCAGTAGTTGAAATTCAGGAATTTCTGGAGTGAGCCCCATGTATCTATGAGCGTTTTTAAACACTCACCCTGTAGTCCCGCGCGATTGGGTGGGACTACAATACCAATTTTTTTTTAACATTCTACTAACATTCCAGCGGAGGTTATAAGAAAAAAATCGCGCTAAAAACGCTTTTCGTCGAAAATTCTGATAATTTATTGTGCTGCTCTCGTCACTTTCCCACAAATGGGAATTTTATGGTATAATTGCTTTATTGAGAGCTATCAATATAAAAAATGTAATCAAAATCATTAGAGCTGTTTTTGAGAAAAAAAATATTTGGTGTTTTGATCACTATGATAACTGTAGTTAACTTTCGATGGATTTTGTTCATACCCTTATTTTTGCGTCCCATGGTAACGTGTAAGCTAGATATCAAGTTTCAGCTGATTTGGTACGGTTGTTTTCTCTAAAAACCGCACTAAAATCGATTTCGTCGAAAGTTTTGATAATGTATTGTGCTGCTCTCGTCATTTTCCCATGGATGGGAATTTTATGGAATAGTTTTCTTATTGGGAGGTCTCAATATGAAAAATTTAATCAAAATCTTTAGAGCCGTTTGTGAGAAAAAAAATATTTGGTGTTTTGATCACTATGATAACTATAGTTAACTTTCGGTGGATTTTGCCCATACCCTTATTTTTGCGTCCCATGGTAACCTGCAGGCCAGATATCAAGTTTGAGTGGAATTGATACGGTCGTTTTCTCTAAAAACCTTTCACAGACACACAGACCATTTTCCCAAATAGCGTTTTTCGGACTCAGGGGGGTCTGAAACGTAAAGATCTGAAGAGAACTGAAAATATTTTTTTCAGCCGATTACATAACTTTCCTTTCTACTTCGTAGAGCCAAGGAAAGTAAAAAGTCGGGACCAAGTAAGACTATTGGAGCCACATTAGCTGCTTCCTCATCCTTACCCCTAAGTAAGGCTACAGTTCCTGTTAAGATTAATAATTATCAATGCTCTACCTTAGTTGACACAGGAAGCTCATGTAGCTTCATTGACCATACCCTATTAAACAATTGTAATGCCCGTTCCAAACCCTCTAATGAGCGAATTACCGCGGCCAGCTCAACTCTCTCTTCCGAAGTAGAAGGATATTGTGAAGTAAGAATAGAACTTCAAGGACATACATACGGGAAAGTAAAGCTCTTGATCATGAAGAACCTTTGTACAGATGTCATAATAGATCATGATTTACTTTCTACTCAACTCCCCATGAGAGGTTGTTGATCCGCGTAGATCAGCTAACCAACATGGCTATCGACGCCTGGACAAGTGCTGATGAAACGTCTACCACCTCCTGGAAGCAAGTACGATCCAGCCATTGTGCAAGTAGAACTCCTTGGAGCGAACCCTAATTACTCCCACTTGCGTCTACCTGATGGACGAGAAATAACTGTCTCTAATCGCCATTTGGCCCCTATGGGTGAAACCGCTGTGGATTCTAACGAAGAAGATATTCACAACGTAGCCATAGACGAAGTTTCCGAGCCATCTCTTTCGAAATCACATTCTCCTAGCCCAGTTGCGACCCGCTCCACACCCACCCAAGTTTTGAGGCGTTCAGAAAGGACGAAACAACCCCCAAAACACTTAGAGGGCTACGTTCCAAACTAAAGGGGGAGGCAATTGTTATAATCATATGTTATATCGCGTTTCCTAGCTACAAATTTGTATACTTAGTTTCCAAATTTACTCTTCTCATTTTGCGTAAGATTTAAGTGGAATAAAGCCTATAATTCTACGGCTTTCTTATTACAATGATTCAACTCAAACGTGAGTTTTATTCAGTTAAGAACATAACAAACTATACCAGGATACAGCGAACATAACTAGGAAAAGATGCATCCGATATCCATGACGATGTAGCAATCACAACTGGAGTTAACTTCACCTCAAAGACGTCAAAGTAGACTCTGGCGGGTTCCTTAGAAAGTTAGTCATGGACCTGTCAGTCATTAGGACTGGCATAATCTGCACTTTACGTCGTAACGTTCAAAATAGCGAATCGTTATAAATGATTTTCGAGAGGCATTGCGCAGTCATTGCTTAGTTGAGTTGTAGCGAGGGGCAGATCCTCGGTAATTTCAGGTTCGTTCCACTTAATTAATTTTATAATCGTGAGATAATTTTTTTTTCGTCGGAATCCGGCTCATTAAGGCGAAGAGTTGGTCGGTGGCCTCAGCCGGAGATGCCCAGCGGGGAAACCCGAAGAGGATAAAGCGCGTCACGAACTCCCATCCTGAACGACGTCGTTCAATCCACCGAAGAATCAATTCATAAACGGCGGGCAATTGACTGCGAAACGAAGTTTTTCAAGCGAAGCACGCGAAATTAAAGAACCCCGGCGTCTGAAATGCGCTGAAACTCCCGTAATTTCGACGTGTAAACCCTTTCCAATCGCCCTTTTCCAGACGAGCGTTCAAAAGCGCGAAGCGCTTTTACGGGTTATGAAGAGGTACGTACGGATGTCCCCCCTTTGGCAAAAACGAACGTTTTACGTAGCCCCTGAAATGCTCGTTTACCTTCAGGATTTCCCCACTTTGAACATCCTTTCGGAGCCGACGGGACGTGAGGTCGTGGATGAGCTCCTGGTGGGAGGAGGCGACTCGTCGAGTATCAGATACCTTCCCCGCGCCATCTATTGATATCCGCGCGGCAGTTGATCATGTCGTTCCTTATCGTGAGGCTGCTGTGTTTGGCCACTCTGGCCTTCGCATCCCCTGGTAAGAAATCGCTAAATAATTCGCCTTAAACTGTCTAATCAAACTTCAAAATAATCGTAATTTCCTCAATGCCACCATCGTGATTTAATCCTGTGGAGAACTTCTTATTAGTTTATAGACAACTCTAACACATCAACAAACAGTTCTGCTTCCTCCTCATTTTGTCCGTTCCTGTCCCCGCAATCTTTGCTACACAGTATTTACGTCGTGCTCCTTTAAACGACCCTTTTTTAAATAAATGAATAATTACGGGCGTAAACAGAGGAACTGCAAATACTTCAAAGGCGGGAAAAACGTTTTTGCCACACATTCATAAATTCGGGTTGATTACTACATTTTCCTGCGCCCTTCTCATATTACTTAGTGTACTGTGACCTTGTCTCTCTCTAATATACCAAAAATTAGGGTTTATCGTTTTTTTTTAATTGGCTGCACACTTTGAGTAAGTTATAAAACCTAGTTTTAACCTACATCCTTCTTTGTGTCTCCATTAACATCTCACACAACGCACCTTGAACAGAAATACCTGGGAATAAAACGCTATTTTACAACTTCGTGACGATTTACAGTAAACTTGTGCGGCGCACTCAACTTATGTTCTCCATAAATGTTACTTTGTCAATCTATGTTCGTTAATTAACAATTGATTAACGACTAACTGCTTCTTTCTAGATATGTACATCGATGAATTGGTAGTTCAAAATATTTTTGCTACGAATTGATAGAATTCAGCGTGATGTTTGTGCTGCAATCTTGTCTGGACAACTTTTTAACCGCGCTCTTCACGCCTCCTCCCCTCGCCATCAATGGCTAGAAGCTCGACTTGTCCGGGGAGTTCTGCAAGGTCCGTTGGGTAGTTGAGAGGACTTCTCTTCCAGGGATTCGTGCACCCACACGACTGTACGGGATCAAACTCTACATCCTGTTACAGCTAAACAAGTCAGTGATAAAACAAACTTGGGTACTACTGGCGTACCTAGCGTTTCCCTCCTGGGCGATTGTAGTTCAAAAATTGTGGGCTTTCTAGTTACTTTGCACATTACTGAAACTGAACATCTAGCATGATCCCGTTTGTTGCAGCAGAAATCTGCAGTTGTCGGCGAACTCAGGAAGTCGATGAGTGAGAAAGTCTATGAGAGAGAAATGAGGAAGGCTAAAAGTAAGGGAAGAGGAAGTCTATGAGTGAGGAATGAGGAAGTTGATAGTGAGAAAAGAAGAAATATATGAGTGAGGAATTAGGAAGGCTATGAGAAAGGAAAGAAGAAGTATATGAATGAGGATTGAGGAACTGTTTGTTCGAAGAATCGGGAAGTCTATGAGGGAGGAATTTGGAAGGCTATGAGGGAGGCATCAGGAAGACTAGAAGTAGGAAAAGCGGAAGTATATGAGTGAGGAATGAAGGAAACCGTGTGTGAGGAATTGGGAAGGTTATGAGGCAGGATAAGGGAGTAGGGGGCCTACGAGTGAGGGATGAAGAAGTCTAAGGGGAAGCCCATGACTGAGGAATGAAGAAGTTTATCAGTACAGAAGTCTATGAGGGAGAAATAAGGAACTCTATGAGTAAAGAATGAGGAAGTCTATGAAGGAGGAATTAGGAAGACTATGAGGCGGGCATTAGGAAGACTATGAGTAAGCAAGAGGAAGTCTATGAGTGAGAAATGAAGGAAGTTGATGACTGAGGAAGGAAGAAATCCGTGAGTGAGGAATTAGAAAGGTTATGTGGCAGGATAGGGGAGTAGGGGGCCTACGAGTGAGGGATGAGGAAGTCTATGGGGAAGCCCAATCAGGAATGAGGAAGATCATGAGTACGGAAGTCTATGAAGGAGAAACAAGGAACTCTATGAGTGAAGAATGAGGAAGTCTATGAAGGAGGAATTAGGAAGGCTATGGCCCGGGCATTAGGAAGGCTATCAGGCGGGCATTAGGAAGGCTATGAGGCGGGCATTAGGAAGGCTATGAGGCGGGCATTAGGAAGGCTATGAGGGAGGGATGAGGAATCTCATGAGTGAGGAATGAGGACATTTAAGAGTGAAGAAATCTATGAGTGAGGAATAAGGAAGGCTCTGGGAGAGAAATTAAAATGGCTATGAAGGAGGAATGAGGAAGTGTATGAGGGAGGAATTAGGAAGAATACGAGGGGGGGTTGAGAAAGCCTGTGTGGGAAGCATGAGGAAGCCTACCAGTGAGGCATGAGGAAGTGTATGAGGGAGAAATGAGGACTCTGTGTGTGAAAAATGAGGAAGTCCATGAGGGAGGAATCAAAAAGTCCATGACGGAGGAATGAGGACATTTGTGAGTGAGAAAGTCTATGAGTAAGGAATTAGGTGTTTGTTAGAGTGTAATGAGAGCGTTTGTGAGTGAAGAAATCTATGAGTGAGGAATAAGGAAGGCTCTGAGGGAGAAATTAAAATGGCTATGAGGGAGGAATTAGGATTCTGTGTGTGAAGAATGAGGAAGTCTATGAGTGAGGAATGAGGACATTTATGAGTGAGAAAGTCTATGAATTAGGAAGTAGGTGTTTATGAGTGAGGAATGAGGACATTTATGAGTGAGAAAGAGTATGAATGAACAAGTAGGCGTTTATGAGTGAGTTTTGAGAGCGTTTATGAGTGTAGAAGTCTATGAGTGTGGAATTAGTTGTTTATAAGTGAGGAATGTGAAACTTGAGAAATTGGGAAGTCTATGAGTGAGGAATTAGGTGTTTATAAGTGAGGAATGTGAAACTTGAGAAATTGGGAAGTCTATGAGTGATGAATCAAGAAGCCCATGAGTAGGGAAGTCTAATGAGGAAGCACTACAGGCATTGGGTTAGTGCTAACTCTTCCGAGTTGACTCAGTAGACAAAATCGCTAATTTGGTATTCATCCTCTTCATCTTAGCAGTGCAGTATAGTATTGGAATGGAGCTGTCATCGAGTCTCCCTATTAGGAAACGTACGAAAGAGTTGAGCGTCCACAAAATCCAAATAAAGCTCCATAATTAGTGGCCTTTGACGACGAGGAACTTCTCAAATAACTTACCGTCGACGAAATAGATTTATGTTATTGATTCCTCCGAGACACGTCAAGGATGCAACGCTCTTCTTCCGAAGATCGCGTGCCCCAAACTTATTCGACTCGAAGGGTCGCCTGATTCCTATTTTGAAAGAAAAGTCTTCATAAACCACATAATTACAACTCACGTCGACCCGATAATTGAAGGGTTGCGATCTAAAGTAGTTAATTCCCCGATCGGGGTTTGGATTTCTCGCTTATGACGGTTCCGGGAATATGGATGGAGCACGTTTTGGCAGTTAAGACCTACTTTAAGGACCTTGCCGCTAGTAAAATCAAAAACGATGATTTATGACTCTGTCGGTTGCTGTTTTCGATTGACCCGTGGATAATTGACATAATGTCGACAGTAGTAAAATTATTGGGGGAATATCCACAAAATTCATAGCGAATTATCACCTCGTTGTTCGTGACGTAACGAAACTTTCGAAATGTCTTTTATAATTACTTATTTTGATTTGTTATTCGTTGAGAAGAAGTTTCGGTCTGGGAAACTTTTGCGCAACCTCCCTCTCACAATTTGACTCCACTTCGAGGCGTGGAGATTCCAACTTTGCCAAGTCTTTAACGGCCATAGTTGTGCCTCGCTATTCTGCAACCCGATAGGACACGTGGGTTATATAGCCAAAAAATTTATTAAAAAGACATTTTTGGCAGTTTTATCGCAATTACGTTGTGTTTGGTATTGTTTCCCAGGTCTTTGTCGAGTCTGACTATATCAATTAACGAACTTTTAGTGTTTCGGAACCTTAATCATTGAATTCTTCACACTGACGCCACCAGTCAACGTACAAAGAGGTGATGGCAAATGGGAGAAGTGCGAGGGTACCTATGCCAAAGGTGTTAACTTTCCAGAGAGCGATCTCGAGAGGCCCCTTAGCCTGAAGAGAGGGTATGTTCTCTGGACACTGCTAAGATACCACCTGACCAAGAGTTGAAAGTTAGATCCGCACAGCTACAGCTGCCCAGTTCCTGCGACACGAGGCTGGAGTCAGTATAGCATGTACTGCGTATTTACGAGATGTTTATTATTATGCCAGGGGCCGTGTGTGCTGCAGTGTGCGTAGGTTGTTGAGATCCTCAAGGTTGTCAAATGTTTCGCGCTAGAATGGCCGGGATTTATAGGCGAACCTCGCATCAGGGAACGCCAGCTCCATGGGATCTGAGAGGACATGAGGCTGCTCACGCCAAACGGACAGAACGTTATTGGACACTGTCCCCGCCAGGCTAACATCCGGCTAAGATTGGTAAGTTAGCGGTACAGAGCTGCAGAACCTGCGCGATGGAGTTAGAGTCAGAACGGCATGTACTGCGTGCACGTGATTGACTGGCTGCAACCCTCCTCAGAGTGCTGGAGGGGAGTCTCCCCTGCAGCCGGATGAGGTTTCAGGGATGGAACTCAAAGTTGTCTTGGGGAATTTCCTGCGGGTCGTATCGAGAGGACATGAGGCTGCTCATGCTAAACAGACAGTACGTTATTGGACACTGTCCCCCGAGGCCAAGGTGCACCTAAAATTGGTGAGTTAGCGGTACAGACCTGCAGATCCTGCGTGACGGGGTTGCAGTCAGAATGGCGTGTACAGCATGCGACGTTCTCAGAGTGCTGAAGGTGTCTCCCATGCAGACACCCCCAGCACTCTGGATGAGGTTTTAGAGATGGAACTCAAAGTTGTCTTGGAGAATTTCCTGGGGGTCGTATCGAGAGAACATGAGGCTGCTCGCGCTAAACGGACGGTACGTTATTGGACACTATCCCCCGAGGCCAAGGTGCACCTAAGACTGGTGAGTTAGGGGTACAGACCAGCAGATCCTGCGTGACGGGGTTGGAGTCAGAATGGCGTGTACAGCATGCGACGTTCTCAGAGTGCTGAAGGTGTCTCCCTTGCAGACACCTCCAGCACTCTGGATGAGGTTTCAGAGATGGAACTCAAAGTTGTCTTGGAGAATTTCGGGCACATCACCAACCTGGGGGTCGTATGGAGAGGACATGAGGCTGCTCGCGCTAAACGAATAGTAGAATAGTACGTTATTGGACACTGTCCTCCGAGGCCAAGGTGCACCTAAGACTGGTGAGTTAGGGGTACAGACCAGCAGATCCTGCGTGATGGGGTTGCAGTCAGAATGGTGTGTATGGCATGGGACGTCCTCAGAGTGCTGAAGGTGTCTACCTTGCAGACACCTCCAGCACTCCGGATGAGGTTTCAGGGATGGAACTCAAAGTCTTGGATTTCAAGGTAGTGTGAGAATTTTTGGCACGTCACGTGTGGGGGCTGTATTGAGAGGACATGAGGCTGCTCATGGACGCTTCCCAATAAACCCATTTCAAGCCGCAGAGGGGGATTTGTTTCGGTTGACGCCAATGCAGGGAACCCTGATGAAAGTAACAAAAAATTTAAAATTTCCGTTCTAGGTTTTTGTTGAAACTGTGGATTCAGGTGATACCCTCACTGCAGCCACAAACCGGCCTATTGTAAGGGCGTCCAAGATCCTCAGACCATGGCCCCCTTGCACCACTGCCAGGCCCCGCGACACTGGTCTTACTTCGTGTGATGTCACCTATGCGCCCCCACCAAAACGGAGGATATCCGCAAGTTCTCCATTCGACACCTCTTCTGGCTGAAGAAAGGGCCTCCAAACACACAATGGCGCGATGCCTCGAGTCCATCGCATACACACAGCACATGCTCTACCGTCTCTAGCCCTACCTCGCAGAACATGCATATCTGTACCTCGCACTTGCCAATATTTGCAAGGTGGTACAGTGACCTGTGAACAGGCCACATATGATCCTCATATCCTTCCTCCCCAGTGCAATCCCCTCCTTGGCCCTCCTTTTGGAGAGTCGGATGAAGAATTTTGACTGTCTAAGGCTGGGCATCCGTTCTAGGTTACTTCCCTTCCCCATTCCCCCCACCTTCCCCTGCCAGCTCACTTTTTCTCCGTCTCAGAACAATAAACAAAACAAATAAGAACGAACGAAAACTGATTCAGCTGTACTTCCCAAAAGTTGACTGCCCATTCCATCTGTGGGTCGAGATCTCACAGCTTCCTCTAAGAGAAAATAACTATTTTGGCGTGATAAAACAATGAGGATGAAGAATAACAGTTGAGTACTTGAACCAAGAAATAAATTACGTCACCATGTGCCCTTGTCCTCATGGTACATCAATTAACTGGAACATCACGTACGTTTATAGTGCAACATAACTCTTATTTTATTAAATAACGTGTTTCTAATACAACTCTCTTTTTTCATTGGGTCAGGAGGAAATAGGGTGAAGAGAGGATACGGAAATTCTGGAGCGACGGCTGGTTCGTTCGCCTCGTCATCTTCAAGCTCATCGTCAGGTGCCGTTGGCGGAGGTAAGCCCCTTAAAATCGACGTAAATTGTATACGTGACACGAAGCTACTTGTAGTTTTAAAACAGTGATATCATTATATGCGAAGGGGTGTCACGTGATCGCACTGCTCTCATTTTGTCTCCCTTGGGAAGTTGTTGAGAAATTGAGTTACAGTTAACAACAACAAAAAAAACCAGTGTGAGCACCTCCTCGGCCCTCCCTCTGGAGAGTCGGATGAAGAGGTTTGATTGTCTAAGGCCAGGCAGCCCATTGGCAGGGGTTGCCATGCACCAATCCCCCCATTAGGCTGACGGGGATCTGCGCCGCTCCCTTCTTCGTCAGCCCATCGTTCGTTTCCCCGTTGCCCGAGCACCCAACACAGTGTTACGCTGTTGTCCTCGACCAGGGCGTTCAGTCCCGCCAGACACTCCCACACCCGCCGCGACGTAAGACTATACGAGGCCAGGTGGCCTGACTGTCCACCATACTGTAGGTCTGTCGCTTCAGTCCCATCTGCAGCATCCACTGCACACCACTGACTGGAACATCCTGGCCAGCGATTCCAATAGGATCGCTGCTCTACTTCTCAGCCCAAAGACACCTGCCGCGGCCACGCCACTCTGCACCGAGCCGTCAGTGTAATATACCAGGGCACCAGCTTCAAAGTGAGAACTTCCCCTTCCCCTCTGGATCGTGGATGAGCCCATGCCAAAAATATCTGGTGCGTTGCAACACACAACTTTCCTTAGCTCTACGACAATTCACTTCGTACATGGCTAATTCTATTTAATCAATTCATTTATCACTCAGTTAATTTGAACTTGGTCAAACAACGCTTTACGGCAGCAGAAAGCGGTAGCGCTTACAGTTCCGGAACTTATTGCGCTGCTCGTACTCATTGCATGACCATTATTGAGCAATTGGTACACAGATAATTAATGAGGCTGTAAACACGATCTTTTAAAAAAAGGATAGTAATCACTTTTGCAGAGTTATTGGAAAATAACTGTTAGAACTGGTAGTAAGTGAAACGGCAGTAGTTGAAATTCAGGAATTTCTGGAGTGAGCCCCATGTACCTCATGACCGTTTTTAAACATTCACCCTTTAGGTATTGGATTGGACTACAATACCAATTTTTTTTAACATTCTACAAGAATTCCAGCGGAGTTTATAAGGAAAAAACTGCGCGGAAAACGCTTTTGGTCGAAAATTTTGATAATTTATTGTGCTGCTCTCGTCATTTTCCCACGAATGAGAATTTTATAGTATCATTGCCTTATTGAGAGCTATCAATATAAAAAATGTAATTAAAATCGTTAGAGCCGTTTTTGAGAAAAAAATATTTGGTGTTTTGATCACTATGATAACTATAGTTAACCTTCGGTGGATTTTGTTCATACCCTTATTTTGGCGTCCCATGTTAACCTGCGGGCGAGATATGAAGTTTGAGCTGATTTGGTACGGTGGTTTTCTCTAAAAATCGTTCACAGACACACATACACACAAACACACACAGACACACAGACCATTTGCCCAAATAGTGTTTTTCGGACTCAGGAGGGTCTGAAACGTAGAGATCTGAAGAAAACTCAAAATTTTTTTTTCAGCCGATTACATAACTTTCCTTTCTACTTCGTAGAGCCAAGGAAAGTAAAAACACTCTTCTGGACACACTTCGGGTTTTATTTCTGTTAAATGGACTGTCAAAGGGATATTTATTGAAAACGGTACGTCTGTATCGACTATTTAAAGAACATCTCGTGAGTTCTGTGAAAATCGTTGAAGCCTGCCGAGGAAAGTAAAAATTGCGTCGGAAGTTTCAAGATTTGTTCTTGTTTGTTCCATTGGCGTAATCTTGAAAGCGAACGCGAGCAATAATTTTAATCAGCGTCTAGCCGAGCGTTAATTGCGATTAATACTGACGTTTGACGACTGACACGAGCTCCTCGAATAGAAAAGGTCAAAACGTCCATTTCCTGCTCGATCAGTGACGATTGAGGGAGGACCTGCGGTCAGCAGAATCTGTATCTCGTCCTCACCGTCTTCGATCTTATCGAACTCCGCTCGGTCGAAACAAATATTTCCTCATTTACCTATCATTTCCTTGAAATATCGTTAGGGATTAACGAAGGTTAAATTTAGGAACGTCGTCATTTGGCCTCTGTCAGACCGAAGGTCGTTCTCAAAGTCGGGTCACGATCTCGCCGCCCGTGATTCTTAAGCGATCGTTTTGTCCAATTATCGAAAAACGGGAAAATGTACAGAACTCCGAATCGTCGAGTTGTTGGTCTAGTCCTTTGTTACGAAAACCCTTCATGAGTACCCGTAATGTTGGTAATTAAATCCCAACCAATGGATAACCAGTTGTCATATGGATGTGGAGCAAGAGCCTAGTCGGACTTCCATTTTCAACTTTAGCCTTTGAAGTTCCAGGGGAGGTTCCGATGTTTTATTTTTTCTCAAAGATGGCTAACTCAACGATAAAATGATCATCCACGGAGATATGACGATAGCGGCGCAATGAATTATCAATAATTTCGACGAAAAGCGTGTTTAGTTAAGTTTTTCGGTTCCCCGGTGTCAATAATGTTTACTGGATGGGCGTGAAAGGATCGATGGAAAGGTGAGGATGGACCATTCGACCAGACTCGGTTCATCTATTGTGCGTGGGCCATCTCCGTCACTGGTCGAGAGGACTGTGGTGGGGGGGATATGCCAGGAGAGAATGCATCAGACTGTCTGGAACGCTGTGGGAGAGGCACTTCAGAAGTGCAACGCAGTTCCTGACCGGTGGGGAGGCGGTTGCCCCTAGGCCTCTTCTGTGTCCCATAGCAACCCTTCAGCACTTCACTGTCCTTACCATTTGTTTCTGCTCTTTCCATCCTCTACCCCTTCTGGCACGCCTGGGAACAGCAGGCCACTCCTGCCCTCCTGGCATTAGTCATACCTCTTGGTAAGTCCAGGCTGGACCTCGTGGCGGAGCCAGGTTTGGGTTGGCTGAGACTAGGTTATTTATTTTTGTTTTCCATAGTGATAGGGCAGGGGTAGAGTTAAGGCACACAGTTCGTCGGGCTAGGCACTCTGCTCCCTCTTCTTGTGTCTTGGACTTTTCCCATTTTCGCCTGAACTATTCGGACGTCCGACCAGGTGAACTGGAGATCCCTGGGCCTGATCTGGCCTGGGCAGGTTTGGCAGAACCGGTGCTTCGTGTCCTGACTCACCCTAGAGCTACCTGTGTAGAAGCTAAATAGAAGTTATAACACATAACACAAACACAAAGGTGTTCAGAAGGAGGAGTACTTGGATATTCCTCCCCCTTCCACCCAGCATCCTTAACCTACCCATAACCTATATCACAGCCTAGTACTAATCCTATACACAAATAAAGACACTCATCTATCTCTGATTATACCCGGGCCAGGACCCCACCTGTTGGGCTATTTTCTGCAAATCTCTCTATCATGCAACCGCCGTTTTGCTGATCCACTAGCCTATATAGTGGCTAGACCCCCGCAGCATTGTCCACTCGTCGGAATACAGGCTACAGTCCTTCAGGATGTGGTCAGCGGTTTCAGTTTGATTTCCGCATGGGCACCTTGGGGAGCTTCTCCTCCTGAATTCATATATCTTGGCATTAAAGCTTCCGTGCCCGCTATACAGTTGGATTGAGTGGTATCCCGGGCTGATTTGTGCACTCCTGGCCCTGTCGTATCTCCCCGACATCCCATTTAGTCTGCCACTCATCCATTAACCACTCCATTATCGCTTCCTGCTTGGCCTTGTTCCATCCACCAATGCCATTCGTCCGGCTAGCCGTCCATCGATGGGGACCGTCACTCTGTCCGGCTCTGTACTCATTACCCTTGCTACCTGTGCATCCAGGCGTAAATTCAAAGGTGGGCAGTTGGCTATCACCTTTAACGCTGCTGGGGAGGCTGTTCGGTACGGTCTTGTGACCCCTACCAGAATGGCCCTCTGGGCGCTAATAATCTTCGTCCTGACGCTTTGCGAAAGGCGAAGCTACCAGTTGGATGCACCATATGTGACCGTCGGCAGAAACACTGTGTCGTAATATAGCTTCCTGACCTGCAACCAGAAAGACGCCTATGGAACAGCTGTGGATCTAAACCCCAGGACGACACAGGCTCTCTGGGGTGTGAATAAGTGGCTCTGGGACTCCAACGGTTTTTCAAGCAAAGATTTATGCTATCATTGCTGACTGGGCTGAAGTTAGCTACATATTTACAATCAAAACTTTGGCCATTTGCGGTTATGGATGCGTGACACATTTTCATTTTTATCTCTGTTCAATGGACTGTCAGAGGAACATTTATTGGGAACAATATGTAGGTATTAACTATTCGGATACATCTTGAAAGTTTGGTTATATTCGTTGAAGCCGTTTTGCCAAAAAGCGTAAAAACCTATTTTTGCTTCAAAGGCCTATATCTCTGTTCACCGTGTTTTCATGGAGATATGTATAGAGAAGAAAGGTTAGGTATTGATTAGTAGAAGATAATTTGAAAGTTTAATCAAAATCGTTAGAGTCGTTTTCGAGAAAAATGCGAAAAACCTTAGTTTTTGGTACATTTTCGTCCTCCACCCCCCCCCCTTCCCATCGACCGTGTGACGTACTTGCGGAATTGTGTCCCAATTCCGGCGTACAGAACACTCGTGAAGACCGTGTCTGGGCCCAAAAGAACAGAATAAATCAAATACGC
Organism: Pachypeltis micranthus; assembly: GCA_020466155.1. Taxonomy (NCBI): domain Eukaryota; kingdom Metazoa; phylum Arthropoda; class Insecta; order Hemiptera; family Miridae; genus Pachypeltis; species Pachypeltis micranthus. The sequence continues at coordinate 10,064,495 of CM035782.1, read as the reverse complement.
TCAATAATGCTCACTCGGTCAAATAAATAAAATAATAACTCTCAAGAAGGTAATGGGAAATGAAATTATAAAGCAATTAAGACCCACTTGAATTTAATCGGCAAAACTCGAAATGAATGAAACGAAACGAACTCCTTTTAAAATGAAATAAATAACCTATGCTCGGATTGTTTTAAATGACAATAAAAGGGACAATGGGGAAAATGAAACACAAAGCTCTGATCGCTTACCTTACTTCACAAACCAAAAGGGGAAATTAAACACTGACTTTCAGGGAAACCGTTTCGCTTGAGGCGCCGCCAGCCGTTATAATAACCGACTGGCTCCTCTTGCTAATATAAACAGTGGCGGGCTGCACGGGTGACGGTCAGTGTTGCCACCTCGCGCAGTCCGCCGCGAAAACCATTACAACCGAAATCATCCATAACCTTATTTTGGTGTCTACAAAAAATAACGAACAAAACAAAAAAAGAACCAGCTCATTCGGAGGAGCCGTTCTCCCGCAAATCGAACTACACACACACACACACCACGCACCGAAATTAGGTTTTTTAGACTCAGTAGGCCTCAAAACGTAAAGATCTGAAGAAAACCCAATTTTTTTTTTTGACCCGATTACTATACTTTCCTTCCCTTCGGGTAGCGGAAAGTAAAAATAGAAATGAAATGAAATGAACTCCTTTTGGAATGAAACGAATAACCTCGGATTGTAGTAAATGACAAATAAAGGGGCAATGGGGAAATTGAAACACCAAGCTCTGATCGCTTACCTTAATTCACAAAATATAAAAGGGGCCTTCAATACTTATTCACTGGCTTAAAAATGTGATAAATTCGTGAGCGATGCTGGCAGCCATTCTGCCAAAAATGTGGCTCCTCCGCTTTTATAAACAGCGGCGAACTACACGGGTGGCGGCAACAGGGTTGCCACCATCGACAGCCCGCCGAAAAGGAGGTGGACAAGGTGGAGGAAAGTTGTGCGTTGCTACTAATCATACGTTTATTCTTGTTTGCATTTCGCTTGATGAGAACTTACTTAAAAAGCCTGGACCTTGGCACTTTTGATGGATGTTGGCAATTTTGTGTTGGAATGGTTCTGCGAAGTTCGTGCGCGGGGACGACTGTTGGATTAGGGTTTAAATAATGCATTGTGCCACCAACAGCGTATTTGATTATTTAGTAAATAACGTTTGTGCACGTTTAAAATGGCTGTTTGACGATGCGGTTTGCCTTCGAATTATTAATCGGATGTTTTTATGTTTTTTGTTTTTTTTTTTATTCTGGTGGCGGTTCAATTAACTGTTGATGTGGAAAAAGCTGGTGGTATAGCTTGTGCCTTCATAGGACATTCCGGCTCTGGAGGAGGTGGCGGATCGAGACCTAACAACGGACCTTACGCGAATGGCGGAGGTGGAGGAAATTACTTCAACGGAGCTTCAGCTCCTTCTTCATCGACCGGATCGTCTTCTGCAATATCATCCAGCAGCTCGGGGAGCTATGCCGGTGGAGGTGCTAACGGCGGAGGATACGGGCAAAACGGTTATGCCGATTCCAACACTAATTCCATCCCTTACGGCAACGGGAATCAACCTTACGGAAGCAACTATGCTAGCAATTACCCTGGCTCGGCCGGAGGAAACTACTATGGAAATGGAGGCGGAGGAGGAGGAAATCTTCCTTTCAATTTACCACAAGGCTGTTTTTCAGGATTTCCAAACTTTGACCAAGACCCATATCAAATCCACCAGCAAATCATGAACAACATTCAGAGAATACACGAAGAAAATTTGAGATTCGGAAGCAGCATTGCCAACGGCCAGCCTCAGTAAGTACACAATTTTCAACGATTGACTTCAGCAAGTATTTTATTTCAACGCGCAATTACGACGCTCGAATGCTTTCGGTAGTAACTCGTGTAAATTATGCATGAACATTGTTATTTGGCTGAGCACAAAACTTGTAAACACGTTTGTCCCATAGTTTACTAAAGCAGGTCCAAAGGAATGGACGAATAGGTCAGAAACAAGGAAACACGGGGCCGCTTTACTTGCATTAAAAACTTTGATCGTGAAACCTGCTGCTGGTTCATGCGGTACAGGGTCGATCGTAAATAGTAATTGTCACCAGATAGGAATGTATATGCGGGGAACACTAAAACAAACATAGTAAAAAAAAACGAGGACTTCAATTCGCCCAATTTGCGTTAATTCATTCTGAGGGAGCGGGATACGCAAGAAAACGAGCGGTGCGCAGCAATATCTTCGTTCAACACATTCCTACAGGAACATTTATGGAGAACAAAATGTAGGGACTAGTTAGCTGAGAGTACTCCGAAAGTTTGATCGAAATCGACTGAGCCGTTTTTGAGAAAATTAGAATACCCATAAATTAATATTCGACAAATCTCCTTTTCTGAGTTAACTTGGCTTATATCTCCGTTCAACATATATATACAGAAATAATTATCGAGAACGAAATGTTGGTATGGATGACTAAAAGACACTCCATTAGGATTTATCACATCTGGTGAAGGAGTTACACTGGAATTTACGGAAATGTTCGAAAAAACGTTATTTTCGAGACATTTTTATTTTTATCTCTGCTCAATGGACTTTCAGGGGAACATTTATAGAGAGCAATATGTAGGTATTAACTATTTGAAAACATCCTGTGAGTTTGGTGAAAATCGTTGGAGTCGTATTGCCAAAAAGCGTAAAAAACCTATTTTTGCTTCATAGACCTATATCTCCGTTCGCCGTATTTTCATGGAGATATGTATGGAGAAGAAAAGTTAGGTATTGATTAGTAGAAGATAATTAGAAAGTTTAATCAAAATCATTGGAGCCGTTTTCGAGGAAAATGCGAAAAACCCTAGTTTTTGGTACATTTTCGTCCCTCACTCCCCCTTCCTGAAGAAAACCCAATTTTATTTGCACGATTACAATACCTTTTTTTCCCTTTGGGTAACGGAAAATAATATAAAAGCGGGTATAATGTTCGGTGTCAGGCGCGACAGAGAGTAGTGTACCGGAATTTATTGAGAAGCGGAGTCAAAGGCGTGCTAGTAATTGCGAAGTTTATGTGAGTAACACAGTTGAGGAATAAGTAGAAGGGGTTGAGAGTTGAGGAGGGGCGCGGTTGATTGTCCGTTCAGTGGATGGATTGACAATAAATAGACATGTGGATTATGTGATAGGGAAAGGAAGGCAGAAGTTCTATGGGGTAGTAAGATTGGCTAGAGAAGCATGGGGAGTAGGCAAGGAGGCCCTGCGCACAATTTATAGGGGGATGTATGTGGCAGTCATCGCGTACGCAGCTGGAGCTTGGTGGGACAAACTAAATGCCCACACGAGGAGGAGACTGGTGGGTGGCCAACGTAAGATGTTGATAAAAATGGTAAAGGCCTACCGAACAGTCTCCTCTGATGCCCTGTGTGTCGTTGCCGGGGAGCCGCCCATGGACCTCGAAGTTAAGAGAAGATGGGCGGGCTACCGGCTAAGAGCACAGGGACGTGTGATGTGGAGTGGCAGGGAAGTCGAAGGTAGAAAAAGGAGTTGTCGATGAGTGGCAGGAAAGATGGAGCTCCAGCGAGAAGGGTAGATGGACGTACGCGTGGCTGCCACAGGTTCGAGACAGAATTGAGTCCCACTGGCTGGGTTTTGGTTTTTACACCTCCCAGCTAGTCACCGGTCACGGAGACTTTCGGGAAAAGCTCCGTGGGTTTTCACTGGTGGCGGAAGGGCTGTGCGAGTGTGGTGGGCTCGACACAGTGGAGCACGTGGTGTTCCACTGTGTAAGCTATGAAAACGAGCGGAATAGGGCGAGAAATGAGTTAACGAGCACAGGAAGCCAGTGGGACATGAACATGATTAGGAACCAGGAGAGTTTTGTTTGGTGGAAGTGGTATGCGGAAACGGTATTGAAGGCTAGGGAAGAAATGAGATTGGGTAACGTGCGCAGGGCCTTAGGAGTAGGAGTAGGTGTATAAAGTCTGTGTTTGTGTTTGTGTTTGTGTGTGGTTCTGAGTGGGCGGTGCCAGGGATGGTCGAATATCAAGTAGCCCATCCCTGGACCGTCGGTATGTCTGTATTTAAGGGCTGAAAGTAAATATGAGTGAATGAGTGTGAATGTTTGTGTTTGTGTTTGTGTATATGTACGATAGGTGTCGTTAGAGTAGGTTAGTTAGGCATAGGGATGGATCCAGGGGGGATGAATATCGAGTAGTCCGCCCCTGGACCATCGGGAAATGTATGAATGTATTTAAGGGCTGTATGGATGTGTGAATGTGTTAGTTAGGTTAGTGTGAGTTGGGTGGGAGCGCGGGCGAGGGCGGCCGAATATAGAGTAGTCCGCCCTCGCCACTGCGGAACGGGGATCGCAGCTCAGGCCGTAAAAGACGGCCTGACACCCTTCTCCATGGCTGGTGCGGGGGCAAGTCCAATCCCCGTACCCCCATGGAGATAAAGCGTAGGTGCCGGTAGAACGCCTCTTGGCAATTCCGGCGCCGGGGCCTGCCACCCATTCAGGTCCTTAGGCTGCTCAAGGTGCAGCCAAATAAAATGGGTACCGCGGGGGCTTCTGCCCGCGGCCGGCAGCGTGGAGCCTTCAAAAGCGTGACGCTGTCGGCCGGGTTTGGTCTCGCGGGGACCGTGGTCTCGCTGGAATTCCCCCCCCTAAAGAAAGATAGGTGCTGGCTGGAGAGGGGTAAAGGCCCGAAGGCTAGGAACCCTCTCCAACGCCACGGGCAATGCCCCAAGCACGGCATATCAATGTCCGTTCAGTGGATGATTGTAATTTATATGGGTGTTAGGTGGGGTGAATGGGAGATGGGTGGGAGTGGGGGCTAGGAGGGAATCCAAACCCCCTTAGGGGACGGAAAACTGGATTGCGGGGCCTGTTCCCCCCCCCCTTCCAGCGGCTGGGCGCGGCTGGTCGGGGGGGGGGGGGGTGAGCCCTAGCGTACCAGGGTCCTGGGGTCCTTCGGCAAGGAGGAGCAAGTCCAAACCCCCCCCCCCCAAGGCGGAGGTCCCCAAAGCCGTAAGACTGGACTTATGTCTGGGCGGGCTAGCAACCATTCTAGCCTCAAGGGATATTTTTCCCAAAATGGTACTGCGGGGGTGCACAGCCCGCAGCGCAAGCCGGTGCACCATGGGAAGGTGGATGCTCTGCTGGCATCTGGGGTGAGACGGGGAAACCCGTCGATCCCTAGTACCCATTTATGGGATCTGGAAGATATCGCAGTGGTCGTGGGTTCGCTGGAGGTAGTCCCTCTCCCAACTTCCCCTTTTTCTTTTTGCCCGATGGGGTGGAGGGAGGTTAGAGCCGATGAGGCTGGTACTCCCTCCACACACCCCGCATATCGGATCGTAAATGTCCATTCAGTGGGAATTCAGGACTGGGTCAGGTTGTTTTTCCGGACGTGCGCAAGGAGGGAAAATCTTCAAAAAGAGTCGTCATGACCCAGACAAAAAGGGGAAGTGGGGTTGGATGAGGGAGCAGGGCCTGGGGACGATGTCAGGAAAGTTGATGGCATAACGCGCGATAGGTAAGGTGTGACTTGAAACGTAGGTACTGAAGGTCGTGGCAGCCTCCTCTATGGGACGGGAGTTTCTTCGAGGAACTGGGGAGTTTCTGATGTACCGAGGGCGCTGGAAAGCGCTTTGGAGGCCCTCACGCGCACTCTTTTCGGCCTATGGAGAGAGAGAAAGCTGGGTAGACCGAACTTTGACGGGTAAGCGCCGGAAGAACACAATCTTAAGAAAATCATCTTGAATTTGACTGACCGCCAATGAACGCATCTTCGAAATAACTGCGAGAGCTTCCCGACTTTGCGGCCTTCTGAAATGTCAAATTCAGCCTTCCAAATGGTGTTGCAGAGAGAGGGTTCCTACAGAAAATCGGAGGTCAACTCGGCCACATCACTATCCCGGGAAGCTAATACATAGTTATATCTAATGATTTCTGAACATACCGAGGAATTGGCAAACTAAGCGTCGACTTACATTCTCCAAAATCTTCACGTTACGGCACCAGAGAGGAGAAATCTTTATTGATAGTCTAGCAACATGCACTGTGCTGTTTATACTCGAACAAGTCGAAGAACCTAATTGCGATGCCGAATCTGCCATTGTAGGCAGTTGTAGAAAAAAGAGAACGCGAAAGTAGAATGCCGTCGACGGAAAAACGCGTAATTTACGCGAAAAGTTGTAAAAACGGCACGAAAAACTTCGCGGAATGATCGCCGAGAGGAGGTAAAAACGCGCGGTCCGTAAGTAGGTAAATATATCAAAACTAAGATTTTCACACGGTCAATAGTATGGTTGCTATACGTGAACCGGTTTAAATAATTACTACGACTCTTGAGAAACTTGTAAATGAACGATTATTTATTGTTAAATTGTAAGAGCAGATAACAGAGAACCACGTAAGAACGAATAGCTGGGAAAGGGACGATCTATTAGTCAGCTGACAACCAGGCGTTTTCATCCATTGCTTAAAAGTCGTGTACAGCGTACATACAAATGCTCCTAATGCTGCCACACATCTTCGTCTGTTGGGAGGTCATTTCAACCATGGTGAGGCTCCCAGTTACTGTCCAATGCATTTCAGCTGATTTGGATATCAAATTTTGTTTTCTAAACTTCGAAGATCCGAAGAAAACAAAATTGAGCGTATACGCCACTTTTTGTTGTACTTGATAGCGCCAACGAAAGTAAGGAGCTGAATATACTAATGCAGGGCCAACGTACAAGCTTTAAATGTAACGTCTCTACGTTCATCAGTGTTCAATGGCCAAGGCAGCACGAGAACAACAAATAACGTCTCTTGAAGAGCGTACAATAATTTAACGAGGAGTCCCGGTAAACGAAACTTGGGTTTTAGCGGCCGACGGCGGCTTAGAAGTATAGCGTTGGTTATTTCGTTCTTCGTAATTTGCATGACAATTATCTACACGACGCGATATAATGGTCGTGAGAGGAAGAGCATCGGAGAGCTCTTGAGGAGAGGGCAGATGAGGGAATCTGCAAGGTCGCCGCTTAACCCCTTCGTCCGGGTAATATTTCGACGTAATTCGAGATTATTCTAAAACCCGCGACTTGTTTTAGGTATTAATGAAAAATGAACGGCGGTAGTTTCACTCAGATTTGAACATTTTCGTGACTTCCATAGTAACTGCTTCACTGGATTTGATACAGGTCTGTTTCCTTATTTGATGACTGTTCCTAAACCCTCGACGAGGGTTATATCAGTCAAGGAAGTTACGGTTTCGCTAATATGCATGTTTTGAGCAGGATAGACTTAAATGAACACGGTTTAAAGAAGCACAAAACGTGTAATTGGAGAGTTGAAGTTACAAGGTTCGAACACTTGAATGTACAGAGGAGAAGTGAGTTAACATAATATAAATTAAAATCGTTCTGAGTGCGATGACAGGGAGGGGGGCCGTCGCTCTGGAAGGGGTACAAATTCTTCCGATTGGTTGGTTTCGTGTGTGGATGGTTGTGACCAGTGGAGGGGTGACTGGATGGGGACAGTAAGTATTTGAGAAATGCAAGCTCGTTAGTCGGGGGCTCTATTATGTTTGTGGTATTGGGATCTGAAGCCTATTGTTGTGAAGTGACAAGTAGGAACGGTAATCCCAGGGTTGGGGAATTTTGAGGAGCTTGAGAAACTAATTGGGGAACTCCAAGCGTTTAGAGGCGGGGAACTCCAAGCGTTTAGAGGCGGACGACTCGCAGGTATAAGGATTATCGGATCCAAACGGGGAATTGTTGAGATGTTGGGAAAAACTTAGGTCAATGTATTTTGAGACTTGCTCAAAACAATGCAAGAAATCGGCCTCTGCAGCATCCACCGAACTCAGATCTGCAGAGGTACAGCAGGTATTTGGTCGTTAGCCAGTCTGAGAGTGACCACCTGAGGAATCCCGTACCGTCGTCGGGGAGGAGTTCTTAATCTGGTTTCCCACCTGATCTAACTACTTACTTGGGTGGCAAGATTCAAAAGGACAGCTCAACTATGAACACGTTTCTTAGCCATCACCTTCTTCGAGAAATCTGCAAAATGGTTATAGGCTTGCTTTGTAGCAGTCAATGCTGCTAAGTTCTTTTTGCCCCCCCCAACAACCGTCGCCGTCGTGTTGTAGAAACTACAGTGGAGCAGCACATGGTTTCTTGTTTCCTCCGCACTGGAGGCGCAAGACGTGCATGACGGAGAGTCTTTGAGAGAAAAGAAGTGGAGCCACGCATTGAAGTCACCATGTCCTGTGAGGAACTGACTCGTCCTGTGGTCTGGCTCACTCCATTTTCTTGAAAGACGTTCACGGATGTTGGGGAAGAACTCATACGTATCACGTCCCTTTGACGAGGATTCCCACCTCGCTTGCGATTTCTTTAACGCCCATTTGTCTATAGTGGCAAGTTTTCGTTCTGTGGTGAGATCCGCTTGGAGTATAGCCCAAAGCAGGGGAAGCTCCCGTTTCACTCTCCACTTGTCAACCATGCACTCAACGGCCAAATCAACTGGTAACTGACCAGTGATCAACTGGAGTGCTTCTGTTGATACAGTCTTATAGTCCTTGGTGATCCACAGGAGCACGGCTCTCTGGGATTGGGCCAATACTCTCTTTAGATTGACTGTTAGTTTGCTACCCCAGACAACGGGGCAGTAGCCAATCACACCTAGATAGATGGCCTTATACATGAGGATAGTGTCGTGGTAACACACACCCCAAGTGGCCTTAGTGATGGCAAGCAGTGAGGCAAACCTTGCAATGGTAGTGCCTTTAAGGGACTGGAGGTGTTGAAGCCCCACCTCTCACCTATATTCACTCCTAAATACTTGACGTGCTTTTCAAGAAGGAGCCTGCGGCCGCCAAAGCGTATTGAGGGATTTCAAGAGGATTAGCTGGGTTTTTTCCTCTGCCACCTGCATCTTGACATACTCGCACCATTGGGTGAGGGTGCGGAGCATGTGAATCTGCGGAGATCAGCACAGTCAAGTCAACCACATAGGCGTTCGACTCGCAGTCAGTCTCCTTTAGCCTCCTGAGAAGACCTTCGAAGAAGGCATTTCAGAGAACTGGTCCAAGGACCGAGCCCTGTGGGCACCCCTTCTCAATCTTTCTCTGAACGGAGACATGCCTGCATTCGATCGTAGCAGTTCTGTCTGTCAGGTAACTTCTGACGAGTGGGGGATTCCCCTACCTTTAAGCTCATTAAGGAGCGCTGGCCACCAAAGGTTGTCAAACGCTCCCCTGACGTCAATCAGAACTGCTACGACGTACTTCGCCGGTGCCAGCAGAGAAACACGCCGAATCTCGACAATGACATCCTGCGTGGACCTTCCTTTGGTACACCCGTATTGCCTGCCTGTGAGGTTGCGGCCAAAGACTCCTGTACCCACATTTCGTTCACAGTAATTATTTTTATATGTATCTGTCGAACGGAGATATAAGCCATGAAAGCACGGAAAACGAGATTTGTCGAATATTACGAGTATTTTACAGGTTTTCCAATTTTCTGAAAAAAAGCTCTTATTTCAATCAAACCTACGGCACACACTTAACTAACTAGTCCCTACATTTTTTATCCATAAATGTTCCTGTAGAAATGCGTTGAACGAAGATATAGCGCGAAAAGTTTGTACGCTCTTGCGGATGTAAAGTTAACGAATTTGTTTGGTGAACCGTCTTTTGTCTGGTAGAATGACGTGAGCGCTGGGTCAGTACTCTTGACGTATGTCAGACGATGATGTATTTGCATCGAAAGCGCTAGCCCACAGCACCTTACCAACAGAAGACGGACTCGCCAAACAGGTGCATTAACTTTAAGTATGATGAAACATCGACAATTGTGGCAGTGAGTCGTCACAGGGAAACTTCCACAAAACTCATATTCAATTTTATAGATTTTTGCACGCCTTATTTTACCCGTCAGTCCTTCCTTAGGCATTCTAAAAGCGTGTCACCAAAATCTAAAGCGCAGACTGGACGTAATTAACGCATACCCCGCTATATATGTTATGTTTTGCACGTTTACGGGATTTCTCCTTCATAGCAATCTGAAGACGTCGTGAGGCACTTGGAACACGCGTATTCCACGTAACTTTTGGGGTACAACCGTTTAGGAAACTGAAATTAAGCCTACTCTCCCCTCGATGGCACTAAATAGCAGTTGGTTTCAACCTGAATAACTGCAGTGGTGGAAACTAAATACGAGAGAATTGATAATTACGCATGTAACACACGAACATAACGTAGACGACTGACTACCTGAAGGTGAAGAGCCTCTGAAATAAAATGAATAATAAGATGCAGTTTGCTAGTGAATTTGTGTTGAATACAATCACCATCCCATCACATTTCATGATTGTGGTGTTGGCGACCAGAAACATCGTTCAATCGCATATATTTGTTTAATACGAGCAAAGCTGTTGTTCGCAAAGGCTCAAAAACATTTCGGACTCTACGTCCAAATGAATTCTTTTGACGCGAGTGTTGATACGTTTTCAGAGGGAACACCGCATCGTCGTACGCCAGCGGAAACATCGGACCTAGCGGTGGCTATGGAGTCGCCGGCGTAGCACCTCCAGAACCTGACGGTCTCAACTTGCGTTTCGGCGACGTTCCTCAAAGCGGACCTCCGGTTCAATCGATATCAGGTAATAAAATGTTCTTAATTTCCTCGACCCAAATGATAAAAAACCATGTATTGTTGTATTTGACCAACAAAAATAAGTGGCGCTCGGCGTCAACTTTCCTCCATTTCAGTAAATTTCAATGCGCTGGTACGTATTCATAAATGAAAGTTTGACCGTGTGCCCAGAAGTCGCGGAGGGTCGTAGGCATGAAGTTTTTGGTTGGTGGTCGAGTAGAATTCAAACGCAAACGGAAGAAGTCTGAGAAAGAAAAGACCAAAATTATGAAGACTCGACTAAACGCATTTGGTCACAGCAAATAGGACGCCGCAGCAACCTGGTGGATTGCCCCGTCTCAACGGGACTGGCAAATAACGCGCACCATCCAACGAGACATTCTCCTGGCTGTGTTGCTGGCGTACCGCACCACCTCCCACCTCGCTCTGCAAGTACTCGCGGGCACACCCCCACTGGATCTTCTGCTCGACCTCGCCGTCTTGCAGTCCTCCACCCGATGGGGAACCTCGGACACATACAGGGGAGGGCTGGAAGGAGGCAGGAAGCCTCACACGACAACTCCTCTTAGGTCTTGAGGGGGTTTTGGATTTATGGCAAGCGCAGTGGGACGCAGGCCCCACCGCTCGCCACCTGCACACCATTATCTCATCGGTGCGGCAGCGAGTGCACATGGATTGGTGGCACCCGTCCTTTGCCGTCACGCAGCTCCTCTCTGGGCATGGCGCGTTCAACTTACGCTTCCAGTTCTTCAGACGGCAGGGTTTCAACGAGTGCCCATGCGGAACAGGGGCCAGGGAGGACGCTCACCACGTTCTCTTTGCCTGCACCCTCTACCAGAACATACACCAGAGGGCCCAGCTCCCCCTCGCTGATGAGGCCCCACAGTTCCTCGGCAGCAGGGCGGCATCGAAGAGGTTCGCAACGTCGCAGGCGTGGGCAAACCGCAGACGCGGTCTGGAAATGTGGCGACCACCCCCACCCATTGATCAGGACTGTCTCACAGCCCCACCCACTAACGTTAGAGCAGCCTTGGCGGCCCCTCCTCGAAGGAAACATATCGCAAAGCCCATTTTGAGCGCACAATGTGCCAGTAGGTGGACACTCGCCAGGCGCGTTTCACCCATTGGGGTAGGTTTAATTAATAGGACTTCAACATCGCGCATACGCACAAGACTCTAGCTACACCATTAGACTCATCGAGCGCTGCTATCAAGCGCCTACATTTAAACACGTCAAATGGGATGTTACCAGATTTCCCACAGGTGGCCGATTTTGGACAGGACCTTTTAAAAAAAAAGCTAGTAGATATTCTTCCCCTCATTTCAATTTTATGTTCTCGTCTGCGACTATGCAGTCTGAACGGAAATCCTGAGTATGTTCCTGAGTAGAGGGCCGAAGCTTGGATGACCTCTGCCGCGGCTTAATCCGTTTATCCTCGACGCACTCCTTTCTGAATGCAACAATGACATTCGTGATTTATCATTTAATTCCATGTGCCAAGTAACTATTTCATTTTAAGCCTTCATTTAAACTTCTTTTGACAATTTCTTTTCATTTACTAGTAATAATCATAATAACGGTAACGGCCGTATGAATGTACTTCAAAGCCAATAATAAAAAGGAGAAGCAAAGCTGGATAAGGGGATGTTTGACGATAAAACGACCAGAACGGACGTAGCTCAGAGAATGCCCGCTAACACACCCAGTTCATGTACCAAACACTGCGCTAGGACATGGTCAATGCTGTCAGATACTACCTGGGCACTCAAAACGACTGCAGACTAGTAGGGGCCAACAGTGTCACGCCTCAGTTCTTCTCCAGGGACAACCGAGCAATGCCACTCCACGTCCACTTCCCAGCCCTCAGTTGACAATGCATCCGCATGATGCGGCCCCCCTCAGTAGAGTTTAAAACGTAAATATTTGAAGAGCACTCAATTTTTGGTTTATTATTCATTCTGAATAATAACCCTACGTTTTCGGTCACGAAAAATTTTTCACAACCCTCCCCTCAAAATTTGATACTTTACGTTTCAAGACATGGGGATTCCAAATCTGCAATGTCCGTCCACCGACCGGGCCGTATTCTGCCATTAACGTGGTCTATAAAATCCGTTCTTTCGCACGAAAATCCCATTTGGTATCTAGTTGTGCCCGCCATCTCGGCAATCCGATCTGACGAAGCTCATGGTTGTTATGGGCAAAAAATGGTTAAAAAAAATTAACGAAACGCAGTATAATCGCAAATAAGCCGTGTTTCGTATCGTTTTCAAGGCCCCCTCGACTCGCAACGCCCTTTGGACTCGCAACGTCCTGCCAATTGCCTGGCAACTGGAAGTCCCCGTCCCAATTTCCCCGACTCTTTTTGCCCGACGGGGCGGAGGAAGGTTAAGGCCACTTCCTCCCCGCACACCCCTCCATCGGATCACAAATGCCTACAGACGTTTACGGGTGCCTGGCGCCGGGGGAATATTTAGTTTCCGTAGTTCCATTGTAGTCAGGTCATGTTTCGTATGGTTTACTAGTATTCGATGCTGAATCGAATGGGATGGGTCTCGGAGCAGTAATACTAGGTCAAGCTGTTTATGAGAATAATAAACCATTGTGTAATAATTTGCAGGGTTTTTCTTTATTTCAGCCAATTACATAACTTTACTTTTTATTTCGTAGAGTCAAATTGTGTTAAACTGTTGAAAGTGACCTCTTAATTAGTAACTAACATTAATCGACCCACTGAATGGGTGTGGTTAATTGCCCCACACACCTCCCAACGATTTAACTTCCTTTTCTTCCCTCCAGGAAACATCCCACCTCCCTCAGGCGGAACCTACGGCATATCAACGTCTTCCCAGTCGGGCAGCTCTACCATAAACGGACAAACCAAAACCTTCAAAAACTCGGAAGTGACGGTTAACGACAACGGCAAAGTCACGACGTACAAAGCTCACAGCCCTTGAAAATTGAGGAACCCCCCCCCCCACTCTCCTTCCTCGGATATAACGCGAGTGTCGAAGTGGGTATTTGACCTGAAATCCAAATTCTGAGCGCAGTAAGATATTATGTAAACTACTCAAATGGTAGAGCGTGATAATTTAATACGTATTAATGTGACAACGTATTTTATACGTAATATATTTACGTGTAATGCAGCGTGACGTGAACATCTTTATAATACAAAAAAAAAATTGACTTCAATCTTTTGTTAATGTGAAAAATAAATTATTAGCATGACAAAAATAGTATTAAACCCACCTTCTCCATCACGAAGTAAAATTATTTCTTCAATAATCATCATTGCGATGGTAAGTACATTCTTGAAAGAAGTGACACGTGGATAATAAGTACATTCTTAACGGATGTAGAAATATATTTTTGAAAGACGTAAAATGCAAGTAGTAAATGCATTCTTGAACGATCTTCAGTAAGGATAATTAAGGATAATTCTTAAGAGATGAATGTAAAGCAAGAAATGTAAGTATGATAGATACTTATATGAGAGATGTAGAGCAAGGAGTGTAAGTACATTCTTGAAAGATGATCGTAGAGCATGGAATGCATGTATATTCTTAATATGTGTGGATCATGGCTTTTAAGTATATTCTTGAGACATGTAGAACAAGGAATGTAAGTATATTCTCGAAACTTATGTAGATCAGGGAATTTAAGTATATTCTTAAGATATGTAGAGCACAGAATGTAAGTGTACATTCAGGAGAGATTTAGGACAACGTTGCTAAGTACATTCATGAAAGTTATGATCCGGGATATTAAGTACATTCATAAAAGATGCGATTCAGGATGTTAACCACATTCTTGAGAGATGAATGTAGAGAAATGACTGTAAATACTTTCAAGATGAAGATCATTTTGTGTAAGTATATTCTTGAGAGATGTAGAGCATGGAATGTAATTATATTCTTGAGAGACTAATGTAGATTAAGGAACGTAAGTATATTCTTATATGTGTATAACAGAATGTAAGTATATTCTTGAAAGATGAATGTAGAGTAAGGGGCGTAAGTATATTAAAGTTTACTTATCTGTTAGGTGAGTCCGTCTCCTCTGGCTGGTGTGTTGCTGGTGGCAAGCGCTTTCGATGTAAAGACATCATCGTCTGGCCGTTAAGTCAGTACTGGAGTCAGTCAGTTGGTCGTGGTCTTTATATATGAAAGGCAGGTAAAACGGGATGATGGAGGGTCGGGGAAGGGTCGGGGAGAGGAGGTCATGTACCTCATGGGAAAAACCCCTAAGGTGAATGGAACGTCTTGGATGATCTGTCAATTGTGAAATTTCCGTCTTTTTTGTGTAGGGTGGTCTGTAAATCCGTCAGTTGGTTGTTTTCGTGTGACTCCAGTACTGACTTAACGGCCAGACGATGATGTCTTTACATCGAAAGCGCTTGCCACCAGCAACACACCAGCCAGAGGAGACGGACTCACCTAACAGATACGTAAACTTTAATAATTTGCCTTCTGGCGGACATAACCCTATTGCTTTAATACGTAAGTATATTCTTGGGAGATGGTCGTAGAGCATGGAATGTAAGTACGGTCTTGAGAAAGGGGTGCAAGTATATTCTTGGGAGATGATCGTAGAGCATGGAATGTAAGTACAGTCTTGAGAAACGAATGTAGGGCATGGAATGTAAGTATATTCTTAAGATATGTAGAGCACAGAATGTAAGTGTACATTCTTGAGAGATTTAGGACAACGTTGCTAAGTAGCTTCATGAAAGTTATGATCCGGGATATTAAGTACATTCATAAAAGATGCGATTCAGGATGTTAACCACATACTTGAGAGATGAATGTAGAGAAAGGAATGTAAATACTTGCAAGATGTAGATCATGATATGTAAATGTTGTGTCCGGTTTCCATGCATTCCATATATGGCGAGTATAACCATGTATTACCTCCTTGTCTGCCGGTAACGCTGATGTGATCAGTAGTAAAGCATTACTCTCTCCCCGTCCGTTAACCCAGCGATATTTATTTCTCCTAAATTACGAGTGATGATTTATTATCTGAACGGATTAACGAAGGAACTCCAACAGTAAGTATATTCTCGAGAGATGTAGAGCATGGAACGTAATTATATTCTTGATAGACAAATGTAGATCAAGGAATGTAAGTATATTCTCAAGATATGTGTGGACCTCGAAGAAACGCACCTGCACAGGGCACTCAGTTTCCATCACGGACCACCATCCGGCGTGCCAGTACCATCAGCCAGCAGCCGCTTCACAAGAGATCACAATTGCCAACTCCACGCCGCATTCACTGATCTCAGGCTGTTTTCTTCCGACGCCCATTCCTTTTTCAGACACCAATCTGTTCTATCCGCGTTTCCCTTTTTTCCTTTTGTGTCGTGTTCCCACTTTCTTTCTTCCTGTCGATTGCTATAAAATATTTTTAATAAATGTAGTCTAAATTATTTACGTCGAATCAGCTATTCTATAATTGTAGAGCACAGAATGTAAGTATACTCTTGAGAGATGAATGTAAAGCAAGGACTGTACGTACATTCCTGAGAGGTGATCGTAGAGCATGGAATGTAAATACATACTTGAGAGACAATGCAGAGCAAGGAATGTAAGTATATTCTTAATATATGTGAATCATGGAATGTAAGTATATTCTTGAGAGATAGATTATGGAATGTAAGTACATTATTAGTAAGTATTAAGTTCAAGAATTGGTAGTGGTGGGGGACATGATGTCACATTAGGGGGGTTGATCCTCGCAGAAGTTGCGCCACCCTATAAATAACTAAAGTAGTGGGGAGTGTGACGTCACACGAGGGGGTTGATCAGGGTGACGTCGTACATCAGCTCGGGTGGTGAGGGGGGGATTACGTCACTCATCCCAGAAGCGGCATGAAGCTAACTACTCCCATTTAATTTTTAAATAAATCGAGGAAAACACCTTTTTTGTCTGTTCGTCACGAAAATTATTTAATTCGGTTCAATTAAATTTGTTTACATCATTTCTTGAATATTATATCTCCTAAATGGTCGCCCTTGGCCTCTACGGCGTATTGCGCCCGTTTTGCAGCATTTTCCATGGTTTTCTTCAACATTTCGACCAGAACGGCGGCTATTTCTTGACGGATGTTGGTTTTCAGCTCTTCTAGGGTCTTCGGTTTGTTAACGTAAACCTTTGATTTCAAATAATCCCACAAAAAGAAGTCTGGGGGCGTTAAATCTGGTGATTTTGGCGGCCAATCGAAATCACCATTTTTTGACATCACACGGCCAGGGAGCAATTGCTGCAAAAAATTGATTGTAGCCCGTTCCAATCGACGTGGCTTATCGGTAGGCAACAATTTGTGAGTCAATTGAATCTTGTACGGAAACAAATGCGAATCAACACACAAAATGCGTTGTAAAGTGGATCGGCGAATGCCGAGCTGCTGAGAACGGCGTTTTCGGGATGTTGTTGGTGACTGCTCAACAATATTCTCATCCGATCGCCTTGGTCGCTTTTTATTTGGCCTCTTTGGGTTATCAAGGGGTCAATCTTTCGTACGAACGATAAATTGTTTTCTTGGAAGGCACACTTTTCACTTTTTTTAAAAGCACGTCGAGTTTTCACTACTGACTTGTTTTGTTGAACGTAAATTTCAAAAATTTTTGATCGTTCGCGTGGCGTGTACTGTTCCATGGTAAAAATCTGTTTGGAATGACGCTTCAAACGCGGTGTGTCAGTCGATATGACATCGCTGTCAAAAGTTACAGCGTTGCCTGATGGGCGCTTCGAATACGGGCAACCTTGTGAATGAGGATTTTGTCACAGTAGCACAATTAGCCTTGCTAATTACTCGTAATGAGGTAAATCTTACAAGAGTAACGCCTTTGAAGGGCTGAAGGTATTGGTTGAAGCCCCACTTCACAAGAATGGGCCTGCGGCCGCCAAACGTATGGGCAGTCGGCCATTCAGTATTTCCTTGGTTTTTGCACTAATTGTGATACGTCGCACCAGATTTGTTACAAAGGTACTACTGAAACTTTTTGTGTGTAACATTCATTAGAATGTTTTGCACTACATTTTTGCTAAAATTCGTCCCTCCAGCAACAAGTTGTTTGGATACTGCTACATAGAACGCAACCAGCTCCTTCTAAATGTATCTTTATTGTGATCTAATTAGTTTAGTTCGTGTTCGCAAATTTCAAAATTAGACGATAGTAATGTTGGCCAGGGGCGACAAAGAGTTGGCAATTATCAATCACGAGCACGTCGAGCGAATGTTGAAGACGTTCCAGTCGGAAAATGGCAAGCTGATACCCAAATCAGTCGTTCAGGTAAATGGAAGAAATGAGATGTTTAATCTCGTGAGTATACTGATGACGCTCACGGGAGGCTGTCCACTAAGGTAGCACCGGGCCAAGATTGTTAAGTCGGTAGTACAGAGTTGAAGATTCCGCGAGGCGGGGCAGAAGTCAGCGGAGCAAGCACTGGTTATACTGGGCACTGGTGTGGCACTCTGGCTGTAGAGTGCTTGGGGCCCTCAGCTGTGACCTGGATGAGGTTGCAGTGTTCTGAGGTTAGTTTGAAGATGCTTTTGAAGAGCCGCTGACTCAGGCAAAAATTACAGCAATCGCGCGGAGCTCCGATCCATTATTGCCCGACTTTCGTCGAGAATATGAACCATTGTCTTAACCACTAGACCACGATCGCCCGGTGCCTTTAATAGGAGTCAGCCAGCGCAGCAGGGTTATCTTGCTTTTTTCGAGAATCGTGGGGACATATTGGTAGCGTCGGATTAGGGAATGCCAGAACTGCGAGGACATGAGGGCTCATGGACGCCACACACTCTCACTTTATCTCTCTCTGTCCCTCTTTCTTTTCTCACTCTATCTCTCTTCTGAAATTTTCTATTCCAACTTATTTAATTTCTACATAACGATGGGTGCATGCACAACTGCACACAAATGCAAATTTACAGGCGCCAGGAAGCACAGTTAATTTGATTTTACGAACTGTCTTGAATGGCGCAGTGGAAGCCTGCTGGGCCCATAACCCAGAGGTCCGTCGATCGAAACCACGCTCTGCTACCAATTTGTGACGTACTTGGGGAATTCTGTTACTAATTACCCCCGAACAAGAACGCGAAAGTGGTGTCTGGGGCCCAAAAGAAAAGAACAAATTAAATACACTCAATTATACTCACTTGATGAAAATAAATAAAATAATGCTTCTCAGGAAAGTACTGGGAAACGAAATTATAAACCAAATAGGACCCACTTGAATTTAATCAGGAAAAAATAAAAATGAAATGGACTCCTTTTAGAATGAAACAAATAACCTATGCTCGGATTGTAGTAAATGACAATAAAGGGACAATGGGGAAAATGAAACACCAAGCTCTGATTGCTCACCTTAATTCACACAATATAAGGGGAATTAAACACTGGCTTAAAAAAAGGGGAAGATTCGTCAGCGATGTCGGTAGCCGTTATTTCTAAAAATGAGGCTCCTCCTGCTAATATAAAGAGCGGGGAACTGCACGGGTGGCAGCAACAGTGTTGCCACCTTCGGCAGTCCGCCGCAAACCATTATAACTCGTATTGTTTATTGTTATCTACCAGAGATGTGGTTTTCGATGTAAATACCAAACATAACAACAAGAGTTTTTAATTTGTTAATTCACTTTTGAATCTTAAAGCAAATTGATCCTTTACAAGGTGAAACAAGGAGCTCCTTCTAAAATACTTGAAATCAATCGTAGTTTTCACGGAATACTCTTTATGGTATTGCGTCGCTTAAAAGTCCTTCTACGATTAAAGTAAATTAAATTTCTGACCGTTTCGACATGACGTGGGGAGGACGCGCGTGTGCTCTTATGACTATTTACCGGACGAAGCCAAAACTGGGGTCTGAAGCCCAAAGACAAGAAGCGGTGTGGAACGGTGCTGCCAGACACGCCACTTGGAGCTGCAAAGAAAATCATTTTTTACCAAAAATTGCTACAAGTTGAAGGGTCGACCGCGGATCCATTGGTAGATGAATGGGGGGGTTTTTGCTCGTGCTCGCACTTACAGTTAAATATAGAAGAAAGAAGTAGAGGGAGATCCAGTTGAGTCGTGGATTTGGGATGCTGATGACTGCGCAGAGAACAATACTGCGAGTCACTAGGTGCCTCCAACTCGAAGTGTCTGGTGGAAGAGACAGCGAGTCTCAGCAGGAACCAAGTTGAGGTGAATTGCAGATCGGTGGAGCACACACGAACACTTACACACAACGACGACTTGTTACGTAAACAAAACCGATTTGAGAGTATAAAATAAACAAAACGCTTCGGCGTTGACATTTATTTGTCATGATTATCGTAGTTAAGTGTATGTTATATCTACATAACCTGCAACCTGCTCTTCCAGGGTCAAAGTAATGATTAACTGGTTAAAAACGCAGTATTCATTGTCAGTAATGTGTACATTATTAGTGCGTGTCAATTATTAATATTATTACTTTTGGCGTTTTGAAAGAAATTTTCCCCTGAATTCCTTCATTTCTTCCTTCGTCAATTCAACAGGACGTTTGGAGAAACCGCTTGACCTCCCGATTTTGCTCGACTCTCATCGACGTCGTCTTTCCTCAAGAAGCGAAAAACGTTTCTTTTTTGAGCTTTTACACGATTTATAAAAATTTGGCGGAAACCGACGTCGAAGTTATGTGGAGAGCTATGACGATTTATCACATCGCCACGTTTCACGAACCGCCGTTCAATTACGAAACGGCCCGAGAATACCCCAAGGCTTCTTTCAAAAGTATTAAAGATGTAAGTCGAAGTAAGTGCTAATTTATTGATACGTTTATTCTAAGGCGATTTTCCTTTACTTTACTCGAAGGCTGAACAAAAGTATTCTAACCGGCCAAAAATAAGTTGAGTTACGTTCAAATTGTTACTTTACGGAATAGAAAACAAGGATATCGGCGCGAGGTGCCACTTCGCACACCAGGACAGATTTGTTCTTTCCTTCTTTAGTTCGTTTTTTACTTTCCTTGGCTCTACGAAGTAGAAAGGAAAGTTATGTTATCGACTGAAAAAAAATTTAGAGTTCTCTTCAGATCTTTACGTTTCAGACCCCCCTGAATCCGAAAAACACTATTTGGGAAAATGGTCTGTGTGTATGTGTGTCTGTGAACGATTTTTAGAGAAAACCACCGTACCAAATCAGCTCAAACTTGATATCTCGCCCGCAGGTCACCATGGGACGCGAAAATAAGGGTTTGAACAAAATCCACCGAAAGCTAACTATAGTTATCATAGTGATCAAAACACCAAATATTTTTTTTCTCGAAAACGGCTCTAACGATTTTAATTAAACTTTCACATTATCTTCTACTAATCAATACCTAACTTTTCTTTTCTATACATATCTCCATGAAAATACAGTGAACGGAGATATAGGCCTTTGAAGAAAAAAAAGGTTTTTACGCTTTTTGGCAAAACGGCTTCAGCGATTTTCACCAAACTCACAGGATGTTTTCGAATTGTTAATACCTACATATTGTTCTCCATAAATGTTCCTCTGACAGTCCATTGAATAGAGATAAAGATCAAAATGTGTCAAAAATAACGTTTTTTCTAACATTTCCGTAAATTCCGGGGTAACTACTTCGCCAGATGTGGTAAATCTTAATGGAGTGTCTTTATGTCACCTATACCAACATTTTGTTCTCTATAATTATTTCTGTATATATAAGTTAAATGTGTAAAGTCTTAGGGGGACTTTTTAAAAAGAATTTATTTTTTACTTTACAAAAGATTTTAACTTTTACAAATACTTTGCAAATTACGACAGAGGGGGACGCGAAGTTTACAGCAAGACGTCTTAATGAGAACACGCCGAGCTGAGCTCGAGTGGGGATACTTATAGTGTTTTACTGCCGACGCAGCGGCTTGACACCTTAGTAATCATTATTATTGCTGTGTATGCTAGTTGGAATAACATAAGTCCTCCCCCCTTAGTTCAAAAAACAATTAAAATGGCATTGTGGATCACAATAACAATAGTCTACTGTGAAATTACGTAAGAGTTCCCATTTAGTTTACAAAGTTTTAAAAAAAACAAATACAAAGATTATAAAACAAATTACAATTTGACACCTTTAAAACTATTTACATATTGTACAATAAAGCATTTAAAGCTGTTGAGTTAGGTTGACCTTTCTTACATGGAGTCTATATTTGATAAAGATAAAAATTATGAAAAAGGTACACATGAGGTACAACCCAATTGTCCAAACACTGGGCATGCTAAGTTCTGAGATCACAGATCTCTTCACAAAATGTGTGTTACTGGAAGTTACTGAAGTTAACACAAGGTCCTTTAAATTTATTTCCCGATCTGCCCGTAAAACATTGTTGATTTTCAGATTGGTAGCACTTATTATTATCGGTTTCCCGAAAGTAGTTTTATGCGCGGCGAACAAAGTATCATTACGGTAAGTAACGCGGCCAATGCCTGGTTTCACTAGAAAAGTTCCACTTAGTGTGATGATTTCGGTACCTGTCTCATCATTAATCGTTATTGCATCTTCGTTTGGAAAAACTAAAAGAAATTGGTTGATCTGCGGTATCAATTTTACGAAATTTTCATTAATTTCCACTTTAACAAATTCGCAGCTTTCCGCAATTTTCCCAGCTTGAATAAAACCTTTGTCACAAGCGAGTTCTGGTTCCGAAGTTATTAAATGTGCTGGACACAAGATTGGTTGTCCAGGGTTACATTGTTCTTGTAATCCTAAGACGACGGTAGGGGATTTTAAGTGAAATTTAGTACTTGGAATAATACTAAAATAACTATTTTCTATTTTAGTTGGAATTGGCATTAGGTTTGCACGTTTCAGTCGTTCGAACACTTTACGTAGACTACATATGTGTTCTTGTAGACTCGTGGAGTAAACCAGTACATCGTCGAGGAAAACAGTGCAGATTTCGTTCTGGATTCCTCTGAGGACGTTGTCCATCATTCGTTGGAATGTGGGTGGTGCATTTTTTAATCCGAACGGCATCCGGAGGAACTCCCAATGACCGTTTTCAGTTGAAAAGGCAGTCTTCTCGACGCTATCAGGGTGCATCTCGATTTGATGGAACCCTGATTTTAAGTCTATTGTAGAGAAGTACTGACACCTTCCAAACTTATCGAGTAGCGAAGAAATGTCAGGCAGGGTACTTATCGTCCACTGTTTTTGCATTGAGACCGCGAAAGTCAATGACCAGCCTATACTTTTGTTTTCCAGAGTTGTCGGTTTTCTTGGGGACTATCCAAATTGGGCTATTCCACGGACTGAAACTTGGTCTTATTATTTGCTGGTCCACCATTTCATTAATCTGTTTTTTGACCTCGTCTCTGTAAATTTCCGGATATCTGTAGTTTCTTGAGTAGACGGGAATTTCATCCGTTGTACGAATAAAATGTTTGACATTATTTGTGAAGGTTAATGGGTCTTCGCTGGATTGAAATATTTCTTTGTATTCGTAAATTAACTTCATAATGGATTCTTTTTCTATTTTACTCATGTGACTTGTCTCAATTTTACTTGGGTCAAATTCTATTTTCCCAATATCGTAAAAATTATAATTACTGTCTTTAATATTTCCGTCTTCAGGAATAATTTCCAAACATGTTGGGGTAGTTAAACTCAGGGACTTCTTTTCAAGACCTGTATTAATCATCCCTATATACGCAAAATTATTTTCGACACTTACCAAACTTTCGGGGATTTCGATCGTATTATCTCTTTTATACGTTACGATACCTACTCCATTATTTATATTTTTACTGGTACTTTTACTGTAGTGAACATCCTTGGTTCTAACTCAATTTCCATCTTTTCTTCAGAGTTGATCGTCTCTTCTCTTTTTTTGAAACTCCGGGTATTTTCTATAATTTTCTCATCATTTGTCTCCACTGGACTTTCATTCACCTTTTTCGTGCTCTTGGGCATCTTTTCCTGTGTTTTACATTTAGCTTTTTCCTCCTGATTTTCATATTTTTGCTTCGCGTTAAGTTTAATTTCCTCACTTCCGTGATAATTTCTTTTACTTCCATTCCCGTCTCATTCAAATGTCTTTTACATGTACCAGCGTTTCCCAATTTTCGAGATAGATTCATTTCATTCGTTACTACGTCCATCTTCTTTTATTATTATTATTATTATTATTATTACTTTGTTTATTTAGCGAATTTCTACTTTTTCGTTCTACGTCGAAAAAGTGCAATGGCAGGGTCACGTGCGGTAGTCGGAATACATTATTCTCCAAGTCTATTGTAGCTTTAAGTTTGGTCAAATGGTCCATTCCTAATAGCATGTCAAAACTATCGTGAAAGTGGAATATTTTAAACGGCAGCTTAAGTCCCGGGGTGCTAAACAACTTTTCGCATAAAATTTCTGTAGAGAATTTTTCTCTGGAAACTCCATGGGCTGTTTTAACCTCAAACGGGTCTTCGATGATATCTTTAGAAAATCTGGCTTGTGCCACGGTAGGATTTACAAAGAACCCATTGACCCACTATCGATGAAATTTTTAAACCGGTACTTGGAGATAAGGTATGGCAGGCTTGTGTTTTTATATTGGAAATGCATTAAACTGAACCTGGGGGTTCGTTTTCTCCCGAACCCTGCCCTAAAAAATTATTCTCTGGATGATAGTTCTCTACAGAAGAGTTTTCTGTAGTTTCAAAATTATTGAGGTTCGGAGGATGAGTTGTTTGCCACGACATTCTTGACATGTTGCTTTGCGGGTTAAAATTTGACTTAAATTCGGTTGCGTCCGTGAATTTAGTTTTGAACCCGTTTGTTGTTGCGACGGAGGTCGCTGAGCTTGAAAGTTTGGCGAATTCCTGTTAAATGGTACAAACTGTCGATTTTGGCTAAAATTCGGGGGACGGTAGAAATTATTGGGCCTGAAATAAGTATTTTGGCTTCTAGGGTTGTTGTTCTGAGTTCTAAAGTTATTTGGTTTAAAATTACTGGGCCCTGCACTACCTTCGCCCTTTGTCGTGCTACTCAGCTGCACGTCATTATTCATCATCGAGAGTGCTGATCCTAAGGATTCTGGCTGCCTGCTCCTCAGAAAATTGCCCATAGGGTCCTTTAAGTGGAGTAACAGGGTACGAAGTGCTAATTTTTCGTAGTGGCTGGAAAGGACCTTTGCTTCGCTCCCTTCATGATTCAATAGGTAAGCCACAATGTTATTTAATTTTTTTTGAATTTTTTCTAGAAATTGAAATGGGGATTCATTTTCCTGTTGTTTTAAGTGAGTGAGTTCAATATTCAAGGTGTATATGTCCTTTTTATCCGTATATGTCTCCAATAGTGCGTTTTTTATTTCCGCGAATGAATCTAGATTCTTTGATAGGATTAATTCAGCCGCAGGGCCTTGAATTTTCGCAACTATAGCAGCTAACAGCATTTCGTTATCGAAACTATCAGGGTCGATTTCGTCGTAGAATCGATCGACGAGTTTTTCGCTGACGATGTATGAACCTCTGTAGAATTTCCGGTTCTCCCTGAATGTAGGAATTAGGTCTAAATATTCCTGGGAATCGCCTTCCTAAGATTCCTATCCGTTCTCAATCTAAACGATTGTAAGCTATTTTGCAGGTCGTTTATCATTGCTTGCTGAGTTTGGAGTTCTTGTATCAATTGTTCTTGCGATAATTGTTGGGCGTTGATTTCTGCATTTTGTGGAAACATTTCTGAGTTCTGAGGCAGAGACATTGTTACGTTTGGCAACTCCTCTTGTTCAGTTATAGGACCTAGTGAACGGAGGTTTATAGTGGACGTATTGCTTCAGTGATTTCGGAATCTTGAAGCCTTTTATTTCTGAACCCTTCGAGTTAAATGCTTTTTACAAATGTTTCTTAATATGCTCCAGGAATTTAAAGATTTTTATTACAAATGATTTGAATCTTTTCGTGAGAGAAAAGTTAATAAATTCGTTATTAATCCCTCTATTGTATTACTTCGTGAAATTATTTAAATAGAAAACTTGGGTTGTGACTCACAGGAGTTTCATCTGGCGATGTTGAAAGCCGTTGGTCGTCTCAGGTTGAGCTCGTTGACGACGATTTTCGCAACGTCTAGCGAGATAAGCAGCTGCTGGGCGAGTTTTCTGCGAATCTGCAACAGGCGACGTTTCTCGCTGAAGTAGAAGATAGTGCCTTTTAATTTTTAAAGGCCGAGGAGTCCGCAAATCGACGTTTTCTGTGGATGAGAAATGAAGTAATTAATAGAGGAATTTTGTGAAAGCGAGATGATCTTCGCAACCGTATCTTGACGGGGTGTCTCGACGTCTGCTCCGCTCTGTCGTGAAGTTGAAAAAGCGTGGTTTCCCGAAAGTAGTCTAAATCTGCGATGTTCCCTCGCGGATTTTGACTTATTCAACGATATTCGCTCGAGAATTTCGGGTCCGGAACGACTGCGCCAGTTAAATGTGTAAAGTCTTAGGGGACTTTTTAAAAAGAATTTATTTTTTACTTTACAAAAGATTTTAACTTTTACAAATACTTTGCAAATTACGACAGAGGGGGACGCGAAGTTTACAGCAAGACGTCTTAATGAGAACACGCCGAGCTGAGCTCGAGTGGGGATACTTATAGTGTTTTACTGCCGACGCAGCGGCTTGACACCTTAGTAATCATTATTATTGCTGTGTATGCTAGTTGGAATAACATAAGTTATATATATATATGTTGAACGGAGATATAAGCCATGTTACCTCACAAAAGGAGATTTGTCGAATATTAATTTATCGGTATTCCAATTTTCTCAAAAACAGCTCTAACGATTTCGATCAAACATTTGGAGTACTCTCAGCTAACTAGTCCCTACATTTTGTTCTCCATAAATGTTCCAGTAAAAATGCGTTGAACGAAGATATAGCACCCGCATATGTAGCTGATGTTCGAACTTAAAGGGGTGGCGGAAAGTTGTGTGTTGCTACGCACCATATATTTCCTATCTTTATTTTCCCTCTCCTCAATTTCGACTCCTCTCCACAAGAGACACCTCCTGCCAAAATTCTTCATTCAGCTACGAACTTTCACGGAATAGTTTCCAGCCAGTTCGCGCATATTTCCGAGACGCCCTTCTGCACAAACGCTACTCACTTCATTGCATTTAATACAGTCCTCACGCTCGCCGAGTTTCTATCATTTTCGATCTTCTACTCTCGCCCTCTCATGCGCCCAACACTTATCATCTGAAATATTTTAGTTTTCTAGTGAGCACCTCTCCTCTGATCAGATTAGTGACTTTTGCAGGTAGCTGCACTTTAGAGACGATCGATGACTGAGGAATCTACAGGCGCAGAGGCCATTTTTAACGTAGCTTTGAGACAGTGTGCTTGACTGAACTCACTAAATGATTTCTCTTTGATTCTACCTTCTAACGTGCTAACACTTTTTGTTTCAGTACATATGCGACGTCATCACTTCTTATTTGCAAGCGTTGATAAATATTAACGCGAAAGAGGCGCTAGCCTGGCTCGATTTGAAGGCCACAAATACGTTGATTGACGGAAATTTAGTCGCGGCTTACATGTTGAAAGATATTAAATCTCACCACAACGAAGTAAATATTATACCAATTCGATGTATCGGTAAGTTTTTTTCGTGTCGTTCCAACGACTTCCAAAACGGAGCTATCAACTGTCCGTCGGCGGTCTAATTTTACCGGGGCTTTACGTGAAAGAGGTTAGTTTGATTTGCCGCTTTTCAGGAATGCGAGAAGGCGAATTGCTGACATTATTTGGGGGAACGAACGAATGAGGTATGGTTGGGAAGGGAAAGGATTAGGAGGGAAATGAATATGGGGTGCCCTCAGGGGTCTGTTTTGGGCCCCCAATTCTGGAAAAAGGAAAGGGATAGGTTGATAGGAAGGGTGGACGAGCGGGTTAAGAGGTGGTCGCAAATGCCGGTTCACCAATTCAAGGGTGAAATTGGAGGCACATGGGAATAGGGCATTGGAATTGGTGTGGGATTGGCGTGGGGAGAGTAAGATGAGGCTGTCAGGGAGTAAAACGCAGGTGATGATGCTGAAAGGGAAATTTAACGAAGGAAAGCCACCACACCTATTTTCAAAAGGGGATAGGCTGGGAGTAATTAAGGAGATAAAATATTTGGGGGCAATATGGGAAACAAGGTTAAGGATTGGGAAGCATGTGGACTATGTGGTAGGAAAGGCAAGGGAGAGGTTCTATGGGGTGGCTAGGATGGCAAGGGAAAATTGGGGGGTTGGGATATGGGCTCTGCGAACCATTTACCGGGGGATGTACGTCGCGACTGTGACATACGCTGCAAAGGCCTTGTACGACAGGCTGACGGCACAGACGAGGGGGAGGCTTTCTGATGGGCAGAGGCTCATGCTCATCGACATGACTAAAGGTTATCAGACAGTTTCTGTCGATGCCTTAAATGTGGTGGCTGGGGAGCTGCCCATAGACCTCGAGTTGAAGAAGAGATGGGCGAGCTACCAGCTACGGTCTAAAGGGAGGCTTATGGGGGGAAATTATGGGTGGCGGGCGGGCTGCTGTTGGTGGATGAGTGGTAGGAGAGATGGGAGGGAAGTAGTAAGGGAAGATATTGCATATGGGTGGTTGCCGAGCATTAGGGATAGGATGGAAGCTGTGTGGATGGGATTCAATTATTCTCCACCCAGCTAATAACGGAACATGGGGATTTTAAGGAAAAGCTTCGGAGATTTGGGTTGGTTGGGGATGGGGTATGCGAATGTGGACAGCTGGACACAGCTGAACAAGTGGTGTTCGAGTGCCTGGTGTTTGAGGTTGAGAGAGCGGTGGCGAGGGATGCGGCTGTCGGGGATGGTGGGGAATGGGATTGGTCGATGGTTAGGAATGAGGGGGGTTTTGGGAGGTGGTGTTGAAGTGTAGGGAGGGCGTTAGGTTGGGAGGAATGGTGCGCAAGGCCCTGTAGGGGGTGTTTGTGTTTGTATGTGTGTTGGTGTTTTGTGTATATATGTTGGGGGGAGTATAGGTTAGTTTAGGTGGATTAGCGATGGTTCCGGGGGCAGATGTATGTATTTATCGTGTGAGTGTATTTATTGAGTGGATGTGGTAGTGATTAGTTTAGGTTAGAACAGGTGTGTGGCCAGGGGCGGATGAATATCAAGTAGTCAGCCCCTGGACCATCGGGAATGAGTGTTGTGTGAGTGTATTTGTTAGTAGTTAGGGCTATGGCACTTCTGGGATAGTGACGTCAGACCCCTCCCCTCCCACCAGCTGATGTGACGTCACCCCTCTCCCCTCTGCACATATGACATGACTTCAGACCCCGCTTCCACAAACAGCTGATGTGACGT
The DNA here is from genome assembly GCA_020466155.1 of Pachypeltis micranthus. Lineage (NCBI taxonomy): Eukaryota > Metazoa > Arthropoda > Insecta > Hemiptera > Miridae > Pachypeltis > Pachypeltis micranthus. The sequence goes on along the minus strand of CM035782.1, from coordinate 10,035,509 downwards.
CACCCCCCCTCCTCGCCCAACCAGAAGACTTGACGTAAACCTCCGTAAAGTTGTGGTAGGAGGTACTTGGGCGTTAGCGCAATAATTGGTTGGGGTATGACGTAGATCCACTCAGAACTTGCGCCAATCGTGGGGCCATGACATCGCACGAGGGGGTTGATCTACTGAAAAATTATGGTAGTGGCGGGGGAAGTTACGTCACATTGGGAGGTTGATCCTCTCCGAAGTTGCGCTGATAGTGGAGGGCATGACATCACACATAGACTGGGAGGTGGGGGTTCAAATCAGCTGTAGTCAATACGGAAGGGAGGGGGGGATACTCTCAGAAATTACACTGTTGGAGGGGGTATGACGTCATGTCATGTGGGGCAGAGGGGAGGGGAGTGACGTCATGTCACATTAGCTGTCGAGAGGGAAGGGGGGGTCTGATGTCACTATCCCAGAAGTGTCATAGACCTAACTACTTTTGTTGTATGTGAGGAGAGTGGCTGTGGTTGGAGTGGGAAGTTTAGGTCGGGATCATGCTTAACATCTGGACATCTGTTGAAATATATGTTGAAACTGTTAATACATAACCAGTTCATTTCTATTAAAGCTTTTGCCTCAAATTGGCGTTGCTTACATAATTCTATTAAATAAAATGTCTCTAATTTTTTCAAAAATATCGTACGCTTTACGAGTATTGAGCTTTCAGTATCTCTATTAAATATGAATATTGAAACAGCTTGAGGTGCTTTTAAACTGTGTGTTCAGACTTTTTTTAATACGACTGGCTTTATTAAAAATGAAAAAGAACCCCAAACTTATTGAATAATCACGAGTTGTTTGACGTGATGAAGGAAAACTGGATAGCCTGTTTTTTGTTGTATTGTGGAAGTAGAATGTTCAATGTAATTTCGTTACAGGTTGAGTTGGACACATTGTGTTTCGAAATTATAGGGCACCAGTTGATAAGAACCACGCTCAATCGATTAAATTACAACAAATTCAACCCATTTCCGTGTGTTCGTTTGCAGGTCCGCATTGAAAGTTTGGAAACGTGGCTACAAAAAAGCGAAATGTACTTCACAGTTTCGGAACAATTGTTTCTTTACCTTTTCGGCGTCAACAAAAGCGTCGACGTGAAGACTCTGATTCCGTTTCCAGTGAGCGTTGAATTTGTCAAATGTGCGTTTAATTAATGTCCGTCGAGTGTTAGAACTGGCTCGTGTGGATCACAGAGGCCTGTAAGACACGATCCACAGAAGCGCTCCAAGGGATTGTTCGCCAGTTACCAGATGGCCATATCTCTCTACTGAACGAAAACTTGCCGAAATAGGCAAATGACGTGCCAGATGCGAATCATCGTCAAAGGAGCACACGTACGAGGTCATAGGTTGCGCACGACCCGTAGACGGATCGGTATGTTTCATGCACGATGTTTGGCGGCGAATCTGGTCGTTGTTACCACGGATAGTGACTCAGCCAGTAGGCCAATGGGCGCATTGGCTTCATTTAGAAGGGCGAGATCTCATACACAGAAATTCTGTCTGATTCAATCTGCCACCGTTTCCAGAGACGTTTGATCAGTTGCCGGCCGGATAGATGATTCTCATTTACGTTGACTAAGAAAGGTTGGGGGTTGGCCACAAGGCAATCTCCAAAGGGAAAGTGCCCAGGTGTGAGGAAGTTGGTCTCCTCGGGACTTGAAGAAAGTGGTCGACAGTTGAGGATGTTTGCCACCTTGGCCAGCAGGGTTGCTAGCTCTTCCTAGGTGAAGCTCTTCACTGCCCCTTACTACAAACTACCAAAACGAAGCTCACATGGTTTGGTGAAATTTCACTCAGTCCCTCTTTGACTACCATGGTGCAGAATGGCAATTTGGATGGTATCCCTCTGAAACCACTCTTTTGAATCTTTCGGGCTAACTGCAGCTCGTTTAAAGTTACACCCACAGTCACTGTAGAGAGTTTACAGTCTCCTTCAAAGGCTAATGAAGGAGGTCTGACTGGAAGTGCCCTAAGATGCACTGCCGTGGTAGCCGCGCAGACAAAGGCACAAACGTACACCTTGGAGACAGAGGCCTTAGGTCTCGAATCTGTAAGGACCTGGCAAAGTCGACTCCAGTATGCTGGAAAGCGTGACCTATGTTAACAAGGCATGTTGGAAGCTCACCCGTAAGAGGGAGTGGCAGAAGCGTTTTGACCCGGATAGAATTAAATGAATCTCACAGACGGCTTTTGGTTTAGCACGAACTTGTAATTTGAAGAGTTGGGAAATCATAAGACTTGGATGTACAAAGAAGAGGTGACTAGAGCAGGATATGATTTGAGAACACGGGGGGCTCTGGAGGCGCAAAACTGGTTGTACAAGGAAGGAAGGAGAAATCCGAATTAGACGTAGATGAGAGGTGAAACAAGCGTCTGTTGGGAGAATTGGGAGACGTCTGTATCGCGAGAGGTGTTGGATGCGTTGAGAGAACTGAAGACAATCAACTTCCGCGAAAATTCGTAGTTGAATGAGTTTGGGAAGAGCTGTCTGTTGTGGAGAGGAATCTGAAATTGAGGAGTGGGGAAAAAAGATGGGAAAACCAGGGGAAAATCAAATGTCACTTGGAAATAACTGAGGAAGCGGAATTTCTGCAGGTAGCAAAGGGAGTTCAGGGAAACAATGACTTTGCTGTTAGGGCAGGTGCGAGCATTCAGAGGTCAAAACCCACACTGATTCGGCATATGCCCAACAAGAATGTTCTATGTCGCGCAAGCCTTCAAAGTCCAATACTTCATTTGTATCAATGCCTTGAGAAATCCTTGTCCTGGATGTAGATCCACGCGATGGTAATGGTGGACCAACTGGACAATATAGCGTTAGGAGTCGAGAACAAACTTAATGTTTACGTAATTTAATTTTAATTTGATGCCTGAAACACCGACGGATGGGATTTAATTTAATTTTGGTGCTATGAACAATTTAGGTAGTTGTAACGGGACATAGTTCAACGACGGTGTTGTCATTGCCCGACATTTTGCTCCTAAATTCGACGTTTCCACGCAGAGCCCCATTGTGGACCCTTTCTTTCTTTTGGAATCATCTAAACAGCGCGGACTGGGGATCACTGAAACAAGCGGTGAGCGGTAAAAGCCGAACGTTGATCGTGATTCAGGATGCCAACGGGGACATTTTCGGAATGTACGCGTCTCATCGTTGGTTTCCGTCGAACGAATTTTATGGTAAGAATTCTTTTTTTTAAATGCTATGCTGTAAAGTAGAGGGCTGGAAAGAGGAAAGGGGCTAGTTGAAGAACTAATAAGTGGTTTAATCATGGGTGACATTATTATAACTGTTCGACGTAAGTCAAATCAGTTCGAGTCTTTTAACCTCGGACTTCCCCAGTCATTGACTCCTTCTATTCCGATATCCCCTCGTATCTGCTAAAATTCCACCGCCGCGGTTGGGGTTATTCCCTGAAGCGGGTTTTTCCTTTCTTTATTTTCCCTCTCCTCAATTTCAGATTCCTCTCCACAAGAGACAGCTCCTCCCAAAATTTCATTCAGCTACACTCGCTCCCTCGTTCTGATACAGTTTCCCGGCATTTCACGCATATTTCCGTGTCGTCTTTCTGTGTCGCCTTTTTGTACACAAACGCCATTCACTTCATTGCATTTAATACAGTCCTCCTCACGCTCACAGAGTTCTTTTATTTTCGATCTACAACTGCGCCCAACAATAACCTTCGTACCAGTTATGTAGCGAAAGGTAGAGTCTTCTCAGCGTTTATGTAGAAGTAATCACAGACAAAATTGAATGGTATAGTGAACAGAAATAGAACACACTGGGCCTCTCAACATGGAGTGTGTGTCAGGCCTGTGGAAAAAGAGCAAAATTAGAAAGAAACGCGCAAAAGAGAATTCGTAGCGAAGTTAAGGCAGAGAACTTGGATGGAGGTAGAAAGGCGACCAAGGAACACAGCCTACAGTTGGTGATAAGGTCGCAGATAAGCACGAAAACTGTGGCGCTTGTTGCTTCGATTCTCTTTACTCGCGTACTATTTATAAATAATATTGAAGGCTTCGATGGACTCGTTAGCACATAATGATACAACCACTCGATTAGGGTTAGAGGCAGCTGTCGCGCCAGATGGTGGTGGTGGACGTGGTGTTCCACTGTAGAAATTAGCAGCAGGATAGGGATACAGCCAGGAATGAGGTATTAGGAATGGAAGGGCAGTGGGATATGACAATGGTTAGGGAGCAGGGATGTTTTGTAGGGTGGAAATGGTTCGGCGAAAGGATAGGGAAGAGGTTAGTTAGGTTGCGGGGAAATGTGCGCAGGGCCACAGGTGTAGGTGTTTAGGTTATGTGTTTGTGTGTGTGATCGGGTGTTTTATGTGGGCGATGCCAGGGATAGTCGAATATCAAGTAGCCCATCCCTGGACAGCTGGTGTGAATGTATTTAAGGACTGAATGTATATATGAGTGAATGTATGTGTGTTAGTGTCTTGTAGAAATAGGTAGTGTAGCGAAGGTTCCAGGGGGGATGAATATCGAGTAGTCCGCCCCTGGACCTTCGGGAAAGTGTGCGAATGTATTTAAGGGTTGAAAGTATTTATTGTATGAGTGTGTATGTAGGTTAGTAGTGTTAGGTTAGAGTGAGACGGGTGGGCCGTGGTCGAGGGCGGCCGAATATCAAGTAGTCCGCCCTCGGCTCGTCGGATCCCCATGGAGATAAAGCGTAGGTGCCAGTAGAACGCCTCTTGGCAATTCCGGCACTGGGGCCTGCCACCCATTCAGGTCCTTAGGCTGCTCAAGGTGCAGCCATATAGAATGGGTACCATGGGGGCTTCAGCCCACGGCCGGCAGCGTGGAGCCTTTAGGGCGCCACGCTGTTGGTCGTGAAGCCATGGGATTGGCCTCGTGGGGACCGTGGTTTCACTGGGAATCCTCCCCCGAAGAGATGTTTGGTGCTGGCAGGAGAGGGGTGTAGGCTGCGAAGCTACATACCCTCTCCAACGCCACGGGCATATGCCCAGAGCACACCTACCATTGTCACGCCAGATGAATGGTTTACTTAGTAAATGACCACTGCAAGAACTAATAGATACGTTAATTACATTAAGAGCTCACTCAACTCAAGTTTTAATTATAAGAAAACACGTTACACCAGATGAAGCCTTCAAACGGATTTTTTTTAAATTCTTCAGGTGACAACGAATCGTTTCTCTTCACGCTGAAGCCTAACGTAAATGTCTATTCGGGAACTGGCAAACGTCGTAATTATCAGCTGTTCACAGATTCAGGAATAGTAAGTTCTGCATTTAAAGACCCAGTGGAGAACGTTGAAGCGAAGTGATTATGCACTCGTAAATAGTTAGATAGTGGTAACGTAACACCTCTCAGATGGTATTCCCCAGGGTCTTACCTCCGTGCAGAGTGGCAAAATGACACCCTGCCGTACCTTGGAGGGTGCTGAGCAAGTGGTGGGCCCTTGCATTATAGCGAAACTGCAACCTCCATGACAGTCGATTGGTATAACTATCACAAGGGTTCAGGAAGTCATATTGATAAAAAAAATAGACCTTCATTCTAAGAAAAGAAGAGGGCTAGAGACAATTGTGAACAAAAAGTACGAGAAAAAAGATTTATATTCACAAAATAATAAGACGAATTCTACGAGAGGTGAATCAAGACCCAGATCACACAACTCTTGCCATAAATCGTCTCCAAGAGTCTGCCCATTCCCTTGAAAGTTGCTATAACTAGTTCGTTGAGCTGTCTAGACGAAGTTCGTTGGGTGACGTGACTCTCAGCTGGCTTGTCCAGAGGCATTGAAGGATTGTTGTGGAACAATTAACCAAGATAACGAACAACAGTTAACAATTAACCTACAACGTCTACTTCTAGCGTGATAAGTAATTGCTGCACGTCGAAAATATCTGGTGCGTTGCAACACACAACTTTCCTTAGCTCTACAACAATTCACTTTGTACATGGTTAATTCGATTTAATCAATTCATTTATCACTCAGTTCCTTTCAACGTTGTCAAACAACACGTCACAGCAGCAGGAAGCGGTAGTGCCTACAGTTCTGGAATTTATTGAGCTGCTCGTACTCATTCCAGAACCATTACAGAGCAATTGGTACACAGATAATTAATGAGGGTGTAAACACAAATTTTTTGAAGAAGGATAGTAATTACTTTTGCAGAGTTATTGGGTAAAAACGTTTAGAACTGGTAGTAAGCGAAACGGCGGTAGTTGAAATTCAGGCATTTCTGGAGTGAGCCCCATGTATCTCATGAGCGTTTTTAAACACTCACCCTTTAAGTATTGGATTGGAATACAATACCAATTTTTTTAAATATTCTACTAACATTCCAGTTGAGTTTATAAGGAAAAAACTGCGCTAAAAAGGCTTTTCGTCGAAAATTGTGATAATTTATTGTGCTGCTCTCGTCATTTTCCCACAAATGGGAATTTTATGGTATAATTGCCTCATTGAGAACTATCAATATAAAAAATTTAATCAAAATCGTTAGAGCCGTTTTTGAGAAAAAAAAACTTTGGTGTTTTGATCACTATGATAACTATAGTTAACTTTCGGTGGATTTTGCCTATACCCTTATTTTTGCGTCCCATGGTAACCTTTAGGCTAGACATCAAGTTTCAGCTGATTTGGTACGGTTTTTTCTCTAAAAACCGCGCCAAAATCGATTTCGTCGAAAGTTTTGGTAATTTATTGTGCTGCTCTCGTCATTTTCCCGTAGATGGGAATTTTACGGTATAGGTGGCATATCGGGAGCTACCAATATAAAAAATTTAATGAAAATTGTTACAGCCATTTTTGAGGAAAAAAAATTTTTGGTGTTTTGATCACTATGATAACTTCTTTTTTTTCAGCCGATTACATAACTTTCTACTTTGTAGAGCCAATAAAGTAAAAAACGACTTCAATCTCACGGTCGTTAATGGCGCCTCAAATACAAAGAACTCGCTCATCTTTTCTAATCTACACAATAACAAAAACTAAATTTACGTATAAAACACCATATCCACGCCAAGTAGTTGACATTTTTCCTGACAATTGAAGGTAACACTTTCGAAATTCAATAGACCAACTGCTGACATTGGAATCGCTAAAAATGTTTCGGTTTCAAAGGAAGAGTGTTTGGCGGAGTAGGTGCGGTTTTTTGTAATCCATTCGCGTTTGGTCGAAGATGTAACTATTCGTGATATGAGGAATTCTTCGGAGGGCGTAACGCTCTATTTTAATGGAGTCGCGACAACGAAAACATAATAAGGTTACAGTTCGAAAGAACGACGGATGCTTGTACAAGGCGAAGAGCAAGAAGGTTCTGCCAGTCTGCCAACACGTTTGGAGCAAGCGTACTCTTGGAGCAAAGTCAGATTGCATCCAGATGGGAGATGCTAGTTATACCAGAACTGTAATCCCTTCTTATTACGTGATTAGTCAAAAGCATAAAAGTTGCTCTCCAATCAACAATGGAGTGAAAAGCAACTGTAAATGTGCAGCTAAGCCTAACCGCAAAGCTCCCTGCGTTGTCGTAGAGGGTGGCGATAAACCTGGTTGCTATCCCAATACCGAAGCGAATTGCGGCGAACCGAAAACACCTACGACGAAAACCTCTTGCCATTGCTCCCTCGGCAATTCAAATTTCCCTCAATTTCCCGAAGACTTGATCGACAATTGCGTAAGCAGCGAACACGCCGAAGTTCGAACCTGCCCGTGCGCTTCTAACTCGGCTCTTCATTTTCCGACATTTTCTAACCCGCAGAGCGCGAGCAAACTTTTAAACGTTTTGCCAAAACCCCGCGAACCGTCGCCAGAACCAGTTCCTTTAAAACGCGACCCCGAGGAAGAACGACGTCAAAAGCGTGCAGATGTGCCTTCGGGAAAAAGGAACGATTCGGCAAGTTGTACTTGTGCAGAAGAGGAGTCGATTATTATGATCGTGCGGGTTGGAAAGAAAGATTGGGTTTCGGCAGTGAAGAAGATCGTGAAGGAACTGAATGGAAAGCTTGTCGACCTCTCGCAGTTGAATACCTCACCGGGCTTAACGCCCTCAGATTCGTTACACCACACGACAAATGGCAAATCGCTTGAACCAGAAATGCCCTGATTCAGGTCAACTTCCATAGTTTTGCAATCTTTTTAGCGATTACAGATAATTAGAGTTTGCAGCTGGTCTGATGGGTTGATGGATGGGAACTCAGGCTGTGGAGGTGGCTGCAGTGGACATCCAAAGTAGGGATTGCCTGCACTTCGACGTCGGTCGTGTGGCCTCGCTGCCTACATCAGTGAGGTGTACAAGACGCCTGGATTGTAATGTTGTGAAGCTCCTGTGGTAACCAGTTTGAGTCGCTGAATCATTTGGTGCAAGTGTGTACGAGTACTCATGAAGGCTCATTGAGGCATCGTGCAAGAAAGTTGGTGGTGCATTGTCAACTGAGAGCTAGAAAGTGGAGAGGGAGCAACACTGCTGGATTGTCCTTGGAGAAGTACTGAGGCCTGACGTCGTAGCTGTTTGTTGCTATCAGTCTGCAGTGATTCTAGATGTCCAGGATCTTCTAACTTGACAACCCAAGAGGCACGAATATGACGGGATGGATCTTCGCGTGGTGGTGTTGGCAGTCTCGTGTTGTGGTTGCAAATAACATCAGAATTCCAGCATAGACCATGTCCTAATACGATATACAGTAGTGCCAGCTAAGTGCGTTAGCAGGCATTCGCAGAGATATCACCACCTGTTTGTTGCTTGAGTCGTATCTGAGTCGGAGGTTGTTCTATCGTGCAACATCCTCTTATCTTTCAGTCCTTTCCTCTCTCTAGAGCTGGCATAGGGTAATCTGGGCGCCCACCCCATTTCCTTATTATTTATTTACTTCCTTCAGTGAGCTTTGGGGCCTGAAGCGGAAGAGAATGTACATTATGTCTGGCAGCCAGGCTGCACTTCAGACCCTGGCTTCCTATACCATCACGTCAGGGCTGGTTTGGAAATGCCTGACTGGCCTGAAGACCTTGGCAAAGGAAAACACATTAACACTGTGTTGGGTGCCAGGTCAGAAGGGAATGAGGAAGCCGATAAATTGGTGAGAAAGGGATATGCGCTTCCACCGACGAGACCTGAGCCCTTCATAGAGACTTCATAGGAGGTAGATGAGTGGGAGGAGAAGTGTGAGGCTTGCTATTGGTGGGAGGCAGTCAAGGTTGTTTGCTAGACTCTCCAGGCAGCAAACGAGGGTTATCCTGAAGAGAGCTTGGAGAGACAGTATACAAATGGTATGCGGCCTGTTTACAGGTCACTGTCCACTGTGACATACTTAGGGAGTTCTTTTACAAATTACCCACGTACAGAACACGAGTAAAGTCGTATCCGATCCCAAAAGAAACGAACAAATTAAATACACTCAATTATACTCACTTGATGTAAAATGAACAAAATAATGCCTCAGGAAAGTACTGGGAAGTGAAATTATAAACCAAATATGACCCACTTGAATTTAATCAGGAAAAACTCGAAATGAACTCCTTTTAGAATGAAACAAATAACCCATGCTCGGATTGTAGTAAATGAAAATAAAGGGACAATGGGGAAAATGAAACACCAAGCTCTGATCGCTTACCTTACTTCACACAATATCAAGGGAATTTAAATATGCGATCACCGGCTTCAAAAAGGGGAAGATTCGTCATCGATGTCAGTAGCCGTTAATCGAAAAATGTGGCTCCTCGGCTAATGTAAACAGCAGCGAACTGCATGGGTGGCAGCAACAGTGTTGCCACCTTTGGCAGTCCGCTGCAAACAATTACACCACTAAGGTACTACCTGGCCAAGATTGGTAAGTCAGAGGTACAGCTTCGTAGATTCTGCGAGGTGGAGCTGGAGACAGCGGAGCGTGTCCTGTGCACGTGTGAGGGGCTGGCTGCAGCACGCCTCAAGGGTGCTTGGGGTTCACCAGCTGCAGCCGGAGGAGGTTGCTGGGATGGACCTCAAGGTTGTCTTGCATTTTGTGCGAGAATGGTGGGCACGTATTGTGGACGACGCATCTGAGAATACCAGCTCCACCCGTGCTGGGGGGTGGAACTGGGAAAACATGAGGGGGCTCATGCTCGCCCACACAATAGGCCCAGTTGTGGCTGCAGTGGGGGCTTTCCCGGTGCCACCAAGTAAATAAAAAAAAAAAAGAAGAGCTTTGGGGGAAAAACAGTGAGTGTCCATGTGTGAAAACGACTAAACTAACTTTAATCAGCTCAAACTTGATAGCGCGTAGGTCATTGTCAGTGACGTGAGCGAATCTTAGGAACCAATCGCACTCGATGTATGGCTTTCTGAAACGGAATACATGTCTTAGCCCACAGGGATACGTATCTCTTGAATCGTGACTGCATGAGCTTAACAGAAGTCGAAATCCCGGGGTGAGCCAGGCCAAGTGAGTTAAAGATACTTCGGCAAAACTGCTCAGAGGGCTCCTGTAGCAGTGTTGTGAGGTGTTTGCAACCATAGGGAAAACGGAACAGAGGAAAGGTTAAATAAACAGTAATAATAAGTTGCAAATCTGGATGCTCCTGGTTTTTTTATGAGGATTATTTAAGTGATAAAGTACAGTTGTTTATTGGACTACCATTCTGATTTCTTTTAAGTATTTCTCAGATGCGTGCAATAATTCTATGTATGTTTTCTAGGGGATGGGAGGAACTGAAGAAAATCCAGGACTTTTCATCGACTGGTCGCGAAAAGTTGGCCGAACTGCATCTCAATGTTTTACTTACAACAACTTTTGTCCGCTGAGCCGAGATTTGTTGTTTGACATTCGAATCCTCGAAATGTGGGTGGTCAACGAGATCTTTACTAAAAAAGCCAGAGTTCCGAGTCGAGACTACTACAGCACGATGGTGATGTGGAGTAAATTCCATCGGAATAAACAGGTGAACATCCAAAATGATCAAGTGGGCAGAGGAGAAGGTTGCGCTTGCGGTATTCAACCCGGGCAGGGTCCGCTGGTTGAGCAAGGCCCGCCCGGTTTCCTCGATCAGCAAGGGACTTACATGGAGACCCCTCGTGTGGAGCCATCGATCGTGACGATTCAACCGTCCGACCCCAATATGATGTTACAAGGCACGCCAATGGGATATCTACCCAACTACAATCTACCTCAACCTACTCAACACAATTGGAGCCGGCAGAATATACGCCCCGCTGTAAATTACGCGGAGCCTCAAGCCCCTAATGTGAGGCAAATGGGGATGACGGGGAACATGCCGCAGCCTACTCAACAAATTAACTTGTTTCCCGCGCCAATTTATCAAACCCCCAGTCAGATGGAACCTAGAGTTGCGCAGGCTGACTCGCAAGGGAACTGCAACCGAGCTAAGAACTGTTACTGCGAGTCGAAGACGACGACGACTCAGTGCGATTTGAAAGTTCGCCGAGAGATAACCTGTACGCAGAAAAAATGCTTCGAAGTGAAGGATCCGTGCAAGTCCCGGTCAAGAACCCCCAGCTCCAAAGAGGATAAAAAAAGCCGGAAGCAAAGAGAAAAATCTGCAAAGAAGGAAGAAAAGAAACGAAAAAAAGAAGAGAAAGCTCAACGAAAACGGGAAGAAAAGGAGAGAAAGAAGGAAGAAAAGAGGAGGAGAAAAGAGGAAAAAAGTAGGGGTAAGTCTAAAAAGAGAAGTATGTCGAGGGAAGACCCGAAAACTGGCCAAAAACCATTATGCTCTTGCTGCAAGTGCTCTGCCACTTGTGACGTTCCGCCGCCTTGCGAAGATGCCCTAGAGAAATGTTTCCCTCTGTGCAACTCGGAGACCTCCTCGAAGAGGAAAGGGAAGAACAAGCGGAAGAAAACGAAGCGCTCAAAATCTAAAGGGAAAAAGAACAAGAATTCCGGCCCAACTGAGGTTATCTGCTGCGAAACTACCACAGTATCTCCAGCGAAAGATGCCAACGAGTGCGACACCCGTTTTTCTCAGTCCCCTTGCAAAATATCCAGAGAAATATGCAGTTGTAATTGCAAACGGAAATCCTTGTGCCTCATCGATAAACCAGTCGGAGTCCCGTGTAGCGCCAGTCTAACCTGCCAAGTCCGAACCTCGCCCCCCAGTTGTGACAAGAAACCGTTTACTCGGCTTCCAGCGTGTTTTTCGTCGAACGGAAACTTGGTTCTCGATCTGTCGAAGGCTGGTGATAACAACGGTTGTAAAACGGGTTACAAAAAACATTCCGTTCCCCCGTGCGTTCTCTACTTGGATTGTACCAAAGTGCGGGGCATGTGCGTCTATATTCGAGATTAAAGCGAGCCTTTTATTCGCAAATTATGTTTCAATTTGACATCAGTTCGGTGGTTTGGATCTGTGTGGCCTCATAAAAGGATGAGAAATTGGTTTGGACCGACACCTGCAGGACTATTAGGGACTATACTATTATACTATTTAGGGCGTTTAGGAGCAGTCTTTCTTTACTAACCAGCAATATCGCTGTTCTATCGAGCTGCAATGTTTGAGACTTTCTGATCAATACTTCCCTCTCACACTAGGGAAGCCAACGTAACGAGGATCTCTGTCCAGCCTCAGGTTAGTCAGAGTCAACAGCACTTCACGAGCTCACTCATTTCTTGCACGAGTCAATACCTGCTGTCGGGGCCCCCCTTTTCAGAAGCTGCGCTGCTTGGTTGTGTGTGAGGTCCTGAAAAGGGCCGACGAAATATTGTTGTTGTGTGTGTGTTGTTTCTATTTGTCGGTTGAGAGTGTGTGAGGTGAAGAACGGATTTCTCGGGCGTCGTTAGGTCAAAGGGCTCGGTTGAGCGGTAGCTCCTCTCGGTGAGGGATCCGGTTAGATCGTCGCTCCTTCTGTCGTAGACGCGAGATGAGGTAGAGTCGGTGTGTTCGGTCGAGCAGCGGGCGAGGGAAGAGTTCCTCAGGCGTCGAAGCGTCGTTTGAAGGGCTCGGTTGAGCGTAGCTCCTCTCGGTGAGGGATCCGGTTGGATCGTCGCTCCTTCTTCTTCTGAGGCGAAAGGGCGGACTCATCGTCCCCGCCGGGGCCGCTGAAGGTGGTCGGTTGTTGTCGGAAGATGTGAACTGTGTAAGAGCGGAAGATGGAATGAATGTTTTTCGTGCAGGCAGGCCCTTATATACCTGCTCCTGGAGGGAGTCGCCTTCTCTGGTTGGCCGCCTGCTGTTCCCTCCAGGAGTGGTTTGCGGCTAGCGCCCTCTGTTGGGATGAGGCGCCTTTTGTTGTAGAGAGTGGCCAGCCGCCACACCTGCTTCAATGAACGATCAGCTGGAGCTTGGAGTCTCATGGAGGCAATGCTGATGCACTCGGAACATAGTTGTACGCATTCGCAGGGCTCCCTGGGTACAAGATGAAAAACCCTGCAAATTATTACACAATGGTTTATTATTCTCATGAACAGCTTGACCTAGTATTACTGCTCCGAGACCCATCCCATTCGATTCAGCATCGAATACTAGTAAACCATACGAAACATGACCTGACTACAATGGAACTACGGAAACTAAATATTCCCCCGGCGCCAGGCGACTGTAAACGTCTGTAGGCATTTATGATCCGATGGAGGGGTGTGTGGGGGAAGTGGCCCTAACCTTCCTCCGCCCCGTCGGGGAAATTAGGACGGGGGCTTCCAGCGAACCCTTGCTCGGCAATTGGCAGGGCGTTGCGAGTCCAGAGGGCGTTGCGAGTCGAGCGGGCCTTGAAAACGATACGAAACACGGCTTATTTGCGATTATACAGCGTTTCATTAATTTTTTTTAACCATTTTTTGCCCATAACAACCATGGGCTTTGTCAGATCGGATTGCTGAGATCCCAAATGGGATTTTTGTGCGAAAGAACGAATTTTTTAGACCACGTTAAAGGCATAAAACAGCCCAGACGGGGAATGGCGGATGGACATTGCAGATTTGGAATCCCCATGTCTTGAAACGTAAAGTATCAAAATTTGACCGAAAACATAGGATTATTATTCAGAATGAATAATTAACCAAAAGAAAACGAGACAGCGACACCCCACCGACAGTTGTAATACAGTCCACACAAGTCCAACTTGGTTCTTGATCTGTTGAAGGCTGGAGATAACAACGGTTGCAAAACAGGCAACCCCCAGGCCATAATACAAAGGCCACTAGGCAGAGGCTGACTTCTGACAATTGTATCCTTGTTCTGGTCATCACTGCCATTGCCAAAAAAGTTGAGCGCAGAATCTATTTTATATTACTTAGTCGAAATGCCTGTTAACTCATGTTACACCATTTTTTCAAGCGAAAGGCCACTCTTCTTCAATTTGGTCACTTAACTAAGAAAAAATAACTTATTCTGCCGGTCTATAAACGTCCAATAGATCCAGGTATGGCTAAGATGTCACACACGCTGTGGCTGGCATTGGATTAATTCAGGATCAGCTGCGGTGGTGTGACATTGTAACTCCATCTGCCCCCTTACTCCAGTAAGCCTTTGGAGTTTGCGACTGGTCTGCACTGTTAACGGATTCAGCAGTATCCAGTGGGTGGAGTGGGCTTCGGTAGGCATCCGTGGAATGGATTAAGGGCCCTTTCACGCTGTTTGTGTGGCGCCACTACAGTGATGAGGCGTACAGGAGGCAGGGATCGTCGCTTGTGGATGCTGCCTGTGGTAAACGTGTAAGTCATTGAATTATAAGGTGGAGGTGTGTTTGCATACTCGTGGACGCTGCATCAAAAATGGCGTGATCTACAATCAACTTGTTGATATATTGTCATCTGAAGGTGGATGTCGAAGGTTTCTTTTTAAATGGGGTGGTCTTAAAAAGGGCCGACGAAATTTTGTAGGCTCTGTCTCTGCCGGTTGGCAAGGTGCGAGACGAAGGACTCTGTGAGGCGACGGACTCGATTGAGTTGTGTTGAGTTTGAGTCCCCCCGACACAGTGGACTCCGTCGCAGGGGATCAAAGAATCCTTCGATGAAGAGCTGAGAGCCGCATGCCCTCCAACTCCCTTCTCTCCTTCTTCACACAACGAGCCGGCAGGCCTGACTAAGGCCTGGCTTGTTTCCCCATCAGGTTGAGTCGTGTTCCTCAGGCGTTGAAGTATGGGTCAAAGGGCTCGGTTGAGCAGTATCTCCTTCTGCTTCGTGTGCTGATTGTGGTGGGAATGCTCTCTAGACAGACGAGGATAGGCCGTTTTATACGTTTTGTCGGAAGGAGGAGTCGTGTCTCATTGGCCATGTGCTATCCCCTCCAGGAGAATTGTGTGGTTAGCGCCCTCTGTCAGGATGAGACAGACTTCGCGATGAGGCGCCTTTTGAAGAAGGGTGGCTAGCCGCCACAGTGGAGAAGTGGAGCACTGCCAGGTTGCCTCTGGAGAAGGACTGAGGAATGGCCAACCAGCAGTGATCCTGGGTGTACAGTTAGTACCTCGCAAGCCAAGAGGTGTAAAGACAGGAGGGACTTTTGTACGGCAGTGTTACGACCTTGTGGAGTGTTGGTAGGTAACATCATGGTTGCAGCATTGACTGTGTCCTGGCTAGCGTCAGCAGCCATTCTCCAAAGTATCCCCACTCGAGTGTTGCTCGGGTCGTATCTAAACTGGTGTTGTTCTATCGTGCAACGTCCTCTTATCCATCTTTTCTTCCCTGTCCCAATCCTTTTACCCCTAGAACCAGCGCTGGTATTCTGGGCGCCTTCCCCATGTCATCGACTTTTGTTTATATAGTTATTGTTTGATCTCAATTGCGGGGATGGGATTTCTGCCGACAAGGTTCTGGCGCTACAGTGCAAACATGAAATGTGTGTCTCTCCTCCTTTACCTCGTTCCTTCGCTCTTGAAGGGGCCTCCCCGCTCCTAAAGCCCCCTGCAGTGTTCCCCGCATTGTGAGAATTTCCTGTGATTTCCTTCTTTTTTCTCACACACCCCCTTATTCTACGGGTATTCGTTCATCCGGACCCAACATCTCCAGACCGACGTACATTCTCTCAGCTGGAGGAAAGCACGAGGATTTGCCCTGTCGACGGAGGCCGCCCCAATTTTCCAAACCCAAGCTCCTTCGCACGTTTTCCTCACTCATTTTGTGTTTGCGTTGGGGGCTGTTCTTTGTGCAGCGGGAATCGAATCCTATTCTCCGGATCATACAGTCCACCCGGGCGCTTCTCACGTTCAACCTTTTCTCCGAAAAGAAGCGTACATAGAAATTTTCTTCAACTATTTTTATTCATACTTCCTAGATACTCTCAGCAAACTAGCTCCTATCTTCAAGAGTTTCCATAGAAATATGTTCAATGAATGAACAGCCCTTGATTGTATTGTGGAGGCACAAATGGGAAGTCATGATGAAAATAAGGTTGGTCGAAATTGTGGGAACTGAGGCATAAGCGATGGCTACATGCGGCTCATTTCCTATCTCCCCCTGAGGTAACTCCTAAGGAAGCTCACTGCAGTTTCCTTTCTCTATCACTAGTACTTCAGGGTTCTGCTGGTCCTATCCCTGACTGGCAGACTGCCCTTTGCACCAATATACCCACTGCCGCCCCACATGAGCGCTGGCTGCTGCGATGAAGGAAGGGAGCTGCTGAACAGATCTGTTTCTTTATTTCATGACTGTACCTAAACCCTCGACGAGGGTTATATCAGTCATAGAAGTTGCGGTTTCGCTAATATGCAAGAGGCCGGCCCCTGCAGCATCCACCGAACTCAGACCTGTGGAGGTACGGCAGGTATGTGGTCGTTAGCCAGTCTCACCGTAGAGAGCTGTTGCCCGTGTGTTACCGCGCGGAGGTGACCACCTGAGGAATCCCGTACCATCTGGGAGTAGTTCTTAATCTGGTTCCCTACCTGATCTTACTGTTTACTTGGGTGGCAAGTTTCAAAAGGACTGATCAACTATAACCACGTTTCTTAGCCATTACCTTCTTTGCGAACTTGGCAAAATGGTTATAGGCTTCCTTTGTAGCAGTCAAAGCTGCTAAGTTCGTTTGCCCTCTCAACAACCGTCGCTCACTGTTGTAGAAACTACAGTGGAGCAGCACATGGTTTCTTGTTTCCTCCGCACTGGAGGCACAAGACGTGCATAATGGAGAGTCTTTCAGAGAAAAGAAGTGGAGCCGCGCATTGAAGTCACCATGTCCCGTGAGGAACTGGCTCGTCCAGTGGTCTGGCTCAACCCATTTTCTAGAAAGACGTTCACGGATGTTGGGGAAGAACTCATACGTATCACGTCCCTTTGACGAGGATTCCCATCTCGCTTGCCATTTCTCTAGAGCCCATTCATCGATGGCGGCAAGTTTCTGTTCTGTGGTGAGATCCGCACGGAGTTCAGCCCAAAGCGGGGGAAGCTCCCGTTTCACTCTCCACTTGTCAATCATGCACTCAACAGCCAAATCAACTGGTAACTGACCAGTGATCACCTGGAGTGCTTCCGTTGATACAGTCTTGTAGGCCTTGGTGATCCACAGGAGCGCGGCTCTCTGGGATTGGGCCAATACTCTCTTTTGATTGACTGTTAGTTTGCTACCCCAGACAACAGGGCAGTAGCCAATCACACCTAAATAGATGGCCTTATACATGAGGATGGTGTCGTGGTAACACACACCCCAAGTGGCCTTAGTAATGGCACGCAGTGAGGCAAACCTTGCAATGGTAGTGCCTTTAAGGGACTGGAGGTGTTGGTTGAAACCCCACCTCTCACCTATATTCACTCCTAAATACTTGACGTGCTTTTCAAGAAGGAGCCTATGGCCGCCAAAGCGTATTGTGGGTGGATTATTCACTTTCCCCTTCAAGAGGATTAGCTGGGTTTTTTCCTCAGCCACCTGCATCTTGACGTGCTCGCACCATTGGTTGACAGTGCGGAGCACGTGGTGGGTTTTTTCTTCAATTTGGCGGACTGACTCTGCAAAGATCAGCACAGTCAAGTCATCCACATAGGCGTACGGCTGAGCTGCTGAACCCCCTGGTCGTTGTTGGATTGTGGAAGAAGACAACAACACTTTTCACACAACGCTGATTTTTTTTTTTTTTTTTTTTTTTTGACCCGAGGGCGTGTGGGACAAGTCCCTTTGTCACTGCGGCCGCATATGGGCCTATTGTGACGCTGGCCCTTTCTTAAATGAAGGCGTCATACATACCCGCCCCCCGTAGGAAGCCGAGTATGTCCTTCACCGCAGAGTCCGCTACGGTTTGGAGTTCAGTGGTCCCCTGACCGAAGTATTCAAAGCGTTTTGCTGCCAAAGCAGGGCATTCACATAGGATATGCTCCGCTGTGACATCCTCCTCGCCGCAGAGTCTGCATTCCACTGCCTCTGAGATGCCCATCTTGTTGAGGTGATATCTGAGTGGGCAGTGCCCGGTGAGGAAGCTTATCAGTACTCTCAGATCTTTTCTAGAGAGTGTCAGCATCGCCTTCGCCCATTGACAGGAAGGCGTGACAAGCCTTTTCCCCTGTCTTAGTCGTGGCTGGCGATGCCAATGGGCGCCACTTTCCTGTATCTCCCATCGAGCAACCAGACGGTTCAGGTGACTTTTCATCAGACCCACGTGTGGTTCAGGCCCGATGGGTAGGGATTCTGTACCCCTTTTCGCAAGGCGGTCAGCCTTTTCATTGCCCTCATGCCCCCTGTGAGCCGGCACCCAACTGAGGGAGAGCCTGTTATGGGCACCGAGCTGCTTGAGCGCATGGAGGCATTCCCATGCCAGCTTAGACCTAAAACTATTGGCTGCGATGGCCTTTAATGCTGTCTGAGAAAATGTAGATCCGCTTCTCCTTGAGCCCTTTGTACAGGATCTCTTCTGCGCAGATCTTTATGGCTAGGGTTTCCGCTTGGAATATCGTGGCGTACTCCCCCAGCGGCTTTGCAAGACTGTAGTTGGGCTCTACAATGCCCAGTCCTGCTTGGCCTTCCTTAACTGAAACATCGGCCACTGCAGCTCGGTTCGGAATGTCGCCTTCTCCCACCGTTCCCGTGAGTGGACTCTGACGCTGAATGGCAGCCAAAAATTCTTCTGCTCTGGCATGACGTCAGTAGCAAGGACTGCTGCCTCTTCTATCTTAAACTGTCTGGTTATTCCGTGGAGGCTCGCCTTAGCCCTGGTGGTCAACACTGATTTGTGCTCACTACTGACTCCTCGTACTGTTGCCTTTCCCTAACATTCAATAACAATTCTATTAACTCCCATTTATTGAACTTCTAAAAACGTTTATTATTTAATTTTCCTTCCAACGATCGAAAACTACTGAAGAAGGTTCACTCAACTCGAGAAGAGGTCCCTTCGGCTTCATCGGAGGTCGCTCCTTCGCTTCCGCGCTTCGCGTTACTTTGCGAAAGCTGGTTCGGCGAGAATTGAGGAGAGTCACGGCTGGGACGCCAGGTGGCTATGGACAATTTGGCCAGAGAAACCGTCGACCTGGTCGGTAACATCCAATTTCCGAAATTTCCTTCAACGATAATGTTAGACACTGTCTCCCTAGATCCTGGAGAGAAAGAAAACTGAGTTGTGAACTTCATCGGAACATGAAAATATCAATTCGACATTTATCCTTTAGTTCGGTCGTTCCCAAACGGAATAAAGTATTAATCGATTGTATTCATCTGAATTTATCACCTAACTATTAAAATGTCTAGCTCCACGCATCACACGACCAGGTTCAGGCAAAATCGCCAGTATTTGTGGCGTTAGCTACTCTTGCAATCTTCTCAGTTCACATGCACTCATAAAGGATAATTTCACGCGTTACGGAATTTATTGAGTTGCTCCTAGTTACGCCACGCCTTCTATTGGGCAATCAGTGCAAAAGTAACTCACGTCACTGTCTAGATGATTTTTACTTTCCTTGCTCTACGAAGTAGAAAGGAAAGTTATGTAATCGGCTGAAAAAAAAATTTTGAGTTTTCAACAGATCTTTACGTTTCAGACCCTCCTGAGTCCGAAAAACACTATTTGGGAAAATGGTCTGTGTGTGTGTGTGTGTGTATGTGTGTCTGTATACGGTTTTTAGAGAAAACTACCGCGCCAAATCAGCTCAAACTTCATATCTCGCCCGCAGGTCATCATGGGACGCCAAAATAAGGGTATGAACAAAATTCACCGAAATTTAACTATAGTTATCATAGTGATCAAAACATCAAATTTTTTTTTCTCAAAAAAGGCTCTAACGATTTTGATTAAATTTTTTAAATTGATAGCTCTTAATAAGGCAATTATACCATAAAATTCCCATTTGTGGGAAAATTACGAGAGCAGCACAATAAATTATCAAAATTTTCGACGAAATCGATTTTAGCGCAGTTTTTAGAGAAAACCATCGTACCAAATCAGCTGAAACTTGATGTCTAGCCTACAGGTTACCATGGGACGCAATAATGAGGGTATGGGCCAAATCCACCGAAAGTTAACTATAGTTATCATAGTGATGAAAACACCAAATTTGTACTTTCCTTGGCTCTACGAAGTAGAAAGGAAAGTTATGTAATCGGCTGAAAAAAAAAATTTTGAGTTTTCTTCAGATCTTTACGTTTAAGACCCCCCTGAGTCCGAAAAACACTATTTGGGAAAATGGTCTGTGTGTGTGTGTGTGTGTGTGTGTGTGTGTGTGTCTGTGTGTATGTGTGTCTGTATACAATTTTTAGAGAAAACCACCGTACGAAATCAGCTCAAACTTGATATCTCGCTCGCAGATTACTATGGGACGCCAAAATAAGGGTATGAACAAAATCCACCGAAAGTTAACTATAGTTATCATAGTGATCAAAACAACAAATTTTTTTTTTCTCAAAAACTGCTCTAACGATTTTGATTACATTTTTAATATTGGTAGCTCTTAACATGATAATTATACCATGAAATTCCCATTTGTGGGAAAATGACGAGAGCAGCACAATAAATTATCAAAATTTTCGACGAAATCGATTTTAGCGCGGTTTCTAGAGAAAACAACCGTACCAAATCAGTTGAAACCTGATGTCTAGCCTACAGGTTACCATGGGACGCAAAAATAAGGGTATGGGCAAAATCCACCGAAAGTTAACTTTAGTTATCATAGTGATCAAAACACCAAATTTTTTTTCTCAAAAACCGCTCTAACGATTTTGATTAAATTTTTTATATAGATAGCTCTTAATAAGATAATTATACCATAAAATTCCCGGTAGTGGGAAAATGACGAGAGCAGCACAATAAATTATCAAAGTTTTTGACGCAAAGCGTTTTTGCAGCGGTTTTTTCCTTTTAAACTCCGCTGGAATGCTACTAGACTGTTAAAAAAATTCGTGTTGTAGACCAATCCAATACCTAAAGGGTGAGTGTTTAAAAACGCTCATGAGATACATGGGGGTCACTCCAGAAATTCCTGAATTTCGACTACCGCCGTTTCGCTTACTACCAGTTCTGACAGTTATTTTCCAATAACTCTGCGAAAGTGATTACTATCCTTTTTTTTAAAAAACCGTGTTTACAGCCTCATTAATTATCTGTGTACCAGTTGCTCAATAATGGTCCTGAAATGAGTACGAGCAGCACAATAAATTCCAGAACTGTAGGCGCAACCGCTTTCTGCTGCTGTTAAGTGTTGTTTGACAAAGTTCAAAGGCCATGTTCAAAGTGAATTGACGTAGAGCTGAGGAAAGTTGTGTGTTGCAACGCACCAGATATTTAATCATTGTGCCGCTCTCGTCATTTTTCCACAAATGAGAATATTAAAGTATCGTTGTGTTATCTGGAGCTGTATATACAAAACGTTTAATCAAATTCGTTGGAGCAGATTTTGACTTTAAAAAAATATTTAGCGTTTGATCACTATATAATTTGAACCGATTTTGTTCATACTCTTACTTTGGCGTCATGTGTTAAGCTGCGGGTTAAATATTTCTTATTGGCGTACGCAGACCACTTTCTCAAGTTCTTTGAACTCAGTAGCCCCTAAAACGAAATTATCCGAAGAAAATTCAAAAAATTCAGCCTTTGTTAGTCCGTTGGGCTAACGAAAGTAAAAACGACGGTAGCGTGGAGTCCTAGATTTCGTGGGACGTCCCTAATTATTTTATAAACGTAGCTATACTGCCACACTATAGATAATTTGTATTACCTATTCGACAACGGTTTGAGTTTTCTTCAAAACCATTCAGGCCTATCAAATCAGCTCAAACTTGATATCTACCCCGCAGGTTACCATGGGACGCCAAAATAAGGGTATGAACAAAATCCACCGAAAGTTAACTATAGTTATCATAGTGATCAAAACATCAAATATTGTTTTTCTCAAAAACGGGTCTAACGATTTTGATTAAATTTTTTACATTGATAGCTCTCAATAAGGCAATTATACCATAAAATGCCCACTTGTAGGAAAATGACGATAGCAGCACAATAAATTACGAACATTTTCGACGTAATCGATCTAAAAGTGGTTTGTAGAGAAAACGACCGAACTAAATCACCTCAAACTTGATATCTAGCCCTCAGGTTACCACGGGACGCCAAAATAAGGGTATGGACAAAATCCATGGAAAATTAACTATAGTTATCATGGTGATCAAAACGCCAAATATTTTTTTCTCAAAAACGGCTCTAACGATTTTGATTAAGTTTTTTATATTGATAGCTCCCAATATGGCAACTATTCCATGAAATTTCCATATATGGGAAAATGACGAGAGCAGCACAATAAATTACCAAAATTTGCGACGTAATCGATTTTAGCGCGGTTTTTAGAAAGAACGACCGGACCAAATCCCATCAAACTTGATATCTAGCCCGCAGGTTACCATAGGACGCCAAAATAAGGGTATGAACGTAATCCACCGAAAGTTAACTATAGTTATCATAGTGATCAAAACATCAAATATTGTTTTTCTCAAAAACGGGTCTAACGATTTTGATTAAATTTTTACTTTCCTTGGCTCTACGAAGTAGAAAGGAAAGTTATGTAATCGGCTGAAAAAAAAAAATTGAGTTTTCTTCAGATCTTTACGTTTCAGACCCTCCTGAGTCCGAAAAACACTATTTGGGAAAATGGTCTGGTTAACAATAGTTATCGTAGTGATCAAAACACCAAATATTTTTTTCCTCAAAAATAGCTCTACCAATTTTGATTAAATTTTTTTTTATTGATAGCTCTCAATAAGGCAATTATACCATAAAATTCCCAGTTGTGGGAAAATGACGAGAGCACCACAATAAATTCCGGAACTGTAAGCGCTACCGCTTCCTGCTGCTGTAAAGCATTGTTTGACGAAGTTCAAATTTACTGAGTGGTAAATGAATTGATTAAGTAGACAAAGCCATGTACATAAGTGAATTGACGTAGAGCTAAGGAAAGTTGTGTGTAGCAACGCACCAGTTTTTTTTTTAATTCATACTCACGGGCTTTTCACGAATACTGCGAGCAGAAAGCGGAGATTCTGGCCGTTCCTGCGCTCCTAATACCAAGCAACAAGTGGGAGCGCCCAACTCCCAGGATCTCCGCCCCCCGCCCGCCCACCGCGATTCGCCCACCGGATCGAGAATTCGTCGAGCTCCTCTCGAAACGTGAGCTCTTGATAGCTCGGGATTGCGGTTTTGCGCCTTGGA
Source organism: Pachypeltis micranthus (assembly GCA_020466155.1). NCBI lineage: Eukaryota > Metazoa > Arthropoda > Insecta > Hemiptera > Miridae > Pachypeltis > Pachypeltis micranthus. The sequence continues at coordinate 10,011,967 of CM035782.1, read as the reverse complement.
ATGCCATCGGAACGCCGCTCGCTAATTTTCTTTATTTTTTTTTTTTTTACTTTTTAATTATTTACAATTGCCTATTATTTTAACGAAAAACGTTCAACCACGAATATTGTCTTCCGCGGCCCAAGCATCGGAGGTCCAAATCCAAGCAATCGTCCAAAAATAACCAGTGCAAAGCATCTTACAACTTTCTACAACCCCAGTCCTTCTTTTTGAATCGGTGTAGAGTACAAAATTTAGTTATCTAAAAGTATCCTGTCAATTTAATCAAAATTTTACTTCATTTTAAGTCATCGACCAATCTCATTACATCAACTTCTAGCCACAGAACAAATGACGCTAGGAGACACTCCGTCAGGTTGATCAAACTCAACTGTGCACTTACTGCAGAAATTCGTAAAACATAATGATCACAATTTGCACTCGTATTGGTTGTTCTCTTCAGCCGACTGTCAAATGAAACATGTATGAGAAACAATGCGTAAGTACTGACCATTGGACGATTTCCAAAAACTTGTGTACTACCCTTCCTTGGCTCTACGAAGTAGAAAGGTAAGTTGTGATCGGCTCAAAATTACGAGAAAATTATCTTGTGTGACTTTTAACGTGATTGTGCAAAAACGGGTGGTCCAAATTAGCTCAAACTTGATACTTAGCCACAAAGTTACCGTTGGACGCCAAAATAAGGGCATGAGCAAAATCCGTCGAAAACTAGGATAGTTATAGTGATCAAAAAACTAATTTTTTTTTTCTTTTCAAAAACGGCTATACGGATTTTGATTACATTTTCTGAATAGCCAGCTCCTAATGACACGACAATACCACAAAAATTGCCATCTGTAGTAAGTGAAGAAAGCGGCGCAATAAATTACGAAAATAGATTTTAGAGCAGTTTTTCGTTTATTAACTCCGCTCGTATGTTACTAGAATCTTCACAAAAATTGACGCGGTAGCCCAATCATGTACCGATACAATGAGCGTTTAATATCGCTCATAAGATATATAGGAGCTATTCCAGAAATTCGAGAATCTCAACCTCCACCGTTTCACCAATTTTACTCGATTATTCCAAAACGGTGAACGCGACTCTTCTCTAAATAAAATCACGTAGTCTCTAGAACTACTTGTGAAATGATAACCATAAGCGCCTCACGCATTCACGTAGAACGTTGTTATTAATTGAGAACAGATTTGATCAGCTGGTACAGTCAAGCGGCTAAGGACAGTTGTGTGATGCGTCACATCAGATATTTTTTCAATTCTTCCCGCTTCTTGAGCCTTTCGGCTCACCGAATTTCTACAGGTTTATAAACGATATTTAGATATTTCTATCAAAAGCCGTTTACGAAAAAAACCTCAAACGTCAGGCACGGTTTTGCTATCCTCCACCCTATTCCTCAACTCATCTCTCCTACAAATTCTATGGAAACAACTCATACTCGTATTTTACGTCTTCAAAAAATAACGTACAATGCAAAAAAGAGCAACCTGTTCATCCGTTCCCCTACAACTCAACAGACCACGCGCTATCTGAAGATCCAATCGGCTGAAAATTGACTGTTTTTTACTTTCCTTGGCTCTACGAAGTAGAAAGGAAAGTTATGTAATCGGCTGAAAAAAAAAAATTTTGACTTCTCTTCAGATCTTTACGGTTTAGACCTCCCTGAGTCCGAAAAACGCTATTTGGGAAAATGGTTTGTGTGTGTGAACGATTTTTAGAGAAAACGACCGAACCACCTCAAACTTGATATCTAGCCCGCAGGTCATCATGAGACGTCAAAATAAGGGTATGAACAAAATCCACCGAAAGTTAACTATAGTTATCATAGTGATCAAAACACCCAATATTTTTTTTCTCAAAAACGGCTCTAACGATATTGATTAAATTTTTTATATTAATAGCTCCCAATATGGCCGCTATATCATAAAATAACTATAAGTGGGGAAATGACGAGAGCAGGGCAATAAATTATCAAAATTTTAGACGAAATCGATTTTAACGCGGTTTTTAGAGAGAAGGACCGAACCAAATCAGCTCAAACTTGATATCTAGCCCGCAGGTTACCATGGGACGCCAAAATAAGGGTATGGACAAAATCGACGGAAAATTAACTATAGTTATCATTGTGATCAAACCACAAAATATTTTTTTTCTCGGAAACGGCTGTAATGATATTGATTAAATTTTTATATTGACAGCTCGTAATAAGACAAGTATACCATAAAATAATCATTCGTGGGAAAATTACAAGGAGAGCAGCACAATAAATTACCAAAATTTTCGACAAAATCGATTGTAGCGCGGTTTTTAGAGAGAAGGACCGAACCAAATCAGCTCAAACTTGATATCTAGCCCGCAGGTTACCATGGGACGCCAAAATAAGGGTATGAACAAAATCCACCGAAAGTTAACTATAGTTATCATAGTGATCAAAACACCAAATATTTTTTTTCTCAGAAACAGCAGTAACGATATTGATTAAATTTTTTATATTGATAGCTCTCAATAATGAAATTATGCCTTAAAATTCCTGGTTGTGGGAAAATGACGAGAGCAGCACAATAAATTACCGAAAGTTTCGACGAAAATCGAGTTTGGTGCGGTTTTTTCCTTATAAACTCCGCTGAAATGTTACTATAACGTTTAAAACCAATTGGTGTAGTGGTCCAATGCAATACCTATAGAGTGAGTGTTTAAAAACGCTCATAACATACATGGGGCTCACTCCAGAAATTCCTGAATTTCAACTACCGCCGTTTGGCTTACTACCAGTTCTAAACATTTTTACCCAATAACTCTGCAAAAGTAATTACTATCCTTCTTCAAAAAAACGGTGTGGACAGCCTCATTGATTCTCTGCGTACTAATTGCTCAATGTTTCTGTAAGAGCTACCAGATTTTTTTTTTTTGTCTTCAGATTTTGACATTTCAAAGGCTTCTGATCCCGAAAAAAATACAACATCCCCTTTCACAAATGAAGCGCAACACGAGCGAATAAAGTGCTCGCGTCAATTGAGTTTTTTCACAAAACGTTTTACGTCTTACGAAATACTTCGATCAACAAAGACGGCCGCAATAATACGTTAAAGAGCACAGGAAGTTGTAAATAAAAAAAAAGAAGATCGTCAAAATCGTCGGAACGTTCTTATTCGTCTCAAGGAATTTGCAAATAACAAGCTACTCGACATTCACAACAATTTTTAGGCGCTTAAACACGTTTCACATTTAACTTGAAAAGGAATGCGATTTGATAGAAATTCAATAAATGAATCAACGTCTAATAATCAACTCGTCAAAACAATCGTAATTCAAATACTTCGCGTTAAGTTACAAATAATTCGGTCACACGGGTGTCGAGGACCGCCCCAATTTTTTTTAATTTTATTTTAAATGCACCAGATTGTTTTGCTTTCAAAAGAGATTCACTTTCAGTCTGTCGGTATTAAAACATTTTCGGCAAAAAACAATCTCGACAACTTGGCTTTTAACGAGTTTAATACAAAATCAACACCACTTTCAAGAGGCCGTAAGAGTTAAATAACTTAACTTCGTTGATTTTTCCTCACTTAACCGATAAAACGCAACAAGCGAAATGAGAGCGAAAAAGCAAAATGACGATAATTTATAATTGTTAAAATCATACTTCGCACAATCGACGAAATATTTTTTTTTTGAATAACCAAAAACATTTCTGTCGAAAATACTTACAGTTCAGAGATCCCAAATCCGGTATCATTCAATAAACTCGATTATAAATTAACTAATATAAATCTTATCTACAATAAATAACAAATCTGGTAACAAAAGTTAATTTGCGCCAACAGCGATATTAAATTACAACAATGAACGACGAACAACCAGTAAAAAGCGTTCAGGGGGGCGACTGCGGTAAATGAAATACGACATTCATTTATTTAAAGCCGCGGAGTTAATTAGTAGGAAGCTGACAAATACGGATGATTTAAAAATAAGGGCGTCGAGATGTTTTTCTTGATCGCTCAACGAATAAGTTCTCGAATTGGTCAAGTTTGGAGTACAAAAGGAAGAGATTCAGACTTAGTTCTACGCTGGAGCACGTTTGTCAAGTGGAACGACGGAAGTTGTTAAATTCGACGCTTCTATAGCGCAAAGTCGATTTCAATTGGAGTTTTGTGCTAGTAGAATTAGGCGAGTCAAGTTATTCGAAGAGGGCAATCGGAACACAGCAGGAAAGTACGATGGTCAGCGGAGTCCCTTCTTTTTGAGATGGACTCCTCAAAACTTGAAATCAATCTTACTTTGTAACAAAATTGTACGCAAGAGTATTATTGTTAAGAGTATATTATCGTTATTCCTCTCGAGAACGTGCACGTAGCAATAAAAAGGTTTTAGTAAAGTAGCTTCTCACAAGTACACGTTAGGGGAGCCCATTGGAAAGTATCACTGAGATGCGCCAAGTGGTAACCAGCTCTAAGCAGACACCACAAGTTCTGGGGGAACGCCATCACTAAATGAGTCAATAACTCGAAACACGTTTCCACAGGAAGGACAGCAAGGTACCATAGTTTGAATAACTCGGTCCAATGTTTGGGATGAGCGCCTTGTGCATGTCGTTATGTCTCACAAGTCTGCGCCTAGCTTCCTAAGGGATCCCGGGTATTTCCAGGGGGTCTTGTTCAATGTTTACCGTCGGGGGGTCCCTTTTTAAATGGGGTGGCCTTAAAGAGGGCCGATGAAATGTTGGAGGCTCTGTCTCTGCCAGTTGGCAAGGTGCGAGACGAAGGACTCCTTGGAGTCGTGTTCGTCAGGCGTTGAAGCATGGGTCGAAGGGCTTGGTTGAGCAGTCGCTCATCACAGCGAGGGACTCAGTTGAGTCGTGGCTCCTTCTTCAGACGTGAGACGAGGGACCTGGTTGAGTCGAGTTCCTCGGGCGTTGAAACGTGGGTCAAAGGGCTCGGTTGAGCAGTCGCTCATCAAGGCGAGAGACTCAGTTGAGTCGTGGCTCCTTCTCCTTTAGACGCGAGACGAGGGACTCGGTTGAGTCGTGTTCCTCAGGCGTTGAAGCGTTGGTCGAAGGGCTTGGTTGAGCAGTAGCTCATCATGGCGAGAGACTCGGTTGAGTCGTGGCTCCTTCTCTTTCAGACGCGAGACGAGGGACTCAATTGAGTCGTGTTCCTCAGGCATTGAAGCGTGGGTCGAAGGGCTCGGTTGAGCAGTAGCTCCTCACAGCGAGGGACTCGGTTGAGTCGTGGCTCCTTCTCCTTCAGCCGCGAGAAGAGGGACCTGGTTAAGTCGTGTTCACGGTGAGGGACTCGGAGGGACATGGTAATTTTCTTTTGATAAGTTGGCAGCCCGTTTTAATAGTTTAGGCGCGACAGCATCCACTACGAGTCGCTTTTGGATCGCCTTCAACAGTATGTCACATCTACCAACGAACGAGGTAAGCTGCCATACCACCAGATCATACCTTCTCCAATTAAAACCAAAAGGATTCCCCTTGTTTTTTATTTATTTAGTGTACAGTCCACTTGTTAGAAGACCCATCAGCGAGGACCCACGAGATTGTACAGCGAGGTTACAAAGTACACTCTCATCGAGGAGGCTCGTGCCTAGTTCGCTGCCGGTGCATGTTGGTGGTGTTGTCAGGTTGGTGATTGTTAAAATGGAGAAGACTCTTGATGTAGAAGTAGCAGCTGCTGCATTTTTGTTGTCATTTGCCTGTGTATTCGTACAAGAAGACGGAAGTCAAAAAACCCTGGAGACGTAGGAGGTACTGGTTTGTATATGTCATCCACGCCAGATCCAGATCGTATTGATCCGCCTTCTTTTTCCCTAGGTGTCCTCGAAATGTTGCCATTAATGAGCCCTTTTTCTTCTTCAACTCCCCAACTGGTCGGTTTGAATCAGTACTCAAACGGCACCAGGCATCATGTAGTTTGCATTTGTCCTTATGATGTTCATGCGTAGGATCCCATAGAACAACCTCTGCATGATAAGCTTCGAGAAACGGAAGCGTGTTTTCGTTTGTCCACTCCACTTCCACTATACAAAATCACAACTTAACCATAAGCACAGCTCAAAACAATAACAACAGCGTGGAGAAGCGACTGTGAGTCGGAGTGTAGACGAGAGTGTACTGGGGTGTCTCGCACTCAGCTCTTGGGTGATCTCGGGGTCCAGACTGAGCGCAGGCGAGGCCGAGACATGGCCTCGCAAGGCAGAGCGAGACATGACGACCCGTGTACACTCTTGCCCTCGCCTGCTCTCGTCTTGTCTCGGCGAGAGTGTACTGGTACCATCAGACGCGAGACGAGGGACTCGGTTGAGTCATGGCTCCTTCTCCTTCAGTCGCGAAACGAGGGACTCGGTTGAGTCGCGGCTCCTTTTCCTTCGTGTGCTGGTTGTGGTGGGAACTAGCAGCTGTAGCTAGCTGCTTTGTTGAGAGGCTTTCCTGCCTTGGGGATGCAGATGATTGTGGCCTCTTTCCATGCTGCAGGGAAGTATTGGAGGCGCATGGATGCATTGATGATGTTGCAAATGGCTACTGTGTGGATCCTGGGGAGCGTCTTTAGGACTCAATTTGAGATGCCATCGCTGCCTGGGGCCTTGTTTTTGTTGAGACCCTTGATGGTTTTGCTGATTTCCTTCGGGTGGGAAGCTGTGTACTAGACAGTTGACCTAGGCATGGAAGGTGGTGTGGTCTTCGTGGGAGGGGAAGGGGGAGCACTGTTCTTTGAAGGATTTGGCCTTGTCTATTTCAGCTGAGTGTGAGGTGTTATTGTGGATGAGAGGTGGTGAGTGTGGTTGCCTGTTCCACAACCTTCCAACAGCGCTTGTGGTTGAGTTCAGCCTCAGCTATATATTTTTCGAAGCTGGCATCTCTGGTAGCTTTTAGGGCAGCGTTGAGCTCCCGCTAGATGGCATTGAGCCTGGGTCGCTGGGACGAAAAGCAGGTTCGCTGGAACTGGTTCAGCTGGATGTCCGTCGAGATAGAGCAGCTGGGGAGGAGGTTGTGGCAAGCCATACCTTGTCCAGGATGTCCAGAGTGAGGCTTCCCCAGACAGAAGAGGACAGGCCGTTTTATACGTTTTGTCAGAAAGGGGACAAGCCGCCACAGTGGGGCTTTGCTGTTACGAAGATCAGTTGCGCTCTCAGTTTATGCTCGTTCAAAGAACCTAACCTAATTTGTGTTTTGACATTCTTCGGACTGCTCTGGAAAACCGTTTCTTGGACTCGACCTTCGTCTAGTGTACGCGCTTTCAAAACACGTACATGTCCAGGCTGGGGCCTCTCGTCGGTAGTCGCTTCCCGCTCTCCCCCCTTTTTATTATCTCGCTGTTCGTTTCTCACTCTCATTGAGTTCCTTTGCTTCCTTTACGCATCTTCGCATAATTTATCTTTCGTAACCCGAAACGACCAGGTTGCCCGGCGTTTCTATTCAAAATTGTATTAATTTTCAATTCCCGTGTACGATCCAAGTTGTCTGTGCCATCTTCTACTATTGTCGCCTCGTCATCTGCACTCGTAAGTACTGGGCCCAGGAAAACGCCATTGTCTTCGGTGAGTCAGTCATTAATGCACATTTTGGATCGATCACGTACACAACTGAGTCCACTCTTAGCTCATCGCAGAATCAGCGCATCCTAACTGAGAATTGGTTTACTTGTACCGAACATCTAGTAAAGCCCTTTTCACGCCCTACCCTCTTGGAAGCATGGGATGTGCTATCTTCAGATTGCCGACTCGAGGTTGTATTATATTGTTTTGTATTTATTTCTGTTCTCTTTAGGCCACTTAATTGTGTTAGGCTTTCTTAACAGCCATTTCGCGCTTTTTAATATCTATATATTCATAATATTTCCTCTGGCTGTGTTGGCTTGACCCAGTGAAGTTCCCACGCTCCGTCTTGTCGACTTTCAGCCGCAGGCCCAGCATCGAGGGAGTTTTTTTTTCAATTTTTCGCTTCAAATCGATAATTGTCCAATTTTTTCTACTTCAAATTGCATTGTTTTTTGTTTTTTTCTCAGTCAAACTGTGGTTTCCATTTCAATGTGTAACTTTTGCATCGCGCGAAGCAATCTTCCTGTTTTAACTCAGATCTGCTTTATTTCATATTTCCCCGTTTCTAACTGAAATTGTTCAATTTAAAACCGTATTAAAATCAATTAATCCTTATTTCATACGCAAATGGTTCCTATCCAGACGGAGACTTTTGATGTCATATCGAAAATTTCTTGCGCGGTATTCATCCCCCCCCCACCCCACTTCCAACCGTCTCAAATTAAGTATTTTAAATATCAAATCGGAGTTTTCCCATTTTAAATAGACGTTTTTCCAATTAAAAAAAAGGGAAATTTGACAGATCAAGTTGAAGCGTCTCATTTTGAACTTTTGAACGCACTAAGGATGAAACCATTAAACCTCAAAGGACGAGTGAGAAGAATCATCAGCTTGATCTTGAATATCCAGAACTTAAAACGTTGCCTCTACTTTTGAATATTACTAAAATGAGAAATTAGTACTCGTTCGGTAATTCCAACAGTAACGAAACAAAAAGCCCCCTACAAAACCTTTTGCTTCATTTTCGTCTTTCCCTTAAACGATAATTACGAACGTATTTCCGCGTCAAGTCAAATATACAAAAAAAACGACGAACCGACGTCGAACAAGTCTGGAGACGCGTTGTCAGTCATACGTCGTTTTACAACAATTTCCGTCACAACTCATCCAGGCGCGAATATTCACAACCTCGTACAAATAAGTCGCTTACAGGCAGCGTTATTTTGTGCGAAAATAAAAAAAATCACAATTCACTTCAATAAACTTTTGTCAGTAAAATGTACGATAAGCGACATAAAAGATAGCAACACGATTAGACAAATAAGTTAAAAACACGTCAATATTAATACTATTTAGTTTGAATTCGCCAATTAAGGGAACGAACAGATAAATTATTGTTGTGCGAAGAATGTACGGAAGAAATTATATTAAAACGTCACTTTAGTTACAGTAAATGGTTAGTACACAACCAAATTGAGGACTTACAGAACAAAATACAGCGAGGAAGCATCAATGCGCACTTAAGTCGTGGATCAAATCGGTTTGACATTAGAATTTTGTGTAGTGGAGGAAGAAATGGACGATGGCAGTAGCATTATCTAACTAAATGCGCTTGACTGATGCAATAAAAAAAAACTGCAGTGACAATTAGCCCTCGACGCTCGTAAACCTCGCCAGAATGAATGTACGAGGAAGCTTCCGATTCCAATCCATTTTGCCCTCCTCCAACCAGCTAAAAGCGAGCTTGCTGACAAACTGGATGGGGCTGGTCCTTTTTGATAATTTCTATTTCATAATTACGACAGGCTTCATTCTGTGTTTTAATTTTTTTCCATCAGTGGCTTGTCCTGAATCAATTTGAGAGTTGTGTTGTCTGAACCTTTTGCTCCCAAACGACGGAGGATGCCATCAAACCGGAAGTAAGTTGTCAAAGGAGTGCAGTCATCGCATTGCCACTAAAATTGGCACTAGTCTTTTGAAAAGTGATGAACTGTTGAAATCCGCTTGTCGCGAAATCAATCACACTCTGCTCTCCTGTCGTAGAATGATGCATAATTACAGAGCGGTCACTGGACCATGTGGAGAGGCCACTTCTAAAACACCACCCTCTTAAGATACACTCACGAGGATTCCACGGGGAGCGGTAAGCCGAAGTAGGGCGAGGCAAAGAAAGCGCATCCACATTCTCCTTGAATTCCCTCGCCGAAGGGGACAATGATTTAAGCGAGCTAGTGTCCAGTCTTTTAAGAAAGCGTTTAATGAAGAATTGTTGAGGTGTACGTAGAACGAAGGGAAAATTAGATTATGACAAGCTCTCCACTTTTCTTTGTAATTTTCGCAACCGATTGACAAGAAGGAATAATTATTTTTGAATCATTTTGTAATTTTGTTTTCTACCATCGTGGTAGAGAGGGCTAAATGGTTCTAATGTACGTGCAGATAGGTAAATAAACAGTCAAACAGCCTCTCTCTCTCTGTTTTCCACCCCCTTTATCTTGCACTCTCTTCTCCCTCCCTCTCTTTCTATCTCTATTTTCACCCTCTCTCTGAAGACCAGTTTTTACACGAGTCAAAGGATTATGAGAAACAAATGCACGAGACTAGCTCCACTGGGATATTTCGTGAGTGTGACACGCATGTTTCGCCTCGCCCAAGGATGATCCGCATTGTCAAACAGCCTCGACGATACTCCGCGAGAGTCTTTAGGGGGCTTTTGATCTGGCTGATGAAGCGAAAGTAATTCGTTCAGTCACATAGAGCGAGACAGGACTCGACGGCCCTATTTATACATCAATGAATCCGATCCAACAAAAGAAATCGAAGGAGAAACATTGATGAGACGAGCTCAGAAGAGCATTCAATAACCAACGAGTCTGCACCTTCCAAACACCTCTTTTTGTCCTCTCTCTTGTGCGTAGTTACACTTAAAAATAAGAGTTACACAATTTCTTCGGAAGCTGCTTACATTAAGGAAATTTTGTGAGTTCGAGTAGAAAACGTCTTGCGGAGCCCGGCGCACAACTATCGTTCACTCGATTCGTTAACGATATTAGAAATTATTACAAAATGACTCCAAGGGTTAACAAGAAGTATAAAAGAAAAAGCTACCAGCTTGAACTAACATTAAAAGAAAAGAATTGAAAGAGAACAGTAACAAACTGATGATTAGAGAGCGACTGAGTGCAGGGAAATATTAAAGTTAACTGCGGCGAGCAGAAACCACATGAGAGCTCGTCCGCTCAAAAAAAATACAATTATACCGTACAGCGAGTTCAAGCAACACGTTCGAGCGTTCTCACAAACATTAAAACGCTCGAGCACACATTTCATTAGATGAGACAACGAAGTAATGAAATATTCGGGAGTATTTTCAAAACGTATGTCGTTCAAAAGTCCTACGGCTAAAGTAGAAATCAGTTCAACATGAATATGTTTACTTTGTCTAATTTTGGATAATTCCAATACTCTGCCTTCCACTGGTTCGCCCAGTGGAAATAAAATTTCAAAAAAGTGTTATCATTTTTCAAAAAATCGTCAGCGTATCACACGGAATAGTTCAATTTTGAAGGAAGGATGCGTACAATACTTGCGAAAAGTGATCGAAAAAAAATGTTTCGTTACGCCGTAAACTTCGAGAGAAGTTCAAATTCAACCATCACTCCCTGAGTTCGTGACAATTTTCCTTTTTTTTTAGACATTAAATGTGGTTTAGTTGAGTCGAGTTTCTCATCCTTGTAAGCTATTTACTCCATTCGTAACGTCAACTAATTTCGAAAGATGGTTGCGTAATCGTTCCTCACTCTGACCTAGTAGTTTGGGAAGGAGGAAGATAGCCCCTAACGCCGTGAAGTGGAGCCAGAAGTACATGTTCCTGAAAGGCAACGAGACAAGTTGTGAGACAATGAGTCAAATAATTTTTAGTTTATTATGCACGATGTTGTGAGGGAGCCAAGCTATTCATGACTTAGGCGAAAATTATTGTGCTGCGAGCACTGAACCTGGGGATATCGACCTTTGCCTTAATTACCAGACTAGGATCGCTAAGGCTTCCTTCAACAGCTTCCAGGTTTTCACAGCTGGCAAGCAGCAGATAAGGTCGGACGTTTTTGAAATGGCCTGTACTTCCCCCCTAATGGGTCGACCCCATTTACTTTCCTTGGCTCTACGAAGTAGAAAGGAAAGTTATGTAATCGGCTGAAATTTTTTTGAGTTTTCTTCAGATCTTTACGTTTCAGACCCTCCTGAGTCCGAAAAACACTATTTGGGAAAATGGTCTGTGTATCTGTATGTGTGTCTGTGAACGATTTTTAGAGGGAACCACCGTACCAAATTAGCTCAAACTTCATATCTCGCCCGCAGGTCACCATGGGACGCCAAAATAAGGGTTTGAACAAAATCCACCGAAAGCTAACTATAGTCATCATAGTGATCAAAACACCAAATTTTTTTTTTCTCAAAAACGGCTCTAAGGATTTTGATTAAATTTGTTATATTGGTAGCTCCAACTATGGCAACTATACCATGAAATTCCCATTCGTGGAAAAATGACGAGAGCAGCACAATAAATTACCAAAACTTTCGACGAAATCGATTTTAGCGCGGTTTTTAGAGAAAACCACCGTACCAAATCAGCTGAAACTTGATGTCTAGCCTACAGGTTACCGTGGGACGCAAAAATGAGGGTATGGGCAAATTCCACCGAAAGTTAACTATAGTTATCATAATGGTATAGTGATCAAAACACCAAATTTTTTTTTTCTCAAAAACGGCTCTAACGATTTGATTACATTTTTTATATTGATAGCTCTCAACAAGGCAATGATGCCATAAAATTCCCATTATTGGGAAAATGACGAGAGCAGCACAATAAATTATCAAAATTTTCGACCAAAAGCGTTTTTAGCGCGGTTTTTTCCTTATAAACTCCGCTGGAATTCTTGTAGAATGTAAAAAAAAAATTGGTATTGTAGTCCAATCCAATACCTAAAGGGTGAGTGTTTAAAAACGCTCATAAGATGTGTGGGGGTTGCTCCAGAAATTCCTGAATTTCAACTACTGTCATTTCGCTTACTACCAGTTCTAAAGGTGTTTACCCAATAACTCTGCAAAAGTAATTACTACCCTTCTTCAAAAAATTTGTGTTTACAGCCTCATTAATTATTTGTGTTTACAGCCTCATTAATTATCTGTGTACCAATTGCTCAATAATGGTCCTGAAATGAGTACGAGCAGCACAATAAATTCCGGAACTGTAAGCGCTACCGCTTCCTGCTGCCGTAAAGCGTTGTTTGACGAAGTTCAAATTAACTGAGTGATAAATGAATTGATTAAATAGAATTAGCTATGTACAAATTGAATTGTTGTAGAGCTAAGGAAAGTTGTGTGTTGCAACGCACCAGATATTTTTACCAGTTGAAGTCATGGACCTGTGGACAGTAGAGCACCGGGTTTTTGTTTACGACAGTTTCGTTCGTAATAACGAGTCCTTCACGGTGGTCCAGCGTGAGTTTCGTCGTCATTTTAATATCCACCGAAATCGGGCTGTTCCCTCTAGAACCACCATTTTTCGTTGGGTTGAAGGACTTCGCACACGAGGTTCATCGATGAGGAACAGACCACCAGGAGCTCCAAGATCGATTCGAACAACAGAGAACATTGAAAGTGTACGACAAGCGCTAATTCGCAGCCCGAGTCGATCAGCTCGCCTGCATGCTGCTGAACTTCGCCTCAGTGATCGATCGGTTAGGCGTATTTTGCATCTAGAGTTGAGGGGTTCACCCCTATAAGTTGTCCATTGTGCAAACATTACACCCAGGGGATTATGCGCAACGAATGACCTTTGCCCGTGAGATGGAAGCACTTATTGAACAAAATGAGGCTCACATCCACCTCAATGGCATGGTGAATCAGCAAAATTGTCGTTATTGGGCTGATGAAAATCCCCAACAACTACACGAACAACCGCTGCATAGCTCCAAAGTTACTGTTTGGTGCGCTATATCCCAAACTTGCATCACTGGCCCTTACTTCTTTGAAAACGACAATGGCATTGCTGTTACCGTCAACTTTGCAGATAACCGGCTTCTTTACACCTGAATTGAGACAAAAACGTATTGCACTCCGGCGTATGTGGTTCCGACAGGATGGGGCAACCGCTCACACAGCTAGGGCAACAATGAGCGTTATTCGTCCTCTTTTCCCTGGCCGCCTTATTTCCAGGTTCGGTGACGTTCGTTGGCCTCCTCGGTCCCCAGATTTGTCCACACGTGACTTTTTTCTGTGGGGACACCTCAAAGCACCTCCTCATCATATGTAGATTAAACAGTAGTTTCAACTGCGATGTGGGGTCGTTCTTAACTCTGGTGTGGATTCTTGAGAGCCAGTCAGGATGAATGAAAAGTATTCTTTCTCCCGGCTAACGTTTCGCTTAATTTATTAAGCATCATCAGGGCTCAGGAATGTGCTAATAGTTTTCTAAAATAATGACATTCGGAGAAAAAATAAATAAATAAAGTCCAATCTGTTGTCAACTATTAAGATCCGTTTGTTTTCTTTTTTTCTCGGCCTAGAGAATGCTTTCCATTCATCCTGACCGGCTCTCAAGAATCCACGTAGTATTTTTAACACCACAACCTTTACTTTTGCAAACGAATAATAATAATGTTACCAACCAGTAAACCCGGACGCTGGGCCAAAATTCGAGGAGAGTAAAACTGAAAGTCGTGTACGCAACGAGGATTCGAGTGAAAAGTACGGTTATGAAATCATAAGACGCCTTTTTCGCCGGTGTAGCGAGAAAGTGAGGCCTCAAACTCGCTCTGACCTGTAACAACGACGAAATGAGTTTTCAATCGAATTTAAAAAACGATAACACAAAATTAAAACTGTAATAAGTAATTCCATAGTAGTTTTCAAGGATAGAGCAAACTGAACGAGGGCACTGATTTATAGTAATATTAACTGAAAGCTGCCTCTGCGTGTGTTTTGCTATAATTTCTCGTCAGGGCCACTCGGCTTCACACTGACACGATCATCAACATAGTTAAACAAGATGACGAGTAGTCCCAATTCAGACACGAAGCTCGAAATGACTGCCTTGCCACTTCTCTCTTCTAACATATCTGGTGCGTAGCAACACACAACTTTCCGCCACCCCTTTAAGTTCGAACACCACCTACATAGGCGGGCGCTATATCTTCGTTCAACGCATTTTTACAGGAACATTTATGGATAACAAAATGTAGGGACTAGTTAGCTGAGAGTACTCCGAAAGTTTGATCGAAATCGTTAGAGCCGTTTTTGAGAAAATTGGAATACCGATAAATTGATATTCGACAAATCTCCTTTTCTGAGTTAACATGGCTTATATCTCCGTTCAACATATATATACAGAAATAATTATAGAGAACGAAATGTGGCTATGGGTGACTGAAAGACACTCCATTAGGATTTATCACATCTGGCGAAAAAGTTACCCTGGAATTTACGGAAATGTTCGAAAAAACGTTATTTTTGACACATTTTAATTTTTATCTCTGTTCAATGGACCGTCACAGGAACATTTATTGAAAACAATATGTAGGTATTAACTATTTGAAAACATTCTGTGAGTTTGGTGGAAATCGCTGAAGCCATTTTGCCAAAAAGCGTAAAAAACCTATTTTTGCTTCATGGGCCTATATCTCCGTTCACCGTATTTTCATGGAGATATGTATAAAGAAGAAAAGTTAGGTATTGATTGGGAGAAGATAATTTGAAAGTTTAATCAAAATCGTTAGAGCCGTTTTCGAGAAAAATGCGAAAAACCCTAGTTTTTGGTACATTTTCGTCCCCCACCCCACCCCCCTTCCCATCGGCCGAATACGCCCATAACCTTATTTTGGTGTCTACAAAAAATAACGAACAAAACAAAAAAAGAACCAGCTCAATCGGATCAGCCGTTCTCCCGCAAATCGAACTACAGACACACACACATACACACGGACCACGCGCCGAAATTAGGTTTTTTAGACTCAGTAGGGTCTGAAACGTAAAGATCTGAAGAAAACCCAAATTTTTTTTTTTGGGCCGATTACTATACTTTCCTTCCCTTTGGGCAGCGGAAAGTAAAAGCAGATTGGCCTTTTTCTTAATCTTGAATACACAAGTGTACTGAGTCTCCCGACTGTTTCTCTGGCTCACAGACGTCCTTTTACCGAATTCCCGGCCCCCGAAAATTCAGAAAAATGGAAAGGAATGAGAGACTATAGTGGGATATTTGATGCGTAGAATGCATGTGAAATGCAGGAAAAATGTACTTTGAAAGTGTCCGAAGATTTGTCGATGTAGGACCTTACTTTCTGGACAAACCGCGCATTTCATCATTTCTCCTCTTACTCCACGATAACAGCCTATCTGTTTTCTTTTCTGTACAAATAATAACTGTTTGGAGAACGAGAAGCGTGGAAGGACTGATAAATCCCTGGGCAAATAGCCTATTTACTTCTTTTCTTTGTACGAGGCAACACTGTGTGTCATTGTACTACAAAGATGTTAAAAGTTCATGTAACAATGTTTCTGCTGGCTAGTAGTTTCGGTTCAATTGAGACAAAAGCAGCGGGCATTAGGTCAACTTAGGCGAGTTCCAGCTGTAAAAACACTTTTTTCGCAAGTCAAATTTTGGAGTAACCTTTTGATTGCAATAAATCCATACTGCTGTGGACAGTGGTTCCTTGATACGGGAGGTGACAAGTTCAATGACGGTAGAAATGAGTCGACAGAGTGGTGAGCGAGCGATGAAGCGTCTAGTAGGGGCGTTGAAACAGACGTCCCAATTGAACCTAGGGGAATTTTCCAAATTTTTTGTCGATTTTATAGTAATTACTAGCTGGTACCCGCAACTTTGCGTACTTTCAATTTGAATATTATGAATTATATTAAAAGAACGGTATAGATTTGGGTATTGCATTGGGTTAGAAGAGAGTAGGTATATTTTTAAAAATTAAAAAATATCTGTCTACAGTAGGTATAAGGTACCTGTATTCATCAAGTACCTAGGAAAATGTATTGGTCTCTTATGTCCAAGAGACATTTACAGGGGCCAGCGTCACGTTGTGTACAAAAATATTTTAAAATGACCTAATTTAAAACATTTTTGTACACAACGTTTGCTGTTTTGTTATTATTTGTTAAAAATGTGGAGATTGTTTGGACTCGACGAGCAAGCCACCTACAGTTGACCACGCGAAAAACCGTTTTTATCTAAATGAACACCTGCTACTTTAAGCGTTTGCCCTTGCGCTTTATTAATGGTCATTGCGAAGGCTGGTTTGAAGGGAAATTGGATTCTTTTAAACTGAAAAGGTACATCCGTAGGGATCATACGGGTATGCGGGGAATCAAAACTTCTTCATCTTTAGCTATTCCTGTCATTATAATTGCTCTAATAATAGTGCGTCCTAGCTGCGTAATTTGCAATCGAGTCCCGTTGCATAGTCTCGGCGCTTCGAGATATCTCATTGACAAAACTGGATCCCCAACTCTCAGCTTATGAGACGGCACCCCTGACAGCTCTTAAGAGTTTGCAGGATGTCACCTGCTCACTGTCCATGACAATATCTACTGACAAATCCCTTTTTTTGTAATAAAAGGTAGCCTATGTTCTTTCTCAGGGTCTAAAGATTGTCTGTGCCAAATGTCATCAAAATCGGTTGAGAGGTTTATGCGGGAAAGCGTAACAGACAGACAGAGTTACTTTCGCATTTATAATATTAGTAGGGATTGTTTGTGTCATATCCCCAGAGAAGCTAATTAATTTTGTGTCCCCCCCCCCCCCAACAAACTTAAACTTTATTTTTTCCCTAAATTCCTTCTATTGTACTTCAAATTCCGAGTTTTAGAATTCCTTTCTTTGATCTGTTTTTTCTATTTGTTGAGTAAAGTTTTTTAAATTATTGACACAACAGGCACAAACATTGCAACGTAATGTCAAGCACAATTGGGTAACTTACACTTCGAGAAGCTGTAGTAAAGAGAGCGCCGCTCAAGAAAGTGAGGTAGTACCCTGGATAGAATCCATGCCACAGAGCCGACAGCGCAAACGTAAATAAGACTCCATTCCCTTTGGAGACCCTCTCGTAAACTATAATCCTCAACCAGACGTTGGTACCTTTATTCCACGAGGAGATGCAATCCCTCAAAGACGAGCCGAGCTACGAGAAACAAAAAACGATTCAATTATTATCGATAGCGGACCGTACTGCGAATGAATTATTCCGACGTCGTGATTAGAGGAGCTCCGACGATTACGTACGAAAAATGCACGAACCTCAAAACCTTTAATGTCGACGTTGTTACAATGGTCCCAAATCGGCTCGTTTTTAGATCCGTAACCGCTAAAACCAAGCCCGGAAGCATTGCAAATTGCTTCAGCGAGAATCCAAGCGTGGTAATACTTGAATCTTGTGAGCGTAGTTGACATGATTAAGTACACTATTTGTTGAGGTATGCTCATCAGAAAAAACTCTTCATCTAAAAAAAAACACAAATGGAATCAGAAAAAAGTGATCGTTGAAAAGGAAACAGTAAGTACACGCCACACAAAATTGCCTTTAAGAAAGGGCAGATACTCTAGGGTCGGGCTGACCAGTGTAGCTAACGTGGAATGGCTGAGATAGGGCAATGAGGTGTGAAGTGGTCTCTAACGAAGTGATTATAATTCTAATTCCAAAAGTCATCATTGAGGGTCCCCTTACAGACGAGGGAAGCGACACAATCGAGACCTGAGGTATAGGGATATTAGATTTATACCGCGAGAGATATTTGGAGAAAGGCCAAAGCTACCCCAAGTCTCCTACCTTGATTTCAATGTAATTTGCAGGTTGCACTCTACGGGCTAAAGGATGGGCCTGTGGCGGGTCTCTCGAGTGGAAACTCTCCCCTAATATCCTCTCCGTAGTCGTATTCACCAACTCTCACGACAAGACTTCCTTTTCGATTCCTCACGCTGTGTTCTGAATAGGAAGGTTATTTTATTTGTGTGTTTCGTGTCGTTACGCGTTCACTCATCACGTCCACTGCCTTCGACCCTTTTAATCTGATTGACTACAGCTACCATTTGAACAACAAATTCAAGACCATTCACCAGTCCAGACCAAGGACACATGTTGGCCTTCAAACAAAGAACGACTTGCCAAAACCAAGTGAGCAAGTGACTTGAGAGAAGCAGGGGGCAGAATAATTTTGGTTTATTATTCATTCTGAATAATAACCCTATGTTTTCGGTCACGAAAAATTGTTTACAACCCCCCCTCAAATTTGATACTTTACGTTTCAAGACATGGAGATTTCAAATTTGCAATGTCCGTCCACCGTCCGCTGTCCGGGCCGTTTTGTGCCTTTAACGCGGTCTAAAAAATTCGTTCTTTCGCACAAAAATCCCATTTGGTATCTAGTTGTGCCCACCATCTCGGCAATCCGATCGGACGAAGCCCATGAGGTGCAAAATGGGCAAAAAATGGTTAAAAAAATTAACGAAACGCAGTATAATCGCAAATAAGCCGTGTTTCGTATCGTTTTCGAGGCCCGCTCGACTCGCAACGCCCTTTGGACTCGCAACGTCCTGCCAATTGCCGAGCGAGGGTTCGCTGGCAGCCCCCGTCCAAATTTCCCCGACTCTTTTTGCCCGACGGGGCGGAGGAAGGTTAAGGCCACTTCCTCCGCACACCACTCCATCGGATCATAAATGCCTACAGACGTTTACGGGCTCCTGGCGCCGGGGGAATATTTAGTTTCCTTAGTTCCATTGTAGTCAGGTCATGTTTCGTCAAAAACTTACTCAATTCAGAGTTGAAATTCGCATCATGGCGCCTTCACACCCACCAACCAACTTCACCCATTTCACGTACTTTTCAACACTTCAAGCCACCATGCTCCGGATATTTACGCTATCAGATTAGCAGAATTAATTGATAGCAGTGTTATCAGCCGGACAACTCTCACTTCTGCCAACCTAACCAGCCTCCATTGTCAAGACATCCCTCCTCAACGAGTTTGCGAGAAGGTTCCCTTTTTTTTGTCTTTGTTTTTGTCACTCCTAACGAACGTTACCTTTTTTCCTTACGAACGTTTTTTTTTTCTCAGCAAAATAATACAGTGACACAGTTACTCTCTCTGACATTTTCATTGCTTCCCCCTTTTTTTTTTAGTCGTGCTCGTGTGTGCGTTTTCCTTAACACGTTGCTACTAATTGAAGAAAGTGTCACAACGGTCAACAGGATCCTGCCGTTGGTTCCAGGTGCTGCCGCAGCATTATCGACTTAACAGACGCCAGGGGTCGCTGTGTTGAATATAACTGTTGCGTAGGAGCGATCTTTGCACTACAGAACTAGAGCTCAGTGGAAGGCAATAGCTGTTGTGTTTGTGCCAACAAGCCTGCCCTCATCACGCCAACAGTATGGTTTACTAGTACTTTTCAATGCTGAATCGAATGGAATGGGTCTCAGAGCAGTAATACTAGGTCAAGCTATTCATGAGAATAATAAACCATTGTGTAATAATTTGCAGGGTTTTTTCTTCTTCCCACCTGTACACCTGTAACTCTTCACTGTAACTCTCATTTTCGTCTTGTCACTCGGGCCATCAGTATCCCAGCAGGTCAAATTGATTTATTACCATATTTTACTGTCATGTTTCGTGGATCCTATAATCCTGAAACGAAATCACGGCAGAAACAATTGAACGTTTCCTAATTAATTATACGTCCTTCGTCTTTTCTTGGCCATCGTCGTCAGGACCTTCGAAGCTGTGCCACCCTTTGGTCGTCACCACCACCGTCAGAACGTTTCAATTTAACTTTACAATTTTCCATTTTCACGCAGGTGTAATTTTTATTTTCTTCATTTGTCTGGTTAGCTACTAATGTAGCAAGTGAAGGTTTTCGTTTTGAGAACCCCCCCCCCCCTGTTTAGGCAATTACGTGAGTTCTTAAGGCGCATTGGTACGACCAACAAAAAACCACTGATGAGATCATCGAAGATTTAACCCCACATGGAATCGAGTGGTCCTTCAACCCTCCAGCATTACCGCACTTTGGCGGCTTGTCGGAAGCTGGGGTGAAATCATCCAAAGCCATCTTCAAACGGATCTCAGGCAGCACTCCTCTAACATTCGAGGAATTAACTACACTCACGAATAGAAGGAATCCTCAACTCCAAGCCACTTTGTCCCTTGACCAACGACCCCGGGAGCTTTGTAGCACTGACCCCTGGCCATCTGCTTATCGGCGCTCCTCTTTCTGCTCGTCCTGAACTGCCACTCCTGGAACTCCCAGAAAACAGACTGTCTCGTTGGCAGCTGGTGCAGCAAAAAACACAGCATTTCTGGAAGCGATTTAGGGATGAATACCCTTATCACTGGCAGCAAAGGAGCAAGTGGACAAAGAAGCATCCAAACCTGGAACCTGGAGATCTTGCCATCATCAAGGCCAACTGTGCTCCAACCCAGTGGATCCTTGGTCGTATTCAAAAAACGTTCCGGGCAAAGATAGAGTTACACGCGTTACTCAGATCAGGACTCCCCATGGTACTTTCCTTCGACCTACCACCAAGTTGGGGTGTCCTTGCGCCCCATCACCGATCCTGAACCAGCTCCTTGTTCTTTGTCTGAATCTAGAAAATTTCGTGTTAATTTTGGTGGGTGGGATGTTTAGACAATAAGGTGAGTTCTTAAGGCGCATTGTGTCGGCAAATGAACTCTGGACTTCTTCAATTCGTCAAACGTATGACTCACGCCTAATCTCCTACTCTTCAGGCCAGTTTTATCTGCTTCGCTCCTCCTCTCTTCTCCTACTCACAAAACCCTTCCATCTTTCGCATTGCCTTTTTCCCCAGTTTCCGTTTTGTACGTAGCACTGTATAGCGGTTTTTTTTTCTCGTCCCAGACGCCCTTTTTCCTCAACGAGGACGTTCTCATTGTGCTCCTCCAAGTGCCACAAGACAATTTTGCCCAAGGAGCTCTACATTCATCCCGAACTTCAGCACCGCTCATCAAGTGACTCAACACCACTTCATCTCCTCTACCACCGTCATACGAACAGTCCAGGTTAAATTTTCCAATTCAAGACATTCCATTAAGATCACTGTCAAAATATAATTTTACCGTCCGGCAACTTCCTTTCCATTTTGTACCGGCCCTCTATCCTACAAACTCCACGCTTTCCCCAACACCCCCCCCCCTTGGCGTAGACATGCTGTTCTGTTGCATCTTGGTAGTTTAAGTGAAGTCTACAGACTGTAATCTTAACGACAGACAAAAATTATGGCTTTCTGTTCTTATGTTAACGAATTATGAATAACATATATTGATCCAGTTTCAAACTCTCAAGTTCTCATTTTGATGTTAATCTATCAGACATGTATGTACTGACTGACTCCTATTAAAGGCACCGGGTGATCATGGTCTGGTCATAAGACATTCGTTCATAATTCTCGACGTACGTCGAGGATTGTGGATCGGAGCTGCGGCGCCGCAATTGCCGTAATTTTTGCTTGAGTCAGCAGCTCTTCAAAAGCATCTCTACCTACCTCAGCACAAGGTCAAGGCTTACTTGTAGAATTCCCACCCACTCACACATCGTGAAAGCAAAGGAAAGTTCTTCTCAGTGAGCTCTCTTGACCCGAATCACTCAATTTGCGGGTAACATGACGCATGTTCGATAGTCAACTGATTTGTGGTGCAAATATATATAGCACTCTGACTGTCTCACAAGTGGGATATGCACCGCGGTCAGACCTGTTGTGCCTAATGTCTTACAGGCCAATATTTGGCCTCCTAAGGAAAGCCAGGCAATTCCTGCAAGAGGTTTTCATTGATATCCACACTGGGAGAAGTGGTACCAAAGACCAGAAGTCGCAGGACATGGTAGGGGGTCTCCTCATTCGTGCCGCACCACCTACATGGAGGAGTGTCGACTATACCCATAACATGCGCGTGTTTGTTCATTTTGCAGTGTCCTGTGATGATCCCAACAATCTGCCTTAAGCTCTTCCTCTCCATCCCCAGAAGGTTCTGTCTTATCATACATGTTTGCTCTGAGATAAAGCGTTTGGAGTGTCTCACTCCCGCAGCATTCCAGACTGATGCATCCTTCTGGCATATTCTCCCACAGTCCTCTTGACTAGTTACAGAGAAATCCCACAATGGGGAGGTGGCCCAATAGGTACCATAGGCATAATCAGAATTTCAAGTCGCCTCCGAATTCCTTAAATATCGGCATTACATTGGCGAGAGTAATAGAGGATCATAATTAACGATGTCGATAGTGGTGAACACCCATCAACCTAAAGTTCACATTTAGTACACGATTTCCGAATTAGCTTACACGAGTAATTTTCTTGTACCACTTCCATTCCTTTGATCGCTACTGAACCCTAGTGCGTACCAGTAACAGTGACACAACGTGAGTCATCGCCAAAGGAGTACAGTAGCCCCAGTGCTCCACTACTTACATGGTGTCTGAACCCAGGCTTAGCCTAGTAGGTTTTATTCACCCTAAGGCGACATAAATAAGATCCTAGGAATGTGCATGAAGGACAAGACACATCTTCAATAATAAAAAGAAATAAATTATAAATTAAAAAACTCATATCGCTCTGCGAAGTAACACTTGAATCCCAGTTTGGGGGTGAAAATATTACCGGATCTATTCATAAATTATCCATACATTCTACGAAGAAAATGTGCCTTTTCTCAAACGAAGTATGATGATCCAGGTAGTCACAGAGATGAATCCTTTGGCGACTAGTGGGTGAAGAATCGTAAAGCAAAATCTCCTTATGCCCAGGAATCCAATACACATTAACTAGCCTGCCTGGGGAAAAGCCCAAGAACGAGCACACACACAGGGACTACACTCGGAAATTAAGTTTTTTCGTATTCAGCAGGCCTCAACGTTCCTTTCCTTCAACCTGAAAACCTAACTTTTTTTATTTGTCACAATCTCATCTCTGGCACAACTTCCATCACCCTCAGAGAAGCTCATAATAAACACAATTTGGCGACTAAGATCATCAAAAAATACAAACACATTACCAAATAAAAGCAGTCAACGGGTAATAAAAAGCGCACTTTTCATTTACCTTTAAGCCTGGTGATAGGAAAGTAAGGGCTAACGGTAGAGAAAATAATTCCGCATAGCGCGCTAATAACAACTTTCTTGATTACAGGAGCGAAAGGAGACGGCTCGTTGGGATGTTCATCATCCTGAGGAAAAAACCAACCAAGAAATAAACTCTACTGAGTAATATTAACTGGCGCGACTCATCGCACAACTTTCCTTCACTCCACTTACATTTATTTTCATGGTTTTAGCTGCTAATCGAACAGTTGATTTGAACTTGGTAAAACATGACCGCGTTATAATGTGGTAGATCGTAAAACTTTCCAAATTTTCATTTATAAACTCATAAGCCTTTAAAATATCTTTAAAAAAACTTTTTTTTAAATTAAACCGATTATATAACTACTTTCTTACTTCGTAGGACTAAGGAAAGTAACTAACCCCAGTAAAGTCATTAATCATTATAGCTGGAACTGTTTGCTACGAGTTCCACTGCTCACCGACCTAATTCGTTATTCACTGAGCTCCAGTGAATGTTGCTCGAACACAAGACACAAAATATCTGGTGCGTAGCAACACACAACTTTCCGCCACCCCTTTAAGTTCGAACACCACCTAGATAGGCGGGCGCTATATCTTCGTTCAACGCATTTTTACAGGAACATTTATCGAGAACAAAATGTAGGGACTAGTTAGCTGAGAGTACTCCGAAAGTTTGATCGAAATCGTTAGAGCCGTTTTTGAGAAAATTGGAATACCGATAAATTAATATTCGACAAATCTCCTTTTCTGAGTTAACTTGGCTTATATCTCCGTTCAACATATACATACAGAAATAATTATAGAGAACGAAATGTTGGTATGGGTGACTTAAAGACACTCCATTAGAATTTATCACACCTGGTAAAGAAGTTACCCTGGAATTTACGGAAATGTTAGAAAAAACGTTATTTTCGACACATTTTGATTTTTATCTCTGTTCAATGGACCGTCACAGGAACATTTATTGAGAAGAATATGTAGGTATCAACTATTTGAAAACATCCTGTGAGTTTGGTGGAAATCGCTGAAGCCGTTTTGCCAAAAAGCGTAAAAAACCTATTTTTGCTGCAGGGGCCCATATCTCCGTTCACCGTATTTTCATGGAGATATGTATAGAAAAGAAAAGTTAGGTATTGATTAGGAGAAGATAATTTGAAAGTTTAATCAAAATCGTTAGAGCCGTTTTCGAGAAAAATGCGAAAAACCCTAGTTTTTGGTACATTTTCGTCCCCACCCCCTTCCCGCCGGCCGAAATCGTCCATAACCTTATTTTGGTGTCTACAAAAAATAACGAACAAAACAAAAGAAGAACCAACTCAATCGGATCAGCCGTTCGCCCGCAAATCGAACTACAGACACACACACACACACACATACACACACACACACATACACACGGACCACGCGCCGAAATTAGGTTTTTTAGACTCAGTAGGGTCTGAAACGTAAAGATCTGAAGAAAACCCAAATTTTTTTTTTGGGCCGATTACTATACTTTCCTTCCCTTCGGGTAGCGGAAAGTAAAAAAAAGGTTACAAAACCCATAGTGGTTAATATTTAGGAATTTATTAAGTCTACTATCTCAGTCTTTGTCGAATAATAATTGTGTAAATCGTAGTAATGTTTTTCTTCAACTATTTTCAGCCTTGTAAAGTAGGAAGAAAAGTTGCGCAACCCGTTTCTTTTAACAAGGGGATCATATATCATATAACCTCCCTTCTTACTACGTAGGGCTAAGGGCAGTAAAAACTATCAACAGTTCCACGACCAGTGACAAAAATCAAACCCCTTAGCCGACATTTTTACGGCTATAATCGTTTTTTTGAACTTCGATAATCAATTTTAACGAAAAATAAAATATCTGGTGCGTTGCAACGCACAACTTTCCTTAGCTCTACGTCAATTCACTTTCTACACGGCTTTTTCTACTTAATCAATTCATTTATCAGTTCCTTTGAACTCTTCACAGCAGCAGGAAGCGGTAGCGCCGACAGTTCTGGAATTTATTGTGCTGCTCGTACTCATCGCAGGATCATTATTGAGCAATTGGTACACAGATAAT
Source organism: Pachypeltis micranthus (assembly GCA_020466155.1). Classification (NCBI taxonomy): domain Eukaryota; kingdom Metazoa; phylum Arthropoda; class Insecta; order Hemiptera; family Miridae; genus Pachypeltis; species Pachypeltis micranthus. The sequence goes on along the minus strand of CM035782.1, from coordinate 9,986,230 downwards.
TTGTGAGGCTGTAAACACAATTTTTTTGAAGAAAGATAGTAATCACTTTTGCAGAGTTATTGGGTAATAACTGTTAGAACTGGTAGTAAGCGAAACGGCGGTAGTTGAAATTCAGGAATTTCTGGAGTGAACCCCATGTATCTCATGAGCGTTTTTAAACACTCACCCTTTATGTATTGGATTGGACTACAATACCAATTTTCTTTAACATTCTACCAACATTCCAGCGGAGTTTATAAGGAAAACCCCGCGCTAAAAACGTTTTTCGTCGAAAAGTTTGATAATTTATTGTGCTGCTCTCATCATTTTCCCACGAATGGGAATTTTATGGTATAATTGCCTTATTTATAGCTATCAATATAAACAATTTAATCAAAATCATTAGAGCCGTTTTTGAGAAAAAAAAATTGGTGTTATGATCACTATGATAACTATAGTTAACTTTCAGTGGATTTTGCCCATACCCTTATTTTTGCGACCCATGGTAACCTGTAGGCTAGACATAAAGTTTCAGCTGATTTGGTACGTTTGTTTTCTCTAAAAACCGCGCTAAAATCGAATTCGTCGAAAGTTTTGATTATTTATTGTGCCACTCTCGTCATTTTCCCACAAATGAGAATTTTATGGTATAGTTACCTTATTGGGAGCTATCATTACAAAAATTTAATCAAAATCGTTAGAGTCACTTTTGAGAAAATAATATTTGGGGTTTTGATCACTATGATAACTATAGTTAACTTTCGGTGGATTTTGCTCATACCCTCATTTTGGCGTCCCATGGTAACCTGCGGGCTAGATATTAAGTTTGAGTGGGTTTGGTACGGTGGTTTTCTCTAAAAATCGTTCACAGACACACAGACCATTTTCCCAAATAGTGTTTTTCGGATTCAGGGGGGTCTGAAACGTAAAGATCTGAAGAGAACTCAATTTTTATTTTCCGCTACCCGAAGGGAAGGAAAGTATAGTAATCGGCCCAAAAAAAAAAGTTGGGTTTTCTTCAGATCTTTACGTTTCAGACCCTACTGAGTCTAAAAAACCTAATTTCGGAGAGAGGTCCGTGTGTATGTCTGTGTGTATGTCTGTGTGTATGTCTGTGTGTGTGTGTGTCTATAGTTCGATTTGCGGGAGAACGGCTGATCCGATTGAGCTGGTTCTTTTTTGTTTTGTTCGCTCATTTTTGTAGACACCAAAATAAGGTTATGGACGATTTCGGCCGATGGGAAGGGGGGGTGGGGGACGAAAATGTACCAAAAACTAGGGTTTTTCGCATTTTTCTCAAAAACGGCTCTAACGATTTTGATTAAACTTTCAAATTATCTCCTACCAATCAATATCTAACTTTTCTTCTCTATACATATCTCCATGAAAATACGGTGAACGGAGATATAGGCCTATGAAGCAAAAATAGGTTTTTACGCTTTTTGGCAAAACGACTCAAGCGATTTTCACCAAACTCACAGGATGTTTTTAAATAGTTTATACCTACATATTGTTCTCAATAAATGTTCCTCTGACACTCCATTGAACAGAGATAAAAATCAAAATGTGTCGAAAATAACGTTTTTTCGAACATTTCCGTAAATTCCAGGGTAACTTCTGACCAGATGTGATAAATTCTAATGGAGTGTCTTTTAGTCACCCATACCAACATTTCATTCTCTATAATTATTTCTGTATATATATGTTGAACGGAGATATAAGCCAAGTTAACTCAGAAAAGGAGATTTGTCGAATATTGATTTATCGGAATTCCAATTTTCTCAAAAACGGCTCTAACGATTTCGATCAAACTTTCGGAGTACTTTCAACTAACGAGTCCCTACATTTAGTTCTGAATAAATGTTTCTGTAGAAATGCGTTGAACGAAGATATAGCACCCGCATATGTTGTTGGTGTTCGAACTTAAAGGGGTGGCGGAAAGTTGTGTGTTGCTACGCACCAGATATTTTCTTTTTCAACCGATTACATAACTTTCCTTTCTACTTTGTAGAGCCAAGGAATGTAAAAATAAATATTGAATGGCACATTGTCACCTTCGATTTATAACTCAATCAGACGAACCTCCAAATAAACGCCTCGAACTAGTGAATTTGTACAATTTCAGCCAGAGCGATACAATTAACCTACAAGCAACAAACGTCTAGTTGGTCGATAAATATAACGCATATCGCTCATAATTCAAATTGCCCCAAATCGCTTTACTTCGCTACAATTACAAAAGCCGCTAAAACTGTATTACTGGAAATCTATAAGAAGAAATTGGCGTATTTTGTGCTTTTAGAAAAAAAAGTTTCAACTGGTGGGTGACAAATGTCAAGCGTCAAATTAGAACTGGCGGCGTTCCAATTTGCAGACTAAGAGTCGACGGGAGAACAAAAAAATTAAAAAATGGACGATGAATTCTTACTACGAAGTTTTTGAGGTGTTCCCCATTGATGAACTCGCTGTAATCTCTGAATAAGACGAAAGGCCCGGCCATCAACGTATGGAATTGGAACAGGTAGCCAAAATACTCCCGTATACCAGGCATTCGTCTGAAACAAACCAAGTATAGTTAGGCCCCTTCGTTAGATTCGAATTAAAACATCAGATAATTTTCCTTGGCCTTGCACTTGAATTGATTGATTGGGATATGATGATGGTTAGGGAACAGGGAAGTTTTGGATGGTGGAAGTGGTTTGGGGAAAAGGTCTTAAGGGATAGGGAAGAAGTTAGGTTGGGGGGAATGTGCGCAGGGCCTCGGGCGAAAGTGTGTAGTGTGTTTATCTGTTTGTGTGTGATTGTGTGTGGGTGGTGCCAGGGACGGTCGAATATCAAGTAGCCCATCCCTGGACTGCAGGAGTGAACGTATTTAAGGGTGAGTGTGTAGTGAGTGTATGCGTGTGTTTATGTGTTACTGTCATTTAGGGTAGGAATAGGTAGTGTAGGGAAGGCTCCAGGAGGGATAAATATCGAGTAGTCCACCCCTAGACCTTTGGGAAATATGTGTGAATGTATTTATTGTGTGAGTGTGATAGTGGTAGGTTAGAGGTTAGAGTGAGTGGGGTGGGTCGTGGTCGAGGGCAGCCAAATATCGAGTAGCCCGCCCTCTGCACGTCAAATAGGGGATCGCAGTTCAGGCTGGGATTAAAGACGGCCTGGCACCCTTCACCATGGGAAGTATGAGGGGGGCAAGTGCAATCCCCACAATCCCCATGGACATAAATAGTAGGTGCCGCTGGAACAGCACCGGGGCCTGCTACCCTTTCAGATCAGTAGAATAATAGAAATAGAATGGTTACCGTGCGGGCTTATGCCTGCGGCCAGTGGCGTGGAGCCCTTTAGGGCATGATGCAGCCTGCGGCGTGGAGCCCTTTAGGGCATGATGCAACCAGTGGTGTGGAGCCCTTTAGGGCGTGATGCAGCCAGTGGCGTGGAGCCCTTTAGGGAGTGATGCAGCCAGTGGTGTGGAGCCCTTTAGGGCATGATGCGGCCAGTGGCGTGGAGCCCTTTAGGGCATGATCCGGCCAGTGGTGTGCCGTGCGTGATGCACCAGTGGTGGGCCCTTTAGGGCATGATGCAGTGGCGTGGAGCCCTTTGGGCATGATGCGGCCAGTGGCGCTTTAGGGCATGATCCGACCAGTGGTGTGGAGCCCTTTGGGCATGATGCGACCAGTGGTGTGGAGCCCTTTAGGGGCATGATGCGACCAGTGGCGTGGAGCCGCTAGGGGCATGATCGACCAGTGGTGTGGAGCCGCTTAGGCATGATGCAACCAGTGGCGTGGAGCTCTTTAGGGCATGATCCGGCCAGTGGTGTGGAGCCCTTTAGGGCATGATGCAACCAGTGGCGTGGAGCCCTTTAGGGCATGATGCAACCAGTGGCGTGGAGCCCTTTAGGGCATGATGCAACCAGTGGCGTGGAGCCCTTTAGGGCATGATGCGGCCAGTGGTGTAGAGCCCTTTAGGGCATGATGCAACCAGTGGCGTGGAGCCCTTTAGGGCATGATGCAACCAGTGGCGTGGAGCCCTTTAGGGCATGATGCAACCAGTGGCGTGGAGCCCTTTAGGGCATGATGCAACCAGTGGCGTGGAGCCCTTTAGGGCATGATGCAACCAGTGGCGTGGAGCCCTTTAGGGCATGATGCAACCAGTGGCGTGGAGCCCTTTAGGGCATGATGCAACCAGTGGCGTGGAGCCCTTTAGGGCATGATGCAACCAGTGGCGTGGAGCCGCTTTAGGGCATGATGCAACCAGTGGCATGTGGAGCCGCTGGGGCATGATGCAACCAGTGGCGTGGAGCCCTTTGGGGCATGATGCAACCAGTGGCGTGGAGCCCTTTGGGGCATGATGCAGCCAGTGGCGTGGAGCCCTTTGGGGCATGATGCAACCAGTGGCGTGGAGCCCTTTAGGGCATGATGCAACCAGTGGCGTGGAGCCTTTGGGGCATGATGCAGCCAGTGGCGTGGAGCCGCTTTGGGGCATGATGCAACCAGTGGCGTGGAGCCCTTTAGGGCATGATGTAACCAGTGGCGTGGAGCCCTTTAGGGCATGATGCAACCAGTGGCGTGGAGCCCTTTAGGGCATGATGCAACCAGTGGCGTGGAGCCTTTGGGGCATGATGCAACCAGTGGCGTGGAGCCGCTTTGGGGCATGATGCGGCCAGTGGCGTGGAGCCCTTTAGGGCATGATGCAACCAGTGGCGTGGAGCCCTTTAGGGCATGATGCAACCAGTGGCGTGGAGCCCTTTAGGGCATGATGCGGCCAGTGGCGTGGAGCCCTTTAGGGCATGATGCAACCAGTGGCGTGGAGCCCTTTAGGGCATGATGCAACCAGCGGCGCGGAGCCCTTTAGGGCATGATGCAACCAGTGGCGTGGAGCCCTTTAGGGCATGATGCAACCAGTGGCGTGGAGCCCTTTAGGGCATGATGCAACCAGTGGCGTGGAGCCCTTTAGGGCATGATGCGGCCAGTGGCGTGGAGCCCTTTAGGGCATGATGCGGCCAGTGGCGTGGAGCCCTTTAGGGCATGATGCAACCAGTGGCGTGGAGCCCTTTAGGGCATGATGCAACCAGTGGCGTGGAGCCCTTTAGGGCATGATGCAACCAGTGGCGTGGAGCCCTTTAGGGCATGATGCAACCAGTGGCGTGGAGCCCTTTAGGGCATGATGCAACCAGTGGCGTGGAGCCCTTTAGGGCATGATGCGGCCAGTGGCGTGGAGCCCTTTAGGGCATGATGCAACCAGTGGCGTGGAGCCCTTTAGGGCATGATGCGGCCAGTGGCGTGGAGCCCTTTAGGGCATGATGCGGCCAGTGGCGTGGAGCCCTTTAGGGCGTGACGCTACCAGCCGTGAACCCATGGGTTTGGCTTCATAACGGGGCAGTGGAAATTCCTCTAGAGATTCCGGGTTTCGCTGGGATTTCCTCTAGCGAGCTGTTTGGTGCTGGTAGTCGAAGGGTTAAGGGCCACCAAGCTAGGAACTCTCTCCTAGGCCTCAGGCAAATGCCCATCACTCCTATAAATGTATCCCTGATTTTTTTTTTTTAAGATCGTGTTCACCGTTTTGGAATAATCTGGTGCGTACTTTTAGAAACGGTATTAATTGGTGGTTGAAATTCAGGAATCTCTGGAGTAGGTTCTATATATCTTATGAGCGCTACTAAACGCTCATCGTACAAACACTTTATCGTTCTACCCCCTCAATTTTTCTGAAGATTCTAGTAACATTAGTGCGGAGTTAATCAGGAAAAAGCCGCGCTAAAATCGATTTTCGTCAAAATTTTCCGTCATTTATCGCGCTCCTCTCGTCATTTTCCTTCAAATGAAAAATTTACGGTACTTTCGCGTCGTTTGAAGCTGTCCGTGCAAAAAATTGAATCAAAATCGACACAGCCGTTTTCGAGAAAGAAAATATTTAGCGTTTTGATCACTATGACAACTATAATTAGTTTTAGGCGGATTTCGCTCATACCCTTATTTCGACGTCCAATGGTTACCTGGGGGGTTACCTAGGGGGTACGTTAACTTTAGTATTCGCCTACTGGCGGACACAACCCAATTTCTTTAATACCTAACACAGCCAGTCCGGCTAAGGTACTACTAACAAGACTGACCAACAAGACCTCTCCCCGCCCCTTCCCCAACGCTCCATCACTCCTTTCACCTTTCTCTTTGTATATAAAGACCACGACCAACTGACGGACTCCAGTACTGACTAAACGGCCAGACGATGATGTCTTTACATCGAAAGCGCTTGCCCACAGTAACTCACAAGCCAGAGGAGACGGACTCACCTAACAGGTACGTTAACTTTAGCTAGATATCAAGTTCGAGCTGATTTGATTTAACCGTTTTCGCTCAATCGCGTTCACGGACGGGCCATTATCCCAAATACAGTTTTTGGTACTCAAGACTGAACTGGTACTGAAGAGAACTCGTTTTTTTTTCTTTAGCCAATTACATAACTATCTTCTTAGTTTACAACGCTAAAGAAAGCAAAAATTAATTAATCGAACAAGAACAATTGAATCTGTATCCGTAAAATCGATGTTGGACGAAACTGAAAGCGATTAAATGCGAATAAGTCGATGAATTGAATATGAATTGTAGAATTTTAAGTGGAAGTTGGTACGAAAGAAGTAATGTCAACGTAACACACAGCTGGAAGCGTTCAAAAATTAACGAACCTCGCGCGAACCGTTAAATTTGAATGAAAGTAGGATGAAAGTCGTAAACTCAATATTAGACGACAGTAGAAGCGTTTAAATAGGATTAAGTAAAGCGAATGAAATGAAAATTGATGGAATTAAAATTAACGTGTGAATAGCTCGACATTCAAACGTGAATAGTTAATCGTATGAATCAAAAAGAATGCGAAGATGAAAGTTAAACACAAAAATACTGACCTCAGCGCATTTTTCTTCTGGCTCTTTCCCAACTCGTCGACGTTCCGATGCCCATCGTGATAGAAAACGGCAATTGACGTAACTTTCTGAACCATAACCATAAGAGGCCCTAAAAACGAAAGACAAAGTTCGCACATTATTATATTCGTTGGTACGTTAACGTTCTTAGCGGCCAATTTGTGCTCACCAGTGAGTTCAAGAGCAGTATTGCCGTCATCGTAAAGGAGTCGATTGAGGTGAACTCCAGAGAGAAATGACACGGCGAAGAACAACGTGGCTCTGTCGGGAAAATAAAATCGAGGGTAATTTAATTTGACAAAAATTACGGACGAATAGACGCGAAATAAAAGAGTTGAACTCACTTGTGCACGATGCGGGGGCTCAACGTTCTCAACTGAATGTAACATATCGTTACGAAGGCGATTAGATACCACGTTAACCTGAAAAAAAAGGAAATCGCGTCAAATGTTGCTCGAATAACACAAAACGAGCGTGCTCGCGCGTTCTTACAAAAGTCATCGTTACAGCGTTAAATCAATCCAAAAATACGAAAATATTATCGTTCGACTGAGCATTGCCGGCTTGACCAAGACAATGCCTCAGTCCATTCTGCTTTGTCCGCGAAGGAGTTTTCCTCAAAATGTGACATCACTGCGTTGAACCATACACCGACATTGCCTCCTGTGACTTTTTTTGTATTCCCCAAAGTCAAATTGGCGCTGAAGGGGACAAGATTTGAAAGGAGTGGAAAGAACTGGTGCTTCAACCAACGGAACACTCATATGAAGCGGTGTAGAGATGGCCAAGGTGCGTACATTGAAGGTGAAAACAATTCTACTATAGTTGGTGACTAATAGAAATATCTGGTGCGTTGCGACGCACAACATTCCTTAGCTTTGTACACGGCTTTTTCTACTTACGCAATTCTTTATCACTCAGTTGATTCGAACTTGGTCAAACAACACTTCACGGCGGTAGCGCTTACAGTTCCGGATTTTATTGTGCTGCTCATGCTCATTCCCGTACGATTGTTGAGCAATTAGTACACAGAGAATTAATGAGGCTGTAAACACCATTTGTTTAAATGGGATATTAATCAATTTTGCAGAGTTATTGGGCACAAAACGTTTGGAACTGGTAGAAAGCGAAACGGCAGTTGGAATTCCGGAATTCCTGGTGTGACCCCCATACATCTTATGAGCGTTTTTAAACGCTCTCCCTTTAGGTATTGGATTGGACTACTACACCTTTTTTTTTAAATTATTGCAGTAACATTTCAGCGGAGTATATAAAGAAAAAACCGCGCTAAACTCGATTATCGTCGAAAGTTTTGGTAATTTATTGTGCTGCTCTCGTCATTTTCCCACGAATGAGAATTTTATGGTATAGTTGCCATATTGGGAGCTACCAGTACAAAAAATTTAATCAAAATCGTTAGAGCCATTTTTGAGAAAAAAAATATTTGGTGTTTTGATCACTATGATAACTATAGTTAACTTTCGGTGGATTTTTCTCATACTCTCATTTTGGCGTCCCATGGTAACCTGCGGAATAGACATCAAGTTTGAGCTGACTTGGTTCGGTTGTTTTCTCTAAAAACCGCGCTAAAACAGATTTCGTCGAAAGTTTTAGTAATTTATTGTGCCGCTTTCGTCATTTTCCCACGAATGGGAATTTTATGGTATAATTATCATGTTAAGAGCTACCAATATTAAAAATGTAATCAAAATCGTTAGAGCCATTTTTGAGAAAAAAAATTTGGTGTTTTGATCACTATGATAACTATGGTTAACTTTCGGTGGATTTTTCTCATACCCTTATTTTGGCGTCCCATGGTAACCTGCGGGCTAGATATCAAGTTTGAGCTGATTTGGTTCGGACCATTTTCCCAAATAGTTTTTTTCTGAAGGGTCTGAATTGTACAGATCTGAAGGGGACTCAAAAAAAAATTTTTTTCAGCCAGATTACATAACTTTCTTGTGCACTTTCTAAAGCCAAGGAAAGTAAAACCATTTCCGACGAGGAAAATTGTGTGGTTTCTCTCATCTGATGTTCTAACTTGTTGTAATTTTCGTACGTTCCTGAAAACGAATAAACGTTTGCCGTTTAATTATACATTCGTTTAGTTCTCTCGAGTTCTTGAAAAGGTTTGCGCCCGCGCGCGAGGCCATCGATAATTATTCATGTGACGCGGCTCCCTGACACTTTGAATAGCTTCCAGATAAGTTTGGGAGAGTTGCGGTAAAGTTTTCTTCCACTCGACGGAGGTCGAGCTTCTCCAGTTTCTTGTTGAAATATCGCCGCTATTTGAGCTTCCTCTGAGTCAGAGAGACGCTTTAAGTTTCCCCCTTCTCGCTTCCTCAGCTTATTCGAATCAGATATTGATTTAGTTTTATCATCCACTGCCTTTCACCACTCGTCACGAAGTTTCACTTTGCTCGTTTGTAGCAGCGACTGCTGTGGATAGAGCTGATGTTACTATTAACGTTACATGTAAAACTGACGCTGGTTAAGAAATTCATTAGGCTGCTTCTGCTGACAACATGACCTATATTGATATCATTGAGAGGTTACTGATTTGAAGTTACAAATAAAAAGTGGAAAAATGCAAATTTCTTTAACCCCACGTACATTCAGCAATTTTCATCCCTCAAGCAACAAATTATTCTGTTGTACTGTTAGAAAATTAAATTATGTAAGAGGGTTGGTTTTTTTTATAGTTGAAGACCGTGGGAAAGTGCGCATTAAACGCTGTACTCAGCACAAACTCTAACAACTCAAGTTTGGGAGGGTTAGGCTGTGTCAAAGTTATGTTAATTGCCGGCTCTGTAGGGCTACAACATACAGCGTATTTGAATGCCTCTGGTTTTTTAAAGCTGTGTCAGTGGCCACAGGCTCCTTCTCGAGAAGCTAGTCGAGTACTTGTTAATATAGCGCGTCAATTTAAGTGAGAAATGGCGTTTCAACCCCTTCCAGCCCCTCGAAGGCGCTAACCTCGCATGGTTTGTCTCATTATGAGCAATTAGCTGGCTGTTGTGTTTTATAGTGACACAACTCGTGTACGAGCCCACTTATTTAGACGTGATTGTCTACTGCCCTGTTGTCTGGGGTAGCAAATTCAAAGCCAATCGAAAGAGAGTACTGGCTCAAGAGAGCTGCGGTTGTGTGAATCAAAAAGCAAACTTTGAGTTCCATGTTGACTTGGCCATTGAGTGAAAAGGGAGCCGAACTCCGTGTAGTCCTCTTCAATGAACGAAAACTTGCTGCGTTGAATGACTGGGCATTAGATACATGGCAAGCGAGATGGGAATTCTTTTCAAAGGGATGCGACACGTATGAGTTTACTCCCAACATCCGTGAACATCTGAGAAAGTGGGTTGAGCTATACGACTGGACGTGGAGAGTTCAATGCGCAGCTCCACGTCTTTTATCTCAAAGACCCTTCAACTTGCTCGTCTTGTGCTGCCTCCGGTGCAGAGGAAACGAGAGACAACGTGTTGGTCCACAGTAGTTCCTATGACAGTGAGCGACGGTTGCTGGAAGAGCACCCAAACGATTGACTGCTACCGAGCAAGCTCATTACTGCTTCGCGCAGTTTGCAAATACAAAAATATCTGGTGCGTCGCAACACACAACTTTCCTTAGCTCTACAACAATTCACTTTGTACATGGCTAATTCTATTTACTCAATTCATTTATCACTCAGTTCCTTTGAACTTGGTAAAACAACACTTCACAGCAGCAGGCAGCGGTAGCGCCTACAGTTATGGAATTTATTGTGCTGCTCGTACTCATCTCAGGGCCAGTATTGAGCAATTGGTACACATATAATTTGTGAGGCTGTAGAAGGATAGTAATCACTTTTGCAGAGTTATTGGGTAATAACTGTAAGAACTGGTATTAAGCGAAATGGCGGTAGTTGAAATTCAGACATTTCTGGAGTGAACCCCATGTATCTCATGAGCGTTTCTAAACACTCACCCTATAGGTATTGGATTGGACTACTACACCAATTTTCTTTAACATTCTAGTAACATTCCAGCGGAGTTTGAAAAGAAAAAACCGCGGCAAAAACGCTTTTCGTCGAAAATTTTGCTAATTTATTGTGCTGCTCTCGTCATTTTCCCACGAATGGGAATTTTATGGTATATAGCATTAGCAAACTGAATTAAACCTTTAGCAAACTGAATTAAACCTTTCGCAATTAGAATTAAACCTTTCGCAATTACAATTAAACCTTTCACAAACTGAACTAAACTTTTCGCAATAAACAAACAATTTAATAATTTGTTAATATATAGAAACAGAAAATTATATATATATTTATATAAAGAAAGGGGAAGGTCAGTGGAGGGGTTGGCCTGTAGCTGCGGCAGGAAGTACGAGGTACATGTCCATGACGTAGTTTGAACATTCTTGAGCACTTACAGTAGACACGTTCCTCGCAATGACATCCGGCAAATTATGTTCACCTCGTTGAGCCAGGATCTTCCTTGCTTCGTTTTTTATTTTTGAAAACGCTTTGTCAACAGGATTGAGCATGGGTGAGTAAGGTGGCAAAAACTTTACCTCCATATCTGATTCAGCGAAAAACTGATTGACTATAGTAGAACGGTGAATAGTCGCGTTGTCCATAATTAGCAGGGTGCCGCCTATGGAATTTTGTAAATTCAGTTCCAGCTCTCGCAGAAACTCACGAAAAACGTCCGCAGTTGTGGTTCCAGAAGTTATAATTTTGGAATGCACGACCTGCACGTTATTGAGAGCAACTATATTGTTTTGGGGACTCGACTCATGTCCTCTGATCATGTTTAGTGCAGAGAATTAATTTAATGAAAGGTTCACTTGTATTTGTTAAAGGTTTAATTCAGTTTGCGAAAAGTTTAATTCTAATTGCGAAAGGGTTAATTCTAATTGCGAAAGGGTTAATTCTAATTGTGAAAAGGTTAATTCAGTTTGCTAAAAGGTTAATTCAGTTTGTGAAAAGTTTAATTCAGTTTGCTAAAAGTTTAATTCAGTTTGCTAATCCTATAATTGCCTTATTGAGAGCTATCAATATAAAAAATTTAATCAAAATCGTTACAGCCTTTTTGAAAAAAAATAATTGGTGTTTTGATCACTATGATAACCATAGTTAAATTTCGGTGGATTTTGTTCATACCCTTATATTTGCGTCCCATGGTAACCTGTAGGCTAGACATCAAGTTTCAACTGATTTGGTACGGTTGTTTTCTCTAGAAACCGCGCTAAAATCAATTTCGTCGAAAATTTTGCTAATTTATTGTGCTGCTCTCGTCATTTTCCCACTAATGGGAATTTTATGGTATAATTATCATGTTAAGAGCTACCAATATTAAAAATGTAATCAAAATCGTTAGAGCGGTTTTTGAGAAAATAATATTTGGGGTTTTGATCACTATGATAACTATAGTTAACTTTCGGTGGATTTTGTTCATACCCTAATTTTGGCGTCCCATGGTAACCTGCTGGCGAGATATCAAGTTTGAGCTGATTTGGTACGGTGGTTTTCTCTAAAAATCGTATACAGACACACACACAGACCATTTTCCCAAATAGTGTTTTTCGGACTCAGGAGGGTCTGAAACGTAAAGATCTGAAGAAAACTCAAAATTTTTTTTTCAGCCGATTACATAACTTTCCTTTCTACTTCGTAGAGCCAAGGAAAGTAAAAATATCTGGTGCGTAGCAACACACAACTTTCCGCCACCCCCTTAAGTTCAAACACCACCTATATAGGCGGGCGCTATATCTTCGTTCAACGCATTTTTACAGGAACATTTATGGAGAACAAAATGTGGGGACTAGTTAGCTGAGAGTACTCCGGAAGTTTGATCGAAATCGTTAGAGCCGTTTCTGAGAAAATAGGAATTCCGATAAATTAATATTCGACAAATCTCCTTTTCTGAGTTAACATGGCTTATATCTCCGTTCAACATATATATACAGAAATAATTATGGAGAACGAAATGTGGGCATGGGTGACTAAAAGACACTCCATTAGAATTTATCACATCTGGTGAAAAAGTTACCCTGGAATTTACGGAAATGTTAGAAAAAACGTTATTTTTGATACATTTTGATTTTTATCTCGGTTCAATGGACCGTCACAGGAACATTTATTGAGAGGAATATGTAGGTATTAACTATTTGAAAACATCCTGTGATTTTGGTGAAAATCGCTGGAGCCGTTTTGCCAAAAAGCGTAAAAAACCTATTTTTGCTTCAGGGGCCCATATCTCCGTTCACCGTATTTTCATGGAGATATGTATGGAGAAGAAAAGTTAGGTATTGATTAGTAGAAGATAATTTGAAAGTTTGATCAAAATCGTTAGAGCCGTTTTCGAGAAAAATGCGAAAAACCCTAGTTTTTGGTACATTTTCGTCCCCCACCCCCCCTTCCCATCGACCGAAATCGCCCATAACCTTATTTTGGTGTCTACAAAAAATAACGAACAAAACAAAAAAAGAACCAGCTCAATCGGATCAGCCGTTCTCCCGCAAATCGAACTACAGACACACACACACACACACGGACCACGCGCCGAAATTAGGTTTTTCAGACTCAGTAGGGGCTGAAACGTAAAGATCTGAAGAAAACCCAAATTTTTTTTTTTTTGGGCCGATTACTATACTTTCCTTCCCTTCGGGTAGCGGAAAGTAAAAACGTGATCACAGTTTATCTCTACCTCGGAAACTTGTCACCCAAGTGAATAGTTAGATCAGGTGGGAAACCAGATTAAGAACTCCTCCCACATAGTACGGAATCCCCCAAGGGTCATAACTCTGTACAGTGACACATGGACAGCTCTCCAAACCGATAGCCTGGCTGAATGATTACAAGCCATGCCTCCACAGGCCTGGGATCAGTGGCACGACAGCGAAACTGTTAACTCCAGGACCGTCGACTAATGTAACTCTCTTATGAGCGTCCTGGGCAGTCATTTTCATGAGGAAACAGACCAGTGTACCGCTACGATGCGAGTCTCGAACATTGTTCACGTTTTTTAGCCAATACCGACGCGTTGAAGCAGTCGAAGCTGTCAGATCGACGACTCGTGCAACAACCACTGCAACCTATTGTGATTTTTTGTTTCATCGAGTCTGTAAGTAGACGGCCAAACGAAATATTTCCTACCTTCCTACTTCTCACACGCCTCATAGGGCTGCCCTGAACTCACTATCAGAGAGTACAGGTACAGATAACGTATTCCGCTTCTCTCTTTGCTCTCTTTCAAATATTGGGAGAGGAGGAGTATTGTATTTTTGTCACTCGTTTTTCAGGCGCGCCCGCGTTTATTCCAGCTTCTCCCGAGTTGAAACCAAATGGAATTGCGAGGTTCGGATCTTATCAAAGTAATTGTGCCGACTCGTCGCTCATTGATTGCCGCATTGTTTCGCGTGATTCGGGCGGGAGCGTGACAAAGAGTGTGCGTATTGAAACGAAAGGCGCTCCTCCTGATCGCGATTTACGTTCGCCCCGTTCAATTCGAAGATGGTTTCTCATTTTACTGTTTCGTCGGTTTATTGAGCTTTGTCTTAGTTGAAACGCCGATTAACCCTATTACCGTGGGACGGGCTGTGTTGGGTAGAGGAGATACGAACAGTGTTGTACAAACGTTATGGAAGGATCTCGACCAAAACACTATTTCCACCATCCTTGTTGTTCCTCGGACAGTTTCGTTCGAATGTAATCACACGGTCAGAGAAATAATTCTGGAGAACTGTATGCTCATATTGCTTTTTACTTTCCGCTACCCGAAGGGAAGGAAAGTATAGTAATCGGCCCAAAAAAAAATTTGGGTTTTCTTCAGATCTTTACGTTTTGAGGCCTACTGAGTCTAAAAAACCTAATTTCGGCGCGTGGTATGTGTGTGTGTCTGTAGTTCGATTTGCGGGAGAACGGCTGATCCGATTGAGCTGGTTCTTTTTTTGTTTTGTTCGTTATTTTTTGTAGACACCAAAATAAGGTTATGGGCGATTTCGGTCGATGGGAAGGGGGGGGGGACGAAAATGTACCAAAAACTAGGGTTTTTCGCATTTTTCTCGAAAACGGCTCTAACGATTTTGATTAAACTTTCAAATTATCTTCTACTAATCAATACCTAACTTTTCTTCTCTATACACATCTCCATAAAAATACGGTGAACGGAGATATGGGCCCCTGAAGCAAAAATACTTAGCTAACTAGTCCCCACATTTTGTTCTCCATAAATGTTCCTGTAAAAATGCGTTGAAAGCAGATATAGCGCCCGCCTATATAGGTGGTGTTCGAACTTAAGGGGGTGGCGGAAAGTTGTGTGTTGCTACGCACCAGATATTTAATATTGAATTTACAGAACATCAGATAGGTGGCGCTCCAATTCCCAGCTCAAGATTTATTTTAAAGGGAACTGCACATTTCTGGTCGGTGCAAATATACTGTATTGTACTGTTTTCATTAAAAATGAATAAATTCTATTTTTTTAAATCAAAATGTGTCGAAAATAATGTTTTTTGAACATTTTTGTATTTTCCCGAGTCACTGGATCTTACGGGTGTGTTATCTGGCAACCTGTACACACATTTTGTTCTCCTTAATTATTCATGTATCCATGTTGAACGGAAATATAAGCCACGATAGCTCGGAAAAAGATATTCGTCGAAGATTAATTTACCATTTTTACTTTCCGCTACCCAAAGGGAATATATGAGCTGAACGAAGATTATTGGGGTTGCGGAACACCAAATATTTTTTTCTCAAAACCGGCTGTAACGATTTGGATTAAATTTTTTATATTGATAGCTCTCAACAAGATAACTATAACACAAAATTTCGGTTTTGGGGAAAATGACGAGAGCAGCACAATAAATTACCAACATTTTCGACGAAAATCGATTTCAGTGCGGTTTTTTCGTTATAAACTCCGCTGAAATGTTACTAGAATGTTTTAAAAAATATTGGTGTACTAGTCCAATCCAATACGTAAAGGGAGAGAGTTTAAAAACGCTCATAAGATGTATGGGGGTCACTCCAGAAATTCCTGAACTTCAACTACCGCCGTTTCGCTTACTACCAGTTCTTAACGTTTTTACCCAATAACTCTGCAAAAGTGATTACTATCCTCTTCAAAAAAATGAAGTTTACAGCTTCATAAATTCTCTGTGTACTAATTGCTCAATAATCGTACGGGAATTAGTACTAGCAGCACAATAAATTCCGGAACTTCGAGCGCTACCGCTTTATGCCGCCGTGAAGTGATGTTTGACCACGTTCAAATGACCCGGGTGATTAATGAATTAATTAGAAAGAGCCATAAACACAAGTGAATTGACGTAGAGCTAAGGAAAGTTGTGGGTTGGAACGAACCAGATATTTTTTAAACCGAATAGTCCTCGATAGCACGAAGCAAAATCCCATTGGCGCCATTTTTTACATTTCCCCGACCCAAAGCGCAAGGTATTGCCATCGCCCCCAATAAAACCTGGGTCTTCATCAAGATCTAACGCGAAATTTAGCACAGCCGAAGCACTCATCCAGTTAGTTATTAGTTGCCGACGAAGATACCGGAATAACTCGACTGCCGCAAAACGAGCTCGATTTCTACAAGGAATAAGGGAGCTGGACTTCTAGCCTACGAATGTTTGTTGATGCAGATTGGGATTCAAACGTACTGAGTGAAAAATGAATTGAATTAGTAGGAAAAGCCACGGAAACCATTTAATTTACGTAGAGCTAAGGAACGTTGTGTGATGCGTCGCTCCTGAGGGTTCACGTATGAAGATTTTACAAAATGCCGAAATTCGTTAGGACCAAGGCCAAGAATCCCTACAGACAGGTTACTCTACAAAGGTCGTGGCACAATATTGTATGTACATTGTGAGTGGTAAGGGCTACATATGACAAGTGCTTCATGCTGTGTACGGAGATTCAATTTTCCAGATATATTGCTGAATATGCTGAGATGCTGGTACAGAACAGTCTCTAAGTAATCAGAACAGGCTGAATGGTTGTGGTAACAAGGAATACTTCACGCTCTCCTTATTGGGGATGCAGTTAAGTAGAAATGCCATTGGTAATCCTGGAAATGAAGAACTATTTGAGGCGGTGATGACGGTAGAAGGTAGATTCAATGTGGGCACAACAGGTGGGAGAGCTATAAACTCTAACGAGCGGTGCGTAGGAACACACAACTTTACGCCACCCCCATAAGTTCAATCACCAGCTACATATGCGGGCGCTATACCTTCATTCAACGCATTTCTACAGAAACATTTATCGAGAATAAAATGTAGGGACTACTTAGCTGGGAGTACTCCGTAAGTTTGATCGAAATCTTTAGAGCCGTTTTTGAGAAGAATTGTAAAAATGGTAAATTATTATTCGACAAATCTCCTTTTCTGAGTTAAATTGGCTTATATCTCCGTTCAACAGATGGATACCGAGATAGTTGCGGGGAACTAAATGTATGTTTAGAATGCTAGAGGACACTCCATAAGATTTATCACATCTGGTGAAGCAGTTCCTCTGAAATTTACGGAAATGTTCGAAAAAACGTTATTTTCGACACATTTTGATTTTTATCTCCGTTCAATGGACTGTCAGAGGAACATTTATTAAGAACAACATGTAGGTATTAACTATTTGAAAACATCCCGTGAGTTTGGTGATAATCGTTGGAGCCGTTTTGACGAAAAGCGTAAAAAACGTATTTTTGCTTCATAGGCCAATATCTCCGTTCACAGTATTTTCACGGAGATACGTATGCAGAAGAAAAGTTAAGTATTGATCAGTAGAAGATAAGTTGAAAGTTTAATCAAAATCGTTAGAGCCGTTTTCGAGAAAAATGCGAAAAACCCCAGTTTTTGGTACATTTCCGTAGTAATATTAATTTATCGGTATTCCAATTTTCTCAAAAACGGCCCTAACGATTTCGATCAAACTTACGGAGTAGTCTCAGCTAAATAGTCCCTACATTTTGTTCTCCATAAATGTTCCTGTAAAAATGCGTTGAACGAAGATATAGCGCCCGCTTCCTTTCCCTTTGGGTAGCGGAAAGTAAAAAGCTAGTTGAGTGAGAGCTTAAATAACAGAGCAGTTGAGAAAGAGAAGTGAAGATTAGAGTAGAGGGCAAGCGGCACGGGACACAAAGAGGGTCTCTGGACATGTGAACTGGAGAAAGAGTGAGTGACTAGGAATATACTGAATATCGACTGTCAGTGTCTTAGGAAAGAGCTGAGTTGGAATGCCTAGGGAGATGTGGTAAAGTGAGTGATGGGAAGTGAACATTTTGGAAACCTCTAAGGAGCCAGCCTCACTATCGTCTGCTACTTGTAAAAAATTCATTTCTTCAATTTCACTTCTCTCCATCCACTTGAACTCGGAGTGGGGGAGCGAAGACGTCATAGCGGTGCCGTAAAGGTTGGTACAGTCCAAATACAACAAAAATTTGGTTGGATTACTTCGGTTAAGTCTCGAAGGAGGGGATTGTTGGCATTGGAGAAACGGTGGGGAATCATTGCTACGCCACCACGGATTCCAGACTCTATGAACAGATGTTGATCGATGTCTGTGAGCGTCCAACTTAAATCCGTTGTCAGCTTCGTAAACACTACTCAAATGCTTTTGTCAGCAAGGGAGGCTGATTGGATGGGTAGGCTCCCATCAGAAAGGACAGTACTTGAAGTGTCGCGAAAGGCTCGAACTCAGGAGCACGCCTCCAAATCGATCAAAAAATATCGCATTAGAAATTCAAAACCAGCAGGAAAATTGCGAAAGATACCTCGATATCCCTCGAAAAAATCCCCTCGCCCCTCTTGAGCTCTCAATCGAAAACTTCAAACGTTGAAATATAACCTTGACTTACAAATTGCGTGTAAACGAGGCGGAGCTTCAAATTACAACGAGCACGAATCAGTTCAAAGAAATTCTGGTTTGAGTTACCCGACGAAAGTAGATCGGCGGTTTGGAAGCCGCGAGAGATCAAAAAGCACACCGACCGATTCATATTTAAACTTCCATCGATAACCCCTCCTTTCGTGCACTCGACTCTTTGTAATACGAAATAACGGCACTTATTAAGCTCCAATGCACTTACTGGACGTTCAATAGCCCCCGCTGAAATATTCAAAATTCAACTGCCGCTATTTGGATCAGATGAAGGGAAATATTTGCGCTCCTACGAATGCCACATATCGTTAGATCAATTCTCGATTTATTTAAACCTGCACATTCCGTAAAACACCGAAGCAAATCAAAATATCTGGTGCGTTGCAACACACAACTTTCCTTAGCTCTACGTCGGTTCACTTTGTACATGGCTAATTCTATTCAATTAATTCATTTATCACTCAGTTAATTTGAACTTCCTCAAACAAAGGTTTACGGCCGCAGAAAGCGGTAGCGCTTACAGTTCCGGAATTTATTGTGCAGCTCGTACTCATTGCAGGACCATTATTGAGCAATTGGTACACAGATAATTAATGAGGCTCTAAACAAGATTTTTTAAAAAAAGGATAGTAATCACTTGTGCAGAGTTATTGGAAAATAACTGTCAGAACTGGTAGTAAGCGAAACGGCGGTAGTTGAAATTCAGGAATTTCTGGAGTGAGCCCCATGTATCTCATGAGCATTTTTAAACACTCACCCTTTAGGTATTGGATTGGACTACAATACCAATTTTTTTTAACATTCTACAAGAATTCCAGCGGAGTTTATAAGGAAAAAACTGCGCGAAAAACGCTTTTGGTCGAAAATTTTGATAATTTATTGTGCTGCTCTCGTCATTTTCCCACGAATGAGAATTTTATAGTATCATTGCCTTATTGAGAGCTATCAATATAAAAATGTAATTAAAATCGTTAGAGCCGTTTTTGAGAAAAAAATTTGGTGTTTTGATCACTATGATGACTATAGTTAACTTTCGGTGGATTTTGCCCATACCCTCATTATTGCGTCCCATGGTAACCTGTAGGCTAGACATCAAGTTTCAGCTGATTTGGTACGATGGTTTTCTCTAAAAACTGCGCTAAAATCGATTTCGTCGAAAGTTTTGGTAATTTATTGTGCTGCTCTCGTTATTTTCCCACAAATGGGAATTTTATGGTATAATTATCATATCAAGAGCTACCAATATAAAAAATTTAATCAAAATCGTTAGAGCCGTTTTTGAGAAAAAAAATATTTGGTGTTTTGATCACTATGATAACTATAGTTAACTTTCGGTGGATTTTGTTCAAACCCTTATTTTGGCGTCCCATGGTGACTTTCGAGCGAGATATGAAGTTTGAGCTGATTTGGTACGGTGGTTTTCTCTAAAAATCGTTCACAGACACACATACACAGATCTGTTTCTTTATTTCATGACTGTACCTAAACCCTCGACGAGGGTTATATCAGTCATAGAAGTTGCGGTTTCGCTAATATGCAAGAGGCCGGCCCCTGCAGCATCCACCGAACTCAGACCTGTGGAGGTACGGCAGGTATGTGGTCGTTAGCCAGTCTCACCGTAGAGAGCTGTTGCCCGTGTGTTACCGCGCGGAGGTGACCACCTGAGGAATCCCGTACCATCTGGGAGTAGTTCTTAATCTGGTTCCCTACCTGATCTTACTGTTTACTTGGGTGGCAAGTTTCAAAAGGACTGATCAACTATAACCACGTTTCTTAGCCATTACCTTCTTTGCGAACTTTGCAAAATGGTTATAGGCTTCCTTTGTAGCAGTCAAAGCTGCTAAGTTCGTTTGCCCTCTCAACAACCGTCGCTCACTGTTGTAGAAACTACAGTGGAGCAGCACATGGTTTCTTGTTTCCTCCGCACTGGAGGCACAAGACGTGCATAATGGAGAGTCTTTCAGAGAAAAGAAGTGGAGCCGCGCATTGAAGTCACCATGTCCCGTGAGGAACTGGCTCGTCCAGTGGTCTGGCTCAACCCATTTTCTAGAAAGACGTTCACGGATGTTGGGGAAGAACTCATACGTATCACGTCCCTTTGACGAGGATTCCCATCTCGCTTGCCATTTCTCTAGAGCCCATTCATCGATGGCGGCAAGTTTCTGTTCTGTGGTGAGATCCGCACGGAGTTCAGCCCAAAGCGGGGAAGCTCCCGTTTCACTCTCCACTTGTCAATCATGCACTCAACAGCCAAATCAACTGGTAACTGACCAGTGATCACCTGGCGTGCTTCCGTTGATACAGATCTTGTAGGCCTTGGTGATCCACAGGAGCGCGGCTCTCTGGGATTGGGCCAATACTCTCTTTTGATTGACTGTTAGTTTGCTACCCCAGACAACAGGGCAGTAGCCAATCACACCTAAATAGATGGCCTTATACATGAGGATGGTGTCGTGGTAACACACACCCCAAGTGGCCTTAGTAATGGCACGCAGTGAGGCAAACCTTGCAATGGTAGTGCCTTTAAGGGACTGGAGGTGTTGGTTGAAACCCCACCTCTCACCTATATTCACTCCTAAATACTTGACGTGCTTTTCAAGAAGGAGCCTGTGGCCGCCAAAGCGTATTGTGGGTGGATTATTCACTTTCCCCTTCAAGAGGATTAGCTGGGTTTTTCCTCAGCCACCTGCATCTTGACGTGCTCGCACCATTGGTTGACAGTGCGGAGCACGTGGTGGGTTTTTCTTCAATTTGGCGGACTGACTCTGCAAAGATCAGCACAGTCAAGTCATCCACATAGGCGTACGGCTCGCAGTCAGTCTCCATGAGTTTCCTGAGAAGACCTTCGAAGAAGGCATTCCAGAGTGCTGGTCCTAGGACCGAGCCCTGTGGGCACCCCTTCTCAATCTTTCTCCGGACGGAGACATGCCTACTTTCGATCGTAGCAGTTCTGTCTGTCAGGTAACTTCTGACGAGCGAGTACAGGTTGCGGGGATTCCCCTACCTTTGAGTTCATTAAGGAGCGCTGGCCACCAAAGGTTGTCAAACGCTCCTCTGATGTCAATCAGAACTGCTACGACGTACTTAGCCGGTGCCAGCAGAAACACGCCGAATCTCGACAATGACATCCTGCGTGGACCTTCCTTTGGTACACCCGTATTGCCTGCCTGTGAGGTTGCGGCCAAAGACTCCTTCGAGGGACTGCAACATCAAGATTTCTAGTGTTTTGCCTAATATGGAAAGAAGGCTGAGTGGTCTCCATGATCGCGGGTCCGACTGATTGCGGTCGCCTCCCTTTGAAGAGTGCCAACGCGCGCAGACTTCCACTGGGAACTGTCCGACCTGCAGACAGTCATTAAATAAATTAAGGAGACCGCTGGAGATTGTCCGCTCAGCCTTCCTTAGCATATTGCTTTCTATTTTATCTGGCCCAGGAGATTTGTTGGGCTTTAAGGTCGCAAGAGCCCTGCCGAGGTCGCCTGTTGTCCACAATGGGATGTCGGGCTCGTTCGGAGGGTCCATGATCAGCTCCCTTGCTGCCCTCTGGGCTTCAGTGTCTCGAGCTAGTTGGTCATCTGGGAACGCCTTCTCAAGGAGGGTTTCCAGTGAACGTTCGATACTGCAGGCCCAGCCTGACTCATTTTGCATCGCAGCTAAGACCTGCTCTACATTTGCTTTTCCTATGGAGGACTTGTAGTGTCTGCCCCAGGGGTTCTCAGAGCTCTCCGCTTCCACAAAATTTCGCCAGCCTTGCCGTTTGGCTCGTTTGATGGCGCGGTGGAAGGCCTTCTTCTCTTGGATGAAGGCAGTTCGGAGTGTTGCTCTGGCATCAGGGTCACGAGTGTTTTGGTACATCCTTCTGGCTCTATTTGCACTTTGCTTGAGGGGATTAAGTTCCTCAGTCCACCATGGGACTTTGATCGCCCTGTGCTTCTGTTGGCCAAGTACAGAGAGCCCAGCAGAGTGCAGTGCTGTGGTAAATGTGTCCACTTTGCTGTCCACCTCTTCAGGTGTGGATGCTTGCACTATTAGGTCGGTGTCTGCGGCACGCAGTTCACCTTCCAGTACCCTAAAGAATTGCGGCCAGTCAGCATTTTTTGTGCGGAATCGCTTTTCACGCGTGTCTTTGCAGAGGATGTTATCATCCGTAATGGCAAAGTCAATAACCATGTGATCGCTCTGCGTTGCACCTGGTACGACTCGCCAACCCTTCAATTTGAGTAGCATAGGTAATACAAATTACCTATACAAATTACCTATAGTATGGCAGTTGAGCTACGTTTATAAGATAATTAGGGACGTCCCACGAAATTTTGGAATCCGAACTACCGTCGTTTTTACTTTCCTTAGCCCAACGGACTAACGAAGAAAGGCTGAATTTTAATTTTGAATTTTCTTCAGATATTTACGTTTTAGGGGCTACTGAGTTCAAAAACACTATTTGAGAAAGTCGTCTGTAAGAGATATTTAACCCGCAGCTTAACAAACGACGCCAAAGTAAGGGTATGAACAAAATCGGTTAAAATCGTAACATAGTGATCAAACGCTAAATTTTTTTTTTAAATCCAAAACTGCACCAACGATTTTGATAAAACGTTTTGTATATACAACTCCAAATAACACAACAATACCTTAATACTAAAGTTAACGTACCTGTTAGGTGAGTCCGTCTCTTCTGGCTTGTGAGTTACTGTGTTGCCTACTGGCGGACATAACCCAATTTCTTTAATACCTTAATATTCTCATTTGTGGAAAAATGACGAGAGCAGCACAATGATAAAACGAGCGGTGCGTAGGAATACATAACTTTCCGCCACCCCTGTAAGTCCGAAAACCAGCTACATATGCGGGCGCTATATCGTCATTCAACGCATTTCTACAAAAACATTTATGGAGAACAAAATGTAGGGACTAGTTAGCTGAGAGTACTCCGTAATTTTGATCGAAATCGTCTGAGCCATTTTCGAGAAAATTAAAATAC
Organism: Pachypeltis micranthus; assembly: GCA_020466155.1. NCBI lineage: Eukaryota > Metazoa > Arthropoda > Insecta > Hemiptera > Miridae > Pachypeltis > Pachypeltis micranthus. The sequence goes on along the minus strand of CM035782.1, from coordinate 9,962,482 downwards.
CGGTAAACTAATATTCAACAAATCTCCATTTGTGAGTTAACTTGGCTTATACCTCCGTTCAACATATATATACAGAAATAATTATAAAGAACGAAATGTGAGTATGGGTGATTAAAAGACGCTCTGAACGATTGATCAAATTTGGTGAAGCAGTTACTCAAGAACTTACGGAAATGTTAGAAAAAATGTTATTTTCGACACATTTTGATTTTTATCTCTGCTCAATGGACATTCAGAGGAACATTTATTGAGAACAATATCTAGGTATTAACTATTTGAAAACATCCTGAGATTTTGGTAAAAATCGTTGGAGCCGTTTTGCCAAAAAGCGTAAAAAACCTATCTCCGTTCACCGTATTTTCAAAAGAGATATGTATGGAGAAGAAAAGTTAGGTATTGATTAGTAGAAGATAATTTGAAAGTTTAATCAAAATCGTTGGAGCCGTTTTCGAGAAAAATCACGGTTTTGGGTACATTTTCGTCCCCCACCCCCCTTCCATCGGCCGAAATCGCCCATAACCTTATTTTGGTGTCTTCAAAAAATAACGAACAAAACAAAAACAAGAACCAGCACAATCGGGTCAGCCGTTCTACCACAAATCTAACTACAGACAGACAGACAGACACACACACACACACACACACACACACACACACACACACACACACCTATTTTTGCTTCAGAGGCCCATATCTCCGTTCACCGTATTTTCATGGAGATATGTATGCAGAAGAAAAGTTAGGTATTGATTAGTAGAAGATAATTTGAAAGTTTGATCAAAATCGTTAGAGCCGTTTTCGAGAAAAATGCGAAAAACCCTAGTTTTTGGTACATTTTCGTCCCCCCCCCCTTTCCATCGACCGAAATCGTCCATAACCTTATTTTGGTGTCTACAAAAAATAACGAACAAAACAAAAAAAGAACCAGCTCAATCGGATCAGCCGTTCTCCCGCAAATCGAACTACAGACACACACACATATACACACGGACCACGCGCCGAAATTAGGTTTTTTAGACTCAGTAGGGTCTGAAACGTAAAGATCTGAAGAAAACCCAAATTTTTTTTTTTTGGGCCGATTACTATACTTTCCTTCCCTTCGGGTAGCGGAAAGTAAAAAGAGCACAGTGGCTGAGGAAAAATCCCCCATCTCAATACCAGCTTGCCTTTGTGCACTACGTAACGTGCTAATAAAGTATCTCCCGTTATCAACCAGATTATAGTGTCAATGCTTTTTTTCCTCGCTTGAACATTGTTGGATAAAGGTGAGCAAATTCTTGGAGTATTAAACCCTTTTCTACTTATTGCCCTTAATCACGATCCGCGCAATTAGGTTACTTTGGTTTAATATTGAAAAAGAGGTCGATTCATTAATTTTGTTTCTATCTTTTTCGATTAAATTCAAAGTGGGTCTCATTATGGCCTTAATTTCTCCCCAAGAGGTGAAATTTTGTTAATTATTGAGGGCGAGATTCAAGGTTTTTGTTTGATTTATCATGTTGGGTGCAGATACGTACTTCCACTACGAGAGTAGAAAACCCCAAACATATTACGCATCGTACAGAAGAAAAAAATTTGATGGTGAGATGAGGCTGAAATTTTTAATAAGTTCAGTTTCATCTGCTCTCGAGTCATAAAGGAAGACTCCCACATTCTTCTTTTCTGCCTTTGGCTGCGCTACTTCATTTCCGACAACACCACAATTGAAGCGGCGCAGATTGCTACTTACGGAAAACGCGGGAGCCATGTTTTCGAACTTTTGTCGAGAACAACTGCTCGTTTGCGTGTTAACGAATGTTTGTGAACGTTTGGTGTGAACTGAGCTTAAGCAAATCCATTTGACGCGTTTTCACGACGAATTAAAGACGGATGAGAAGAACGACCAATTAGAATCGTCCAAGGCGAGTTCTCATTTCCATTTTGGTCTTCCAACCCCCGACCAAAAGTGACCACAAGGTCCTACAGGGTTGAGAAAAGCGGAAATTCACGGTCAGATAAATGAGGACGAAGTTTATCGAATTTCCTCGCAGAAATAAAACATAATCGACAACACTGATATAAAACTCACCTTCCAAAAGCGAAACACAATAAAGAGAGACCGACAGCCGCGACATAACTGTTTCTGGTGTCTTTGGAAACCCTTGAAGGGTGAAGGGCTTCTTTTAGAATAGGAGCAGCGATTAGTGCAGCCAGTTGAGTCGCCACGAAGTTCAACTGAAACGAAAAAAATGACATATATTTACATGTTTAGATAATAAAGTACGGATTATGCGTTAGCAATATTATATGGTTCTAGAGAGCAGCCAGGACATACAGGCAGAAATTCATTAGTGACCGACCAGCTTTGACTGCGACTAACCAAGCTTATAACCATTCCTCCCAGTTTGCAAAGGTTATGACACAGAAACGTGGCCACAGTTGATCAGTCCCTGTTAAACCAGTTAGATCAGCAGGGAAACTATATCCCCAGGGGTCATAGCGCACGGACAACAGCTCTGTACAGGAAGACCGGTTAAATGACAACCTGCCGTCCCTCCGCAGGTCTAGGAAGTGTGACTGGGCTCTTGCACAATAGCTAAACCCGAACCTAAATGACATGCGACTGATATACGACTGATATGCGACTCTCTCAAGACGGTCCAGGGACAGTCAATTTGGAAAGGAAATAGACCTGCGCGTGAGCGTTAGCTGAAACTGGAAAACGGCTGAACCAAATCAGCTTAAACTTGCAAACACGCAATAAAGGCATGAGCGAAATTCCCCTAATGTGAACGCGATTGCGCGAAAACGGCCGAACCCAATCTGCTCAGACTTGATATCTAGCCAGCAGGTTACTGTGGAACGCCAAAATAAGGGCATCAGCAAAATCCGCCAAAAACTAACTATAGTTGTCATAGTGATCAAAACATTAAATTTTTTTTTCTTAAAAACGGCCGTATCGATTTTGATTAAATGTTTTACACAGGCAGCTCCAAACAACACGACTATACCGTAAATTTTTCATTTGAAGGAAAATGACGAGAGGAGCACAATAAATTACGGAAAATTTCGACGAAAATCGATTTTAGCGCAGCTTTTTCCTTATTAACTCTAATGTTACTAGGATCTTCAGAAAACTGAAGTGGTAGTACAATAAAATGCTTATACGATGAGCGTTTAGTAGCGCTCATAAGATGTACAGAACCTACTCCAGAAATTCCTTTTTAAGAAAATTCAGGTGGTAGTCCAATCAAGCAGTTAATAAAGAAGGTAAAATACATAGGAGCTTAAAAGTGGTATAATCCACGCGTAACATGATGTAGGTTACTATCTACTGACAGTACCCATTAAATAATTAAAATAACAACAATAATAATATTTACTACAAATAGCGAACTATCAACCAATTGTATTGTGGAATATAAATAGAGAATAGAAACAGTTTAGTATTTTTGTTTTTGCTGGTTTTTGGGAGTTGGCACTCGAATTACTCATAGTCTGGTGGCCTTTTTCGTTTAAGGCGTCGCACGGATCTTGAAGAAGGCGGCTTTTGTGTTCGGCAATGAGTTCGTTTTGGGCGGTCTCGTATAGTGGTGTGTAGTTAGAGTCAAGGAGTTGGGAAGGTCGAACACACAGAGCGCGTGAAGGGTTTGCGTATTGGGTATTTCCCGCATATATGGAAGCACGCCACAGTTACTACGATTCCGAAACCAGAAAAACTTGAAGATCAGCTAACATCTTACAGGCCAATCAGCCTTCTTTCCATCCTGGCAAAAATTTTTGAACGCCTTCTCCTCCCTAATTATATGACCTACACAAGCCATCCAATTCCTGACCAGCAGTTTGGGTTCCGCACTTCGCTTTTGTGCCCACTTCAGCTACAACGGATCACCAACTATATTAAAAAACTCATATCATCACATGTGTGCCGTGCAGCGTTTTTTTATGCGGAGCAAGCTTTTGATCGGCTTTCGCACGACGGCCTCCTTTTTTAAATCAGACCATATCTTCCAAACAACCTGTATTCTCTCTTGTAAAGTTATCTAGAGGGGACAATGTTTGAAGTTAACGTTCAAAATGAAAGACCCACAACACGGCGAATACTCGCAGGAGTTCCTCAGGGTTCAGTTTTGGGTCCATATTTGTACTCATTCTGCTATCACGACCTACCTCTGCTTCAAACACCCGATTTTTCTGGGATGCGTGCAGATGACATTGTTTATGCTGTTTCTGGGCCTGATGTTACTCCTGTGGCGAGACTCCTACAATCTAAAATAAAAATCCTTGGGCACCTGCGTGCAAAATGGAAAATAAAAATCATCATCATCATGAAATCATATGCCATGACTTTCACCTATAACCAACCCTCACGTTTCTAGGCGACACCATGCCAAAAGTCCGATCTAGTAGTGATCCTAGGTAGACATTTGACATTCGAGGACCATATTTCTGTATTGCTGCACTGATTACGGTCCTGTGTGTTCAGCTTACGGCATCCTCTGCACAATAAAGTACTTATTTACAGTTCCCTTATTCGACCAATATGGACTTACGCCATCGCTGTTTGGGGCACGTGTTCGCCGTCGCAATTCCAACAGCAAAACGCAACCCTGCATAAACATATATTATCCACACGCCTCCATTTGTTCCCAACCTGACTATTTATAATGACTTCTCACTGGAAACCCCTACGGCCCTTTTACATCGCATCACGTTCACTACGCACAACCTCCACCACCCCAATCATTTGGTCCATGAAGACTTCGCCAGACGATCGCACCAACGCCTGGTCCGTCCCCGCCATATTTTAAATATTGTAGGACCGTAGACCCGCTTGGTTACTGTACTTAACTAAGCGCGTAACCTTCAGTTTTAGAAAAACAAAGTGTTCCATCACGCCATTTAAGGTATATTTATATTTATAAATAGTCTTAATAAAGTTACACAAAAATATCTGGTGCGTTGCAACACACAACTTTCCTTAGCTCTAGGTCAATTCACTTTGTACGTGGTTAATTCTATTTAATCAATTCAATCAATCCTAATTCTATTTAATCAATTTATCATTCAGTTAATTTGAACTTGGTCAAACAACACTTTGCGGCTGCAGGAGGCGGCAGCCCTTACAGTTCCCGATTTTATTATGCTGCTCGTACTCATTGCAGGACCTTTATTGAGCAATTGGTACACAGATAATTAATGAGGCTGACACACACTCGAATTTTTTGAAGAAGGATAGTAATTACTTTTGCAGAGTTATTGGGTAAAAACGATTAGAACTGGTAGTAAGCGAAACAGCGGTAGTTGAAATTCAGGAATTTCTGGAGTAACCCCCATGTATCTCATGAGCGTTTTTAAACATCACCCTTTAGGTATTGGATTGCACTACAATACCAATGTTTTTTAACATTCTACAAAAATTCCAGCGGAGTTTATAAGGAAAAAGCTAAGCTAAAAACGCTTTTCGTCGAAAATGGGGATTTTATGGTATCATTGCCTTATTGGTAGCTATCAATATAAAAAATTTAATCAAAATCGTTAGAGCCGTTTTTGAGAAAAAAATTTGGTGTTTTGATCACTATGATAACTATAGTTAACTTTCGGTGGATTTTGTCCATACCCTTATTTTTGCGTCCCATAGTAACCTGTAGGCTAGACATCAAGTTTCAGCTCATTTGGTACGGTGGTTTTCTCTAAAAACAGCGCTAAAATCGATTTCGTCGAAACTTTTGGTAATTTATTGTGCTGCTCTCGTCATTTTCCCATAAAAGGGAATTTTATGCTACAATTGCCTCATTGGGAGATATCAATATAAACAGTTTAATCAAAATCGTTAAAGCCATTTTTGAGAAAAAAAATATTTGGTGTTTTGATCACTATGATAACTATAGTTAACTTTCGGTGGATTTTGTTCAAACCCTTATTTTGGCGTCCCATGGTAACCTACGAACGAGATATTAAGTTTGAGTGGATTTGGTACGATGGTTCTCTCTAAAAATCGTTCACAGACACACATACCATTTTCCCAAATAGTGTTTTTCGGACTCAGGGAGGTCTGAAACGTAAAGATCTGAAAAGAACTTTTTTTTTTTCAGCCGATTACATAACTTTCCTTTCTACTTCGTAGAGCCAAGGAAAGTAAAAAAAAGGAGGATGGGTCGGAGGACGCGTGATGCCTGCCTTTATCTCACGGAGGACAGCGAGTAACCCTAACGGCAAAAGTATTGTTGTTCAGGTAGGAGTGCATCAACCCTTACATCGAATCCGGCAGAACTGGCTTCTGCTTGACCAATTACTGTACTCAAATTCGATCGAACACTTTTTTTTGTGTCCGGGGACACTGCATAGCGTACTTCCTTGTTCTCAAATGCGGAGAGAGTCTTCTTCACAACTTTTACGCGAAAATTTTGGAACAGTGATTATTATCGTTCACAAACAAGTCGCGGTTAGTCTCATTAATTCTCTGCGTGATGATTATTCAATAATAGTCGTGACACAAGTAGGAGCACCACAATAAATTCCGGAGCTGCAAGCGCCATCAGTATCTACCATCGTGAAGTTAGGTTTAAGTTCAAACGAACTGAGTGAAAAATGAAGAAGAAAAGTTGCGCGATACACCAGATCCTATAGTTCGCCCTTTTACGTCAACATTTCGTCTTAAACAATACCTTTCGTTAGGAATGAACTTAACTTGAAGTGAAGCTTTCAATCGTAATTGTCAAATAGCCTATTTGACAATGTTTAACGTTCGACCCATTGCTCAAGCGACACTTCTGCAAGTGGAAGAGTTTGGTAACGATTCCACTCGCCTGACTTATCAAGCTACTTCGTGAGCCGATGTCCACACGACCGCGATTAGTTCCAGACATCGCCGGTCCTACCAATGAGAACTCCATTACCAACACGAAACTGTTGACGTCACTACCAGAAAGTGTTTTTTTTCCTCGTTGCCTTGTCCATTTCAATGAAAATAGCTTTTAAACGACCCAACACAATGTTTTCTTTAGTAGGAGGCAATAACAATTAAGACCTAGCCCCGGATCCTGAATTGGAACTACCAATCGTTAACACGAGAAGAAAATAAGCGATGACGGCGAATCGACGATGTATTGGTTTAAATGAAAAGAAGATGTCATTCCAGCGACTGAGAACTCGGCGAGGAGCTGTTAGCTCCACATATTGTCCCCTATCCGGATTTAGGAGGGCTATGGTTCTTTCGAGATTAAAAGATTCCGTGAATAAAATAAGGCGCTTTGGCGCAACATTCCCCGCCACTGCGTGCTCTCAGCGACTTTTCGAGCTCTAGTTACTAATTCAATACGTTTCTCACTATTGCTCGAGACATTGGTAGTCCTTAACGTTCCGAAATTTATTGCGCTGCTCAGACTTGAATCACTCTTAACTTTACCAACGTGCAGGTAATTATAAGATTATTTTGCGCCACAATATAAGGTTATTCTGTCAAATAAAACGAGTTTTGCTCTTGACGATTCGAGCTATCTTTATTTTCGGACGCCTCAACTAAAGGTTGATAGTAATGTTACAGATACGTAGCTATACCGAACTATGTGAGTAGGGGAGTGAGTACGATACGATATCGTCCGAATAGTACGGTATTACAATAATTCAAAGGGTAGTCGACGTGATTATGTGGAAAGGTTCGACATTCAAAGATGGAATTGCCACGCGGGAAGGTAGCTGTTTTAGGAGGTTAGGCGATATCTCGCTAGATGGAGACAACCAAGCACCTGCCGCATGATTGCAAGTTGCCCATAGTCCAAATTGTGCTGATGCATGAAAGCAACTCCGGATTCAAAGATGGAATTGCCGCATGGGAGGATTCATGTTTTTGGAGGTTGGACATCTCGCTAGGTTGAGCCAACGCACCACATGATTGCGAGTTGCCGATAGGCCAAATTGACGCTCATGGATGAAAGCTACCGTCTAAATAGTGGGCAGGCAACATTCAAACACGGAATTGCCACATCATAGGATCCTATTTTAGGACGTTGGACGACATCTCACCTGATGGAGCCAACCAAGCCCCTGTCACATGATTGCCAGTTGCCGATAGGCCAAATTGACGCTCATGGATGAAGGCAACCGTCTAAATAGTGGGCAGAATGTGGGTAGGCAACATTCAAACACGTAATTGCCACATCATAGGGTCCCATTTTAGGAGGTTGGACGACATCTCACCAGATGGAGCCAACCAAGCACCTGCCACATGATTGCAAGTTGCCGATAGGCCAAATTGACGCTCATGGATGAAAGCTACCGCCTAAATAGTGGGCAGGCAACATTCAAACACGAAATTGCCACATCATAGGGTCCTATTTAAGGAGGTTGGACGGTCATCCTACCTGATGGAGCCAACCAAGCACCTGCCATATGAATGCAAGATGCCAATAGGCCAAATTGACGCTCATGGATGAAAGCAACCGTCTAAATAGTGGGCTGTATGAACAACATTTGTGTAGTGGGGTTATAGGATCAACACTGTGAACCAATTTAGTCAATTAGGGCAAGGTCTTCTGAGATTATACTTGAGGAAGCTAGATGCTTCAATTTAAGCAGGTTTTGTAAAATTGAGAAACAAGAAAAACGTGGAAACAAATCAGAACAGTAAGTTGTCGTTCGTGGGCATCAGTGCAATGGTAAGAAGAAAGGCTGACTGCAGCTGGTCCACAGTGCTGATATTGAAAACCTTTTCACTGAGCTCAAGAATAAGATATAGGCAATCGTACACTGGTTGAAGAGGGCGTCTAACAAACGTGTTGTCAAATGAAGATGTGTGTTCGGCAGGCCAAATTAGCTGGGCCATTGACCGCCCAAATGTTTGCACTTGCCCTAACTGGATTCACTATGCCTAATGGAAGGTCATCGTTTCCCCAAGAACCAACCTCCTTTGTTTACCTATAGAAAGTCCACCTCTTCAGTTATTTTCGATTGACAACGGATTTCCCCCTTTTCCGGGCTTTCCAAAAACTATCTTTTTCCAGCCCTACACCTCTTTTATTTTTCTCTTCTCAACTAACAGCTCCTCACAAGTCAGTCATCCATCAGCACTCGCGAACTACAGTTGTTTTCCCAGTTCTCCCAACTCATTTGTCTCTCAAGTCTCGCAGCACTCACAACTCTTCTTCTCCCTCCACAACCAGTTAAAGCTCACCACGTTCATTTATTTCTCAAGTTTCATGCTTCCCCATTCGTGCGCCCGACAATGTTGTGTCATGGTCTGGTCAGGGTGGACACAAACTGACATTCGGCTCTTGTTCTTGAAAGAAGGAAAATTCCTTCTTTACATTGTCACGTAGAGCTCAAGTGTGAGAGAAATGTTTGAGGTGGAGGAATAACCAAAGATTTCGGCTGGTAGGCGTATTCCTGTTAGGGTGTAATGTAGGAGGGGAGTCCGAGAAGTACAATCCATAGTTTGGGAACCCAATTATCCATCACATGAGCGTTCTATGGCACCATTTGCAGCTGGGCTGTGGTCTTTAGGCGATCTATGCCCCAAAAAACTTGGCAATCAAAAGTGTTTGCCACGATCAGCTGTGAGACATTTGGGGACCCCAAAGAGGGCAATCCATGATGAAAGAAGGGCCAAGGTCACAGTGTCAGCCGAGATGTCAGCAAGGGGTATGGCTTTTGGCCAATAATTGTGGTAACTTATTGTGCTGCTCAAGTCATTTTCCTGTGCATGAAAATTTTACAGTAGTATTACGTCAAAACCCTAACAACAGCAATAAACGATTTCAAAGCTGACCATCAGCCACAGCAGCAGGTCAATCTGCACATACTTGCTCGCCAAGCAAGGTGAAGGATTTTTTGTAGGCTGACCTGTCTCGATTGGTCAGTTCTACCGCTGCTTGGCCTTGGTCTCCAAAAAGCCTCCATTGTGCGTACTGCGGCGACCCACCATCACATGTTCATAGGTCTATAATTGAAACACAAGAGCTAGCGCTCACCAGACGGAGGCAGGATTGGATGGCGACCCTTCACTGGCAAGAGCGGAGAGGGACCCTTATATAAACAGCCCTTCAAGCCCTCTCAGAGCCCTTCATTGCCTCCGCCTCAATGAAGCCAAATCTGAGGCTGTGTTCTTCTCCTGTCGGAATATCCCCCCCCCCCTAACATCCTAGTTGGTAGCCACTCAATTCCCTGGAGCACAAAGGCCAAATACCTCGGAATTATCTTCGACAGAAAGCTCAACTGGTATAGCCAAGTCCGGGCCATTCGTGGCAAGGTCAATGGAGCCTTCACTGCCCTTAGACCATTCTTTAATAACAGAAAGGTCTCCAGACCAACTAAAATCCGTGCCTTTAATGCCATCATCAGAGGCCTACGCCATCCCTGTCTGGGGAACTGGCCCCGCTCTTAAGCAGCTCGACTCGAGGGCTTACATGAAGGCCCTCAGAGGGGTTCTCAGTTCCCCCTGGTATATCAGGAACTGCCAGCTCTGAAAGGAAGCTGGCCTTCCCTCCCTCAGCGAAGCCGCCTCGACCTACGCCCTCAACTACTAAAGTTAACGTACCTGTTAGTGAGTCCGTCTCCTCTGGCTTGTGAGTTACGGCCAGAGGAGACGGACTCACTAACAGGTACGTTAACTTTAGTAATTTGCCTACTGGCGGACATAACCCAATTTCTTTAATACGCCCTCAACCTTCGCAATTCAGTGGCTCGCCACCTCACAGTACACCCTCATCGCCTCCGGCATTGTTCCCAGGCCCTGTTCCCTCATCCCACGCTGACCCGTCACTACCTCCCAGCCTTGCAATTGCACATGAGTCCCCCTGCATCCGCAGGCCAGCCTCCCATTCTTCTGGTTTAGAACCTCTGGGTTGGCAACCGCGAGGGAGGGGTTTTAGTCGGTAAATATCCGACACTACCCACTTGGGTGTCTTTTGAAGATTACTCCTCCCAGGAAGCGTCGGGGGGGGGGGGCCTCTCAGAGTCAGTCTGGCGAGGTTAAACCTCAAGTCAACATTGAAAGAAATCGTAGTCGAGGTACGTTTAGACTTGTTACACCCTCCTTTTCACACTTACCTAATATCAGTACATGGGCTGGCTGAAAAGCTAGGGGCCGTCAAAGAGTTTCCTGCCTCAGAAACTAGTACGTGGGCTAACTGAAAAGTTAGGTGCCGTCTGGTTTCTTCCAAACTTCTTCTCCAAAGCTTTAGTAATGAACACAAGTTACTCACACGTACATTCAACTCTGAGGAGTGGGACTTCCACCTCTATCCTTCCCTTGCTTCCATGGACACCGCTCTACAGGCCACTAGCTGGGATGCCGATGTGCTGTGGCTGATCAGTTGTGGAATTACATCATCTGACTGCTCTCCTAGTTGGGTGATGAAACAGCAGTTCACAAGAGGGATGAATTACATAGCGTAAAGCTCACTGGCATGTCTGCTGTAACCAGTTTGAGCAAAGGGTTCATATAGACCGAGAACTTGTGGGGGACCAAGCCAAACATTATGCAGCCTGCGAGCGGGTAGTTGATGTCTTATCACCAAAGGCTGGGACGAGAGGAAAGAGTGGCACTGCCGAGTTGCCCCAGGAGAACGGCTCAGGCCTGCAATAAATCCCGAATGCTGAGCTAGTTTTTGGAGCTCCGGAAGACAACCAAAACCGTGCAAATGCAGCCAGACGGATATGAAAATGGAGGCATCAGAAGCTCTTAGTGTTGAGGCAGTACTGTATAAGCAGCTGTAAATCCATTAACCAATCCCAACGTTAAGTTAATTGCAAAACAAAACTCCAGTAAATAAACAACATCACGAATTCCTAGACGTGTGACTGCTCTTATTCGTCGAGGAATATTACTAAGTTTGTGGACCTCCCTCGCTCTGACGCAAACAAGTAAACATCGGCGGAGAATCCGCTTCGATATGAATGCCGAAAAAACTAAATCCGCACAACTTTTGAGAAGAGTAGTCAGGTGAGGTTGGACAGGAAGTAAAAGAAAGAAGGTTTATTGGTCCAGAGGGAGAGATAGTAAAAGGCGAGGATTTATTGCTTTTGGTGTCAATCGAAAAGGAAGATGTACATCCTAAGGGATATAAACAACGGCGTACCACACCGCCTCGCTCTATAAACTGGAGATCGAGGTAGTAAATTCAGAATTATGATCTTACATCTTAGCAAACAGATTTGCGGAACGCCGACAAACGCAACTAGACGCTGTCATTCGCCGAGAAGGTTCACTTCCTCTCCCAGTGCGTCCCAACTACTCTGCAAAATCACCAGCTTTTTCAATACGACAAAGAAATGCCTCCTTTTAAGGCTCAGAAGTTGTCACTTGTTTTAAGTGGAAGAGACTTGTAAAAGACCGGAGAATGGACAAAGCGAGGGGTTTTTGACATTGATGAGGAGGGCACTTGGAAAGAAGGCCAAGTAATTGTAAAAACAAAGTCTTCAAAGTGGAATAATTTCAGGGAGTGGCTCTGTTAAACATTTACCTTTCCTGTTACATTCTATTATTTCAAACTTCTCAAACGCGCACAACACGCTTTTTTTTTACTCGGAAAAATTAAGAACGTCAACAAATTCGGCCATCTTTAACGCTCTACAACCTGGTTCTGGGATATCTTCCCAGGAGCATGCCCATGCTACCAGGCGCGACCACGGGTTGTGGATAGTGGAACGGCCACAGCACTGTCCCCAGGGGCATGTCTGCGGCCAGCTGTGAATAACGTCAGCATGCTGACTGAATAAGCAGCCGCGAACAATGAGGAAAACCCAAGAGATCGCAGAAGAGATCCTGAACAAAGGACGCAAGGGCAAGCGGATCTACATTTTCAAAGACAGCCAGGCTGCCTTAAAGGCCATCGCAGCCTATAGTTTTAGGTCTAAGCTGGCATGGGAATGCCTCCATGCGCTCAAGCAGCTCGGCGCCCGTAACAGGCTCTCCCTCATTTGGGTGCCGGCTCACAGGGGGCATGAGGGCAATGAAAAGGCTGACCGCCTCGCGAAAAGGGGTACAGAATCCCTACCCATCGGGCCTGAACCACACGTGGGTCTGATGAAAAGTCACCTGAACCGTCTGGTTGCTCGATGGGAGATACAGGAAAATGGCGCCCATTGGCATCGCAAGCCACGACTGAGACAGGCGAAAAGGCTTGTCACGCCTTCCTGTCAAAGGGCGAAGGCGATGCTGACACTCTCTAGACAAGATCTGAGAGTACTGATAAGCTTCCTCACCGGGCACTGCCCACCCAGATATCACCTCAGCAAAATGGGCATCTCAGAGGCAATGGAGTGCAGACTGTGTGGCGAGGAGGATGAGATGGCAGAGCACATCCTATGTGAATGCCCTGCCTTGGCAGCAAACCGCTTTGAATACTTCGGTCAGGGGACCACTGAACCCCAAACTGTAGCGGACTCTGCGGTGAAGGACATACTCGGCTTCCTAAGGGGGGTGGGTATGTACGACGCCTTCTACTAAGAAAGGGCCAGCATCACAATAGGCCCATATGCGGCCGCAGTGACAAAGGGACTTGTCCCACACGCGCTCGGGTCAGAAAAAAAAAAAACGCTCTACAAACTAATCTAATGCCGTTTACTCACTTCATGAGTTAACGAGAAACTGATGGTGCTTAACATACCTCTTACTCAGGCCACGACCTTAGAGCGATGAGCGTGTAAATAATTTATGAAACTGCCCACGTAATTTTTTTGAGATTGTTTTTTGTGTTCACTATTCAGGAGTTACAAGGTGAACACTAAGAAAAAAACTTACGAAACGACAGTAGTTTGAATTCTGGAATTTATCGTGCTGCTAACTATCTTACGAGCATTGTTAAACTTTCATCGTAATGCAGTGAACTGCCTGCAGTCTTTCCCTGGTAAACACACTTCCAATTTTTACCAGTTACACTTTTTACTACATCACCTTACTATGTGATTGGATTGATGAGGAAAATAATGCAAATTATAACACAACGATTTCTTATTTTCTTGCACAGCATGGTTATTACACTTGACGCAGTCTCACACCTCAGAGACCCATTTCGTTCGAATCAGTATCGAAAAATACTAGTAAACGAAATGAAACATGACCTGACTGCAGGCGGGTGGGGGAGTGAAAGAAAATTAGCGCATGCCAGGGAGAAAAGATAACTTTAAATATATTGTGCTTTGAGTTTCTTGAAGTAGTGTTCTTCGGCCCGCTATAATTACTGTGACTTCATCGTTTTCCATCTAGATGCAGTCTTGCACCTTCGAGACCTGCCCAATTGGATTCTGCATCAAAAAAGAACTAGGAAACATTACCAAACACGCCGTAAACACAATAAAATGCAACCATAGCAAAGCAGCAACTCTGGAAGGAGAGCACAGTGGCCCATCTTGATAGCACTGGTCCTTTTGCAACGCAAAATGAGAGCAAGCCAGGGAGAAACGACAACTATCGCTATAGTGCCCCGCAAGTTCCTTCAAGCACTAAAATTTGCCTCGCTATACGTTATTTCACTGTTTTTGATGTAGACGCAGTCCTACACCTCCTATATAAGCAAATCTTACACGACGCAGCATCGAAAAATACCTGGGAAATACCAAACACGACGTGATCGCAATAAAACTCCCAAAATTTGATTATTGGGTAATTATTTAAACCATTTTTTGCTGACAACAACCAGGAGTTTCGTCCAATCAGATTGCGAATGCGCGCACTTGACCTTAAATCGAATTAAGTGCTAAAGAAGGGGTTGTTAGATCACGTTAAAGGTTTAATATGGCCTGGAAAATCGATCATTCATATTATTAGATCAGTTATTTATTTAGATTTTCTCGTAGTGCCGCTATCGTCATTTTCAAACGGACAAAAATCACCTAGAATTGTCCAGATGTCATGATGTTCAATCGGAGGGCATATCATTAAACGTTTAGAGATTGATTATACACGAAAATACGAAACTAAAATATTCTTTAGCTTCACAACCTGAGGGCGTATAACACGAAGGTTCAGGAGTGAATGTAAGCGTTTTCCCAGTTTAGTTGCTGCACGCCCCCGAGGCCATCAAGGGGCCTGGGGGTTATGAAGTTAATGTAATTAAGTTAGCGGAAGGGACAGGTTCCAAGAGACAGCAGAGATAAGAGATAACCCGCCTTTTTATTCAATTACCCGGAAAAGGCTAATTTCAAGTTGTGGTAGTGGCGGTATCTCAGCCCCTTCTGTTTAGAACGTTTTCCGTCGATATCTAAATAAACGCTGCTAATTAATACACAACAGAATAATATTCTCTTACACAGATTGACGTAGTTTCACAGCTACGAGACCCGCACGGTTCGATTCAGCATCGAAAAATACCACTAAACGATACGAAACATGACCTGACTAGGACGGAACGACGAAAATTATATTCCAAGCGCCTATTGACAATTGGCACGATGTGACGGGTGGTTGCAGTGAAACAGGAGGGAGTGCAACTGGTACAACGATTACTTTTGCTGTATAAAGCCACGAGTTATTTCAATTCGTAGACTTTAGCTCACTATAGTTATTGCGATTTTACTATTTTCGGTCTCTACGCAGTCGTTCACCTCTGAGCCTCGTTCCATTCAACCCAGCATCCAAAAGTATGTAGAAAACGATACTAAACACGAAATAATTGCGATAACACGCTCCAAATGATTAAAACGACACTGTTCCTTCGGCAGTGCAATGGTAGAGGTAATCATAGTAATTCTTCGGATTATAATTGTTGGGGGAATTAGTTGATTAATGAGACGTGAGTCAGAATCAGACTGTATTGATTGAAAAAAAACTCTTACTTAAATCTTTACTTAACATATACATAGATAAAGAGAGAGAGTGAGAGAGAGAGAGAGAGAGAGAGAGAGAGAGAGAGAGAGAGAGAGAGTTTAGAGAGATAATTCAACCATATGAGTATTGGGGCAGACTGGTCGTAAGGAGGTGGTAGAGAGATAATTCAACCATATGAGTATTGGGGCAGACTGGTCGTAAGGAGGTGGTAGAAGCAAGGGGTGGAAGGGACAGGAAAAACCAAGTGAACCTGTCAGAACCTCCAAATCGGAAAATATTTGTCGCTCCAAAAAACATTAATCCTTGTATCGGGAAGACTCAGAATACTAACAGAACAGGAGTTACAATATGAAACACGAACTGACTGTAACAACGAAAATGACATTTTCGACCAATTGCAACGCTAGCCAATTGGTAAGACGTAACGAGAAACCCACGGATGGTTTGGAGTAAAGGGGAGTGCGAGAATTGAGCGCAGACGGGAATAAACGATAACTTTCGTTATATTGCCCCACAATTGCGTTTGTTTAACCTTTTTTTGGCTATCACAACCCTGGGCTTCTTGTTTTTAAAGAAAACGACCAAACCAGCTCAAACTTGATATCTAGCCCGCAGGTTACCATGGGACGCCAAAATATGGGTATGAGCAAAATCCCTCGAAAGTTAACTATAGTTATCATAGTGATCAAAACTCCAAAATTTTTTTTCTCAAACACGGCTATAACGATTTTGATTAAATTTTTTATATTGATAGCCCGTAATAAGACAATTACATAAAATTACCATTCGTGGGAAAATGACGAGAGCAGCACAATAAATTATCAACGATTTTAGCGCTGTTTTTAGTGAAAACGACCGAACCAAATCAGCTCAAACTTGATATCTAGCCAGCAGGTTACCACGGGATGCCAAAATATGGGTATGAGCAAAATCCACCGAAAGTTAACTATAGTTATCATAGTGATCAAAACAATAATTTTTTTTTTCTTAGAAACGGCTCTAATGATTTTGATTACATTTTTTATATTGGTAGCTCTCAATAAGGCAATTACACCATAAAATTCTAATTCGTGGGATAATGACGTGAGCAGCACAATAAATTATCATAATTTTCGACGAAAATCGGTTTAGTGCGGTTTTTTCCTTATAAACTCCGCTGAAATGGTACTACAATAGTTTAAAAATTGGGGCAGTAGGCCAATCCAATACCTATAGGGTGAGAGTTGAAAAACGCACATAAGATATAAGGGGGTCACTCCACTAATTCCGGAATTTCAACTCGCTTACTACCAGTTTTAGAAATTTTTACCCAATAACTCTGCAAAAGTGATTACTATCCTCTTCAAAAAAATCCTGTTAACAGCCTTATTAATTCTCTGCGTACCAATTGTGCAATAACTGTCCTGGAATGAGTATGAGCAGCACAATAAATTCCGAAACTGTCAGGGCTTCCGCTTTTTGCTCCCGTGAAGTGAATGAATTGAATAAGTAGAAAAAGTACACAAGTCAATTGACGCAGACCTGGAAAGTTGTGTGGTGCAACGCACAAGATATTTTTAGACCACTTTAAAGGCAAAATATGACCCGGTCTGCGGACGGACATCGCAAATTTGGAATGCCCATGCGTTGAAACGCGAAGTGTCAAATTGGGGGGGTGTGAAATGAATGTTCCAGGCCAACATAGGCTTTTTATTCGCGGATGAATAATAAACCAAACGAGGGTGTAACGAGGGCGGCTCAATAAACGTTAAAGGCCGCCTACATGAGTTGCGGTTCATAGTGACCCAATTCCAACGGAATAAAATTAGAAGCGAGGGAATAATGCGCGGAGCTCGACGATTTGTCAAAAAAAACACACTCGCATTATTTTAGATAAAATAGAATCTCCTAACTGCAGTAGGTCACACTTGCATAATGCAAGAGTTCAAGATCAGATTGAACACTTCTTAGGATGATTTTCGCAACACGCACATCATTTCATTAGTACAATCCGGTTATTTACGTACAATGGCTGTTGGGAATCCGAAGTAGGCCTTAGAGATCACTCAGTTGGTTAGGACGCGAACCATTTTACCGTCCTAGCGCATTACAATTAGAGGTTGTTGTTAATCCAGAAGGATAGATGCGACAACGATAAGAAGCCGAGATAAAAGCAAGTGCCTCTCAAACCTGACCTCCATTTACCTCCTCAGTTTTGATGTCGCCTTTGCCATCAGTCATTTTCCTTTCATAAAGTCCATCTACAAACCCCCTTAGTCTTTCCATCCTCCCTATTTCCTCCATACTCCTTCGACTCCGTCGCACTCCGTCGATTGTCACTCGGGTTGAAGAGTCAGTAGGCGGCAAAGGCGCATTGCAATTTGAACTTTGGAAGCAGAAAGTGAAGGTAATTGTCCTGAAAGCCCTTTCAGTTGATCAAAAACTGCTTGCCGTCTTTACACAGCAACGAGTGCCATGGCGGGTTCTTGTGGATGAGAGAGGATAAGAGCTTGAAGCGAGGAACATTTGAATATATGCGCGTGGGCCCCAGACCAAGCCGGTACGTTTAACTTCAATCATTTACAGGCGGAATTAACCCGATCATTGTCATCAGCAACTACACGAAACGCTACAAAAAACAATGCCTCATACATAACCTAACACCAGCCAAAGAAGACGCACCGAACAGGTACGTTAACATTATTCATTTGAATTTTTCGTTACAGGTCGTGGTTTCGACGCCCCTAACAGCTAAGCCACAGTCTTAATGGTGCCAGCGGTACTTGTGCCCCTGCAGAAGACTTTTATTTATGGAATTTATTTCATCGAGCGAAGCAACCGAAGAGAAGAAAAAGAAACTGACATTTCTGACAACTGGAACATTTCAGAGCCACCATCGCTGTTTTCTCTCGTTTTCGTGCCGTATCGCTCCTCTACCCTGGTTATCGTTGTTTAAGTCATTCTTTCGTCCTCGTCAGACATCTCCTTGAGGCAATTCTCATAATCGTTCCGGTAAGCCTTAAAATTCCTGCGAGAATCAGCTTTTCACTCGTCTCGTATCCAAAATTCTATCTTTAGGAATTTCAAGTTCCATACTGCAGGCTACATATATTTCCTTGCGGGGTGGAACCGCTAAACACGAGAGCTGCTATTTTAGCAAGACGGCAGCGTCGATTCATTTAAAGGCGGATCAATGTTAAGCTCCTTCTCATACCTCACTTGGTCACTCTGCTCCTTCAGTTACCTCTCAAGATCGTATCATCTCCTTTTGTCTCAAATTTGCCTCTTGTCTCGGTCGGGCTCAAACGTGAATAATACGGTGAGCAATCTCGACTCTGAATCACCCGCCGAAGTTGATTTCTCATCATGCGCCTCCGCCGACAGTCTCTGTCTCCCTGGTCCTTCACAACTTGAGCGTCGCTTGAATCATCAACCCGAATGCTCTTTTTCGGCCGTCAATAAATTAGGGATGAACCCTACAGAGTGCGCGAGATAAACGCCATTCAATTTCGGAGTCAGGTCAATTTTCACGAGAACTGTTAAAACTCGGTAACTTACATGTAATAATGCCTAATTTGGCCTTTTCGCTCACATACTGTGAGGTTCTGAGAGACTTCATGTTTTCTTTGTAATACCTTCTCTCGTAATATTTATTGGTAAATTTAAACGTTCTTTGTATCGTGAGTCCCCCATTATTCAATTACCTACGTAACAAGCGTTAGCCTACAAGGCTCCCAAGCTAACACAAAAAGTGGAACTCTTGAGTGAGTTGGTCATGAAGTACGGAGAAGGCGAAGAAGAAGAGGATTCACGAGACTGGAAAGGGGCCACTCCACTAAACGAAAACTTGCCGCCATCGATGAATATTAGAGAAATGGCAAGCGAGATGGGAATCCTTTGCGAAAGGGACGTGATGCGTATGAATTTTCCTCCAACATCCTTGAACGCCCTGGGAGAAAGAGGGGGTGAGCCAGACCACAGGACGAGCCAGTTCCTTACGGGCCATGGTAACATCAATGGACGGCTCTACTTTTTTTCTCTCAAAGACTCTCCATCCTGCACGTCTTACGCTTCCAGTGGGAGAGAAACAAGAGACACGCGAGACGTGCTGCTCCATTGTAGTTTCTGCAACAGAGCACCCAAACTTTGGACTGCTACTAAGCAAGCTTATAACCATTTTGCCTAGTTTGCGAAGAATGGTATGGTAACAGTTGGTCCCTTTGAAACCCTGAGGTGGGAAACCAGATCAAGAACTTTGCTGGCCACGGTGTTCCAGGCTGAGGTGGCTGTGGAGACCGTCTGTGTGCAGCAGCTGCTGCAGAGAGGACTGAAGCGGCAGAGAATCTACATAATTGTGGACAGTCAGGCCACTCTCAAGACCTTAGCCTCATACTGTTTTACATCGCAGCAGGTATGGGAGTGTCTGACTGGAATGAAGGCCCTAGTCGAGGACAACGTGTAACACTGTGTTGGGTGCCAGGGCATCAGGGTATAGAGGGAAAGGAAAGGGCTGATAGGTTGGCTAAGAAGGGGTCGGCGCAGATCCCTATTGGCCCTGAGCCCTTTGTTGGGACTACCAGCACATGGGAGGATACGTGCAGGGTTGCCCGGCCTTAGACAGTCAAAACTCTTCATCCGACTCACCAGAGGGAGGGCCAAGGAGGTGCTTGCAATGGGGAGGAAGGATATGCGGATCATTTGTAGCCTGTTCACAGGTCAGTTTCTGCTGAGGTACCACCTTGCAAATATTGGCAAGTGCGCGGTACAGGTATGCAGGTTCTGCGAGGTAGGGCTAGAGATGGCAGAGCATGCGCTGTGTGTATACGATGTACTCGTGGCATCACGCCGTAGTGTGTTTGGGAGGCCCTTTCTTCAGCCAGAAAAGGTAGCGAATGCAGAACTTGTGAACATCCTCTGCTTTGTGCAATGGGGGGGGGGGGGCATAGTTGGTTATACCAGTGCGTGGGTGGTGCAGGGGGGCCATGATCTGAGGATCATGGACGCCCTTACAATAGGCCTGTTTGTGGCTGCAGTGAGGCTATCACCTGCATCCACCGTTTCAAAAAAAAAAAAAAAATCAAGAACTCCCAGATGGTACGGGTTTCTTCAGGGGTCACACCTCCGCACAGCGACACATGGACAACAGATCTCCAAACTGAGAGGCTGGCTAAGTGACTACAAGCCGTGCCTCCACAGTGTGAAGTTGATTGAATGTTGAGCGAGTGGCTGGCCTCTTACATGACGGCGAAACTGACACCTCAATGACAGTCGACTGATATAACCATCTTCGAGGGTTCAGGCACAATCATTTGATGAGGAAAAAGACCTGGAAAGGCAAATTTCAGATTTAAGTGTTATGAAAATTATGTCCAGGTGTAAGGGTAATGATTAGGCCTTAATAATCGAGATATAATTCCACTAGGTCCATCTCCAGGATTTACCAGTGGCCGCTCTTGAGCCCCGTCGTCAGAACGTATTCGAACGGAAGTCAGAATAAGAATGATTCCCTAACTCACCGATGAGGAACCTCTTCCTCCTGCATACTGGGCCTTTCTCACCTTGGCGCCCAAATAATCCGAGGCCGTTCCCGATGAGCTAAACCTCCTTCCATTCCTTAGTCACTGCAGGTTCCAATCGCGACCGTAAATACTTCCTACGAGCGTAGGATGACTCTGAAGAGCAGCCAATACTGAGCAATGAGCCAATTTTGGCTCACAAACTAACGCAAGTAGCGAAGCTCCAGAATGCCTTCAACGATTTTGATTAAATTTGCCCACCACTGTGCAAAGAGAACACTGATTGGTGAGCAAAACACAAAAGCAATAAATTGTCATTAATGTCGACCAAATGGCGTCGTAGGCTCCGGTGTCTACAAATTGTTTTAGCTGTAACTTCCCTATCTTTCCTATACACGCACATGTATTAATCCCCCC
Organism: Pachypeltis micranthus; assembly: GCA_020466155.1. Lineage (NCBI taxonomy): Eukaryota > Metazoa > Arthropoda > Insecta > Hemiptera > Miridae > Pachypeltis > Pachypeltis micranthus. The sequence goes on along the minus strand of CM035782.1, from coordinate 9,940,825 downwards.
CCCCTCTCATAACAATTTGCATGGATTTCAGAAATAACTAAGATACACGTTGAACCTAAAACCACATCTCCCTATTCCCTTAGTTGAAACGAAGAGGTTCAATGAATGAATTAGGAACTCGAAAGCAGCTCGAACCGCTTCGTAAGCGTTCTGTTGAATTAGGAGCCTCTTGAACAATCTCATTCGCGCGTTAACACGCTTCACCGATTATGCAAAGCGACGCATCACGACAATTTGAGCTGTTAATTGCACGGCTATGATTAACTACCAACCTGAACGATCGCTCCTAGCTCAAGGGCCGAAAACAAATAAATATACAATCAAAACAGGAGTTCAGATTTCATCAAATAACACGGACTTCCAGCGAGTCTACCTGTGTTTTGAGTGTGAACCGACACACGTGAATCCAGACCTTATGTTCGTGGTGGCGTTCAGAATCCAATTTCACACATCAACATAGCCTCCAGTCAACCAGATGGACGCCCAGAGGAGTTAATTCCACGCAGCCAAACACCTAATGAAATTATCGTGCTCGATATTGCCCCAAACCTCCAAATTATCATTCTGTTCTTCTCGAGTTTTCTACTTTAAATTTTAATGAAAAGCGCATTTGCTCGAGTTCAAAATATAGCCATTTTTGTTACTTTCCGCTAATCGTGTCAAAAAAAAGGTTTTGTTCAGATCTTTATGTTTTGAGGCCTACTGAGTCTAAAAAAACCTTGTTTTGGCGCGTGGTCCGTGTGCGTGTGTGTCTGTAGTTCGATTTGCGGGAGAATGGCTAATCCGATTGAGCTGGTTCTTTTTTTGTTTTGTTCGTTATTTTTTGTAGACACCAAAATAAGGTTATGTACCAAAAACTACGGGTTTTCGCATTTTTCTCGAAAACGGCTCTAACGATTTTCATTAAACTTTCAAATTATCTTCTACTAATCAATACCTAACTTTTCTTCTGCATACATATCTCTATGAAAATACAGTGAAGGGAGATATAGGCCTATGAAGCAGAAATACGTTTTTTACGCTTTTTGGCAAAACGGTTTCAACGATTATCACCAAACTTTCAAGATGTTTTTAAATAGTTAATACCTACATATTGTTTTCAATAAATGGTCCTCTGACCGTCCATTGAACAGAGATAAAAATCAAAATGTGTCGAAAATAACGTTTTTGCGAACATTTCCGTAAATTCTGGGGTTACTGCTTCACCAGATGTGATAAATCTTATGGAGTGTCTTCTAGCATTCTAAACATACATTTAGTTCCCCGCAACTATCTCGGTATTCATCTGTTGAACGGAGATATAAGCCAAGTTAACTCAGAAAAGGAGATTTGTCGAATATTAATTTATCGGTATTCCAATTTTCTCAAAAACGGCTCAGATAATTTCGATCAAACTTAAGGAGTACACTCACCTAACTAGTTCCTTCATTTTGTTCTCCATAAATTTGGCTGTGGAAATGCGCTGAACGAAGATATAGCTGATGTTCGAACTTAAAGGGATAGTGGAAAGTTGTGTGTTGCTACGCACCGCTCGTTCGACTTCAACTTTCTTTAAATCGCTCCGCTGACACCCAATAAATTAGTTTATTATTTCAACAGGGCCATACCTTCTCGTCTCAAGTACGTCTAAACGGCCCAAACATCAATTCCCGAAAATTACGGAATTCGACTTGTGGTTTTTTACAAGTTCACCTGCAAGAACTGCGAACACGAAACTAGGCAGTAAAATAGTCTTGGTCTGTACGCCGGTTTTTCAATAAAAGTGGCATTAGTAGCAGCAGCCCAATAAATTCGCGCTACTAGTTTCTCGTTATCGAAAGTCGAGTCGAGTTGTCGTAACATATTAGATGCCTGAGCGGCTAATAAACTATTAAAAAAATACAATAGTTGAAAATAGTCTTTCCCTTTTAAGTCGCGTCAACAACGAGCAAAAATAATTGCCGTAACGGCTGGGTTTGTTAGATGCTCCGCGGTAAATCAAAGGATGACTCACCAGACTCCGTTACCGCTGACGCCACGCAAAAAAAAGCTGTCAACTCAGGACATCTCACCTCGGCTCAACCGTTCACATGTCACTCATTTATGCGAAGGTGTACGATTTTTTTACATCAGCGTATTCAAAGAGCAACAGAATGCCAAGTCGCTAGTCATCAATACGATGTTCACTATCGATGAGCAAACCACAGCTGCGTCCATGATTAGTCATTCGAAACTATTCATCTCCTATGACTGATGAAGTAACTTCACTATCGCATACGTGCCAACGAACAAGGCGAAATAAATGTCATTCAATCGAACACACATTCCTGTCATTTTTAACCTCCTCCGGAAACACGGCAAATTATCACGAAGCTTTTTGTTACTTGGCTGGTAGAAAGAAAAGTTACGTAATCGGGGGAAATAGTTTCCTTCGGAGCTTAACATTTCCAAGGGCACGGAGAGTCCGAAAAACAACATTTGAGAAAATTCTCGGCGTGTTAGCGAAACGGCTGAACCAAATCAGCTTAAACTTGACCACGGGGCGCCGAAATAGTGACATGAGCAAAATCCGCCGGAAACTAACTATAGTTATCATGGTGATCTAAAAACTAATGTTTTTTCATCCCCTATTTCGATAAATTTTTTTGTATGGACAACTCCAAATGAGGAAACACCGATTAAATTATCGTTTGAAAATTCAGTTCTATTTCGTGCTTTAAGAGTACCAAAATGTACCAAAACTAGGGGTTTTCGCATTTTTCTCGAAAACGGCTCTAACGATTTTGATTACACTTTCAAATTATCTTCTACTAATTAATACCTAACTTTTCTTCTCTATACATATCTCCATGAAAATACGGTGAAGGGAGAAGCAAAAGTGAAGCAAAAATAGGTTTTTTGCTATTTTTTACTATAATAGGAAAACGACTTCAACGATTTTCACCGAACTCTCAGGATGATTTCAAATAGGTAATACCTACATATTGTTCTCAATAAATGTTCCCCTGACAATCCATTGAACAGAGATAAAAATTAAAATGTGCCCCAAATAACGTTTTTTCGAACATTTCCGTAAATTCTGGGGTTACTGCTTCACTAAATTTCATCAATTGTTCAGAGTGTCTTTTAGTCACCCATACCCACATTTCGTTTTCTATAATTATTTCTGTATATATATGTTGAACGGAGATATAAGCCAAGTTAACTCGGAAAAGGAGATTTGTCGAATATTAATTTATCGGTATTCCAATTTTCTCAAAAACGGCTGTAATGATTTCGATCAAACTTTCGGAGTACTCTCAGCTAACTAGTCCCTACATTTTGTTCTGAATAAATGTTCCTGTAGAAATGCGTTGAACGAAGATATAGCGCCTGCATATGTAGGTGGTGTTCGAACTTAAAAGGATGGCGGAAAGTTGTGTTGCTACGCACCGCTCATTATCTTTGTTGAATGGACTGTGGTTGAATGGAGAAAAAATTATTGAGAGCAATATATAGGTATTAACTATTCGAAAACATCCTGTTAATTTGGTGAAAATCGTTGGAGCCGTTTTGTCAAAAAACGTAAAAAACCCTGTTTGGTTCATGGGCCTATATCTCCGTTCACCGTATTTTCATGGACATATGTATGAAGAAGAAAAGTTTTGTACTAACTAATAGAAGACAATTTGAAAATTTAATCAAAATCGCCGGAGCGGTTTTGGAGAAAAATGCGAAAAACCCTAGCTTTCGGTACATTTTCGTCCCCCCAACCATCTTTCCCATTGACTGAAATCGCCCATAAACTTATTTTGGTGTAAAAAAAAATCCCCCCAGCTCAATCGGTTCAGCCGTTCTCCCGCAAATCAAACTACAGACACACACACGGAGCACGCGCCGAAATTAGGTTTTTTAGACTCAGTAGGCCTCAAAACGTAAAGATCTGAAGAAAACCAAACTTTTTTTTTGACACGATTACAATACTTTACTTTCCCTTTGGGAAAGAAGAAAATAAGATGAACCGCGACGTTCTTCGTTATTAAAGGTACTCGTACTATTCTCGAATTGTGAGGGATTCGTCCCGACGTTCAGGACAGATAACATTCAAACTGCAATCTTCCTATTCAATAAGAGAAACGAAAAAGCGAAAATACAAGAATCGACGGGTGGCCGCAAAGGAGAAAGAAATTACGAGAGTTGTCGCAAGGTGAGCCAACAACGTTTCGAAAGAGCGACAACACAAAGAAACATCCAAACTCGAAAGTTCTTTGCTCCCTCTTCTGAGTAAATAAAATTGCGTGACCTAACGGGAAGGTTCGATCATTCGGTTTTTTTTTTCAACAGAAGTTTTCTGTACGGTTTATTACGCATTTATTATACCTTACAAATAAACCGAACGGGCACTATCGATTCAAATCCTTATTTAGACGATTTTTTTTAGGGAATCCACGTTTGTATTTGAACTTTAAAAAATATTTGTACTTTTAAAATATATTTAATTATCTCGTTCTGAGATTTTTTTAACAATATCAAAGTTTATTGTATAAATATTGTCACAGTTCGTTGAACAAATAATACAGTAGACCCTGTCTGATTTACATGGGATTTGAACAAAAGGTACAACACATTGGTTGTCCTTAACCAAACGATGTTATCACACGATCATGCCGTGTAATTCCACTATAATAGACAGTCCTGTAGTCGCTTTCTCCTGAGTCTGCGGGGGTAACGGTTTAGGGGGTGGATTTTGTGGGATAGAGGCAACTAGGGGGTTGCTGTGATCCGCCATGGACGCGTGCATCTTTCTGTAATGGTCCCTCATTGTTATGCCCAGGAGGGTGTAGAGAATGAATCATTCGACTGCCGTTATCAGGCGCAATACTCTGTTCCGGATCACTTGGATTGTATTTACGTGTGTCCAGGCAGTTGAGCCCCAGATTTCACACGAATTAGTCGGATCAATGTCAGGTACAGCATTCTTTTTGTGTTCAACGAGAGTGGCGAACGGTGGTCTAGCAGGTGCTTCAGTTGACAAATCCTTGTTCGCATTTTGCTAACCGACTTCTTTACACGGGATTCCCAAGTAAGCTTCGGGTCCATAACTGTGCCTAAGTATCTGGTAGTTACGGTTTCAGGGAACCGTTCTCCATTGAAGGCGACCGTTTTAGGAGGCCTGACGTGACGTACCATGTAGAGAGTCGTCGACGTTGTTAGTGGCTTGATTTTTATTCGCCAGTTCTCGATTGAGATGGGATTGCATCTCTCGAAACACAGCGTCGATCGAATCTCCCCTCATTCAGGGAGATTTGTCATCGGCAAACTCAGCCGTGAGCGTACAGTCACTGGATGGAGCACAGAAATTGTCCCCACACGCTTCCCTGTGGAACCTCAGCGCTCATAGTACTCGGGTGTCAACACAGCCGAGCCACACCTAACAGTATATGTGCAACTGGAGGAAGCGGTAATGAGTATCAGTTAGAAGACGTTTGACCTTCGCTAAGAGCCTGTCATGTAGAACTTTGTCAAAGGCCTTCTCTGAGTCAAGGTAAACACCTAGGCATATCTCCTTTTGGTTTATTATTCATTCTGAATAATAACCCTATGTTTTCGGTCACGAAACATTTTTTACAACCCCCCCCCCCCTCAAAATTTGATACTTTATGTTTCAAGACATGGAGATTCCAAATTTGCAATGTCCGTCCGCCGTCCGGGCCGTTTTGTGCCTTTAACGTGGTCTAAAAAATTCGTTCTTTTGCACAAAAATCCCATTTGGTATCTAGTTGTGCCTGCCATCTCAGCAATCCGATCGGACGAAGCCCATGGTTGTTATGGGCAAAAAATGGTTTAAAAAAATTAACGAAACGCAGCATAATGCGGGAACTACAGCCGAAGTCAACATTTCGTCATTAGTACTCCCTCCCTCCCGTCATATCAAACTCAATCACCCGCCCGCTCGACTCGCAACGGGTTCGCTGGAAGCCCCCGTCCCAATTTCCCCAACTCTTTTTGCCCAACGGGGCGGAGGAAGGTTAAGGCCACCCCTCCATCCGATCATAATGCCTACAGACGTTTACGGGCGCCTGGGGGAAAATTTAGTTTCCGTAGTTCCATTGTAGTCAGGTCATGTTTCATATGGTTTACTAGTATTCGATGCTGAATCGAATGGGATGGGTCTCGGAGCAGTAATACAAGGTCATGCTGTTCATGAGAATAATAAACCATTGTGTAATAATTTGCAGGGTTTTTTCTCATAAACATCTATAATAGCGTTTACGACCCTATGCAGCTGAAACTGGCATGAGTTACCTGTTCGAAATCCAAATTGCGTGTCAGGGAGCGAACGAGTTAGGAATTTCAGTAGACGGGGCAGAAACAGTCTCTCGAATATTTTAGATAATATTGTGATGAGACTAATCGGGCGATAGGAGTTTGGACTTGCTTGTGGCTTACGTACTGAAATGAAAAAAAAAACCCACATTTTTCTAAGAAATCTCTCTTTTTGTTGTCAAGGGTGTGGCGGCTCAATAAGTTTGTCATGCCAGGATGGTTGACACCCGTCCAGCCCATCTTGCGCCTCAAGCGTGGAGGAAACCAGAAACCTCGTGCTGTGCGTCGTTAGAAGAGCAGCCAAACCTACCAGCATTGCCTGGTAGGGGATTCCCCAGGGTCATAACCTAGCGCAGTAGCGCGGCAACAGCTGGAGACAGGCAAAATGACAACCTACCGTACCTTCGCAGGTCTGAGTCTGCTGCCAGGCTCGTGCGTGATAGCGAAACCTCTCGAGTGTTTAGGAACACGAATTTTTTGTAGCACAAGAGAGTGCTTCAAATGCGCCACATTCGATTCAGGGGCAGGAAGACAATGTCGAATACCGTACACGACCTGATGTTTTTTTCAATATTTACGATAATTTCCTGGTTATTCAGTTCGACGCAGTCTCGTGCCACTAAGACCCATCTCAATCGCTTCAGTATCGAAATATACCAGTAAAAGATACCAAACACGACTGCGAAAGAAATTGACACTTCTAAGCGACGCTAGACAATTGGCGTGACATGAAGAGTCGAACTGTCAAGTGGTTGGAGTGTGAAGGGAAGCAGTGCAGAGAATGAGCGCAAGCTGGGGAAAAACGACAACATTCACTATTGTTTTGCCAGTTCCTTGAAGAAGTAGAATTCGCCTCAATATATTTACTGTAGTTTCGCTCCACCATTGTGGTTATTATGAAAACCATTAAACGATGGTTTTGATTACGAAATCATATTAAATTCTGTTGAGGTATTTCAAAAGTCAGACACCCGCGGTGTTCAGCTCACCTCTGGGCTAATTACTTCATTGCCTTTGGCTCTAACAAGAAAGCCCCTGGGCGCAGTTCCTTATCTGTTGAGAGTTCACATAGCCTCTCCTGCTAACAATAGGTTTTAAGGATTATTATCGAAGTAGACAACGGGTTTTACCCTCAGATGATAGAATTAATGCTGGAGATGCGAGTTGTATCCAGAAACACCCTGAATATGGGACATTGACATTGGGTCTGTGATACTCTCGATCTAATTAATATACATTTGTGACACGATGCACACACACATATGACACGAGATTTTTCTATAGGTAAAACATTTGGATGCGCGAATGTTCAATCAGAGACGCCCTCAGCTCATTTGAATCCCCCACGCATCAAGCGTGTTGACAGTCCAACGCAATGTACGAAGTTCGAATTGTCGCAAAAGTAGCAAGCGTTTTTGTTCCGCCGCTAGTTTTAGTCGCTTTCCTACGAAGAATATCAGTTCCTCTGTTGTGCTCTGGAAAATTGCTACTACTGTCGACTCATTTGTCCGTTCACACCGCCAGAATTCCCTCTTATATCCCCCGGGCTATTCGTCTTCCCAAGGAATACGCATAGTTGCCGGGGTAATGAAAGCTTTGAAGTTTAGTGGTTGCGTTCCTAGTGTAGTATCATTATATTACCGTTACACCCCTCTGAGTTTGACTTTTGAAACCCCTGTAGCGGGTAATTACTCTACACCTCCTACCAGCAGTAAATAAATCCGCGATTTTGATTGTTGTCGGTTGCACGGAAATCGTGAGCAGGTGCACGTACACAACGAATCTTCCTTTATCAATTCTGAAGAAAGTCAAAAGCGCTCATACAAAAAACTACTCGATGATAACAGGGAAAAATTCGATCCGCCGAATTAACGCGAAGACGGTAGTTCGTTTTTTCTTCTTCTTTGACGAGGAACAAAAGAGCATCACACTCTGAACTCCGACACTGCAAATGACTATGTTAAACGGTTCTGTGCCAGAGGCCGCCGTGCATTAGCGAAAGCGAACAAAGCTCAATTGAATGCTAACGCCAGCAAATGATGCAAATTAAATCGGCAAGAGCGACGTCGTCGTTGGGAAGAAGGTGACCTGATATTCCTCTGAGAGAACGATGAGACCATTAGACGCGACCAATTGTAGAACATTTACAATATCGCCTACAGGTGAATAGAGCCAATGAAGCGGGCACGCAAAAGAAAAACTGAGCGTATTCACTGAAAAATAGACTGACCAAATCAAAATCACACGCCTCTGAAAAGTTGGAAGTCTCTCGGTTTAATGAAAACTCAAAACCAGTCTCCTAAACTGCAATTTGATCTTCGCTTTGTGAAAAACGAACGAAATAAGAAGCGGAGGATCACAAATAGGCTGAAGGGTCAACGGAATGTGAATGAAAGTCCCTGGTTTCGCTAAGAGGGACCAAAACTGGGCAATGGGAAAGGTTAGTCTGAAAGTACCAAAGGAGGCAAATGGAGGAGGAAATGTGGCAGCCAATGAGCAAGGAAAGAAGCCATTCAGCTAATGAGGATTCACATAGGCCAGAATACCACTGGCACTGCCTGATACTGGTTGTTCGGTGCGCGGAAAAGGAGTGAGATATAAGACTGTATTGATACACTTGCTTAACACAATAGTTCTCTGAGTAGAGCAAGACTGAAGAGCGCACTAAGAGGAAAAAACAAGAGCGGGGGACGAGGAACTCGTAGGACGAACAGGATGTAAATTAATACGAAGCGGCCGAAAATGGTGTCTAGGTAGAGCTGTGAAAAGGACCAAGGGTGAAGAGATAGTTTCAATCAATCAACAGCGATTGATAACAGTCTCAACGGCTACCTGGGGTTTTCCACGTGATTACCCTCAGTCCAGCTCGCCAGACGAGCGCTGGTTATACCATAGGCATTCCATAGGAAGCTAGGCATGGACCTTGTACACAGGGCACATGGACTGGCACAATAGGTCATTAGGACGGCCAGAGATCTATATATATACCTGGCCAGAAAAGTTTCAAACTAAGAACGTCAGCAGAACGTCAAAAAGTTTTTAATAATTTGTATTTTGCGTCATCATTCTGCATTTTAATTCTGTAATTATGGTCAGTATGCACTATATTTCCATAACTTTAAATCATCATTTCTCTCGGTCCTTTTGAGAAATTAAATAGTATTTTTTGCCACTATTCATTTTGCTACAGTGGTTAGGGAAGGAATTACACTGATGAAATGAAGTGTTCCTTCCCGTGCCAGTCCAGCAGAGCATTGAATCGCGTAGCCATGACCTAAACTCCACCTAATTCTGAGAAGGAAGCGTCCAGGTTTGGCTCACCATAGCCCATTCAAAGTTGAAGGCATCCTCCTCCCCACCGAACTCTGATAGCTCACACCCTATCACGAAGCTAATGCACTGCAACCACTTCAGGTGACTGTATGACTCAACTCGCGCAACAATCGAAGATACAAATCCAGGACAACTTCGTGGAAACGATATTGAGTCAAAGAGCAGAGGGATGCAGGAGGCTCCCAGAGACCCAGAATGTATTTCAAAACGTATAAACTTTTTAAAGAAAACGTTACATAAACTGATGAGTCTCCAATAACCTCCCGAGACTCACCTCAGTGCCGCATACACATAATATACTAACTAAACTGCCAACCCTTCATGCCCAAATATGTAGGAGAAACCAACAATTGTATAAAGAAAAGATGAATCAACACAAATCACATATAAACTGCTTCAAACAGGCACACGGTCTAGTTGAGCAACTATCAGGTTTCAGTTTGGTGTTTAACAACCCCCGAATACTTGACAGCGAATCCATTTATATATAAATACTTGATTCAAAAGACGATTTACACCGTCATAACCCCGAACACGTGCAGGAGAAAAATTGATACTTCCCATGTAAGTTGGGTACATTCAAATATCATGATACGTACAGAGGCTAAACCACCTCATACATCCTTATGATGGCTATGGTTTGAAATGTATTTATTAATGCATTTCTAACTTTCATGTATACAATGATATAAACACAAGCTCGAGAGGCAGCTTAATCTAAGAAGAGGCACAAGAGAGGGGACTCAAGGGAAGTTTCAATATAAGTAGAGGCGCAAGAGAGGGATCAATATAAACAATGGATAAAGGGACAGGTGGAGACTACAATGGCGTACGGGAGGGCTCATGGGAAGCTTCAATATAAACAACGGATCAAGACTATAATGGAGGCGTACAAGAGGGCTCAATATAAACACAGGCTCAAGGGAAGCTTCTATATAAGTTTAGGCACAAGAGAGGGATCAATATAAACAAAGGGTAAAGAGACAGGTGGAGACTATAATGGCGTACAGGAGGGCTCATGGGAAGCTTCAATATAAACAAAGGATCAAGACTATAATGGAGGCGTACAAGAGGGCTCAATATAAACAAAGGCTGGAGATAAACTTCAATATGAGTGGAGGCGCAAGAGAGGGCTCAATATAAACAAAGGATAAAGAGACAGGTGGAGACTATAATGGCGTACAGGAGGGCTCAAGGGAAGCTTCAATATAAGTGGAGGCGCAAGAGAGGGCTGAATATAAACAAAGGATAAAGAGACAGGTGGCGACTATAATGGTGTACGGGAGGGCTCACGGGAAGTTCAATATAAACAAAGGATCAAGACTATAATAGAGGCGTACAAGAGGGCTCAATATAAACAAAGGCTGAAGATAAGCTTCAATATGAGTGGAGGCGTACGAGAGGGCTCAATATAAACACAGGCTGAAGATAAGCTTCAACATAAGTGGAGGCACAAGAGAGGGCTCAATATAAACAAAGGATAAAGAGACAGGTGGCGACTATAATGGCGTACGGGAAGCTTCAATATAAACAAAGGATCAAGACTATAATAGAGGCGTACAAGAGGGCTCAATATAAACAAAGGCTGAAGATAAGCTTCAATATAAGAGGAGGCGTACGAGAGGGCTCAATATAAGAGGAGGCGTACGAGAGGGCTCAATATAAACACAGGCTGAAGATAAGCTTCAGCATAAGTGGAGGCACAAGAGAGGGACCAATATAAACAAAGGATCAAGAGACAGGTGGAGACTATAATGGAGGCGTACGGGAGGGCTCAATATAAACACAGGCTCAAGAGAAGCTTCAATATAAGAGGAGGCGTACGAGAGGGCTCAATATAAACACAGGCTCAAGGGAAGCTTCAATATAAGTGGAGGCGAGCGAGAGTGCTCAATATAAACACAGGCTCAAGAGAAGCTTCAATATAAGAGGAGGCGTACGAGAGGGCTCAATATAAACACAGGCTTAAGAGAAGCTTCAATATAAGTGGAGGCACAAGAGAGGGCTCAATATAAACACAGGCTCAAGGGAAGCTTCAATATAAGTGGAGGCATACGAGAGTGCTCAGTATAAACACAGGCTCAAGGGAAGCTTCCATTTAAGGGGAGGCCCACGAGAGGGCTCAATATACACCAAGGATCAAGAGACAGGTTGAGACTATCTGTAGAGGCGCAAGAGAGAACTCACTATACACAGAGGCTGAAGATAAGCTTCCATATAAGATAGTTCAAAATAAATAGGCTCATGAGATTGGCACTATCTGTAGAGGTGGAAGAGAGAGCTCAATATTGTCAAGGGAAGCTTACATACACTGGGGCAGTTCTAGTGCCATTGATGATCTAGGACACCATACGCTTGACATACTCTTCAAAGAGCCCCTTAACCCTTTGTATACGAGATGGCTACTCCTAGCAAACCGAAGATTCCTGCATCCCCTCCTCCCTTAAAGCCACTCATAAAGGGTGTGTCCATTAATTCATTTTAACGTATGAAGTGTAGGAGAGAAGCTCTTCAGAATGTGACGGAAAGCAAGTCGAGTTAATCCTGTGAGTGGAGGTGCGTATTTACATTATGAGGGGGGACAGCTTCACCAGTGTACTACAACAGAGAAAATGGTTACATGTCAACGAAGGAAAAACGTCCACGTATAAGAGACCATTCTTGCTGAAACGGCTTCGGTCACATTTAAAGAAGAAAGCACTTGCCACAGTGAGAAAGCTTCTACAGTATAACATGAAGGAGGGAGTGAAACGAGTGAAAACAAGGGCGAAGACTACTCTGAGGAAACATGACTTCTGCACTGCACGATGTTAGGAAGTCAGTCCCGCAGTGAGGACCACTGAACTGTGCTCACGGTACACTGCACTTCCCACAGCGAGAATAATGCTTCAGTGTACTAAGGTGTAACTAGTTCCTCCAGTGGGCAAGGAATTCTTCAGTGTGTGATGCGGTTCCAGCAGGGAGGAAAACGGCTTAAATTAACAAGGAGTGAGTACTTCTTACATAGACACAACCTTTACACTGGAGGAGCAAACATTTCCCCACTACATTGTGTGCAGGAGTTAGAACTGCCCACAGAAAACAACACTGTTACCTTTAACGGAAAATGTCATTCTTATCTTCGATCCTTCTGAAAGAAACAAACTTCATGTAAGACGTGAAGCACTTCTGTGTAAGGGAAGCCCACTATACCGCGAAGGGAACACCACTCCACTCCCTTTGACAGAGTGAAGAACGCCAGGGTAGGATGTGAGAGGTAAACAATACAGACTCACAATTCGGCGCGGCAGAGCTCAACGATTACGGTCGTGCGTTTCAAGGTTTTTAGGGCAGTCGACAGGTAGATTTGGGTCTGACTCCCAGCGAGACCTAAAGCCTGCGTGCACCTTCCTGGTTTCTACAGAATCCTCGAACCCTCATTTCGCGGCCTTATCCCTTTCACTTCAGAAGTACCAATACTAACATATTTAGTTACCTATTGACGGGAGCTTACATCACAGCACATCTCTCTGATTCACAGACCTTTATCAATATCAGAATTTAAAGGACCTGCCCACTTTAAAGTTGACGTTCGTCCTGGAATGTTGGAAACTTGTGGATTTTGGGGTGGGAAGGGTGAGTGGTATGGAACCAGCCGTGCCGGCCTGCGACAACACCCTTCCCCAACCAATCGTCTGACAATCCTGAGCCGCCGAGATACGCGCCTTTTACACAGAAAAAAAAAAGGCTCAACAAGTGACATGATGAAAGATTGAACAGATTGAGAGGATGTCACCGTGCCAGAGAAAGTTAGCAGCAGTTATTACATTATGAAGAGATGAACTTACGTGGTCCAGGGGAATTCCAAGATGATCGGCGATACCTTCCAACATCCTGTTTCCTGTGTACGGGCCACCATAGCCCATAACACGGTTTTACTGTCGAGACGAGTCAGGTTAAACGGTCGACCAAACGAGACAAAAAATATTTACTCGACGAATTTTACAACCGAGAACGTCGAAATGTTTCGAAGAGGAAGACGCCCGAGAGATAAACTCGACTGGAAGACGAAGGGAGTCGAAGAAAGAGGAATAAATTTCAAGTTCGAGACGCGATTCGAAGGAGCTTCATAGCGAATTCCTCGACCCGCCGCAACCAATCAAAATCCCTCCCTTTCGAGTCAAACGAAGAGGAGGCGACTGAAAGCTATAGACTCCCCCGAATATGTAAACGGGTCGAGTTTGAAGAGGGGAAAGGGAAAATGAGAGAGGGGATAGATGAGAAGGGGAGGGGCGGTGAAAGGGACGATAGGAGGGGAATTAGAAGTAGAACAGGAGCGCTGCGGTTGTGGCGTTGGAAAGTAAACGCATCGAGCGGAGGGCGAGACGCTTCGCTGCTTCGTCCCCGTGAGGAGAATCTCAAACGCGATACATCGAACCCGCACGAACTATCGATACGACCACCACTAACGTCGAGACTATCGACGCACCGTTAACACTCCTTCAAAATGAAAACACGACACTTCCACGTTTAAGTTTACACTATTAATGTAATTATAGGCGAACCAACCGCAGCCCGAAATAATAAAATGTGAAGTGAAGCATTTTTCCCCCAAATTATTACACAATTTCCACTGATATCGCAGAGCTATCAATTCTCACTCCCTTTGCCAAACATTGCAAAAAAGAATTTTCTTTAGTTAGTATTCCTCGTCACACGACAAATTTTGCTCAATGTATTAACACAATTTACCGAACATTACAACCCAATTTTCAATTAATTTGAAAATACTTTTTTTTTACCATCCGTAACCAGAATGTTGAGTAGTAGGAGCTGAAAATTGAATTTTCTCAAGATCTTCACGTTTCAAAGGCTCAAATTTCGAATTTGGACCGCAGGTTACTACAGGGCAAAATGAGGGTTTTAGCCCAATCTATAAAGTAACCATAGTTACTCAAACTGCCAAAAAGTAACTATAATAATTAATCTTTGACCGTGATGAAGCTTTCTGTCTGCGCCATCCTCACTTCTCTCGCCTCTCCGGAGATCGACTCTTCCCATTTCAACAACAGTTTTCTTCTCTTCTCTCGTTTCGGGTGATTCCCAGGGTCATCAGCATCCCAAACATCACAACCGGGTCATCAGCATCCCACTGTGCTGACTGACTCCTATCAAAGGCAAGCGGTTCATCGTGGTCTTGCGGTAAGACGGTCGATTCATAATTCTCGGATTGTGGATCGAATCCCCGGCGCGATTGCCGTAATTTTTGCCTTAGTCAGCAGCCCTTCAAAAAGCATCTCCAAACGTCTTCGTCACACCACCTCACGTTCAGTTTTTACTAAAAACATCAATCGACGACTTCTCTAGACGGTCAGACGTCTAATTTCTCACATTTCAAAAGGGCAGTAGTTTTAATATTGTTCGTTTCAATTGTTTTCGATTTTATTTTATATTAACTTCACTTATAGCTCCTTATAGCTTGTTCGTTATTTTCTGTAGACACCAAAATAAGGTTATGGGCGATTTCGGTCGATGGGAAGGGCGGGTGGGGGACGAAAATGTACCAAAAAATAGGGTTTTTCGCCTTTTACACGAAAACGGCAGTAACGATTTTGATTAAACTTTCAAATTATCTTCTACTAATCAATAGCTAATTTTTCTTCTCCACACTTATCTCCATGAAAATACGGTGAACAGAGATATAGGCCTATGAAGCAAAAATAGGGTTTTTACGCTTTTTGGCCAAACGGCTTCAACGATTTTCACCAAACTCACAGGATGTTTTTGAATAGTTAATACCTACGTATTGTTCTCAATAAATGATCCTCTGACAGTCCATTGAACAGAGATAAAAATCAAAATGTGTCGAAAATAACTTTTTTTCGAACATTACCATAAATTTTGGGGTAACTGTTCAACCAGATGTAATCAATCTTACAGAGTGTCTTTTAGTCACCCATACCCACATTTCGTTCTCTACAATTATTTCTGTATATTTATGTTGAACGGAGATATAAACCAAGTTAACTCAGAAAAGGAGATTTGTCGAATATTAATTTATCGTTATTCCAATTTTCTTAAAAACGGCTAAGACGATTTCGATCAAACTTACGGAGTACTCTCAGCTAACTAGTCCCTACATTTTGTTCTCAATTAATGTTCCTGTAGAAATGCGTTGAACGAAGATATAGGTGGTGTTCGAACTTGAAGGGATTCCGGAAAATTGTGTGTTGCTACGCACCGCTCGTTTAATATTAATTTCACTTAATTATAGCACCTAATTTCCGTTTTTTTAATTTTGATGTATTATACGACTTAGGTAATTGGTTTTTTATTAGAGAAAACAGCGGGCAGCGTCAAATAACGCGACAATACAATTAAATTCTCATTCGCGGGGACACTACGAGAGCAGCTCAATAAATTATGCAATATTTCGAAGAAATTTTTTCGCCAGCAGTGTCAAAAAAGTTTTTTTTTCCTTTTTTTTAACGTTTTGAGGCCTACCGAATCCAAAAAAAACCCTTATGTCGGCTGAGTGTCTGTAATTCAATTTGCGGGAAGACGGTTGAACCGATTGAGCAGGTTCTTTATTAGTATCGTTCGTCATTTTTTGATGTAGACAACAAAATAAGGTTATGACCGATTTCCCTTGGCGGGAAAAGGAGGAAGAGGGGACGAAAATGTACCAAATACTAAGGGTTTTCGCATTTTTTTCGTTAACGACTCGATCAATTTTGATTAAACTTTCAAACTATCTTCTCCTAATAAGTTCCAAACTTTTCTTCCCCCATAAACATCTTCATGCCGATTGGGTGAATCAATCTTACGGAGTGTCTTCTAGCCCCCCCATACCCATATTTTGTTTCCCGCAATTATTTCTGTATCTATCGTTCGAACGGAGATAGAAGCCATGGTAGCTTGGAAAACGAGTTTTGTCGAATATTAATTTATCTTTGTTACAATTTTCTCAAAAGCAGCTCGAACGATTGGCTAACAGTGTATTCTTAACTAACTAGTACCTGCAGAAATGCGTTGAATGGTAAGTGCTGATTGGGGGGTCCAAGAACGAGGGGTTTCTAACAATTAGACGGCTCTAACGATTTTGATTAAACTTTCACATTATATTCTATTAATTAATACCTAACTTTTGTTCATATTTGCTCTGAGTTACTGACATTCCGCCCAATCCCCACCATCAATTAAAGGCGACACGGTAACAGTACTGTTGAGGTTATTTATTATAATTATTATCATTATTCTGCTCAAGAATTTAGAATAAGTGATGAAACAACTGAAGAAATAATGCTCTCGGCTTGAACGACTGATCACTTCTTAATGGAGACTTAATGCCAAACATGTTCGTTCACTGGCTGCGCTCTACTGGATTAATATGTACATAGCGGTCACCCCCCCCCCCCGGAAGAACTATCATCTTTGTTACCGTCTTGATGAGTGGATGTAGAGCCTAATTGATGGTTGCGTGTTGCCGCAGATCCATGCAGCAACGTATCTGCAGTTTTCATACCTTTTCAGGAGATACCCATTCTCGAGCTCAACCTGGTCGTGCAAATTGCCGAATAATTTGTCCGATTTTCCGTACGTTTTTGTTGTCCGAGTACCATCGTGCTAGAACTCTGTCGCCAGACCGAAATTCACGAGTTGGGAGTAAATCAAATGCCACTCGTTAATTCTGTTTTTACTTTCCTTGGCTCTACAAAGTAGAAAGGAAAGTTATGTAATCGGATGAAAAAAAAAATTGAGTTTTCTTCAGATCTTCACGTTTCAGACCCTCCTGAGTCCGAAAAACACTATTTGGGAAAATGGTCTGTGTGTCTGTGTGTGTGTGTGTGTATGTGTGTCTGTGAACGATTTTTAGAGAAAACCACCGTACCAAATCAGCTCAAACTTCATATCTCGCCCGCAGGTTACAATGGGACGCCAAAATAAGGGTATGAACAAAATCCATCGAAATTTAACTATAGTTATCAGAGTGATCAAAACACCAAATATTTTTTTTCTTAAAAACGGCTCTAACGATTTTGATTAAATTTTTTATATTGATAGATCCTAATATGCCAACTATACCATGAAATTCCTATATACGGGAAAATGACGAGAGCAGCACAATAAATTACCAAAACTTTCGACGAAATCGATTTTAGCGCGGTTTTTAGAGAAAACAACCGTACCAAATCAGCTGTAAAATGATGTTTAGCCTACAGGTTACCATGAGACGCCAAAATAAGGGTATGGGCAAAATCCACCGAAATTTAACTATAGTTATCATAGTGATCAAAATACCAAATTTTTTTGTCAAAAACGACTCTAACGATTTTGATTAAATTTTTTATATAGACAGCTCTCAATAAGACAATTATACCATGAAATTTCCATTCGTGGAAAAATGACGAGAGCAGCACAATAAATTATCAACATTTTCGACCAAATGCGTTTTTAGCGCAGTTTTTTCCTTATAAAGTCCGCTGGAATTTTTGTAGAATGTAAAAAAAAATTGGTATTGTAGTCCAATCTAATACCTAAAGGGTGAGTGTTTAAAAACGCTCATGAGATATATGGGGCTCACTCCAGAAATTCAAGAATTTCAACTACTGCCGTTTCGCTTACTACCTGTTCTAAAAGTTTTTACCCAATAACTCTGCAAAAGTAATCACTATCCTTCTTCAAAAAATTCTTGTTTACAGCCCCATTAATTTTCTGGGTACTAATTGCTCAATAATGGTCCTGCAATGAGTACGAGCAGCACAATAAAATCTGGAACTAAGCGCTACCGCTTCCTGCTGCCGTAAAGCGTTGTTTGACCAAGTTCAAATTAACTGAGTGATAAATGAATTGATTAAATAGAATTAGCCATGTACAAAGTGAATTGACGTAGAGCTAAGGAAAGTTGTGTGTTGCTGCGCACCAGATATTTGTTGAACGGGTTTGAACGCATCCACTTGACAACGGATGTTTCTATTCAAGTAGAGTTCTGCTGGTGTCTTTCCGTTTTGGAGAGGCGTGGCTCTGTACCTGAACAAGATCTCCCGAACATTGTCCAAAAGCGCGTACGGAACTGGGCGCTCTTTAATGAAAATAGGTTTCGAGAGAGCATGTAAATTCTGGTATGCAGCCGGTTCTAAATAAGCCGGTGTAAATTTCTGCAAAATCGGTTACTTTGTCTGCAACGACGTCAATTGAGTTTACGTAAGAAGGGGTCAGAAAGTGGTTGGTCGGATTTGAAGGTGTCGAATCCAAAGTCTCCCTAAAAGCGGCATGTATTGAACGTATTGGCGCGACATTGACTTCTACTAGTCCCAAGCGCCAGAACGTCCCGACAGTGTAGGACCGGAAAAAACCTCCGTTTTCTGGAGTGTAATATTTCGAAGGTTCAACTTCCAAAATTCAGTGACAGGCAGACGAGTCAGGACAGCGCCAGAATCGACTTCGAAAGATTGTGGTTTCCCTTCATTTAGAACTTCAACAATATTTTTTTGAATCTGGATATCGAAAATGTCGACGATATAATTGATTCTTGTTAAATCTTCTAACATCGTACTTTACCGACAACTGAAGTAAAATAAAACACACGTTGCTTGAACGGCTGATCACTTCTTGCGACGTGGAGGTTTAATGCCAAATCACTGGCTGCGCTCTATTGGGTTAATTGTACACAGTACCTTATGTTTTTACGTACTCTTGTTATGTGCTCGAATCTCTTCGACTCAGCTCCGCTTCGTATGTACGCCTTCGCCCGTCATGTATAGGATTAGCAAACTGCATTAAACCTTTAGCAAACTGAATTAAACTTTTAGCAAACTGAATTAAACTTTGCGCAAACTGAATTAACCTTTTAGTAAACTGAATTAACCTTTTCACAATTAGAATTAACCCTTTCGCAATTAGAATTAAACTTTTCGCAAACTGAATTAAACCTTTAAGAAATACAAGTGAACCTTTCATTAAATTAATTCTCTGCACTAAACATGATCAGAGGACATGAGTCGAGTCCCCAAAACAATACCTTGTCTGTGGACAGTCAATAACTTCCCCGTGGGCTGCCAACTTTCTTTGACCTTCCCTGAGTAGCGTCACCCTTCTCTACCCGTCAATTATAATCATACCAGTGTTCGTAGGCTTTTTTTTTTTGGTTTTGTGAGGAACGTGATTGTGATGATGAGCGACAGCGATTCAAATAGTTCGGTGAGTATTGCTAGAAGGAGGGTTGGCCGAATCAGTAGTGATAGTGACTCACCTCCTGTTTTTAGGAACACAACTCAAAGGAGGCGCGGAAGGTATGCGAAAGTGTGGTTTGAAAAAAAATCGCTGTTCCTGAGATTGCACGAAGAAGGGTATACCGTGAAGGAAGCGTCCGTTAAATCGGTTTTAAATGTAAACACTGGAAAAAGCGTCCTTCGTGAATACAGAAGGAGCGATTGTGAGCTCCCGCAAAACAGACCACGAGGTAATAAGCCAAAACTGCTAACACCCGACGTACTGGCAGCAATTGAAGCAACTGTTGAGATGGACCCTGGCATTTCTATTACTGGGATAAAAAACAAACTTTCAGAACAGAATATAGAAGTAAGTTATTCTACAGTGCGCAATGGCCTACGTCATTTGAAAATAACGCTTAAAAAAGCGTCTATAGAACTTGACAGGATGAATAGTGAGACCACGATTCAGTTCAGGAGACAGTACGCTCGTACTTTTAATGAATCTGTTCCACCTAACAGAGAAAAAATCATTTTCATAGACGAATCAGGGTTCAATCTGCACATGCGTCGCAGTCAAGCACGTTCACGAGCCGGAACTAGAGCAGTGGTGACTGTTCCTACGGTAAGAGGACGCAATACCTCTTTAATAGTTGCTCTCAATAACGTGCAGGTCGTGCATTCCAAAATTATAACTTCTGGAACCACAACTGCGGACGTTTTTCGTGAGTTTCTGCGAGAGCTGGAACTGAATTTACAAAATTCCATAGACGGCACCCTGCTAATTATGGACAACGCGAGAATTCACCGTTCTACTATAGTCAATCAGTTTTTCGCTGAATCAGATATGGAGGTAAAGTTTTTGCCACCTTACTCACCCATGCTCAATCCTGTTGACAAAGCGTTTTCAAAAATAAAAAACGAAGCAAGGAAGATCCTGGCTCAACGAGGTGAACATAATTTGCCGGATGTCATTGCGAGGAACGTGTCTACTGTAAGTGCTCAAGAATGTTCAAACTACGTCATGGACATGTACCTCGTACTTCCTGCCGCAGCTACAGGCCAACCCCTCCACTGACCTTCCCCTTTCTTTATATAAATATATATAATTTTCTGTTTCTATATATTAACAAATTATTAAATTGTTTGTTTATTGCGAAAAGTTTAGTTCAGTTTGTGAAAGGTTTAATTGTAATTGCGAAAGGTTTAATTCTAATTGCGAAAGGTTTAATTCAGTTTGCTAATGCAATAACTTCTTTCTTGCGCTGAACAGCAATCATACAGCCTTCCTCACTCAGTTGACTTTGAATAGTAGTGTCCTACGGATTTGAGATAACAACGGCGAAAAGGTTAATGTGATTGAGTGCAAATAAATCATCATAATCTACTGTAAACCTAAGTTAATCAGTTCACAACTCCATAAAATGATTTGAACTTTACTTATTCACTCGAGCACGAGTTTCATTTATAACGTTATTGATCATTTCTACGTCCACTCGAACACCTTTTGACTTCTTTTGTGATTGACATTCGCTTTACTCAGACTACATGCGCGTTAAGGTCAAGCACTTCGGAGCTCTTCGCGTTCGTGTTAATACAATGGATTTTCTTCAATTCGTCGATATTTCTATTGACCTCGTTGCAAACTATTGAAGTGCGATAGGACAAAAACACGTTCGATAACACGAGAGGTACCAGAACTGTCTGGGAGCCACCTACACGCCTTTATAAATACGTTTTGGTTTGATCCGGATTTACAGGCATGAGCCAGGAGGGGACCCGACACAATTGACACAGAGGCAAGGTAAGCACTGTCTTGGAGTCTAAGCCGCGTTGTTCATTAAGCTCCACTACTGTCTCTGTTGTGGCAAAGTGGTGAAACGCCAGATTTCGCGCACTAAACTTTAATACAAAAGAAAACTATTAAAAAATTAATTAATCGTCGAGCTCATATAAAATAGAAATAGAAAACAACGAGCGATGCGTAGCAACACACAACTTTCCGCAATCCTCTCAAGTTCCAACACCACCTACATAGGCTATATCTTCGTTCAACACATTTCTACAGGAACATTTATACAGAACAAAATGTAGGGACAAGTTAGTTGAGAGTCATTCGTAAGTTTGATCGAAATCGTCTGAGCCGTTTTTGAGATAATTGGAATACCGATAAATTAATATTCGACAATCTCCTCTTCTGAGTTAACTTGGCTTATATCTCCGTTCAACATATATATACAGAAATAATTATGGAGAGTGAAATGTTGGTATGGGTGACTAAAAGACACTACATTAGGATTTATCACATCTGGTGAAGAAGGTACCATGGAATTTACGGAAATGTTAGAAAAAACGTTATTTTCGACACATTTTGATTTTTATCTCTGTTCAATGGGCTGTGAACGAAACATTTATCGGAAACAATATGTAGGTATTAACTATTCGAATACATCTTGAAAGTTTGGTGATAATCGTTGAAGCCGTTTTGCCAAAAAAGCGTAAAAACCCTATTTTTGCTTTATAGGCCTATATCTCTGTTCACCGTATTTTCATGGAGATATGTATAGAGAAGACAAGTTAGGTATTGATTAGTAGAAGATAATTTGAAAGATTAATCAAAATCGTTAGAGCCGCTTTCGAGAAAAATGCGAAAAACCCTAGTTTTTGGTACATTTTCGCCCCCCACCCCCCTTCCCAACGGACGAAATCGCCCATAACCTTATTTTGGTGTCTACAAAAAATAACGAACAAAACAAAAAAAGAACCAGCTCAATCGGATCAGCCGTTCTCCCGCAAATCGAACTACAGACACACACACACGGACCACGCGCTGAAATTAGGTTTTTTAGACTCAGTAGGCCTCAAAACGTAAAGATCTGAAGAAAATCCAATTTTTTTGACACGATCACTATACTTTCCTTTCCCTTTGGTGTAGCGGAAAGTAAAAAGCAACTGAACGTGAAAGAGTCCGAAATAAAACGTGGTAAATAAATTGGTACTTGTACTAGATTCCGTCACGCGACGTTAAGCGCTCCCGCTGGATGAACAATAGATCTCCGCCTGTGTAGTGGTCCACGTATGGCTCTGGTAGATGTCGAAGTATAACTAACAGGTGTGACGCTGGTAGTACATTGTCGAACTACGAGTATGTTGTTTTCCAGCGACTTTCAGGATTCTGCGACAACGGGAATGCTGAACGCGTGGTAGGTGGGTTTTGCGCTACACAAAGGGAGTAAATGTCAATGAGTAAACTATATCAGACGTTCTAACTAGACACGTGGTGAGACAACGATAGTTGGAATAGTACATAAAATAAAATGGCGTGCGGAGGTGGTGATGACTGGTGTGCTGGTGCTCACATTAAAACGGAATAAAATACCAACACAATGTTTTGCTGTTGTCCTCGGCCAGGGCCTTTAGCCCAGTCAGTCACTCCCACACCTGCCGCGACGTGAGACAATACGAGGCTAAGTCAATGAGAGTGGCTTGACTGTCTACCATAAAGTAAATCTTCTGCCGTTTCAGCCCCCTCTGCCTGGAACACTGTAGCCAGCAATGGCATAGGGGTCCCCTAATCCTCGGTTCAAAGATGCCCGCCCCTGCTAGGCCACCCTGCACCGAGGCATCAGTGTGGTATACCAGGACCCCAGCTTCAAACATGGGCGCTCCCCCCACCCACCTGGATCGCTCATGGATGAATATGCGAAAGGGTAGGACGAAGTTAACCCCCACATGCGGCGCAGGCCCCTCCACCTTCACCCTGTCAGTGATCAAGCGGCAGGAACCTCTCCTCCTCCGCAACTCCAACATACGCACAGCCTGAAGGAACGCCATCCTTTTAACATGTATGTGGAGTGGAGCTAAATCTAGCAAGACGTCCAGTGCAGCCGTAGGGCATGTCTCATACGGCCAGACACACCCTACGTTGGAGTTTGTTCTGCCACGGCAGATGGTATCCGACCACTCCACGTTGTCACTTTCTTTGTGACCCCACCTTCCCTGACTCACACCTGCTCCATCCTAGCCCTTTTCTTTTCTATCTATACTCTTCAAGTTTAGTTCAATTAAACCATTCAGGCTCACCCTAGCTCTCTTGTTTTATCCTGACAGTGAAGGGTTTGTTTTTGAAGGGGAAATTTCCATCCAGTTTGGTGTTGTGTTGGTGGCCCTACGTGGGCAATTTAAGTGTTGTCATGGTGGCCCAAGCGTTTTTACTTTCCTTGGCTCTACGAAGTAGAAAGGAAAGTTATGTAATCGGCTGAAAAAAAAAATTTGAGTTTTCTTCAGATCTTTACGTATCAGACCCTCCTGAGTCCGAAAAACACTATTTGGGAAAATGGTCTGTGTGTATGTGTGTCTGCGAACGATTTTTAGAAAAAACCACCGTACCAAATCAGCTCAAACTTCATATCTCGCCCGCAGGTTACCATGGGACGCCAAAATAAGGGTATGAACAAAATCCATTGAAATTTAACTATAGTTATCATAGTGATCAAAACACCAAATATTTTTTTTCTCAAAAACGGCTCTAACGACTTTGATTAAATTTTTTACATTGATAGCTCCTAATATGTCAACTATACCATAAAATTCCCATTTGTGGGAAAATGACGGGAGCAGCACAATAAATTACCAAAACATTCGACGAAATCGATTTTAGCGCGGTTTTTAGAGAAAACAACCGTACCAAATCAGCTGTAAAATGATGTCTAGCCTACAGGTTACCATGAGACGCCAAAAGATGGGTATGGGCATAATCCATTGAAATTTAACTATAGTTATCATAGTGATCAAAATACCAAATTGTTTTTATCAAAAACGGCTCTAACGATTTTGATTAAATTTTTTATATAGATAGCTCTCAATAATACAATTATACCATGAAATTTCCATTCGTGGGAAAATGATGAGAGCAGCACAATAAATTATCAAAATTCTCGACGAAAAACGTTTTTAGCGCAGTTTTTTCCTTATAAACTCCGCTGGAATTTTTGTAGAATGTTAAACAAATTGGTATTGTAGTCCAATCTAATACCTAAATGGTGAGGGTTTAAAAACGCTCATGAGATACATGGGGCTCACTCCAGAACTTCAAGAATTTCAACTACTGCCGTTTCGCTTACTACCAGTTCTAAAAGTTTTTACCCAATAACTCTGCAAAAGTAATCACTATCCTTCTTCAAAAAATTCTTGTTTACAACCCCATTAATTCTCTGTGTACCAATTGCTCAATAATGGTCCTGAAATGAGTACGAGCAGCACAATTAAATCTGGAACTGTAAGCGCTACCGCTTGCTGCTGCCGTAAAGCGTTGTTTGACCAAGTTCAAATTAACTGAGTGATAAATGAATTGATTAAATAGAATTAGCCATGTACAAAGTGAATTGTTGTAGAGCTAAGGAAAGTTGTGTGTTGCAACGCACCAGATATTTTTGGGGGGGAATATGGCGGATTCAATCCTGTAACTCGCGCGCGTGTTCGTATGATCGAATATTATTCCTGCTTCTGTACACCAATTTAATTAATCTTGCATCTATATTCTTGTATCAACCGAATCAAAATAGACCGTGTATACAAGCTGAGTTAACTCGATTTGTTATTAGTGCCCAGTCAAACACAGTTTATTCATCCGCATCTGCACGGCTTTATTTTCCACCCTACTCCACCAGACCATAGCTCCAAAGGTGACTACAGGCCTAACAATCGCAGCGTACAGCCACCGGATCAACCCAGGCCTTAGCCCCCATGTCTTCTGAGCTGCCCACATCACTGCGGACGCCCGGTGTAAGTCTTTCCGCTCGTGGAGTCCTACCCTTAAGGCTAGTAGGAAATTCAGCGTAAATCATGAACGTGTGCCATTCAACAGATACGCACTAATCAAATACGACGAGGAGGTTGTGCCAAATTAACGGATTTCCTCAACTAAAATTGCCCCCAACCCTTTCCGTCGAATACCACGAACGCTCCGAAAACTATCGCATTAATGTTCCGCAGACTCCCTGTCAGTTCCTCCACAACTCATGAAATATTGAGCGATTCGAAAAGGTCAAAAGGTGGCGGGTCGTAGGTTGAAAATTTAAAAACTTTTTATTTCCTCTGGTCGGAGGCGGACGTTCTTTCTGAAGATAATTACGAAGAAATGGGTGGGGGGGGGGGGGTCGTTGTTCCTCGTGAATCTCCAAGATCTTATCAATTTTAATAAGATTTCGAGTCGAGAGACCCGCAAATTAATCGAGGACCACCAGGTGCTGCGTCTGTTTTTCGTAATGATACTTGACGGGCGCTATTATCATAATTGTCCTTCGAGTGTTTATAAGATACTTCTCACATCACTCCATACGCAGATCGTGATGACGAGTGATACTTGTATCTAAAGTGACACCATTTACAATGAAACTTACTTATACCTCGGGCGAAGAAACCACTGGAACTGCAAACCTTACAACTACTTAACGGATAAATTGATTCAACGGTTTACGCTTGGGCTTGACGGTTTCGTGATTTAATGTCGAATATACGCTATTTTCCCAGAAATAAACTGCATCGATGTCCATAAATTGATGTATTCACTACCTAAATTGATACAGTTGAGTGTATGGCACTTTACCAACAAAAAAAACATGGATCTGACGGATAAATATACTATAAATATAAACTGTCTACTGTTGTTAGCTGCGAGAGAAAAGAGATCAATAAAAACTTGAATAGATTGACGAATGAGATTAACAATATAACGGACTGTATTAATACACTGGGTTTTAAACGGTCACTTGATTAGCACGATAGAGTTCTGATTGTGGACTGTCTTCAGAGTTTGTCCAGGGGGGTGGGGGTTGAGTGCCTAAGGAAAGGTGGACAATTTGGGAAATTACGAGGGGGTTATCCATTGTCGATTCCATACATTTTTGTTAGCAGGAGAGGCTAATTGAACTTCGATTAGATAAGGTAGATGTGGCGGCTGGCCACCCTTTACCTAAAAAAGGCGCCTCACCGCAAAGTCATCCCGACAGAGGGCGCTAGCTGCGAGCCACAGACTACTCCTGGAGGGGGTAGCATGTGGCCAATGAGAGAGGACGACTCCCTCCAATAGAACGTATATAACGGCCTGCCTGCATTCTTTCTTTCATTCATCCCTTCTTCTGACAACAACCAGCCACCATCAGCAGAGCCAGGGGAGACGACGAGTCCGTCCTCTCGCGTCTGAAGAAGAAGGAGCTACTGCTCAACCGAGCCCTTCAACCTACGCTTCCATGCCTGAGGAACTCGCCCACTGCTCAACCGAGCCCTTCGACCTACCCGAGAAATCCGTTCCTCGCCTCACACTTTCTCAACTGGCAGAGACAGGACCTACAAACACAACAACAAAAATTTCGTCGGCCCTTTTTAAGGCCACACCCTTGAAAAGGGGACCCCGACAGTAGATAAGGGAACCCTCGTTTTCCCGTTAAGTCCGAGGGCAACAAACTAATTCACCCAGAGCTGAGTCGAACATTCTCCCCCACCCTGAGGCAGCAGAATAACCTTGGCAGTTTGATCATTCATTACAGCAGTAGGTCGTCCAGCTAATGAGAGGGGCTAGCACACCCAAACGCTGAGCAGAAGAGCTGCGGTCTAGGGCTGAGCCAGATTGCTAGTTTGCAGGATCGACTAGTTGAGTTCAGTGGGTTGAATGGGTCGAGTACGGCGACGGAGAGTGTGAGTTTAGGAACAAAGGCGAGGGTGAATAAGTGAGCACAAGATTTGATTGATAAGGGCTAGGGTACTGGACAAATTGAAAGGGTAAACTGGAAACAGTGTTGCTGTAAGGGAAGCACAAGGGGTGACTAGCATTACACCCAAAAGCAACAAACTAATTTGGCCAAACATCTGTGCCTAAAAGTGCTCGATTTTATTCAATTGCTCAAGATGTGCTGGGAAGAATGACGCGTATTTGTTTACCGTTAGGTCGTTTTTTCGCTCTGTAACATCAGCGATTCCTATAAGTCTACTGGTTGGTCGTGAAAACTGAAATTTTCTTCGTTGAAGCGGAAACGACGCGTTGAATGAGAAATGACGCGATTTTGTCAACAGTCGTTCGGCGTCTAACATAATTGTTGTCCGCCATAAACTCCCAAAGGGTGGAGTTGAGTCGAGCCCTTTGCAGTCAAACCGCGGATATTCCTGAAATTATTCAGAAGGGGCGTAAATTGCTTCCTCATTGTTGACCTGCGTTCACTTCTGTTTCAACTCGCAACGCCAAACTCCGCAGGGCTGCTGTAATTGAATTGGAAATTGCGTTCAGATTTTGAAATCCCCTTCCAATATTAACGGCAGAGAACTACCTCATTGTATCCAAATGTACCAACAGCGCCGTCAACACAACTTTCCGCAACCCCCGGAGAAACGAAATGAAATTTTTCGTGAATTTTACGCGAATCTTGTTGTCACTTAAATCATCGCTTTTGCTGTTCCAATATTAGATATACACGTAGCTATTCCTTCCAACTTATACTTATATAATACTATATAAATCACTACTGATTCGGCCGTCTTAATCAGCAATACTCACTGAATAATTTGAATCGCTGTCGCTCATCACCACAACGAAACCCTTCCAACAAACTTACTAAAACTGGTGTGACGAAAATGATTGCAGTCAACGCAAACTTGAACGAAGATAAGGTTAGCGCTCCACACAGAAGATCAAAGAAAGTTTGGCGGCCCACGGGGAAGGTATTGACTGTTCACAAGGAAGATATTGACACTCCACAGACAAGATATTGCTTTGAGGTGCTATTCACTTCGATTTATGTGACGATATTTAGTGCAGAGGATTAATCTTATGAAAGGATCACTCGCAAATGCGAAAATATTAATTCAGCTATGTACAAGAGCCCAATATCCATTCAATGCATTTTTTATTCATTAGAAAATGACGAAAGTAGCACAATTAGTTATCAAAAACTTCTAAGATAGAGCAGTTTTTTTGTTGCTTTTTATTTTTCATAAATTCGACTGATACGGTACATGCTTCCTTCATGCGTGCCTGAAACTAGCAGTCAGAGCAAGGGAGAGAGTACGCCCCCTGGGGCTGTTCAGCATTTCTTGGTCAATGCAATCAGGTGGGCATTTATTACCTTCCTCTTGGCTGCATCTGTAATTGAGGCATGTGACGTATTGCGAAAGGCCGCCCCAATGTCTAGGAAGCGGCACAATGCTCAAGTTGAGTCACCAATTCGTTCAGAGCAGTTTCTGTACATTTCCCACTCTTATGGGCATTTTGGGGACTGTGGATGGGTGTATGAGCAAGATAGTTCTCCCCTATATTGAGACCTAATGTCTTCTTCATAGGTTTTAGCAGGAATTATGTGAGATTGATGGGATGGTATGCCTTTGCCTGGGTCAAGGAGCGAACTGGCTTTGTTATGAAGACCACCTCTGCCTTCCTCCACGCAGTTGGCCTCTTCGGGACATATTTCTTTTTTTTTGAGGATGTAGGAGGGAGGGTTTGCTCCTCGTGGCCCCATTTACTCCTGCGTATTGAGAATCAACCAGGAACTGCTTAGCACATTGCATCAGGTTGACCCTCACGCCTCTCAGCGATGGCAGCTCTTCTTTCTTGTTCTCTT
Organism: Pachypeltis micranthus; assembly: GCA_020466155.1. Taxonomy (NCBI): domain Eukaryota; kingdom Metazoa; phylum Arthropoda; class Insecta; order Hemiptera; family Miridae; genus Pachypeltis; species Pachypeltis micranthus. Next base: position 9,911,409 of record CM035782.1, on the reverse strand, counting down.
CGCCCTCACGAGAAACTTGCAACGTGCAGCCATTCCTATACATCCTCGCATACTGCCCAGCAGTATGGGAGGTTCAAGAGCGGTCTGTCCTCTGTGTCTTCTTTCTTGATCCCAGCGAGACTCTGGCCCTGGGTCATCAAGCTGCAGCCTCTTCTGGCTGAACAGGGTCCTGGCAAATTGAGCAATGCACCTCCAATTGTCCTGTGAGTGCAGCATGGAGCAGACGAATGCCTTTGACATGAGCTGACCAACTGTGTCTTCCATTTTGGAGGCTGCAACTCTGGCACGAGAAGATGGCATGGGAAGCATCATCCACGATAACCCTGCAGTGCAAGCAATTTGAGATTGTAGCCTTTCTGATTCGGTGCAAGTAACACAGCCCAGATCAGGTGGATCAGGCGGCTGATTCCATTGTGTATTTCTACCTCACTCAATTCCTAACAGGCCATAGAGCACTTAAGGCTTATTTGCAGGACATAACTTGCCCTGAACACCTTCCCCAGCAGTGGCGCCAGGGTCCCGATTTATTTGTGTGCCTGCCAGAAGAAAAAGCAACAAATATTTTATATTACAATGCCGGCTGTTGCGTTGGTAAATACTAAACCTTTTCAGCCTAAAGTTGAAACATTAACTGATTAGGTAGCACGATAATAGTTTGATACGCATCTAACTTGAGCTGAGTACTCGACAGCCGTCGAGTCTTGTTGTAAAATGTTCCTCCGTCATGTCAAGTCGAGAGCGAAATACGTCTCCCCAATAACTCAATTATGAATTGAGCCCCACGACCCTGAAACAGGGCTTCTTAAACCGATTTCTGTCTCTCGCTTCAGTATCCCCCGTGAAGTCGTAACATGAAGCCCAAGAGATCCGCTAACAACAAATCGACAGTCGATAACGCGAAAACTTCCAAAAACTCGAAAACGACGGACAAAAAATTACTTCCGACGGACGACGACCCCAATCAAGGATTCGCCGAATGGCTCCATTCCGGCTCTTCGGTAGAGTATATGAAATTTTTCGTTATCCTTAATTCCATCATCGTGTTCCTCACTATGGGTTGGCCACAAATGCAACAATTTTTCACCGTTTTGTCCTCATTTTTCGAGTAAAAAAGCCCGAATTTCTCGATTTAACAAAAAGATGGCAGCGGGGCAAATCGCTTACAGTTTTTTGGTGCTCGGGATCGTAACGTGGTACACGTCGATGGTGTGGAAAGTGACGGACGATTATTTCGGGGACGAGTACAAAAAACATTTGAGAACTTCGGCGACGGAATACTCTCAAAAATATCGGAAAAAGGTCAAAGAAGATGTGATTCCGAAGGAATTCAAAGAGGATCCTCGATGGCTGAAGGAACGAAGAGCCAAGAAAAACGGAAAAAACCTGCCAAAAAAGATGGCGACTGTAGATTCGGTTTGTTACACGACAATGGACGAGGCGGAAGGCGTATGTTACAAGGAAATTACACATTCATATTTCACGAAGTTTAAAAACGATTAAAGTGCACTCATTAATCCCACTATTTCAATGTAATAAATTATTGAGTACGTGAACATACATTGCATTACCTTCTTCGTATTTGAACACGCCGAATTAAAACTGTGCACATCTGGTACGTCCCCTCATGTCGAAGCTCTACTCAGAAACACCATAATTGCGACGGTTTGCGACTTCGGAACCAGCACTTTCACACAACGTACAAAACGCGTCTTGTAATCAATTAAAAGCAAATTTCAGGTGCGTAGCTACACCTTTCCGCAACCCCCTTACATTTGACGACCTGCTAAAATGTCTTCGTCCAACGCATTTCTACAGGAACATTTATGTAGAACGAAATGTAGGTACTAGTTGAGAGCAACATTAAGTTTTATAGAAATCGTTTGAGCCGTTTTTACTTTCCTTGGCTCTACAAAGTAGAAAGGAAAGTTATGTAATCGACTGAAACAAAATTTTGAGTTTTCTTCAGATCTTTACGATTCAGCCCCCCATCCCCACCCCCCAACCCGGTCCGAAAAACACTATTTGGGAAAATGGTCTGTGTGTGTGTGTGTGTAAGAACGATTTTAGTGAAAACCACACTACCAAATCAGCTCAAACTTCATATCTCGCCCGCAGGTTACCATGGGACGCCACAATAAGGGTATGAACAAAATCTACCGAAAGTTGACTATAGTTATCATAGTGATCAAAACACCCAATATATTTTTTCTCAAAAACGGCTCTAACGATTTTGATTAAATTTTTTATATTGGTAGCTCTGATATGGCAACTATACCATAACATTATCATCAGTGGGAAAATGACGAGAGCAGCACAATAAATTACCAAAACTTTCGACGAAATCGATTTTAGCGCGGTTTTTAGAGAAAACAACCGTACCAAATCAGCTGAAACTTGATGTCTGGCCTACAGGTTACCATGGGACGCCAAAATAAGGGTTTGAACAAAATCCACCGAAATTTAACTATAGTTATCATAGTGATCAAAATACCAAATTTTTTTTCTCAAAAACGGCTCTAACGATTTTGATTAAATTTTTTATATAGATAGCTCTCAATAAGACAATTATACCATGAAATTTCCATTCGTGGAAAAATGACGAGAGCAGCACAATAAATTATCAACATTTTCGACCAAAAGCGTTTTTAGCGCAGTTTTTTCCTTATAAATGTTAGTAGAATGTTAAAGAAAATTGGTATTGTAGTCCAATCCAATGCCTAAAAGGTGAGTATTTAAAAACGCTCATAAGATACATGGGGCTCACTCCAGAAATTCCTGAATTTCAACTACCGCCGTTTCGCTTACTACCAGTTCTAAACGTTTTTACTCAATAACTCTGCAAAAGAGATTACTATCCGTCTTCACAAAATTCGTGTTTACAGCCTCATTAATTATCTGTATACCAATCTGTATACCGTCCTGCAATGAGTACGACCAGCACAATAAATTCCATAACTGTAGGCGCTACAGCTTCCTGCTGCTGTGAAGTGTTGGTTGACCAAGGTCAAATGAACTGAGTAATAAATGAATTGTTTAAGTAGAAAAAAAGCCATGTACCCGAGTGAAATGACGTAGAGCTAAGGAAAGTTGTGAGTTGCAACGCACCAGATATTATTACAGAAAGTTGGAAACCCGATAAATTAATATTCGACAAATCTCGTTCTCCGAGCTATCATGGCCCATATCTCCGTTCAACAAATAGATACAGAAATAATTGCGGAGAACAAAATGTGGGTACAGGTTGCTAGTTGACAATAAATAAGATTCATCGAATCCAATGACGCAGTTACTCGGAAAATTACGAAAATGTTCTTAAAAACCTTACTGTCGACACATTTTATTGAAGATCCATAGGATCCTTGATTTAATTACCATTGTGATGTATATGTTGGCCAGACTGTTTTGGCGGTACCTCGTTCGTTGTTCCCGATTCAATGTTATCTGTTCCATTGAAATAGACTATAACGTGACTTATAATAATTGACTCGGTTTATAATAAAGTTCTCACTAAATACGCAAATATTTCATCCTACTAAATAACCCTTCAAGTCATTTTCATTTTTATTTCCGTTCCATGGAATGTAAAAGGAACAACATATTGGTATTAACAATGTAAAAACATTCTGTGAGTTAGTCGAAAGCGTTGAAGCCATTTGGTCAAAAAACCTATTTTTGCTTTTTAGGTTTATATCTCCGTTCGCCGTTTTTTAAATAAGATATGTACAGAGAAGAAAAGTTGCGTACCAACTAGTAGTCGATAATTTGAAAGTTAAAGCAAAATCGTTAGAACCGTTTTCGAGAAAAATGCGAAAAACAATTTTGTCAACATTTTCGCCCTTCGCCAAGTAAGTTTGATCGAAATCCTTTGAGCCGTTTTTGAGAAAATTTTAAAAGACGGTCAATTGATGTTAGGCAAATATTGTTTTGCGAGCTATCGTGGCCGTACGGCAGATATGCACAGAAATAATTGAGTAGTACAAATTATGGGTATAGTTAGGAAAACTGAGAATAGATCGATCAAATCTAGGTTTTCCTTCAAGTAGTTACTACGGAAAACGCTGAAAAACGTTATTTTCGACACATTTTGGTTTTTACCTAGCGTTCAATGGACTGTTAGAAGAACATTTATTCAGAAAAATATATAGGTATTAATTATTTAAAGACATCCTACGAGTTTGGTGAAAATCATTGCAGTCGTTTGGCCAAAAAGCGAAAAAAACCTCTATTTTTGGTTCACAGGCCTATATCTCAGTTCACAAAATTTGTATGGATATAGTTATGGAGTAGAAAAGTTAGGAACCAACTAGTAGAAGATAATTGCGAAACTATAGTCTTTGGTACAAGTCCCCCCTCCCCCCATACTCCTCAACGTCAATGAAAATAGTCTGAATACAACGGAACTTATTTTCGGGTCCAGTTTTTAAAATTTTATTTTATTTTATTTTTTTCGTTCGTATTTTAAGTTTTAAAAGCTTCAAAGCCGAACACCCACTTTTGAGATACGTACTGGGTTAGCGTGTGTTTTGTGAAGATTGAGGGGAAAACGGCTGAACGGTAGCTAAAATTTTATAATCAACCTGCACATAAACGTGGGATGCTTTGAACAAAATCAGTTTATCGCCTTTTGTTGTGTGTTGTGAGAGGCTGAGCAGTATTGAATAATTAGGGTCTTCCAGAAAAAGTTACCGCGGAAAAACTCGAGGGATTGAGCGTTGAAAAGGACTTTACCGGCAGAGGTTGGGTGGGGATGATGGAAAGGGTGTTCGTGGGAAGTTAGAAGTAACCGAAATCCTTATGGACTGCGACAGAAATGGTCTTCGGAAGAAGCACCCCCTGTAACACCTAATGTAGAACAATTTGTTGGCATATTCAAGAGTATAGGTATCAAAAAAAAAAGAAGTAACAGCTCGGCAATTTGTCAAAAACTATTTTTATTCATAACAATAAACGTCACTTTAAAATCACAGACATTGCAAAGTCAACTCGTCCAAAGCTAAATCAACACCTACTCCTCTACACTTTCGTAGAGCATTCAGGAAATAATTTTTATGCCAACATCCATCACACACCTCTGTTGTCATCTATTTTTGTGAACACATTTTCTGATTAAAGCTGAGAAAAAAAAAAAAAACAGACGAACAGAGATACCGTACTCGTGTTTGCCGGACTAGAAAAACACATTGGCCCCACAGTTATTATACTAACTTCGCAAACAGGCAAGAAACTGAGGAGTAAAGCATTCAAAGACTCAAAGTCAACTTTTTTCAACTGAGAAATCATAAGCGAGGTGATAAAGTAGAGCGTAGGTCGCCTAACCTCCTGATTGATATGAGCTCGTAATATTTTTCAAAACTAGTAACTCTCCTTGATACAATTAATGTGATAACTAACATCGATAAAATACACTGTTTCGCCATTATTCAACCCATAGCATTTAAGCTCTCGATGCAATTAAAAATAAAATTTGAGCGAGTGGAGTTGTGGTGGGGGAAAGGGACAACAACAGACGACCAATAATCTTAAAAAAACAACCCGTAACAAGCCTCTTTCAAAGCACCAGGCTACAACACTGCTAGGGTAAAAGCTCCAATTGTCGACACTATTAGAGAGGCGTTCGATTCAACGTTTTACGTTAACGCAGATCGTTAACCTAAGTAGTTATCACAAACGAATTATTTTCCGTGTCTTCTCGCACGACGCCACGACAGGAAACTTGGAAAATTCCGTACGACGACATTTTCAGTTCAGCTGTGTCAACATTAGAAACCCTAATGATAACACCAAACTTGAACACGTTTTACTATCGAAATTTAGGGCCATTTTCATCAAAACGGCACTCATAACTGTAGAGTGGGGTTAGACAAGCAGTGATTTGACGGCAGAGAACTAATGAGGTTGCAGAAAAATAATTGGGGGTCTGCTCAACATCCCGTCCTACGAAAAAGTGTTGCGTTAAAAGTAAACAACCGGAAAACCGTACATCCCGTCTACGCCCAACCCTCAATAGACCAAATTTGAACAAAGCGAAATGTTTAATAATTATCAGCAGCCAAAGCTGAAACTGATCGGGAGCGTGAAGTGAAGTACCCAAATTGCAACAGCTGATAAAGCTAAATTAGTCTAGCAGAACTAAAGTTAACGTACCTGTTAGGTGAGTCCGTCTCCTCTGGCTTGTGAGTTACTGTGGAGTCTAGCAGAATGCGTAGGTTGAGCAGGAATAATCGAAAGATCTAAGTCAATTCACTCGGGTACATGGCTTTTTCCACTTACTCAATTCATTTATCACTCAGTTCGTTTGAACTTGGTCAAACAACACTTCACGGCTGCAGGAAGCGGTAGCGCTTACAGTTCCAGAATTTATTGTGCTGCTCGTACTCATTTCCGAACGAGTGCGAGGAGCACAATAAATTCCAACCGCTTCCTGCTGCCATAAAGTGTTGTTTGACCAAGTTCAAACGATTTTGCTCAAAACATTCTAGTAACAATTCAGCGGAGTTTAAAAGGGAGAAAAACCATTTCGTAGAAAAATTTTGTAATTTATTGTGCGTCTCTCGTCATTTTCCCATGAATGGGAATTTTATGGTATAGTTGCCTTATTGAGAGCTACCAATATAAAAAATTTAATTAAAATCGTTAGAGCCGTTTTTGAGACCAATTGGAAACCCAATAAATTAATATTCGACAAATCTCCTTTTTTGGGTTAACTGAGCTTATATCTCCGTTCAACATATATATACAGAAATAATTACACAGAACGAAATGTGCGTATGGGTGACTAAAAGACACTCCATTAGGATTTATCACATCTGGTGAAGAAGTTACCCTGGAATTTACGGAAATGTTCGAAAAAAACGTTATTTACGGCACATTTTAATTTCTATCTCTGTTCAATGGACTTTCAGAGGAACATTTATTGAGAACAATATGTGGGTATTAACTATTCGAAAACATCTTGAAAGTTTGGTGATAATCGCTGAAGCCGTTTTGCCAAAAAGCGTAAAAACCCTATTTTTGCTTCATAGGCCTATATCTTCGTTCACCGTATTTTCATGTAGATATGTATAAAGAAGAAAAGTTAGGTATTGATTAGTACAAGATAATTTAAAAGTTTAATCAAAATCGTTAGAGCCGTTTTCGAGAAAAATGCGAAAAACACTAGTGTTTGCTACATTTTCGTCCCCCACCCCCTTTTCACATCTACTGAAATCGCCCATAACCTTATTTTGGTGTCTACAAAAAATAACGAACAAAACAAAAAAAGAACCAGCTCAATCGGATCAGCTGTTCTCCCGCAAATCGAACTACAGACACACACACACGGACTACGCGCCGAAATTAGGTTTTTTGGACTCAGTAGGCCTCAAAACGTAAAGATCGGAAGAAAACCCAAATTTTTTTTTTGGCACGATTGCTATACTTTCCGTTTTCTTTGGGGTAGCGGAAAGTAAAAAGGGGAGACCGGAACAACTGAATGAGGAAGGACGAGTTAGCAAACAAGCAAATGATAAGACCGCTGAAGTGCTGATGGGTTGATATAGACCACAAAAGAGGCCAAGGCGCAACCATCTCCGCATCAGTCTGGAACAGCAGATGTTCACAGCAGTATCACTTGCACCCATTGTCTCAACCCCCTGGGTTTGATGCCACGTCAGGGATCGAGCCAGAGTTTTCTAGCCCTATCCCAGCTTGGCACAAACAGCCTCACGCCCCAACGCACCCAATAATCGACGGTGCATGGTAATGGAGGACAAATATAAGGATGCAATAAGTTTTCTAGACACACCCAATTATTATTATTGGTTTCTAAGATAGATTCGTTTCTACGTTGCTGTTACTATCGCGTAAATAAAGTTCATTTCGAATTCAACACTTCTACAGAATACTGAATTGTTATTCCACAACTCTAATCATAAGATCCATCTGGAGGTAACTGCCCATTTTTTGTGATGAACGTTTTATAAGGGCTAGAGCTTGACTAAATCTGGTGAAACCCAATTTTCACGAAGAGGAGTAGGTAGTATTAACCGAGTCTAAACAGGATTTACTCAGTTGGTGAAAATGGTCCTTAGAGTTTTAATGATCACACATTCTTCCTCATATAATTCATAGAGTAGGTAACGTAAAACAATAATCTTTACTCGTGCTATTTGACTTCAAAAGTCTAAATTTGTTGACTTACCTCACTCAGCTGCGCGATAAGATTGCCGTCGCTTGAATACTGCTGTCATTGGCCTGATGATTTACATCGGTTATTGTAACTAGTGGTACCGACCAACCTCGATGCTTGAATGAGGCCAATTTTGAGCACAGCGCCCCCAATACCTTATTTTTAACATTTTGAAATTAAGTGTCAACACTCGGATAAGTATCAACAATTGGTGGTTTTACCCCAACTATAACGCAGTGTGTACAACAAAGAAAGAGGCATAAACATACGTTTATGGTAAATTCTAAATCAAATATCGCCAGCGATAGCGGGAAATACGAACTTGATCAAAGCTCGTTGGAAGGATACATTTTCCTCTTCGAAGGCGCGCAGTAGCAGGCTGCCGATTGAGCGTCCTGGTAGAACTTGCACCCTAAAGCAGTAGTGGCCGTGTACAACACCTTGGCTGCCGCTTTACAAGCTGAAAATATTTAAGGGCGGGGTTTAATAATTCCGAGGAAATATTTGAATATGAAGGGATGAAGATGATTTTGTTCCGTCGTGAGATGAATCAGTCATTTGGACTCGGAAGGAACGGTAATGCAGATACGCAATGAGTATATTTCTTAGGTCATCGAAAAATGGACCTGAATTCTTGATCGTCCTCATGTTTTTTAGACTCCGTAGGCCTCAAAACGTAAAGATCTGAAGAAAACCCAAATTTTATTTTTATTTGAGGGTGAACTAAAGATCATGGACCGACTGCTTGATAACGCTACGACTGCATGTATCGATGGTTCGCTTGAACGCTACGACTGCAAGTATCGATATGCGTCACCGGCGCAGTTGGTGGGGGAGAGCCTATGAGCGATGTCTGGCATATCGATAACCTGACCTCGGTCGTGATATATCGATATATTGCCTTACCAGAGGGAGCGGTCCATATTCTTTGCTTTTACCTTATTTGTTAACACAATTACAATTCATTTCTTTCACTTTGGGTAGGGGAAAGTAAAAAACAGTAATAAAGACTGTCACGAGTCCAAATCTGTGGTTTCAATCGTATCAAGCTCAAAATATTAAGATAAACAAGTGGGGAGCGCCTCAAAAATAAATAAATTGCGGCTCGCATTACCTTGACTAGCCGACTCGGCGTTGTTGGAAGGGCTACACACTTTGTACAGGCATTTCTTGAAGTCGTCGTCGCACTTGTCCTTTTTTGTGTTGCACGTGCCGTAACAAATATCATGATCGTTGCAACACGATGTCATTTGAGGATACGGCATTTGTTTGTCTTGAATCTGAAAAGAAACGACGACGTTACGACATTTACTTGACTTGTTTATCACATTTCCAGGAGAAACCAGAATGAACGCGAGAGAATCAAGAAGACGTTTCTGTTCTTGGCAAGACTGCTATCACTCCTGCTCCATCCCATCGATCAGCGCAAGCGCGCAATTTTTCAGGGCTGAGAGTTGCTTAGGCATACAAACTAAACCACGCGACATTTTCTCAAATATCAGCCAAGTCATTCACAACGTGTATCCCAAATCGGTAACTCCTCCACAGCTGCCTCCGTTCAGTAGGCAGCCTTGGGACTATTCCACCTACCTTTCATGTCACTGATTTCCATTTCAATTGATTTTTGTGTCTGTGGAAGGTGTCACTGTCCAAGTAATAAGGAGAAAAAGAAGAAAGAAAAATAAGACAGCCAGAGAGAAAAATTTTTTAAAAATTAAGAGAGAAATAGTGAGAAGAATTCTCAGGTCTGAGATTCACTGTGAAAGTCCCAGTGCAAAAGGAAATTGAGTGAATTGACGTAGAGCTAAGGAAAGTTGTGAGTAGCAACGCACCAGATATTTTTTTAAAACATTCTAGTAACATTTCAGCAGAGTTTAAAAGGAAAATATCTGGTGCGTAGCAACACACAACTTTCCGCCACCCACGTAATTTCGAACACCACCTACATAGGCGGGCGCTATATCTAAGTTCAACGCATTTCTACAGAAACATTTATGGAGAACAAAATGTACGTACTAGTTAGTTGAGAGTACTCCGAAAGTTTGATCGAAATCGTTAGAGCCGTTTGTGAGAAAATTGGAATACCGATAAATTAATATTCGACAAATCTCCTTTTGGTTTATTATTCATTCTGAATAATAACCCTATGTTTTCAGTCACGAAAATGCGGGAGCTACAGCGTTTCGTCGTTTGAACTCCCTCCCTCCCCACCCGTCTCATCAAAAAAGCAACCGCGGTCGAGGCGAGCTCGCTCGCCTCCCAACTCCCCTTTCGCCTCGAAACGGGTGGGTTCGCTTCGAGCGCCCCCGTTCCAATTTCCCTGACGGGGCAAAATCATCAGACGTTTTGTTTCCGTAGTTCCATTGTAGCCAGGACATGTTTCGTATGGTTTACTAGTATTCTATGCTGAGTCGAATGGGATGGGGGAGCACTAATACTAGGTCAAGCTGTTCATGAGAATAATAAATCATTGTGTAATAATTTGCAGGGTTTTTACTTTCCGCTACCCGAAAGGAAGGAAAGTATAGTAATCGGCTCAAAAAAAAATTTGCGTTTTCTTCAGATCTTTACGTTTCAGACCTTACTGAGTCTAAAAAACCTAATTTCGGCGCGTGGTCCGTGTGTGTGTGTGTGTGTGCGATTTCGGCCAATGGGAAGGGGGGGGATGAAAATGTACCAAAAACTACGGTTTTTCGCATTTTTCTCGAAAACGGCTGTAACGATTTTGATTAAACTTTCAAATTATCTTCTACAAATCAATACCTAACTTTTCTTCTCTGTACATACCTCCATGAAAATACGGTGAACGGAGATATGGGCCCCTGAAGCAAAAATAGGTTGTTTACGCTTTTTGGCAAAAAGGCTTCAACGATTATCACCAAATTTTCAAGATGTATTTGAATAGTTAATACCTACATATTGTTCTGAATAAATGTTCCTCTGACAGTCCATTGAACAGAGATAAAAATCAAAATGTATCGAAAATAACGTTTTTTCGAACATTTCCGTAAATTCCAGGGTAACTACTTCACCAGGTGTGATAAATCCTAATGGAGTGTCTTTTAGTCACCCATACCCACATTTCGTGCTGCATAATTATTTCTGTATATATATGTTGAACGGAGATATAAGCCAAGTTAACTCAGAAAAGGAGATTTGTCGAATATTAATTTATCGGTATTCCAATTTTCTCAAAAACGGCTCTAACGATTTCGATCAAACTTTCGGAGTACTCTCAGCTAACTAGTCCCCACATTTCGTTCTTCATAAATGTTCCTGTAAAAATGCGTTGAACGAAGATATAGCGCCCGCCTATTTAGGTGGTGTTCGAACTTAAAGGGGTGGCGGAAAGTTGTGTGTTGCTACGCACCAGATATTTTCTCTCCTTATTCCTTGGACAATGACACCTTCCACAGATACAAAAATCAATTGAAATGGAAATCAGTGACATGAAAGGTAGGTGGAATAGTCCCAAGGCTGCCTACTGAACGGAGGCAGCTGTGGAGGAGTTAACGATTTGGCCGCGCTAAAACCGATTTTCGTACAAATGTTGATAATTTATTGAGCTGCTCTTGTAATTTTCCCACGAATGGGAATTTTATGGTATAATTGCCTTATTGAGTGCTATCATTATAAAAAATTTAATCAGAATCGTTGGAGCGGTTTTTGATTAAAAAAATATTTGGTGTTATGATCACTATGATAACTATAGTTAACTTTCGTTGGATTTTGTTCATATCCTTATTTTGGCGTCCCATGGTAACCTGCGGGCTAGATATCAAGTTTGAGCTGATTTGATACGGTCGTTTTCTCTAAAAACCACTCTTAAATCGATTACGTCGAAAATTTAGGTAATTTATTGTGCTGCTCTCGTCGTTTTCCCACGAATGGGAATTTTATGGTATAGCTACCTTATTGAGAGCTATCAGCATAACAAATTTATTCAAAATCGTTAGAGCCATTTTTGAGAAAAAAAATATTTGGTGTTTTGATCACTATGATAACTATAGTTAACTTTCGGCGGATTTTGTTCATAAGCTTATTTTGGTGTTCTTTGGTAACCTGCAGACTAGATATCAAGTTTGAGCTGATTTGATACGGTCGTTTTCTCTTTAAAAAAAGGGGGGGAGATGAACTGACTGAATCCCACTAAAAAGCACCGGGAGATCGCAGTCTAGTGGTTAAAGACGATGGTTCATAATCCTAGAGCAAGGGATCGGAGGAGCTCGCGATCGCTGTAATTTTTGCCTGAGTCAGCGACTCTTCAAACATTTCCAAATAACCCCTCAGAACAGGTGCCGTTGAGAGGAAGGATCGTTCCAGAACAAGGGTATTCCCCCCCCCCCTTGAGAGAACGCTTCACTTCGTTTCTTCTTGCCATCAACCTTATCATCTGCACAAGGAGTGATAAATAAAGTAACGACTCGAAAACCTAATTTGAGGTGGCGAGTGGCCCAAATACGAGGTAAGCCGAATCCGGGAGTGCTTGCTCAGCAGAGGAGCAGCCTTCTACCGAAAACTGAGGTTCTCTCTTTATGTCCCTCGAAGAAGCACTCCTTTTGTAATCCATAATACACGAAGTGTTTCTAGCCTCCTAGCACCTTTCTTTTCTTCTCTCCTTGTTTCATACAACTCTTATTTTCCCTCCAACCTCTGTAACACAGGGCTAAGTTTTATGGAAGCGTGTTTAACCCACGTGACGACAGGAGGTTTTTGGAAGGAAACAACTTGTACCAAATAAATTAAATTTATATTAATAAAAAGGAAAATTGAAGGAATCTTCGGACAAATGAAGCGGTGGAATGAAATCAAACAGGAGTATGCTGACTTATTGCCCATGGTGTAAGGAATCAATTTGCAAAGGCGGAAATGGAAGACACAAGACGTTCACGTAGCCCCTTTGAGAGAGGGAGGCTCTGCCCCTCCTCAATACATGCTGCCCCCGACCCCCAAACGCCTCTCCGTACAATACCCCGCACTTTTCTTTCGAGGGCCAAACTGCCTATTGAGCAGCGCCCATCGCCACTTTCTTCCCCCTATACGCATTGGAAAGTAATAAGTTAAAAGAAAAGGCTCACTTTCAACATTTCTGGTCCACATCCGTTGGCCTCGGGTTTGTGGAACTTATTCTTCACTGCTTTGACACCTGAAAGATTGAAATTTTCAATTATGAATCCTCAAACTGTTGGCTTAGTCTTTGTTCGATCAACCCGGATTTAGCTTTTAAATTTTTTCTCCTTCACTTGGCATAAGCTGACAGCGACAGCCATGAAGTTGCTTAATTACATTTTAAAAGTTAGGGGTGTACATAAAAAGAGCGAATCAATTCAAATTTTTAAATTAGTTACGTCGACGGATGCACACGTCGTTAAGTATACAGGGCAATGCAAAGAGTTGACGATGCTGCAGGCAATGTCCAACATGCTAGCTTCTATGACAGAGCCTCTGTGTAGCTTGGGCCAGCAGAATTATGTCATTTATCCAGCCTACGTCCGTTTATTCGCTTTCTCGTTTTCCCTTATACTCTCTGCCACAGTATTCATTCGTATATTGGTCGTGTGGAGCTACAACAGGAACATAGGGTCTTTTCACTCTGAAGTTCCCCTCCCTAGTATCCGAAGGTGGGGCAGGTGCAGGGTGCTTTCATTGCAAAGTAAATTTGTATAAATAGCCCTACATTGTTGGCCAAACAAAGTACCAACAATTACAATTCTGCATTTGGGGGATGTCTGTGTTAGTTTCGACAGGGTGGCCCCCACCTCCCTCAGACCCCGCAGTATAAAAACGAAGAAAGGGATGGGATTACTCAAGATATCCGCAGAGCAAGCGCATTTTCCAGCATTGTGAGGCCTTGCCTTGGGTAGGAGTTGGATTGCTTCGTTCTACCTACCTTGCCCTGAAGAGGCAGCAACCTGTCGTGGCCCGAACCCATAATGCACCGGCGCAAGGCCGCGGGCTGTGCATTCCCGTGGTACCATTTTGGGTGAAACAGCCCTCAATGGTCACATGCCCTGTTGCGGCCGATGGGAACAACGTTGGGTCAAGTTTCAAGATCAAACGGCTCTAACTGTCGGGCTCTAATCTGAACATGAGCCTTAGCGGAAATGGTATTGTTCAGTTAGCGTTCGAAGCCTTGTCCAACCGCACATTCGTTCACCCGCTTGTGCCCCCGCATTAAAAACAGAATTTTAATTTATTTTTCTTGACGTATAATTTTTATTTAGTTCAGTTACATTCATTACGCTCACTAACTGTGTTCGGAGTAGCCAGCATCGACCACTTCTGGGCTCCACATCCCTGGCCAGGGACACGTACCTAGAACGTCCGCATCGGTGAGTAGTGCTTGTATTATTTCGAACACAGCGTATCGAGCCTATACAGTCCACAACCAAATAATCACTAGGATTAATAATAATTTGTCTAACCCACCAGGAGTGAGCGGATCATTTTTTGACACATCCAGCGCACAGAGTCGCCAGTTTTGGGCGTACATGCCCCATCTTTCGATGACGCTTACAGCTTTTCCTCTCCCCAGGGTGGGACAATTGCACGAGTGCTGGACATATGCTTGTGGCCTTAAAGGGGTTCCCAGCTTAGTAGCCTTAACCCCTCTCCTGCCAGCACCAAACAACTCTCTAGGAGAACTCCCAGCGAAACCACTGCCCTCACAAAGCCGTGGCTTCACAGCCAGCAGCATCACGCCCTAAAGGGCTCCACGACACCAGCCACGGGCAGAAGCCCCATGATACCCATTCTATTTGGCTCCAACTTGAGCAGCCTACGGACCTGAATGGGTAGCCAGACTTGCCAAAATAAGTGGGACATTTGTATATGTGCTGGGCAGGCGCCCGTGGCTTTGGAGAGGGTACCTAGCCTCATGGCCTAAACCCTTCACCTGCCAGCACGAGAATCTCCGGGGGGAATTTCCAACGGAACCACAGTTCCCTTGCCGCCAACCCATGGCTTCACAGCGGCAGCGTCACACCCTAAAGGCTCCACGCAGAAGCCCCCGTGGTACCCATTCTATATGGCTGCACCTTGAGCAGCCTGCGGACCTGAATGGGTGGCAGGCCCAGTGCTGGAATTGCCAAGAGGCGTTCTACCGGCATACAAATACACTCACACATTTTCCCGAAGGTCCAGCGGACTACTCGATATTCGTCCCCCCTGGGACCTTCCCTACACTACCTATTCCTACTAAGACACATAAACACACTCACAACACATTCACTCATGTATACATTCAGCCCTTAAATACATAGACACTTGCGGTCCAGGGATGGGCTACTACTAGTCAAATTATTTAAATACAAACAAAAGAACAGAATCAAATTCGAGAGGAATCAAAAAGTGCGAACACCAGTAAACGCCATTCATCACTTCATACTTCGAAATTCTACCGAAACGTCACGCAGAAATTGCGCCGGTAAAAGCAAAGAATATGGACCGCTCCTTCTGGTAAGGCAATACATCGATATATCACGACCGAGGTCAGGTTATCGATATGCCAGACATCGCTCATAGGCTCTCCCCCACCAACTGCACCGGTGACACATATCGATACTTGCAGTCGTAGCGTTCAAGCGAACTATCGATACATGCAGTCGTAGCGTTATCAAGCGGTCGGTCCATGTTCTTTAGTTCACCCATTGCGCCAATTTAAGTAATTCTTAAGCAAACATTCTAGACGAAAGCCGTACCTCCAGGACAATTCCATACACATTCTTCCTCCAACGACGAGTCAATCGTGTCGTGTACGTTCTTAATTGCGTGGACAACGTCCCTCACTTTGCCCAAAAAATCGCCAAATACGTGTTCCGCTGCGACAACCGCATCTCTCAAAGTGACCAGCACCGAAGAGCCGTGACCGGACCACACGTAGCCAAGAAAAGTTAACGAATAAATTAAAACTTTCATCGACGGTATCTCCATACTCCGCTATTGTAGGGCCATGCACTGAAAAAAAGGATTATTAAACTAATATTTATTTTGAATCACTGGGACGGCTAGAGTTGAGGTAAATTTGGTTATAGCCGGGAACAGTGAAGTAGGTAACGCGCACGCTAAAAGAAGATAACAGAGCACCAGCGAATGCCGAGGTAACACCGACCGAAATCATGCCCACTGTACACCCATTTCCTAACTCTCTAAAGGCCGCTTTACACGTTTATCGTAAAGACGATTTATCGTAAAGACCGGGTCGATCCAATTTATCGTTACGTCTAAATGGGAAATCGTAACGATTTATCGGAGTTGGAGTTGGGTTGGAAGGTTGGAGCCGGCCGGCATCAATTTCTGGGAATCGTAACGATTTGTTTGAACGTGTAAAGGTTGCTCCGACTTGTCGGTCCAATCTCCGCCCAGTTTGCACTTGCCCCCTGCACCCCTACTCAGTTCTTGTTGCCCTCAGCTCTTGTTACTCAGTTTTTGTTGTAATATACAATTTTTAAGTTATTATGGCCGAAAGTCTGCATCCAAAATTGGTACATTGCAAACTATTAACTGAATTATTGACAAACGTCCCTGTGCCTTTGGGTCCTTGGGTTTAGTGTATCTACTAGTGAACATGATTAAGCTTTTTTTCAAGAACTGTAAATTTCAAACGTTCAATGCAAATTTCTCTTGCCAAGGAACTGACCCCTCCCCGTTAAAATACAAACAGAACTTGTCACGAACAATTTTTGCCTGTTGCAAAACTTGGGCTCCTGAACGTGGTTGGAGGTTGTGCAACATTTCGGGATCAGGCCTTGCATCTATTTGAGTAGTACCATCGATAATATTTTCGCGATCATAAATTTCAGTAGGGGTGTAGGCAGCGGATTTATGGCTCAAAAAGTTGTGCAGAGCACAGCAGGCAAGAACTACTGATTCAGTGGTTTCCGAATTTAAATTAATTACAGTGTAATCGTAGAGTAGCTGATAGTCTTTCGTGTGGAGATATAGCTCTTCTCATAACAGTATCCGACTTTCATATAAACGGAGAAACTAATGTTAATAATTCTGCGTAGGTTTCCTCGTCCATTCGCAAATAATTCCGTAAGTCCTTCGGTTCATTTGTCAGCTCCTTTAACAGATTTACGTGAGAGAATTTTCTCTTCTTCAGCAGCCACTCACGACTCCACTTCGACCTTGCTTTTCGCGGGTTTTCACTTTTTTTTCGCCAAACAACTCATCTCGATCCACAATGCTGCTTCCTCCATGGCAAAAGCTTATTTGATGAGGTTGGTTGCGCCAAATCGTTTGACCGATCGTAGTGTGTAAACAGCCTTCCCACCTTCCAATTTATTGGACGATAAGTTGGAGCAATAAGTTGGAACAATTTATCGTTACGTGTAAAGCGGCCTTAAAGTTGTAGGGAATCAACCGGTCCCCTCAACGTATTTGAGGGTACTTCTCCATAAAACTCCCCTACAATTTTCTTGATTAGGTGGTCGTGCCTGGTTTGAACCATAGTGGAAGTGTTTCTCAGGATTTCTACGCTTGAAATCGGATTTACTTGAAATGAATCCGTAATAAGAGAATCTAACCTAACCAGTTTCGTATTCTTCAATGGTTCTAAAGGAAATCCGACCGTACGAGTGCCGGAAAACACACTTTTACAAATTACACTGTACTAGTCTGCTCTGCTTTGATATATTGCACTGCACTATGGAGTTTTGGAACTTACGTAGTTTATTTTCTACATCGAGCGAATTACTTGGGGCACGTAATAAAATGGTTTGAGGGACTAATTTAAAATTTGTAGGGACAGAGATTTTGATCACAGGGAAGAAAAATATCTGGTGCATTGCAACACAAAACTTTCCTTAGCTCTACGCCAATTCACTTTTTACGTGACTTTTCCTACTTAATCAATTAATTTATCACTCAGTTCATTTGAACTTGGTCATACAACATTTCACGGCAGCAGAAAGCGGTATCGCTTACAGTTCCGGAATTTATTGTGCAGCTCGTACTCATTCCAGGACCATTATTAAGCAATTGGTACGCAGATAATTAATGAGGCTGTAAACACGATTTTTTTTTAAAGAAGGATAGTAATAACTTTGGCAGAGTTATTGGGTAAAAACTTTTAGAACTGGTAGTAAGCGGAACGGTGGTAGTTGAGATTTAGGAATTTCTGGAGTGAGCCCCATGTACCTTATGAGCGTTTTTAAACGCTCACCCTATAGTTATTGCATTGGACTACAATACCATTTTTTTTTTTTCATTCTATCAATATTTCAGCGGAGTTTATAAGGGAAAAACCGCGCTTTCGTCGAAAATTTTGATAATTTATTGTGCTGCGCTCGTCAGTTTCCCACAGATGGGAATTTTATGGTATGATTACCTTATTGGGAGCTATCAATGTAAATAATCTAATCAAAATCGTTAGAGCCGTTTTTGAGAAAAAAAATTGGGGTTTTAATCACTATGATAACTATAGTTACCTTTCGATGAATTTTGCTCATACCATTATTTGGCGTCCCATGGTAACCTGCGTGCGAGATATCAAGTTTGATTTGATACGGTAGTTTTCTCTAAAAATCGTTCACAGACACACACACCATTGTCCCAAATAGTGTTTTTCAGGCTCAGGAGGGTCTGAAACGTAAAGATCAGAAGAAAACTCAAAATTTTGTTTACAGCCGATTACATAACTTTCCTTACTACTTTGTAGAGCCAAGGAAAGTAAACAGGAAAATATTCCAAATGACCAAAAAACCAGATATTGTGTACAAAACTCGTATTATGGTTGGCTGTCAGTACTTGAGAAATTGAGTAAAATTGGTGAGAAAATATGAAATCAAGTGAAGTGGGAAAGGGGAAACGTTAGGTAAGAAGATGAGACAAATCAATCGAAATATGTCATAGAAATTAAAATACACAAAATGTAGGCAAATGTTCGAATACACTCTAGCATTCACGTAGTAAAATTGGGTTTTCTAGTCGATTTTCGGTTATATCTGAACTTATTAGACTGTCGAAGGAATGTTTATAGAAAACAAGGTTCGAATTGGCAATTGCGAATAAAACAACTACCATCGAGCGTACTCCTATTGTTGATGCCAACATGACTTTTGGATGGGGTTGACAAAACAGCTCATATTCGGAACTGATCAACGAGACGGGCTGCCGATCCAAAAAGGGGCCATGAGACCACAGCTACCTACGCATTCAGGAGCAGCCATCAGTGAAATTGAGTACCAACAGACCATAGTAAATATCAAGTGTATGAATGCACTTAACAGTGTCAACTATACACTCTTCCGCTCCACAGTTCAGCTTAAAGACACCGTGTGAGTCCAATTAGGATCGTTCCAACTGCTGATGTTATTGCGAGCTTAGTTTAGGTATCAACCATTAGAATATATGCTGTACATCTACAATCAAATCTTTAGAGCTGTTTGTAAGACAAATGTACATATTGAACCCCCCCTTCCTTATCAACGAAATGATGACTTCATTTACCCATCGCTGAATAATAACATACAAACCGAAAAAAGAACAAGTTCAATGGTTTGCTGTCCCGGACAAAGCGTCGGCCTCACGAGAGATTTTCGATTCATCAGTCGATTGGCAACACAGAGTAGTCATCGTGGCGGTTGCGGCCTAATCGATTGCTCGTACTTCACGTATGAAATAATAAGGTTGAGAATTATGGACGAATTTTGATGCCAAAAATAAAGTCATCTTTATTCATTATTTTCAGGTCGTCAAATGTGTTCCATAAACCAAACGTCAAAATACATTTGAACAAGTTGAAACATCGATTCAAAAATAAGGACAATCTATGAACGCCTGCCTTACTATCGATAGGCGTTTAAATAATATCGATTACCGAGTCGCATCTGTTGTTGACAGATCGACAAAATATAGGAGCATGAGCGATCAGTTGGCCGATACCGCGTCAGTATTATAAGTAATTTCGTGAACTTTAAAGGAGAAATGGGCAAGAGGAAGCGGGAACGGGAGAAAAGTGAGGTAAGTAGTGCCAGCAATTACTTGTTAACATATTCAATTTATTTGCTACACAGTAGACAATTCGGATCGATTAGTTCTTATCAGTGTTCCGGCGTGAAGCGACTGTTGGTTTGGGGAATGTCAAAAATGCGTTTGTGGGTATAGAGCAATAAAAGTGAGTATATGGCTGGAGCGAGCATAGGAAGAATTTTCTTACGATCCTGTTGAACTCTTGTTGTTCCTTGCCCCTACGAAAAAGAAAGCAGAAAACTGTACGGATTTTTCTGTCTCATTTTCGTCAGGATACAGGGAGGGGGGCGCGGTGGCCAAGCGCGTTGGGGCGTGAGGCCTTCCGAGCCAGGCGGGGATAGAACCAGCGGACTCTGGTTCGATCCCCGACCAGGCACCCCCCTCCTCCAAACCCAGGGGGGTGAGGCAATGGGTACCGGCGGCGGCTGGGACACTAAGCGGGCCCCCCAACAGGCTCGCTGGGGAGATAGGACATGGGCCCAATGTGTGCCACGGCGAAATGCCATTGGTCCTGCAGCTAGCGGAGTCGTATGGCCCGCAGCTGCCTCCCTGATGAGTGAGTGAGTGAGTACAGCGACGAAGATCGCTGAATTTACTTAGGGCTAGGGAAGAAAATTCGATCACATTATTTCGTAGGGCTAAAGAAAGCGAAACATCAGACGCGACGCAACGCACAACTTTCTTCAGCCTCACGTGCATTTTTTTACTGCTTCTGGCACTAATATGTTTTCCACTCAGTTTACGTGAGCCTGTTTAAACTCAACATTCCACATCGAGAAACTGGTAGTTTCAACGTCCCAAAACTTATTGCGTTGCAATAAACTAAAGTAGGAACTTCTATTTAGTACGAGCGTAAAAGTAAGTTCGTGGGGGGGGGGGGGTTAATGTTATTTTTTGTGTAGGGAAAGGTTAGTGTTTATTGCACCTGAGTGGTAAGGTAAACTCTCAACAACAAAAAATTGGTCAATGAAACAATAGTAGTTTGCATTTCCGAACGTATAAGGTGTTACATTGTTCACCTCTCAACGTATAGGCAGTCCATTGGACAACCAGCATGATTTTTGTGAAAATGAGAGGGATTTATGATGAAAAATTGGACTAAAGGCGATATTTTATTATTAATTGGGCTGCTCTTTTAATTCTCCCACTGTTGTAATTTGAAATTATCTACTTGCAGAAGATGATCGTTAGAACTGATTTTGAGAATTAAAAAAATGTGGTTTCAGTCTCGAGAAAAAAACTTTTGTTAGTTTTCTACCAATTTTGCTCATATCAGCATTCCCACGTTGACATGCACTGTGTACATTAAAGTTGAGCTGAGTTGGTTCTGCGCTCACACAAGCCATTCTGTCAAATGATGTTTTTCGGACTCACGAGCCCTGGAAACGCAAATATCTCAGCTGAATATGCATTTTTCCTAGGGAGGGCTGTGGAAAATAAAATAGTTATGTAATAAGTTAATTTTGTTCTCATAGTTGTTGTGTGTTCCTTCAAATCTTAGTTTCAAAGGCTTTTGATCGCAAAAAGCACTCTTTGAGGAAAGTTTCAGTAAGCAAGTTTGAAAAAGAATGGTTGGACGACGTCAGTAAGAGAGAAGGAAGGACTTGACAATAATCCAGCCAAGACCGCCACAGTCTCGTTAAATAGCCCCGTCTACTACGCAATGATCGAGTCAGAGGTAAAATAACGAGAGATGATACTGGACAAGCACCTCATGTTGTGCAGAGGATGGGCAGTAAATCGTGGAGCGTTACTTCAACAAGGAGATAATAAGAATCTGTGTTTCACATGCCTCCGCTGTACGTTGGAAGGTGGCTGTTGGGCAGTTCAAAGAAAGCTCCAGATCCAGACAGGTGGGCCTTACTGGGGCCATGAACAGTTACCCCACTGATGAAATGGGAGTGCCAATGAATAACTCACCTCTCCACGTACACATTCAAGGGAGACCAGTACTATTTCTACCAGGGGACGAGGCGAGCCTCTGAGGAAGAACGGCAAAACAGTTCAAAATAGAAGAGGTAGCAGTTGTTGCTACTGACTTTTTTTTTTTGAAATGGTGGATGCTGGCGATGCCCTCACTGCAGCCAGAAAAGGGCTTATTGTAAGGGCGTCCTTGAGCTTCAGCTGCATCACCCCCAGGCCTCACGGCACTGGATGCACTTTGTGTGGCGTCACCTATACACCCTCGCAGAAAGCGGAGGACATCTGCAAGTTCTGAATTCGCCACCTCTTCCGGCTGAAGAAAGGGACATGACGGCGAGCCCATAGCATATGCACAACATATGATGCTCTGCTGTCTTCAGCCCCACCTCGCAGAACCTGCATACCTGTACCTCAGCCAACTGTGAACAGGCCACATATTATCCTCATATCCTTGCTCCCCAGTGCAAACAACTCCTTGGCCCTCTCTCTGGAGAGTCAGATGAAGAGTGTTGACTGTGTAATGCTGGGTAACCCTGCCAATGGGCAACCCTGCACCCATTTGCCAACCTCTCTACTTCGGTGGTTCCTGGTAGTCCCAACAAAGGGATTCAGAGCAGCGACAGGGCTCAGGGTCGACAGGGATTTGCGCTGATCCCTTCTTTGCCAGCCCATCGACCCGTTTGTTTCCCTCTGATGTCCTTGGCCAGGGCCTTCGGCCCAG
The DNA here is from genome assembly GCA_020466155.1 of Pachypeltis micranthus. Classification (NCBI taxonomy): domain Eukaryota; kingdom Metazoa; phylum Arthropoda; class Insecta; order Hemiptera; family Miridae; genus Pachypeltis; species Pachypeltis micranthus. Next base: position 9,888,625 of record CM035782.1, on the reverse strand, counting down.
TCAGACACCCCCGCACTTGCCGAGGGCCACAATACGAGGCTAAGGTCTTGAGAATTTCCCGACTGTCCACCATAATGTAGATCTTCTGCCGCTTCAGTCCCCTCTGCAGCAGCCACTGTACATAGACTGTCACCACAGCCACCTCTGCCTGGAACACCGTGGCGAGCGACCCCAATGGCATCGCTGCTCTAATTCTCAGCCCAAAGATACCCGCCCCTGCAAGGCCACCCTGCACCGAGCCATCAATGTAATATACCTGGGCCCCAGCTTCAAACGCAGGAATTCCCCCTTCCCACCTGGATCACTCATGGATGAATATCTGAAAAAGAAGTTGAACTTTGGACATCGAGTCTACCACAGGCAACACAAGCCCCTCCACCTTCACATTGTCAAGGATCAAGTGGAACAAACCCCTCCTCTCATACATACACACAGCCTGCAGGAATGCCACCCTTTTAACATGTATGTGGAGTGAAACTACGTCTAACAAGACCTCCAGTGCTGCCGTAGGCCTGTACATACAGCGTGTAGTGTTACGTCAGAGCAGAACAATTGTCAGCTGTGCATTGAGTTGTTGTCATCTGACAAACGCTCGAATGGGCAAAACCTAGTAAATTCTTAATGTTTAAGAACCACCCGTTTTAGTTTATTATTCATTCTGAATAATAACCCTATGTTTTCGGTCACAAAAAATTTTTACAACCCCCCCTCAAAATTTGATACTTTACGTTTCAAGACATGGAGAGTCCAAATCTGCAATGTCCGTCCTCTGTCCCTCCATCCGCCATCCAGGCCGTTTTGTGCCTTGTATTTGTACATCCTGGGTCGAATGGAATGAGTATCAGACGTGCACAACTGTGTATAGGGAAATTACAGTAATTATTAGAGTCAACTAATTGAAAGAACTCACAGGAACTACAGCGGGAGTCAACGTTTCGTCGTTAGCACTCCCTCCCTCCCTCCTGTCTCATCAAAACCACCCGCCCGCTCGACTGGCAATGTCGTGTCAATTGCCGTGGGTTCTCTGGAAGTCCCTGTCCCAATTTCCCTGACTCTTTTTGCCCCACAGGGCGGAGGAAGGTGAGGACCACTTCCTCCGCACACCCGTGACATACTACAGACGTTTATGGGCGCCTGGCGCCGAGGGAATATTTAGTTTCCGTAGTTCCATCGTAGTCAGGTCATGTTTCATATGGTTTACTAGTTAGTATTCGATGCTGAATCGAATGGGATGGGGGAGCAGTAATACTAGGTCAAGCTGTTCATGAGAATAATCAACAGTTGTGTAATAATTTGCAGGGTTTTTCCTGATAAGATCCGCCTAAGATGTAAACACTACCATATTTTACTTAGGACGTTAAGTTCTTCCAAGTTCGAATAAACAGAGTGGCAGGTTGTATTGGATGTTCGGGTGATTAAAATTGCTCACAGTATGTGGGCTCGAGGAAAGTTTCGCCAGATAAGAGAGAAAAATAGAAACCATTTTCGGCAATTGACTTGTGGCGTGGACCAGCAGAGTCATTTGACGGTTGTCGTTCATTTGATTTTTGACGTTAACGAAAAAATCTTAAACGACTTTAAATATTACAGGTCGCCGATACAAGCTCGTCAGCCGAGGAGAAGAAGAAAAAAGGGCACAAATCCAAAAAGAAGAAACGGCGCAGATCTTCGCCGTCTTCCGACAGTATATCGAGCTCTGCGTCATCTTCCAGCGAGCGCGAGAGGAAAAAACGTAAAAAAAAATCGAAAAAAAGCAAAAAGAAGCACAAAGTCATCGAAGCTCCGACGAGCGACTTCGTCGGCCCCGCAGTTCCGTCGAACCTACCGAGCGGTTCGGGGGTTGAAGAGACGAAACCGAAATTGGCGCCGATGACCAAAGCGGAATGGGAAAAGAAGCAAAGCGTCGTCAAAAGAGTTTTCGACGAAACGACGGGGCGGTACAGGTTGATAAAAGGAGACGGGGAAGTTTTGGAAGAGATCGTTTCTAGAGATAGACATAAAGAAATAAATAAGCAAGCGACGGCCGGCGATGGCGCGTACTTTCAATCCAAGTTGCCTCGAAGGTAGCCCGTCGCTCTTCTCGTGCTTATTCCTTGACGAAGGAAGTCACGATAGTCCACTTCGAGTCTGTGCACGGACTGCACGACTTTTCAAAAAAGTTGTACACTGTGATAGCTTCAACTGTCCACACGTGGTGCTCTTTTCAATTTTTGAATAGAAAAATAATTGAAGCTCTTTATCAATAAATTGAATACCTTATATTTTGTTATCAGTCCGCCCTGCACAGAGTTCATGTCGTGTGTCGAGTCCCCTTTTTAAGGGTGTGGCCTTAAAAAGGGCCGACGAAAGTTTTGTAGGTCCTGTCTCTGCCGGTTGGCAAAGTGTGAGGCAAGGGACGAGTTCCTCGGGCGTCGAAGCGTAGGTCGAAGGGCTCGGTTGAGCAGTAGCTCCTCACAGCGAGGGACTCGGTTGAGTCGGGGCTCCTTCTCCTTCAGGCGCGAGATGAGGGACTCGTCTCCGCTGGCACTGCTGATGGTGGCTGCTTGTAGTCAGAAGAAGGAATGAAGTTTGTTCTTGCAGGCAGGCCCTTATGTACGCTCTCTTGTCGGGGGTAGTTCTCTCTCATTGACCACATGCTGTCCCCTCCAGAGTAGTCTGTGGCTCACAGCAAGCGCCCTCTGTCGGGATGACTTCGCTGTGAGGCGCTTTTTGCGAGGGACTTCCTAAACCCTCGACGAGGGTTATATCAGTCATGCAAGCTGCGGTTTCGCTAATGTGCAAGAGGCCGGCCTCTGCAGCATCCACCAAACTCAGACCTGTGAAGGTACGGCAGGTATTTGGTCGTTAGCCAGTCTGAAAGTGACCACCTGAGGAATCCCGTACTGTCTAGGAGGAGTTCTTAATCTGGTTCCTACCTGATCTAACTATCTACTTGGGTGGCAAGTATCAAAAGGACAGATCAACTATGAACACGTTTCTTAGCCATCGCCTTCTTCGCGAACTTTGCAAAATGGTTATAGGCTTGCTTTGTAGCAGTCAATGCTGCTAAGTTCGTTTGCCCTCCCAACAAGGTTTTTCGCATTTTTCTCGAAAACGGCTCTAACGATTTTGATTAAACTTTCAAATTATCTTCTACTAATCAATACCTAACTTTTCTTCTCTATGAAAATACGGTGAACGGATATATAGGCCCATGAAGCAAAAATAGGTTTTTTACGCTTTTTGGCAAAACGGCTTCAACGATTATCACCAAACTTTCAAGATGTTTTCGAATAGTTAATACCTACATATTGTTCTCCATAAATGTTCCTGTGACGGTCCATTGAACAGAGATAAAAATCAAAATGTGTCGAAAATAACGTTTTTTTTCGAACATTTCCGTAAATTCCAGGGTAACTTCTTCACGAGATGTGATAAATCCTAACGGAGTGTCTTATATTCACCCATACCAACATTTCGTTCTCCGTAATTATTTCTGTATATGTATGTTGAACGGAGATATAAGCCAAGTTAACTTAGAAAAGGAGATTTGTCGAATATTAATTTACCGGAATTCCAATTTTCTCGAAAACGGCTCTAACGATTTTGATTAAACTTTCAAATTATCTTCTACTAATCAATACCTAACTTTTCTTCTCTATACATATCTCCATGAAAATACGGTGAACGGAGATATGGGCCCCTGAAGCAAATATAGGGTTTTTTACGCTTTTTGGCAAAATGGCTTCAACGATTTTCACCAAACTCTCAGGATGTTTTCAAATAGTTAATACCCACATATTGTTCTCAATAAATGTTCCTCTGACAGTCCATTGAACAGAGATAAAAATTAAAATGTGCCGCAAATAACGGTTTTTCGAACATTTCCGTAAATTCTGGGGTACAGAGTGTCTTTTAGTCACCCATACCCACATTTCGTTCTCTATAATTATTTCTGTATATATATGTTGAACGGAGATATAAACCAAGTTAACTCAGAAAAGGAGATTTGTCGAATGTTAATTTATCGTTTTACCAATTTTCTCAAGTATGGCTCGACCATATCGATCAAACTCTCGATCTCGACTGAAATTTCGTAATTTCTGAAGTAGCTTTTGTATATATATATATATATATATATAATGATCCTTCTCTCGCAGGGGGGGTGGGTTTGTTTGAAACAAGAACGATAGTTCGTTGCTCTGTAATAAACTAAAGTCTTTATTGGATCTCTCCTTCGAAATCATATTATAAACTAAGTAATGATTCAAAATAACTCACCTGTAATAAACAAAAAAACGAAAATAAAGTCCTTATTCCAGGGTTACGTCACTTGAAAATAAATCGTAAATAGGGTTTAATAATGCGACTCGCGGATGGCTCTTCTTCCTCGCTCCGTGTAATCACAATCACTCCAGCTGTTCACCTGATAACCGGGATTGATTACGCGGCATCTATTAATCGATTTGTCCAGTTTCGCGGCACATTTAAAGTGGTTGATAAAAGGGGAGGTTTTCTTTACATCTCCCCCCTTGGGGATGAACAATGGTATCATTGTTCATTGGTTTCCAATCAGTGGGGACAGTTTCGTGATGTGATACAGGTTTGACTCCTGTTTTTTATGTCCAGATCGACTGTTTCTTTCAGCAGCATACAAGTGTACCACTCACTGCCTGCATTTTCCAAAAAATGTTTTAAAATCTTAATTTTCTTTTTACTCTCGGTGATTTGGAACCGTTCGCATTCCTTATTAAATTCGTCCATCCATTGGCTAGCATTGGAGTGTCTGCTAGTAAATCTGTCCAGCATAAAATCCTTTGCTATTGTTCCCATGTTTTGAGCGTCAGATTTTGCGTGCTTCTCTTCGATTAGCGCCTCTATTATGGGCGTTATCGAAAGATCACTGTCTGAGCAGTTCATTGGACTACAATTCGAGAGATTCTAAAATTTTGACGACATTTGGGAGGTGTTTTTGAGGAAACTGGTTGGCAGAGGCGACACCGTGCTTCTAACGGATCGCACAATGTCCTGGCGTGTCAGAGAATCCCTTGGTCGTCAATTAAGTCATCAGTAGGAGGAGTTTGACACGATAGTGTACGACACGACTGACGTGGAAGAGCTTAGATCGTTCGCAAATGAGGAAAGAGAGCGTGTGATTGCCTCCTATTCATGTACGTTATCGACACCATTTTTAAGATGTCTTAAAACAAGTTGCTCCGTCGATTGACAAAAAGTAACAGCTCAGAAACTGATTTGACGCGCTCGACTTTTAAAAAGTTTTAGCGGGAAATGGCCGATTTGGCCTCGGCAGCGCGGTCTATGAGACGGCGGGTGAACTAAAGTAGTTCCCACTTTGGCCGCTGCGCTCGCGACGAAAAGTTGTGTCGCCTCCGGATAACTTGGCTATTTCCGAGAGTCGTCAACTGGCGCCGAAAAGACAGTTCGGGGGAAGATATTGGAACAGGAGATCATGAACATCGAAGAGCTCTCAACTATTTTAGTAGCGAGGTTCGTCCGATTTGAAAATTTCCAAGTCCAGATCGTTGAAATCCGAGGGCGACACAACTTTTCGTCGCGAGCGCAGCGGCCAAAGTGGGAACTACTTTAGTTCACCCGCCGTCTCATAGAACGCGCTGCAGAGGCCAAATCGGACTTTTCCCGCTAAAACTTTTCAAAAGTCGAGCGCGTCAAATCAGTTTCTGAGCTGTTACTTTTCGTCAATCGACGGGGCAACTTGGTTTTCGATATCTTAGAAATAGTATCGATAACGATGTACATGAATGAGATGCAATCACACGCTCTCTTTCCTCATTTGCCAACGATCTCGGCTCTTCCACGTCAGTCGTGTTGTACTTAATTTATGACCAAGGGATTCTATGGCATGCCAGGACGTTGTGCAACCCGTTAGAAGCACGGTAATCGCCTCTGCCAACCAGTTTCCTCAAAAACTAATGTCAAACGTCATAAACGTACTCAATCTTTGCAATTTTTCACCCGACAATTGCGAAAGTGATTATTATCCTTTTCAAAACAATCGGATTCACACCCTCATTAATTCTCTGTGCAAGAAGTGCTCGACAAATTTCCGAATCGGACGAACCTTCGCGATCTTTCGCATTCAGCTTGAAATAGTTGAGAGCTCTTCGTTGTTCATGATCTCCTGTTCCAATATCTTCCCAGGAATGAACTTTTTCAGCGGCACGTTGTCGATACTTCTGTTTCGGTCGACTCAACGCGCGCCCCTAGAACGCAGAAAAGTAGCAAAAATCTCCCCGTCAGACGAAATCTTCAAAAATCACGCAACTTTCCTCAACCCCACTTAACATTCGGCGGTTCGTGTAGCTCTAGCCACAAATCTGACTATCTTTCCACTCAGTTTATGCCCTCAACTTTTCTTAGCTCTGCGTTTCACTCGTGTTCATAGCTCAGAAATGTTTGATAATTTATCGTCATGCTCTCGTCATTTTCACACAAATGGGAGCGTTCAATTTCGGAGAAAACCCCGTTTATTTTGACGATAGTCAAATCGCCTCTCCACCAGCCCTTTCCCCCTCAATTTTCCTCTCACTCTCCGATTGTTCTTTTTCTCCCAATTTTTTGGCCCTTTCTGATCCAACTTTCTTCGGAAACAAGAGCCGTTTTGTGCCCCTTCCTTTTCAATGTGAAAAGTGCAACAGGCACGGTTACCTCTTCAAAAAAACCCTTCCGTGTCGGCTAACGATCAACTATGGCTTTTTACTTTCCTTGGCTCTACGAAGTAGAAAGGAAAGTTATGTAATCGGCCGAGTCCGAAAAACACTATTTGGGAAAATGGTCTGTGTGTGAATTTTTAAAGAAAACCGCCGTACCAAATCAGCTCAAACTTCATATCTCGCCCGCAGGTCACCATGGGACGCCAAAATAAGGGTTTGAACAAAATCCACCGAAAGCTAACTATAGTTATCATAGTGATCAAAACACCAAATATTTTTTTTCTCAAAAACGGCTCTAACGATTTTGATTACATTTCTTATATTGATAGCTCTCAATAAGGCTATTATACCATAAAAATCCCATTCGTGGGAAAATGACGAGAGCAGCACAATAAATTATCAAAATTTTCGACCAAAAGCGTTTTTAGCGCAGTTTTTTCCTTATAAAGTCCGCTGGAATTTTTGTAGAATGTTAAAAAAAATTGGTATTGTAGTCCAATCTAATACCTAAAGAGTGAGTGTTTAAAAACGCTCATGAGATACATGGGGCTCACTCCAGAAATTCCTGAATTTCAACTACTGCCGTTTCGCTTACTACCAGTTCTAACAGTTATTACCCAATAACTCTGCAAAAGTGATTATTATCCCTCTTCAAAAAATTTGTGTTTACAGCCTCATTAATTATCTGTGTACCAATTGCTCAATAAGGGTCCTGCAATGAGTACGAGCAGCACAATAAATTCCGGAACTGTAAGCGCTACCGCTTTCTGCTGCCCTAAAGCGTTGTTTGACCAAGTTCAAATTAACTGAGTGATAAATGAATTGATTAAATAGAATTAGCCATGTACAAAGTGAATTGACGTAGAGCTAAGGAAAGTTGTGTGTTGCAACGCACCAGATATTTTAAAAGTGGGAGTGTCTGACTGGAATGAAGGCCCTGGCCGACGACAACAGTATAACATTGTGTATACAGGGTATAGAGGGAAACGAAAGGGCTGATAGGTTGGTTAAGAAGGGATCGGCGCCTGACCCCTTTGTTGGGACAACCAGGAACCACCTACGTAGCGAGGTCGGCAAATGGGAGGATAGGTGCAGGGCTGTCCAGTCTTAGACAGTCAAAACTCTTCATCCGCCTCTCCAGTGGGAGGGCCGAGGAGGTGCTTGCACTGGGGAGGAAGGATATGAGGATCATATGTGGCCTGTTCACAGGTCACTGTCCGCTGAGGTACCACCTTGCAAATATTGGCCAGTGAGAGGTACAGATATGCATGTTCTGCGAGGTTGGGCTAGAGACGGCAGAGCATGTGCTGTGTGTATGCGATGGACTCGCGGCATCGCGCCGTCGTGTGTTTGGGTGGCTCTTTCTTCAGCCCAAAGAGGTGGCGAATGCAGAACTTGCGGATGTCCTCCGCTTTGTGCATAGGTGACGTCACACCAAGTGAGACCAGTGCCATGGGGCCTGGGAGTGGTGCCATGGTTTGAGTATCATGGACGCCCTTACAATAGGCCCGTTTGTGGCTGCAGTGAGGGTATCGCCTGCATCCACCGTTTTCAAGAACAAAAAAAAAAGTCCTTTACCGCAGATTCGAAACGTTTGTCTGCCAAGGCAGGGCATTCACATAGGATGTGCTCTGCTGTCTCGTCCTCCTTGCCGCGAAGTCTGCATTCCACCGCCTCTGAGATGCCCATCTTGTCTTTAGCTCATAACTCCCAGTTGAACATTCCTTTCTTCGTTCTCTACTCAAACTCAATTTATCCTGACGACGTTTGTAGTTACGATCACTACCTCTCTTCATTGCCGAACAACTCAATAATGTTTCTACATTCCTTGACTCCACAAAGTAGAAAGGAAAGTTACGTGATCTGCTGAAAAAAATATCTGGTGCGTTGCAACACACAACTTTCCTTAGCTCTACGTCAATTCACTTTGTACATGGCTAATTCTATTCAATTAATTCATTTATCAGTCAGTTAATTTGAACTTCCTCAAACAAAGGTTTACAGCAGCAGCAAGCTGTAGCGCTTACAGTTCCGGAATTTATTGTGCTGCTCGTACTCATTGCAGGACCATTATTGAGCAATTGGTACACAGATAATTAATGAGGCTGTAAACAAGATTTTTTTTAAAAAAAGGATAGTAATCACTTTTGCAGAGTTATTGGAAAATAACTGTCAGAACTGGTAGTAAGCGAAACGGCGGTAGTTGAAATTCAGGAATTTCTGGAGTGAGCACCATGTATCTCATGAGCATTTTTAAACACTCACCCTTTAGGTATTGGATTGGACTACAATACCAATTTTTTTTAACATTCTACAAGAATTCCAGCGGAGTTTATAAGGAAAAAACTGCGCTAAAAACGCATTTGGTCGAAAATTTTGATAATTTATTGTGCTGCTCTCGTCATTTTCCCACGAATGAGAATTTTATAGTATCATTGCCTTATTGAGAGCTATCAATATAAAAAATGTAATTAAAATCGTTAGAGCCGTTTTTGAGAAAAAATTTGGTGTTTTGATCACTATGATGACTATAGTTAACTTTCGGTGGATTTTGCCCATACCCTCATTATTGCGTCCCATGGTAACCTGTAGGCTAGACATCAAGTTTCAGCTGATTTGGTACGATGGTTTTCTCTAAAAACTGCGCTAAAATCGATTTCGTCGAAAGTTTTGGTAATTTATTGTGCTGCTCTCGTCATTTTCCCACAAATGGGAATTTTATGGTATAATTATCATATCAAGAGCTACCAATATAGAAAATTTAATCAAAATCGTTAGAGCCGTTTTTGAGAAAAAAAATATTTGGTGTTTTGATCACTATGATAACTATAGTTAACTTTCGGTGGATTTTGTTCAAACCCTTATTTTCGCGTCCCATGGTGACTTTCGAGCGAGATGTGAAGTTTGAGCTGATTTGGTACGGTGGTTTTCTCTAAAAATCGTTCACAGACACACATACACACAGACCATTTTCCCAAATAGTGTTTTTCGGACTCAGGGGGGTCTGAAACGTAAAGATCTGAAGAGAACTCAAAATTTTTTTTTCAGCCGATTACATAACTTTTCTTTCTACTTCGTAGAGCAAGGAAAGTAAAAAACCCTGCAAATGATTACACAACGGTTTATTATTCGGATAATCAGCTTGACCTAGCATTAATGCTCCGAGACCCATCCTGTTCGATTCAGCATCGAAAAATATCAAAATGAAACCCAAAAAAAGGTCGAAAAGAACTGAATCGTAATATTAAAATAAACAAAAAAAAAATAAAAAAGAAGAAAAGAGAACACGCACGCTAAATACTAATATCAAAATTTAACCAAAATTGATGAAAAAAACCAAAATGAGAATGAAACGAAAGAATCTAAAAAAATTGAATCGTATTAAAACCAAAACGTCGGGGAAATTGGAACGGGGGCGCTCGAAGCGAAGCACGTCGTCGTTGGGAGGCCAAAGGGGTCGTTGGGAGGGAGGCGAGAGCCGCCTCGAGAGCGGTTGGTTTGTTAAAGAGGCGGGCGGGGCGGAGGGAACTCAACCGACGAGACGCTTGTAGCTCCGCGTTGTACTGCGTTTCGTTAATTTTTTAACCGTTTTTTGCCCATTACAACCACGGGCTTCGTCCGATCGGATTGCCGAGATGGCGGGCACAACTAGATACCAAGTCGGATTTTTGGGCGAAAGAACGAATTTTTTAGACCACGTTAAAGGCACAAAACGGCCCGGACGGCGGACGGACATTGCAAATTTGGAATCTCCATGTCTTGAAACGTAAAGTATCAAATTTTGAGGGGGGGTTGTAAAAAATTTTTCGTGACCGAAAACATAGGGTTATTATTCAGAATGAATAATAAACCAAAACAAAAAACTGAGTTCTCTTCAAATCTTAGCGTTTTATGAGTTTCTGAGTTCGAAAAACTATTTGGGAAAATGGTATGTGCGTGTATGTGAGCATTATTGAAAGAAAACTGGTTAACCAAATCAACTCAAACTTGATACGTAGCCCGCAGGTCACCATAGGACGCCAAAATAAGGGTATGAGCGAAATCCGCCCAAAACTAACTATAGTTATCATAGTGATCGAAGCACGAAATATTTTTTTCTCAAAAACAGCTCGAACGATTTTGATTAATTGTTTATATAGACACCACTCAATGAGGCAACTATACCATAAAATTACTATCCGTGGGAACGTGACAAGAGCAGCACAATAAATTACTAAATGTTTCGATGAAAATCGATTTTAGCGCAGTTTTTCCTTTAAAAATCCGCTGAAATGTTACTAGAACCTTCAAATAATTGGTTGTCGTAATACAATCAAATACCTGTACGATGCGGGTTTGAAAACGCTAATAAGATATATAGGGGGTCACCACAGAAATTGCGGAATTTCAATCACGGCCGTTTCACTTACTTCCATTTCCAAATGTTTTTAATTTATAAATTGTGTTTACAGCCTAATTATTAATTCTCCATGTACCAATTGCTCAATAATGGTCAGGGGGTGAGTACGAGCAGCACGATCAATTGCGTAACTGTGGGCACTACCGCTTTCTGCCGCCGTGAAGTGATGTATCAAATGAACTGTGTAAAATAATAATCACTGTGGGCAGTGCCCAGTGAGGAAGCTTGTCAGAACTCTCAGATCTTGTCTAGAGAGTGTCAGCATCGCCTTCGCCCTTAGACAGGAAGGCGTGACAAGCCTTTTTCGCCTGTCTTAGTCGTGGCTGGCGATGCCAATGGGCGCTGTTTTCCTGCGTTTCCCATCGAGCAACTAGACGATTCAGGTGACTCTTCGTCATACCCACATTTGGTTCAGGCCTGATGAGTAGGGATTCTGTACCCCTTTTGCAAGGCAGTCAGCCTTTTTGTTGCCCTTATGCCCCTATGAGCTGGCACCCAGATGAGGAGAGCCTGTTACTGTCCGGGAAAATGTAGATCCGCTGGCCCTTGAGTCCTTTATTCAGGATCTCTTCCGAGCAGATCTTTATAGCTAGGATTTCCGCTTGAAATATGACGGCGTACTCTTCCAGCTTAGTAAGACTGTAATTGGGCCCTACAACGCCCAGTGCAGCTCTGCCTTTCATAACTGAACCATCGGTATACCACTTCAGTGCGCCGACCTCAGTTCGGCACGTCTCCTTGTCGCATCGTTCCCGTGAGTGGACGCTAACACTGAAGGGCATCCAAAAGTTCTTCCGCTCTGGCGTAACGTCAGTAGCAAGGACTGCTGTCTCTTCTAGCTTAAACTGTCTCATTCAGTGGTTCCCAACCTGGGGGCGATCGCCCCCCGGTGGGCGATAAATTTGTGGGGGGTGACAGGGGGGCGATCAGTATGAAAAGGCAGAAAAAATAAACTAACTCTTCTGTAGAGTAGAATCTTAAGTGTCGCAGAAACACGGTAGCGTTTTAAAAACAAATTCACTCGTTTTTAAGAAAATTATGGGCAAAAAAATATGATCTGTATAAAATATGCAAGTGTGCAAGATTGAGCTAAATTTGCTTTACAGATAGATGAATCTACTGTAATTGATAACAACGCTATTTTGTTTGCCTATGTGAGATTCATCAATGAGCAGAAGGAAATTACCGAGGAAATGTTGTTTGCAAGAAGTTTGACCACTGATGCGAAGGGGTCATCCATTTTCAATGTATTAAAAGAATATTTTGAGGAAAAGGATATTCCCCTGCATGACCGTCTCTTCCGACAACTGTGCCACCGAAATGATGAGGAATTTGAGCGGTTGCTCCTTCACACGGCCGTGAGGTGGCTTTCAAAAGGAAACTGTTTGCGGCGATTTTTTGAATTGTTCGAAACAGTGACTGAATTTCTCGATTCTTGTGATCCTGAATTGAGTCAAGCGTTGAGACTTCGCAAATTCGAGATTGCATATCTGACTGATATTTTCGAAAAACTCAATGAGGTCAACATGAAGCTGCAAGGAAATAAGATGAATCTTATCAAAGCAAAAGGCATTATCAGTTCGTTCATTGCCAAGTTTGCCATTTTCAAAGGTAATATAGGTCGTGGTGAACTGTGTCAGTTTCCATCCCTACAAAAATGCTCAGAATCCCTCCATCTTGAAGATGACCAAATCTTCACTTTCACAGACCACCTTGACAAGCTAAAATGTGACATGGAATCAAGATTTGAAGACATTGCCAATCTTAAAATTCCAGATTGGGTTTTGATCCATTTTCGTTTGACGCGTGAACACCCGTGAACATATTTTGCAGACAGAGTTTTTGGACCTGAAATATGACTGTGAGGCAAAGATGATTTTTAAGCAGCATGGTTACGAGTTAGCCTGGGTAAAACTCATGGAATCTTATCCAAAACTGTGGGAAATGGTTGAATCCCTTCTAATCTCATTTCCATCCACATATTTAGTGGAAAAAGGATTCAGCTCTGTCGTCCAGCTCCTCACAAAACAAAGGAACAAATTGGATTTTTGCACCAAAGGAGACCTGCGCCTTCACCTGACCAACATACAGCCGGATATTCAGGCTTTGACTGCAGTCCACCTAGCACAAGGGAGCCATTAAAACGGTAAATTAATTAATTGAAATAATAATAATTGTATATAATAATAAATCATTTAACATAATAATTCAGTCTATTATTTTTACAACAACACGTTTCTTACATTTAAATAAGGGTATACCGTACTGAGAGAAGGGGGGCGACAGGGGTGAGTCGTCTTCCACTAAGGGGCGATACCTCATAAAAGGTTGAGAACCACTGGTCTAGTTATTCCATGTCTTGCCTTTGCCCTGATGGAGATATTACCTGTTTGCAAAAGCCTTACCACTCCAGCTCACCACGTAGCACGTAGACAGTCCTCTGAATGTGTATATAGGGAGGTGAGATGTTCAAAAGGACTTCCATTGCGGCAGTAGGGCAAATACAAATTGCCCCTGTTACAGCAAAACACGCCTGTCGCTACAGTCGTTGGAGTTTTCCCTGTACTGCCAGCCGGACTGTCGTTTATTCCCCTTGCAGAGCCACTCCGTCATGTATTAATTAACGGCCAGACGATGATGTCTTTACATCGAAAGCGCTTGCCCACAGTAACTCACCAGCCAGAGGAGACAGACTCACCTAACAGGTACGTTCAACTTTAGCCACTCCGTGATCTGTAAAATTGCAGTTTTGGTTCTAGTCTCAATCTCGACTCACAGTTGACGCCCAACAGACCGAAAAACTCGTCGCAGTCTTCCATTCTGAATTCAACTGCGCCGTGAAGAAATATGAAATTCCCCGCCACCTTTTAATTTTGCAGTATCGGTCGCTTAGGGAGATGGAGCGTAGGTGTTCTCGATCCATCTTCAAGCACCAAATTAGTTGCAATCCATTATTGCTTAATTAACCGATATTGGATGATATTAATATTTTTGATTCATTTCCGAAGAGAACTACAAATTATTTGCAAGAAATTTTTTTTTTATACAACCACGTGTTGATTTGGCGTCTGGAGAGCTGCTGCTTCCTAGCGCCAGGAGGGAGAGTCACAGTTTCTTTTCTTCTCATTCTGTACGTCATCAAGCTGCTAACGATATCGTACCATCCCTTGCCTTTTCGTTCTCCTCCCGATTAATTTGGCTTATTAGCTGGTTGCTGCAGTCAGCATACAATACGCTTTTCATCGCCATCGTCTTGGAGGATTTTTCTACATATTGCCGTCTTCTTCGTCATCGCTTCAACATCGTCCGGTCGGCGTCGGTCACCGTCGTTTTAAAAGACCCCATCATTACCGTACCATTTCAGATATCACCTATCGAATTCAAGTTCCCAACTGCCCAACGTGGAGAACGCCATTTTTGAAGATTTTTCGGTAAATTCCCAATACAATTGCCACGGGTACATTCGCGTGGAACTCCGGTTCGCGATTTGGAACGGTTTACTGGCGTCACTGTTACTGGTGAGCCTAACAGTAGCGGTAGGAGTTGAGCAAAGATTTGTCATTAAAGTGAATGTAAACAAGGCGCCCGAAAGAAACGGGATGTAAACAATGGATGACGCGCAAAACTGAGTAGAAAGGAAACGAAAAAACATGAAGTGCAGGCCTAATGCAACAGAACAGACATTGACGACCACAAAAATAACAATCTCAGAATAGTGTACGGGTACATTTGTCTGGTTCTTCAGTTCGCGATTCAGAACGTTAAACAGCATCACTGATACTGGTGCTAGTTACAACATTCGTCCCTGGCAACTTTCTAGCGCTAGTATTCTTCAAAATATGACTTAAATCGTTCGACTAACCCTTGCACTATGGAATCATTCAGCGAATCCCACCCTTCGGCAAATTTCCGTTGTAACCAAAAAATCGTCCTTCAGTTGTCGAGTTGCCGCCACCGCATGAGCCTGTCTTCGATCTTTCTAGGTTACGTATCCAATTTTTTCGCGCCCGTAGGGATTCTACTGCTTTAGAGCTTTCCCCACTGCCCTCTACGCGTTTCTTTTTTTGATCTTTTTCGACCAGCCATGGATAGGCGAATTAATACGACTTTGATTCATCAATTAAGATAAAAAGGACCGAGGAGTGTTGTGGATTGGTGTATTAGTTACGGTTTTATCTCTGACAAGTATGAGTGTCCTGAATGCGGTGGATGGATGAAATTATGACGAACGATTTAAGTCATATTTTGAGGAATACTAGCGCTAGAAAGTTGCGACAACCTCACGAAGGCTTTCTTCGAGGCGATAAAACGAGCCTATCCTCCGCAACGTTTGGATACGTAAATTGAGAGGTGAGTGAGATTTTTTGTTATTTTTGTGGTCATCAATGTGTGTTCTGTTGCACTACGCGAGTGATATTATTGTTGTGGTCATTAATGTCTGTTGCATTAGGCGCGCACTGTTTGTCCACGTTGGCTGCTTTCCTTTGTTTAGATTCTTCCTGTTTCTTTCGGGCGCTTTGTTTACATTCACTTTTACGACAAAACTTCGCTCAACTCTTACCGCTACCATTACGTTCACCAGTATCAGTGACACAACTAAACGTTCCAAATTGCGAACCGAAGCACGTGTTTACTGGCACAAGCCCCAAACATTGGAGGAATTGAAGGATGCTGTTCGCGTGGAAATCGTCGCAGTTGAGAGAGCAACGTTGGAAAGAGTTTTCGGAAATTTCCAAGAAAGACTCCAGCAGTGTATCGCGAACGAGGGACGCCACTTGACTGATGTGATTTTCCCCACATGAATTTCTAAAATGCTTTGAAATTGTGAATCTAAATATGTCAATAAAAATGTTTTTGAGTACAAATTACCTAAGTTATGATTTTTTCAAAAACGTCCACCTTCATGCCGCACCCTGTGTATCTGTGTATATAGATTTGCGTTTTCTCGTACCTACATCACTTATACCCCTTGAGGAGTATTTCTTTTAATTTTTTTATTTTGTACCTCGAAATAAACCTGTGTACACGAACTAAAATTGCGTTCTATCCGAAGGTTAATAAATTTCCTCGCCTATAACAAGTCCATAATTTACGCGGGTTCATCCCCAGTGTATAAGAGTAACTTTTGGTCGCAATACGCAGTTTTTCGTTCAGGCTAACAAAACACTCCCTTTCATAACAGTCATCTATTCATAATAACACATTTATTGACTGACATCAACTTCCTGGGTACAATAACATAGAGTCCTAGATTTTCATAATAATATCAATGTCGTTACTGGCAATAATTTTTTTTTTTTTCAGGTTGAACCATAATATACGTAATGGAAGGCATGATGTGCAGAGAACGTATTTTCTTTGGATTTCCATGCGACTGAAGTTTAAAAAATAAAAAAAAACAAAAACCTGTTTTGATCGCAGCGAATATTTCGCGCCGCGGTGAATATAAATAACACAAATAATATACATTTAATATACATTGTGAGTACATGATACGGTTAATTGTATATATGATGGAGACTAGAATATAGGGAAGAGGGGAGGAGGAAATTGGTATTATGATTAAAAAACAGTATCGAAATGCATAAAGTTAGGAATGCTTCCACGGCAAATCCTTGTACACAAAAATAAGTTACTCATTTCAATAATATTACAGATTTGTAGCTAACAGCATGTGAGAAATTCGCGATTTCGTTACCCCGAGCCCCCAGGTAAAAAACTTACGAGCGACCAGGGGGGAGGCTCTTCGGTTGAGAGGCTTCCGAAGGGGAGGGGGGGGGACGTTCCAACTAATGCGCAGGTTTATGGAGCTGTGCGCGCGCGCGGTGAATTAACTGTTAGCGGCCTTCTTTTCTTTTTTTTTTTTTTTTAATAGGATTATAACGATTTCATTGTCGGCGTGGCGTGTTAATTTAAGCGTCTCCTTCGCCGGCTTTGAGTCTGAGGCGGGCGAAATCTTCGAAGATGATGTCATCATCGTTATCCGCGTGGCCTAAACTCTCGTCCCTGAAAAGCAGTCACGACAAATTCGATATCAGAAAGCGAGGTTAAATTAGAATTCGTAGATGTTGAATGATTGAGAAGAGAGCGGTTGTAGAATCAGAAGAGTGTGAATGTGCGGCGGTGTGAAGGTATTTTTGTGCGCAATTCGAACTTCGGATAAAGCGTTGCTAGACTTGCAATGAAAATATAACTTTCACAAGCTACGCACGAGGGAACTATGCCCATAGAAACCCTCAAAGGAAATTGAGTGCGGGTGAGGAGTTGGTTCAAAACACGCTTCGATCTGAGATTCTTCGTTGGTACCTATGAGGAATGCGCCATTCGCAATGTGTTGGGGGCACAAGATCGAAATAAAACTGAAACTCGGTGAGCGTGAGGAGGACCGTAATATACGTGCGGAATTGAGCTGAGATGGTGTACAAATGGGCGACACAAAGGTAGTACTCGGAACGTGTGAACTGGCGCGGAAACTGTATGAGAGCGAGAAGTTACTGGGGGCGATAGTTGGAAGCGGAATGATTTTGGAAGTGCTCAGTCGTGGAGAGGAAAAGTTTGGGGAGAAAGAAATAAAGAAAGAGGAAAGGGGGCTGTTAGAACCAACTGAGTGAAGTGAGGGATTCCCGCAGGTATTGAAATGGACCAAGACAATGACTGGGGAAATCTGAGGTGAAAGACTCTTGCCAATTTCACGCTTTGTGTCGAACACAATGACTAATGTGCCCACTCACGTGGCCAGGGTGAGCTCAAAGCCTAATTCCAAGAGTGGCTGACCCAGCGTGGTGATATCAATCGCTAAGGTGGAAGAGCGTGGGAGACAGAAGTTTCGAATGACACAGCCTAAGCTCAAAGCCTACTTCTTGTGGCAGCTTAACCACCGTGGCGTCGATTATCAAGGATGAAGAGTACATACTGATGACAGTTCACCTCCTTTCAGTACAGAGAGCTCACACAAAGACTGGTCTACCAGGAGCTCCAAATCAGTGCACGATTCTCAGCCGCACCCCCCCCCAGAACAGCACGATTAACAACAGCATCAGCAGCAACCCACAGAACGGCACAATTCTCAGATGCACCCCCAGAACAGCACGATTTACAGCAGCAACACCCAGAATGGCACGATTCTCAGGCGTACCTCCACCCCAGAACAGCACGATTAACAGCAGCAGCAACCCCCAAACGGCACGATTATCAGACACATCCCCAAACCCAGAACTGCACGATTAATAGCAGCAATCACCCCCAGAACGGCACGATTCTCAGACACGTCCTCAGAGAAGCACATTTAACAGCAGCAGCAACCCACCGAATGGCACGATTCTCAGACGTACCTCCACCCCCAGAACAGCACGATTAACAGCAGCAGAAACCCCCAAACGGCACGATTATCAGACACATCCCCAAACCCAGAACTGCATGATTAGCAGCAGCAGTCACCCCCAGAACGGCACGATTCTCAGACACTTCCCCAGAAAAGCACATTTAACAGCAGCAGCAACCCCCAGAATGGCACGATTCTCAGGCGTACCTCCACCCCCAGAACAGCATGATTGACAGCAGCAGAAACCCCCAAATGGCTCGATTATCAGACCCCCCTCCCCCAGAACTGCATGATTGGCGGTCGCAACCCCAGAACAACACAATTCTCAGCCGCACCAAACCCCCTCCCCCACACACCAGAATGGCACAATTCACAGCAGCCAACCCCAGAAACTGCACGATTCTCAGTCTCAGCAGCAGGACCCCCTGAAAATAGCCTCTCGATGTTCCATATCTCTCTCTACTGCTATACCGTTCTTACGATGTAAGTGCGTGGCCTGCTGTCTTTGCGGGCATCTGGCTGGGATGTCGCACACCCTGTGGCTGCTCTAAGATTCGTTCAGGACCAGCTGCAGTGGTATGACGCGGCGACTCCATCTTCTTCCAAGCCCAGCCAGCTAATGTGCACAGTTTGGTTGATGGACAGGAGGTCAGGCAGCCTCAACTCTTCAAAGAAGTGGGTTCCAGGGCATCTGTGGAAGGTTTTACTGGCACTTTAACGTTGTTCGTGTGGGGTCACTGCCTACACGTTTAAAAGAGACCGGGATTGTAACATTGTTGATTCTCGCTGGCGTGCCTGTGCTAATCAGGTTGAGTCGCTGAATCACAAGGGGCAGGTGTGTCCACATACTCATGGGAGCTGCATCAAGCATCATGATGCAGTCTGCGAGCAGGTTACTTGCCCATTGTCCCATTGTGCACTACCGGGATGCCTCTGAAAAAGGATGAGGGCTGACATAATCGCCATCAGTCTCTTCACAGACGGGATCTTGGATATTTGTATGGAGGCGTTGGAATTAGAGGCAGATAACATTTGACTGCATCCTGGCGTGGCGTGTGATGCAAGAAAAGTGCTGAGGAGACGCGTCGGCTGAGTGTGTCAGCAGGTGCTCTCCAAGGTATTAACACCAACGATCATATCACAGTTAGTGGTACCAGAAATAGCCCTTAGGAGAGCAGAAAGCACATCTTGTTCCCGCATTTTGCTCACACGTCACTGTCAGTCGAGCTAAATGGTAATTATTTGGTCCACCTGAGCGTCATCTTTCTTTCCAGTTTTAATAGGAGGAATTGGTTGGGAGAAAGGTTATATTCACTTGGAACGAATCCGCAAACGCCCTTTGTTAATTTTAGCGGTTTTTTTCGCATATATGAGTTTTCTTGCATAAATTGTGATAAAAACTGTGTACAAATAAAGAGGAGGTAGCAAAGACTCGAAGCAGTGTCGAATGGTGCAATACATCAAGTGCCTTGGAAGCGTGTTTCGAGCGAATTACAAATTTAGCGTTACCTGTTACGTGGTGATTTTTTGTTTAAATTTAGTTTTTTTTAATCGTGTTGTGTTATGATCGGGGCAATCCAGAGGAAAAAAGTTAGTGGAGGTTCTTTTTCGGGTACCTGTCACACAGTACAGAGGTAGATTTTGACATCGGCCGGGTGGGAGAGGGCAAAAAAAAAGAAGGAATTTATTTAAACAAGTATTACAGGGCAGCGTCGGGTTTTTGAAGCATCTTAGGTTCTTTAGGAGTGCATAGTAATTACATAGCCAAACATCATTTCAATAGCCTCTTAGTTATTCTTAATAAATGTACTAAATTCATTTTTAAGCGTCGATACTGGACAATCTCAGTCAGGGGGTGATCTAAGTGACACTGAACAAATATTACGAGTTTGAAATGTATTAGATTAACACTTTCAACGCGGATGTAATATTACATCATGGGCCCTACAAGCTGTGTAGAACTATTTAGATGGCTGCTGTCGCGCGTCAGTGGCAATTGGTGCTATCGGCAACCTGCATTTGTGTGATGTGATGAGCTGGCTCCAGCGAGATATCGTCCAACCTCCAAAAACAGCAACCCTCCCTCGCGGCAATTCTGTCTTTGAATGTCGAGGTTATTTGACTGTTGTTCCGTTTCGCATCGTGGGGTTATTTTTCTCTTCATTAGTTCCCAACTAACGCCCCCCAGAATGGGCTATTTTCACTTCGAAAGGTTTTAATGGCGGTAATCACATATCTTGAGACGCCATTGTGCGCTTCAACCTTTCGTAAATGGTAAGTGCTCTTTTCTAAGCAGCGTTGGGGTGTTGTTTTGCATGTTTACAGTCGCCCAGGGGCATTTTCCGATGAGCAAAGTATTGTAACCTCAAGAAATCGTTACTAACTCATCCATCCTGATAAAACTCGTACGATCCAATCCCCACAGGTGACCTACTGGTTTTCTCTTCACGCGAATGGAAAGAAAAAGATTCGTGTTATTCAGTTCAATTATTGTAGATGGAAGTAGGTTGGCAGCACTGTTTCCGCTTCTTCACCTAGTGGTGACAAGACGATTTAATTGTTTTTTGTCCTTCTTCTCGGCTATTTCGCACCGAGTTCATATACCGCTATATAAAAACCCCCCCAAAGTTGTGAGATTTCCTCGAACAATTGCTGCGACTTTGCAGCTTCATTGTGGCCAGAGTGAGAGGAGGCGTTCCATAACGCCGGCAACAGGTACGCTGCCAAATGTTTTTCAGTTATTTCTCGCCACCTCCAATTTCCTTCAATTTTCATTTTGATCAAACGCCTCACTTATTCGTTTATTTTTCACAAACCACATACCTCATCGCTCATTATTACAGTCCATTTGCAGTTCAACAGGCTAAATGTGAAGGAAGTATGAAATACCTTCATGCAGTGCAGCATCAGTTCTGTGTCGATTGTGTGTACGACCCTTACGCCAAGATAAAGTATTGTACCGGGACGAACCACACTCGTCCATTCAGCGGAGGCTCGTTAGGGGCATTTGTGCTGCCTCAAATGCCCTGATTCGCTCGAAACTTCGCTGCCGTCAGTTGTAACTGAGCAGTTCCCTCGTCGCCCTGTCGCCTGCGCTCGCTCCCACCCAGTTCCCTGTTTGTGCCGGTACAACTTCCCTCGAGTGTAATTGAGAATCCAGCCAGTCCTCCCCAAGGAACATTGTCATTTTCAAGGAATTTCACGGCTGACGCGACAGAGCACACACAAATGTGTCAAAAATGAGGTATTGAGGATGGCATAACGCGGAGCTGTGCGGCTCACAGGGGACATAATATAACATCATGCCGTAAAAATGACTATCATCCCGTTATTTCAGTCCAACACTACGCACAATAACCTAAATACCCGAAATTGAAACGCTTCAATGTCAAATTTCTGGTATTTCCGGGTTTTCGACCGACGCGTTGAAAGTGTTAATTACAGGATTGCGCATGTGGGAGTTGAGGAGCGCTCATTTTAAACGATTTAGCGTCATCACTAATACTATCGATGACGTACTTTTCAACGTGAAACAATTCGTGGGACATAACAAAAGCGAAGAGCACATCAAACTTATAACAGAAGCGATACTTACGTATCAAGCTGGATAAGATTAGTGTCTACAGGAACTTCACAGTTGGATACAGTATTGCTTTCAGGAGGCAGAGGAGCTTCTTCTTCCGGCTTCGGGTGCATCAAAATGAAGGGCAGTTCGGCAACCAGATCTCTAGCAAATGAAACATAAATGTAGTCCTTCTAAAAACAATAATTTGCACGATCAATCAAATTATAGAATATGCTAAAACGTCTGAACTGACGAGGTGGTAACTGGGTAAGTACAAATTAAACAGCATCAACAATAGTGAGCGCCAGTTGATGGAAGGGCAGCCAAACCTACCAACATTGACTGCTACTAAGCCAGCTTGCCACCAGTCCATTTGAAACCCACACAAGGGAAACTAGATTAAGAACTCCTCTCAGACGGTACGACATTCCCCAGGTGGTCACACCACCGCACAATTACGAGGTGTGTTCAGAAAATGACGGGAATTTTCAAATCTGGCGGGTTTGGAGAGGCCAATTGTCAATTTTTTAAATGTTTATTATGATGGTACAGACTTCCCTGAAGTGGGATAACATTTTCAACAGTATTCATTGCTTACTTTGTCTATGGCAGCCGCTAATGTTAGACGTGTTTTTATGAGCTCGACGATTTTCGTTTGATAAAGAAATGCATCAAAGAATTTGTATCAAATTTTGTGAAAAAAAATAAAATAAAATAAAGCGTAACAAAGTGTGTGAAATGTTAACAAAGGCCCATGGAAAGTTCGTTATGGGTAAACGAGAGATAGCGAGCGGTATAAACGTTTCCAAGATGGCCGTGAAGACGTTGAAGATGACGAACGCCCCAGCACATCAACAACCAATGAAAATGTGGAAATATCTGGTGCGTTGCAACACACAACTTTCTTTAGCTCTATGTCTGTTCACTCGTGTACATAGCTTTTCCCAATTACTCAATTCATTTGAACTTGGTCAAACAACACGTCACGGCAGCAGGAAAGCGGTAGCGCTTACAGTTCCGTAATTTATTGTGCTGCTCGTACTCATTGCAGGACCGTTATTGAGCAATTGGTATACAGCGAAATAATAAAGCTGATGACACGATTTTTCGAAGAAGGACAGTAATTAATTTTCCAGAGTTATTGGGTAAAAACGTTTAGAACCGGTAGTAAGCGAAACGGCGATAGTTGAGATTTAGGAATTTCTGGAGTGAGCCTCATGTACCTTATGAGCGTTTTTAAACGCTCACCCTATAGTTATTGCATTGGACTACAATACCAATTTTTTTTTCATTCTATCAACATTTCAGCGGAGTTTATAAGGAAAAAACTGCGCTAAACCGCGCTTTTGTCGAAAATTTTGATAATTTATTGTGCTGCGCTCGTCATTTGCCCACAGATGGGAATTTTATGGTATAATTACCTTATTGGGAGCTATCAATGTAAAAAATCTAATCATAATCGTTAGAGCCGTTTTTGAGACAAAAAATTGCTGTTTTGATCACTATGATAACTATAGTTGACTTTCGGTGGATTTTTCTCATCCCATTATTTTGGCGTCCCATGGTAACCTGCTGGCTAGATATCAAGTTTGAGGTGGTTTGGTTCGGGCCATTTTTCCCAAATAGTGTTTTTCGGACTCACTAGGGTCTGAAACGTAAAGATCTGAAGAGAACTCAAAATTTTGTTTTTCGACCGATTACTTTCCTTAGTACTTTGTAGAGCCAAGGAAAGTAAAAAGTGAAAGCAATGGTTATAAATGATCGCCGAATCACAATCAGAGAAGTCGCTGATGATGTTGGCATATCGATTGGCTCACGCCATGAAAATTTTCCTAATGTTTAGTCTGTTTCATACAGCGCTGCAGCAACATTTGTTCCAAAATTGTCGAATTTTGAACAAAAACAGTGTCGAACGGAAGCTGCTTGTTCGTGAACTCTTGGTCAAAAATACTGTTACGATGCCCCACCCTCCGTTTGACTTTTTCTTATTTCCAAAAATAAAGAGAACCTTAAGGAGCCGTCGTTTTACAAGCATAGATGACATTAAAAGCGCATAGCTGAAGGCTATATCCCAAAAATCGAGTTTCAGAAGTGTTTCGATGATTGGAAGAAACGCTGTCAATTGAACATTTGAGTACTGAACACTCTGGCTCTCTTTTTTTTCTTGGAACGAAGGAAAGTGTTGAAACTGTTTGAAGAGCCTCTGGCAAAAATTACAGCTACCACGAGCACCGATCGAATGCCCAACTTTCGTCAGATTATGAATCTTCATCCCCACTAGACTATGATCGCTAGGGTACCTATGTTACGATGGAGGGTTTGGTGACGTTTGGGGATCCGCTGACAAAAATTATGGCAAATGGCGCAGAGCTCCAATCCACAATTTCCGACTATCGTCGAGAATTATGCACCAATGTCTTAACCACTAGACCACGATCGCCCGGTGCATCTCCCCCCTCACCGTTAGCCGCTGCTCCTGGAGCGGACGACTTTAATGAACGGATTATTGACAGTTGAGCGAATCCCCAGAAAATCTGACAAGCGACGGAGCACGACAAGGAAAGGGCACTTACTTTTCATTCACATTGTAGTAGGCGCGTCACCATTTATCGTCCAACTCGTCCCATTATTTTCTCTCTTAATTTTTTTATTTTATTTTTCTCTGAGGCCCTCTTCTTCTTCTTCTTGGAATGAAGGAGTGTGGACTTGTTCGAATATCGTGGCCACCAATGTTACGCTGCCATCAATGTTACAAGGGGGGTATAGAGACGTTGGTGATCTGCTGACTCAGGCAAAAATTACGACAAATGATGCAAAGCTCTGATCCACAATTCCCGACTATCGTCGAGAATTATGAACCAATGTCTTAACCACTAGACCACGATCGCCCCGTGCCTTTAATGGGAGTCAGCAGCTCTTCAAAGCATCTCCAAACTATCTCAGTACAATTGGCGCCCTACGCGGGGCCGAACTTCTTCACTCCAAGAAAAGGAAGAGGCCCAGAAAGAAAAATTGAATAAAATTAAGAGAGAAATAATGAGACGAATTCTCGAGTCCGGGATTCGCTGACGCTGTGAAAGATCCAGCGCGAAGGGAAATAAAATGGGCGACGATTTTGCCTGAGTCAGCCGATCCCCAAACGTCTCCATACCCCCCCCCCCTCGTAACACGTATAATGGGAGTCAGGCGGTACAAAAGAAAATATCGAAGGAAGAATCGATAAATTCTCTCATCAGAAAGAATAACATTGGTGACCCCAACTGAAGAACTATTCGGAAGAGACGCCAGCAGAGACCAGTCCTCATGAAGTTCTACAAAAAAGATCCTCTTAGACGTCTATGACCGAAGAGTGCCCTGCTTTCAGACGTGCCTCAGATTTCTGAAGCTCATCCCTACCCTGACACCCCTCCCGGTACATGCCTCATTCCCACCTACCTGCCACTAGTACGCGACTAATTGAATTCCACATTACCTCGCCAATTCAGTTCAGTACGCAACCTTCATTAAACCAATACAAAAACAATACTCAGTGGAATGTAACAGCAATAAGAAAATAACAAATAAACGATAATACTAACCCTCCGAGGGCTCCTAAGCACAGCTTCACTTTGACTTTGTACTGCACGATGATTCCTAGGTTTTCACGCTGAGAGGGATCCGTTACGCTGAAAACAGTACGCAAAAATGTGTGAGCCGATGAGACGCGTTCATGCGAATAAAAACACTACAGAATTTCTTTAAATAATCCAGAGAAACAAACACATTTTGTTAATGTGATACGAAGAAGCAAAAAAATGTCGATAAAACGTTAGAGACTAAATCGACTATGCAGCCATCATGCAGATTTGAAGATCATGCAACTCGGAAAACAATAAAAATATATTTGAGCGGAAAGGTTTACTTTCATCCCGTCTTGTGGACTTTTATTCAAAAGTTAACACTCACAACTGAATGGTGAACCGAATTGTGACAAAAAAATATTAATAGCGGTGACAGGAAATCTTTACTAACTGCGGTCACGAACGTATTTTGTAAGAACGGTCGCGAACGCCTCTGGACGAGCTGTGTCAGTTTGATGACCGATGGTCCAGCATTTTGCCATTAAGGCACAGATGACGAAAAGGCCGACACTCCCGTAAACGAGCTGCTGTTTTCTTCCAAATGTAGCCAATTAGAGAAATCTAGGAAGGCCGTTCGTTTTTGAGGGTGACTGGAGGCGAAGAGCCAAACGAGTGGAAGCGCGTAGTCGAGGATGGTAGAACAGGAGGCATGTTGAGATCAGTTTGCGTGTTGAGAGGTAACATCCGGGGCACGGGCGATACAAACCTCACCCAAATGTCGACAAGGGACGGATGTACAGGTCGGAGGAGATGAGTCAAGTCCTCAAAGTGCCCACGTTTCTTCAAATTCCAGGTTGGGCGATCGAAGAACCTACGTGGAAATGCACAAATGCAATCTGCGTAAAGGCCGGTCCAGACGCTCCGTTTTCCACCACGACTTAAGTTTGCGCAGACTTGCTGATGGACAAGACGGAATGAAAACGTAGCGACTTGTAACGTCCAGACGTTACAGACTTTTCGCTCAGTTTTGTGTGATATATGTTCTCCTGTGGTCAATTTTTGCTGTCTGCGTAGTTAAGAAAAAAAGATTGGACGGGATCAGAAGAACCAGGCACCGGCGTATATGGTCACGAAAATGGTTATTAAAAAGGCGGGAGTTTTTCCATGTGTTCTCTTCGATACACACTCCGCAGAGAGTTCAACTTCTTCACGTTTGTTTCCCTGTTTGCGGCGGGGTCGATTTCCTTAAATTTGTCCACCAATATCCCATAAGCTTCACCCTTTTTGTCCCTATCACTATAGTCTTTCGACTTCACACACCAAAGGCACGGGAAAGTTTCATAAAGTTGTATGAAAGCGGTTAGAAACTCCCGCGAGCACTGGCGAAAGTCGGTCATCGTCGGGTGATGAATAAAAACTGAGGAACAAAATGGAGCAAGTGTCCACACATGCCTGTACATGTCACGGATTTCAGAGCCTCAGCTCAGACATCGCTGCAACTGCGCGACTTCCCGACGGACTTAAAACCTCAC
The DNA here is from genome assembly GCA_020466155.1 of Pachypeltis micranthus. Classification (NCBI taxonomy): domain Eukaryota; kingdom Metazoa; phylum Arthropoda; class Insecta; order Hemiptera; family Miridae; genus Pachypeltis; species Pachypeltis micranthus. The sequence goes on along the minus strand of CM035782.1, from coordinate 9,861,577 downwards.
CGTTTTCCAGTCCCCACGCAACGTTTTGTCTGCACAGGCAAGTCGTGGTGGAAAACGGAGCGTCTGGACCGGCCTTAAGAATTGCCTGGCAACGTCAACACAGGCCTCTCCATCCCATGAGCCAGAACGCAAACGCGTTAAGGAAAACTCAAATCAAATGGGCTTACTTTATATCGTTAAACATTTCACTCCTTCCTATTCCACATCTAACACTCCACACATTCCTGGTGCTACTATCAAATGTTGACACTATTCACTCCTCGCCGTCAGCTCATCTACAGAAATGCCAATAGACCAACACAAATAAATTCCAGCACACTACTGTTTTTTATTAATTTATAATTCACTAATGTATATTGTCCATTGTTTTCCGTTCTTTTATTTAGATTCATTAATTGCAAGGGAGGCTCAATAAGGTAATCAAAGCATCCACTTGATCAACAGCGGCTGCTGGCCCACCACTTGAAGGAAACGAGCTCTTATTATTGACTTATTACCATCAGCGCGACCTGGTGCTTTTGCCAAACTCTACATACCCAACCCTGCATCTTTTTTCGGCGTCTTGCATCCCGCTCACTGTGTCTCGTTTGAAATTTTACCACCTTTTCAGCCTCATCGGAGTCTCCCAGATCTACCAGGGAAGACGTCGGAGTGGGTTTCGAATCCCACCACTCGTCATTCAGAGTTGGATTTCCTAGCAGTTCGGTCATTGGAAGTACAAGTACTTAGTACTCTATGGGATATATTATTCGCTTTAAATTAACGCTTTAGATGTACACCCAAACATGGTGGCTGGACACATACTGGGCATTGTATTGCGTAATCTGTAAATAACTGAGCTAAGACACTAAGAACTTTCACTGGGTATACGACATAGATGTGAGTTCAAGACAATCCGCCCTATCTGGACATATGCCCTAGAAATCTGGGGCACTTGTTCCAACATCTTGCAAAAAAGGATAATTCACGCTCCACCTTTGGTACGCATCGAGACCCTTTACAATGATCTGCATATTGACCCACCCAACTTATCTCACCAACTTTGTCTCCCTCAACCTCGACCATCACAACCCTCTCGTCAACGAAGGGTTCCATCCAACCCCCATCACACAACGCGTAGGGTTTTCTCCGCATTTCTGCTGCAGCACGGAATGACATCCCGATACCTTCGTCGATATTACCCCAACCCCTCCTTAGCTGAACGTCAAATAAAAAACCATGACAAGTTTTGATTATTTTCACTTTGCAGCGAGGGTGCCTGCCTCCATATTACCTTTATCTTCTTTTAAAATTCCGCAGATAGTTTATTTGTTAAGTGCTCCCTTTTTGTACCCAGTGACCCCTACTATATTTCCTCTACGTTCATTTTCAAAATTTGTTATTTTGGGTCTTCAATCCTGATCTATGTCTTGCGAGCACTTCCGAGGTGGTAAATAAGGTTTCCTCGCTCCTTTCCCTTCTTCTCCTCTCAAGACCCCCGCCCTTCAACAATTTTTCGGTAGTTCTGCCGATGCGACACAAGCGATAGTGGCTCCAACTTTTTTTCTACCTTCGGCGCAAACTTTTCTCCTCCAGGCAGCGCATTTTCGCGTCCTAGAACACTACATCGAAAACGACGTCTTCTCCTCTTGGAATACAAGACCCCGTCGATGGAAAAAACCGTTTCTTCATCTTCTACAAGGTCAGTTCCTTTTTATATTCCACCTGTATTATATTTATCATTGGTTGCGCCCCTCGCGACTGATTTTGGTAATTGGGCTTGCCCATCCTCCTAATTACAGTCCACTATTCAATACTTCCGACGCAAACAAGGGCACATTTTTGGAACTTAAATCAAAATTCTCTCACTTTCTGCTCATAACGAGGTTTCATTTTGTTGGGTTGACGGCACTGTTTTGATCGCAGAAAATGAAACTGCAGCGTTCATGAGTACTTGAAGACAGGCACTTCATGAAGGGCGGACTGATGTACCGGGACGAACGAAACTCTTCGATTTAGCGAAAGCTCGTCGAGGTGACTGCGCACCTCAAACGGGGCTCTTGTCTCATCGAGGTGTCCTCCTGTCACTCACAATAGCGCTCGCTCGCACCCAGTTCCCTGTTTGTGGCGGTAAAACTTCTCCGAGCGCAATCGCGAATAAAACTCCTCGACAAATCGCATTCAGTCGATATCGCACTTACTTCCCTCCTCACTTAGTTCATATATCGTTACAATGTCCATCAAAATGCCACCCTGCAACTAATAAATAACAAAACAAAATCATTCAATCTGTTTTAGTGCGCTTAGCGTATCAAACATTTAAATTACGAACGAAATATAAGCAGTTCGAAGTAAACGGGTCGAAACAATAATACAAAAAGTAAACAGCGTAACCTCAAACCATGCAAAAACCATATCAGTGAAAATCAACCGTGAAATTTCAAGGGTAACGCTAACGATTAAAGCGAGAAGGCAGCGATTGGTTAAAATTTAAAAAAAAAGGGGGAGGAAGAGGAAGAGTGGGAAATAGTTCACCAGAATTTCAATAGCAGTGCTCTACTCACAAAGTGGAAGACGCCAAGTTTGTATCCTCATGCTTGAGCTGGCCGTCGAGCGCTAGGCCCCATTTGTCCTTATTGTTGGCCAAAAGTGGAGTCAGAGAGAAAACTTTGGATAGAGTAAACCCAGGTCCAATCGGGCACCCTTCCCTAAGAAACGCCATCACCAAAACAAAAGAAAAGAAAAAACTAAAAGTTAACTCTACCCCTATTAGTACAAACACAACAACAACAACAAGACAAGCCGATAGGTGGAGAGGGGGGGGGAGAGAAAGTAATACATACAGGATGCAAAAAGTGCGTAAGCTAGCATTATGGCATTTTTTCCAGTTTTAGACCACCAAACTGTATTTCAAGCTGTACAGACTAAACAGATTTAAACGGTACTACGAGGATGTTGTAACAGCACATCGACTAACGGTCGTTGGACGCGTGAAACATTGAAGAAATAGTTATATATAATTACGTGTGAAGGCAGGGTGATTAATGAAAGCCGATTTGAAAATGGAGACCCTGTCGGGAGGGAAAGGAATTGTCTAAGAGCAACACAGAACTCTTTTTGCTGAACTTGAAGCAATCTGTTTTGAGGCATCACGCCGCAATTTAATGACATAGAGCTCACCGCAACTGCTCGTCAAGACGAAAGCTAAAATACAATGTCACGAATTGTTTTAAAATTGCAAAAAATCGTACAATTGGTGGTTCAAAATTGAAAAAAATACGCGAATGATGTCGCCCTGAATCCCATAAGAACACGAAGAATACCATGAAAAAAAAATTGAGCCCCAGCATGCACATTCCTGCCTACCCCCGTCAAAGCACGAAGAAGAAGCGTTCATCGATGGGGCTGCGGCTGGTTTAATTAGGTAAAAGATTTGGTTGTATAACAGTCTTGAGAAATCAATGAGACTGGGAATAGAAAAATGGAGGAAAACGCAAGGGATAACCAAACAAATAAGTTCCCTGGAGAGGGGGCAGAGAAAAAATTGTTTTTTCTCCGCAGTTGGCTGACCTGCGTGCAGAGTGGTCCTTAACTGTGTTGAGGGCTCGTTTCATAAAGCCTAAGAAAATAGATCAGTGTGGGAAACCAGATTAAGAACTCTTCCCAGATACCTCTGGGCAGTAACACGCTGGCAACAGCCCTCCACCGAGTGTCTGGCTAAATTACATGCCGAGTGAGTGATCAGGCTCTTGCAGGATAGCGAAACTGCATCCCCCCCCACGACAGTCGACTGATACCAGGTGTTAGAAACGTAAGCTGCTTCCCGCCGTTTCGCCCTGTGCCCGCCAACCGGCCCTTATCGTTTTCCCCTCCAATGTGTCCGCCTCACCTCTCGCAACCACCATCCCTTCCCTCTCACCTATTACTCTCCATCGCGCGGGCAATCAAGACAGAGCCCTCAAGTTTTTCGTGTTTTTAATTGCACATATTAACCATCTTTTACTGTGACACTTCCGCTAAGTATAGTTTTGACGCGACGAAGTGGTTCCCGTCACTAAATCCAGTGTTTCCCGGCCAGGGTAAAGCGTCTGTCACGTTCATAAAGGTGAGTCCCTCGATTTCCTATTTTTCCGTTTGTGTATTTGTTCCCTTTTCAGGTCGACGAGGTCTCGGCATCGGCGGAGGCATAGTTTGCCGACAAGGGGGGAGAAATTAATTTGATCGGATCCGGGGTGTTGGATAATACAGTCCGCTTTTAATTCCGACAACTAGGGTTGGCTACCCCGGTATGTTTTTAACACCAGGTATATAAATATGAAAACGGATTTTCTTAAAAATGCCTCCAAAAATCTCCGTGATCTGCATATAGCCCTGAAGCTTGCTGTACGTTGTCATTGAGTCCAACTACGAGTTCCAATGAAAAAAACCCGCCACTTTTGCATTTGGTTGATTTTAAAATTATTACCGAAAATGGGGGAGTACGTGCCATCAACTGTGGTTCAGCGGGAAAATCTTCGGTACCGTTTTTTCTTGCACAAGACGGGCCGAGGAAGCTCACCAAATGCTGGTGGAAGCTTGCAGCAAACCCAGTGCGGTTCAGGAAGTTCAGACCCGGTCAGGTCAGTATGAGGTGACCAACCAACGAAGTTCGAAGATGAAGAGCTTCAAGCGCTGCTAATAGAAGACTCTTGCCAAACTCAGAACATGCTTGCAGAGCATGTCAGCATGACACAAGGCATTGGGAAAGGTCCGTAAGTTCGGGAAGTGGGTCCCACATGGCCAGACAGTTGACAAGGTTCGCTAACAACATCAAATGAGAGCTCTGAGCGCAGGAGTCGCTGGCACAATCGACGCGAAGGAAAGTTTTTGCTGCATGACAACGCACCGACTGACAGAACAAATGCAACACAGGAAGTTGGCGCAGGACTCGACTGGGAGAACCTACCCTGCCCGCTCTACTCTCCAGACCTTGCTCCATCCGACCGCCACATTTTCTCATCGATGGGGACACGCACTTTGTCTAACCAACGCTTTGCCAATTATCAAGATCAAAAGATAAAGAATTCTTCCGCCGGAATTCGAGAAAAGGGAGGCGTGTGTCGCCATCGAAGGAACAAAACATTTCAAACACAATTGCCCTCATGTCTGTCGAGTTATAAACGATACATTTTGTCGAAAATTTATTCCGGCACCATATTTATACACCTGGTATAACCCTCCCAAGAGGGATTGGTCATTTTGATCAAGAAACAGGCCCATCATTTAGCCAGTCATCCGGCAGATCGCTGTTAACCGTCCATGTGGACAGTTTCAGAAATTTGTTCCTGGAAACCAAACGTCAGTATAGGTTTGCGTTAGACACTACGTCAGATTGAACGAACTCAGTTATGCGTGCATTATGTAAAACTCAAAAACGTTAGAAAAAAACACGTTCTTTTGGCACATTTTAGTTATCTCTGTTCAATATTGTCTGAGGAACAGATGCAATATACACAGGTACGGGCTACCTGGGGACACTTTTGAGTGGTTTTTCGTCACTCTTTTTACCAAAACCTCTTCTTTTGGCTTCAGAGCCGGAGCTTTTGGCTTTCGGCTTCTTGTCTGTCAGCGCCCCCACCCTGTTCATAAACCTATATCTCCGTTCACCGCATTTTCATAGGTATATTTACAAAGAACAAAAGTTAGGTACTAATTTTTTTATATGACTGACCGAAAAATCAAAATTTAAGAGCCATTATTGAGCAAAATGCGAAAACCCTTCGTTTTGGGTGCTGTTTGTGCCTCGTTACTACTGTTCACGCCTAAGAGCAGTTTTTTCATTTGTTTACTTTCTTTGATTACTGATGAGCCTTGAACTTCACCTCAGATGTTACACAACTACTATTGTTGCCTCCCTCCATCACCTGGACCACCTCCACCATTTTCCGTCTTCCCCCTCCGCCATCATTCTCATTCTCGTTACCCATCACGTTGTCTCGGCTCAACTTCTCCTTTTTTAACACATCAGTGGTCAGTAGCATCCACCGAAAATTTCTCTGTCTCCGACTTTGGTTTCCAAGGGTCATCAGCATCCAAAGGAAACCAATATTGTCAAGCATTTGGATTCTCTTTGCAACATCGTCCTGCAGTAAGGAGTTCCGCATTAAACCGGCCAGAGACACGTTTTTTCAATAACTGTACCAGTGAAGAAGTTTTATTTTCGTCCTTTAGTCTATTTTTAATTATCTCGAAGAGACCTTTTTTCTTTTGCTGTTTTACTTCTTTCTTTTTCTTATATAATTTATTCTCAAAATATAGTCTAGTTAATCGTTGTTTAAGAGTTTGAAGCCCACCTCTAGCAATTCTTCAAACAACTACACAGCCAGCTCGATGTCATCATGACCTGTTCCTTTTTGTCCGTCTTCCCCTCACGACGAGCTGCACGAATCTGTAGTTAAGGCTTTACTTTTCCTTCGTCGCACAACGCCCAACCTTGGACGCGCAGCGTTTTCCAATTAGCTGGCTGTAAGCGGCACTTCACGGAGGAAAAGTACGTCGTTCCTTTCATTCATTTCCTGTCCAGACACCCCTCGTGATGGAGGGGTTGCACTTTCATACAGTCCTAGTTTACGCTCTCCAAGACCAAACGCGTGCTTTTTGTCCCCCACCCAGACGCAGTTAATCGAGAGTTACAAAATGGCCCAATTTGGGTTAGCAGTAAGAGGAGAGATCAGTACCAAAGTAATGGAGAGGAGTAAGGAATTAATTGTTTAAAAAAACGTTAATCAAGACTGGGCAAAAGTGACGGAACCGCTGTTAATGTAAAACTAACTACGTTTAATTATCTATCAAATTAGAAGGGCGGGGGGGGGGGGGGTTGTAAGCAAAATCGAATTAATTAGCAGCCCCATAAATGCGCTTCCTTTCTTACGATATCTTCCAATGGCGCCTTGTGACGGGGGATGGGACTCACATAGTGGTTGATGCTAAGTTGGTGTCTTCGTCTTTCAATTGGCCATCCAGAGCGAGGCCTCGTTTTTCCTTGTTCTTCTGAAGGCTTGGCATCACGGTCAATATCTTGGACATGGTGAACCCTGGGCCAACTCCTCCTCTGTTGACCCACTCGCTCTCATCAGTATAATAAACGATGGTAATTAAGCCTAATTATGATTGTATTTAAAATAAAAAATGAAAAGAAAAAAATGGACGACTAATTACGGGTATACCTCCAAAAAGAGGTTTGAGGGCTAAAAGGGGCGATTAATACTCAACGTCGCAATAGTAATGACGAACTCAAGGTGTGTCGGTTAAACAAAAAGTGATTCCATCAGAGAATCTATTCGATCTGTAGAATGACGATGAAAGAATCTTCCACAGTGAGCCCTAACATCAGGTGAGGAGTAGTCACAATCAATTCAAATTCCTATATTTGCTCAATTGTGGAACTAGTCTCATTCCTGTTATTCAAATTAAATCCTAATCTCGAGATGTAGCGGGAAAGTAGGGTGGCCAGGGAACCTTAGACGCTACAGGCCCAGCCTGACTCATTTTGCATCTCAGCTAACACCTGCTCTACATCCGTTTTTCTTATTGAGGACTTGTAATGATTATTCTAAGGGTTCTCACTGCTCTCCGCTCCCACAAAATTCCGCCAGCCTTGCCGTTTGGTTCGTCGACTTGGTGAACTCAGATGGGATTGAAATGGCAGTGATTATAAAAGCCTCAACAACGTATGATTTTGAAACTATTGGAAAGTTGTCATTAGGTTTGGCGTACAACAATTTTTTTTCAGTTCCTTGGTGGCACTGGGAAAACCCCCAACTGGGCGTATTGTGTGGGCGAGCATGAGCCCCCCCATGCCCTCCCAGTTCCACTCCCAGCTACCATCGAGCTCCCCAATACGTCCCAACCATTCTCACACAAAACGCAAGACCATCTCTGCAACATCCTTCTCGACCACAAGCACTCTGAGGCGCGCTGCAGCCAGCCCCTCACACGTACACAATACATGCTCTGCAGATCCCAGCTTCATCCAGCTCTACAGCGCAGAATCTGCAATTCCGTACCTCTGACTTACCAATCTTGGTCAGATGGTTAGTGAATAGTGACCAGTAAACAGACCACGTTCCATCCGTATACTATCTCCCTCTCCAAGCAGAGGATCTCTCTCTTTCACTCCCTGGAGAGCCTGATAAACAACCTTGACTGCCTTTGGCCAGGCACATCCCACCAATAGGCAGCCCTTCGCTTCTACTCCCACTTTCCAACCTCCTTGATCAAGTGGCTCTTGGTGGTCCCAGCGGGAGAAGCGTAGATCCTTTCCTCGCCAGTTTGTCGGCCTCCTCGTTCCCTTCTATTCTTGTATGACCTGGCACCCAACAGATCGTTAATGCGTTTTACTTTCCCAAACCAGCCCCAACGTGATGGTATAGGAAATCAGGGTCTCAAGTGCAGCCTGACTGTCCGGCATAATGTATATTCTTTTCGGCTTCAGGCCCCTATGCAGGCGGTACTGCATGCACGCTGTCACAGCAAAGAGCTCTGCTTGGACAACTGTTACCAGCAAACCCAGTAGCGTACGACAATTAAAATCGATCATTTTTTTAAATTAAATCGTTATTCATCGAATGAATAAAACTACTGATCGAATACTTCTTCAGTTTAGTCTTAAATTTACCAATGCTCTTTTAAGAATTAAATTATGACCGTGGAATACGGGCATGAGTAGAATCTGTGGGGTTTTTGGGAAAGGAAGGCTCTAACAGCTACATACGACCCCTCAGTGAATACACACAGCTGGAGAGATTAGCCAGACGGGGGAGGTTGCATGGGGGCCCAAAATTACAGTCTAGTATTTCCTCTCGTCTTTTGGGTCGAATGGTAGAATATTGCAACAGTCGCATGTAGCAATGACACCTTTAAAGTTGGTGTTTTCCTCAGCCTAATGGGGGTAACGAGCCAGGCCTGGCTTGGCCTACCGGCTCGTTGGTCCGCTATGAGCGAGCGCCTCTACGCCGGGGTAGTTGGTAGATTGTTTTCCTCAGCCACCTAAAGCTTGATGTGCTTGCACCATTGGGCGACGATTCGAAGCAACTCTCTCATGCGGAAAATCCATCTGTGAATGTTCCATGTTCCATCTGTGTTATGTGTCCAACCACCCGAAAATAGCGAATCTCGTGGCAATTCCACCTTTGACTCACACCACTGTTGTCAAATGTTGCAACTCCAAGTTAATACTTCAGAATTCCACAATCTGTGGCCACATAAGGACCTGACTGTTCAGTGTCACCTAACCACTGATACGATTTACGGAATTTGGATAGTTTTCAGCGCTGGAGCGCGTTTACAATTGGCATTGTACAGCTTGACGAATTTGTTCATCACCCTCATCTGGATGCTTTGTGAGAGATCATCTTTGAAAAAATAATAGGATCGTGTAGCCTCTACACAGAGTGAGATGTGAGGGTTTCTTGGGGGATCCGAAATGTCCACCTTTTCCGTCCAGTTACCAGGTCATTCTATGCACTGTCCTCGCCGAAATAAAGGACAGTAGAGAGTATTTACAAACCGTCCGACTTGTAGTTGACTCAGCTTTGGTTAAATGAGGAAAATGTTGATATGATGGCAACTAGGAACTCAGAACCCTAAGGCGACTGACGCTCGGTGGTAGCCATCATATCAACGTTTTCCTCATTTAACGAGTACTTCTTAGGTACATATTATTATTAAGCCGAAACAACTCCTAGCTCGGCATCAACAGAGCGAACCATTCTAACATTATTGCGAAGTTGTCAATAATTCAAATTGGTGGTGCTGAATGAAACGTACAGTTTAGATAGCGAGCGGTGTACAGGGCAATACGGGATACTGGCAAGGTGGATTTGCCCTCCTTGAGTGCAGTAATCATGAAACTTAGGTGGTTTCCTGCTCACGGCATCACCCAACAATGACGTGTCATTCACTCTGTGCTCATTGCGACGCAAGGCATTCTCCCTGTCTAGAGAGGTGTGCGAGGGGTCATTCAGGGATAGGTCATACGTGGTATGCAAGGTGGGCCATATCCAACTTGGATTTGCCCCGCATGAACACGGTTATTATGGAAGTTGGGTGGTTTCCAGTTACGTGCCTTCCTATGTTGGCACTGCCTGACAATTACCAGGGTCATTCACTTCATGTTCCTTGCAACACACAATAATGACACGGCAGACGCCTCATTTATTATTTTTTCGTGGTAATCACTAGAACATTAGCTTTTTTATACCTTCACTTATTAAGAGCTCCTAATTCCCTTTCTTGAATTTGCATAAAATTAACCACTTTTCGTTTGTCATTTGATAAATTGGTTTTTATAGATAAAAAGCCCGCATCTGAGTCAAACAGCTATAGCTAGGATTTAATACTTCACTAAAGGAATAATGAATATTGTGACACTGGTTGCAATCACCCTGAGTTCTACACATACACATTATGGACGTGGTACGTACAAATGGGTTTAACTGAGGCAGAATCACCTCTACGATAGACGCCAGACGTTGAGTAACCGACACACCTTGAAGTACCAAAATGGAAATTATGTTTTGTGAAATGGAGCATGCAAACTTTGAAATGATCAATTGAGTAAAATTCTTAGGGGCACAATATAGGTCACATAATGATAATGGTGTATTTCTGAGGATATCTTTCATCGTCAAAACTTAGGATGGTAAATAGTAAAAACAAAAATGACAAAACGGTGATTTCCTTCAATACGACATAGGAGGAGGAGAGATGTGGATTATATACAGTTCCTAGGGATGCAATGAATCCCATAGTAGGAGAGGACTGCACGTCAGTGATATGCCAACATATTATTAGCCCTGAGACCATTCATTGGTTTGATTTTTTACGTTCTGAAAAGTGACGTCGGGTACACGTTTCTCAATAGAGCTTCTTAGAAATTACCAAGAGAAGCAGGACGTTAATTGGTACACTTTTGGCGTTGACACTTTTCGAAGCTTTTTGGGTATCAGTCGGACACCTTAACCTTATCACCTTCAATTTATTCCGCCTTTCATCAACCCACAGGTCTGTTTCACCTCATAAGCTCTATGTATCTTGCCACAACCCTTCCAGCTCGTCTACTTCATTGGAGAAGTGGACGTATAGGTACAGTAGGCGAACAGAGTCTGGCCAGATGGTCCGCTCTCTCATTTACAGTGACCCCATTACGGCCGTAAATTCAATAAACGTTAACTGCTACATCTCCTGTTCTCCCTCGCTAGTTTTGATGTTGTGCAGTAGTTCTTCTTGGTTAGCGCCCTTACTTGTGCATTATGATGGCCCCAGCGATGATAGCATAATCTATGCTTGTGTACCGCCCAAAAAATGGCGGTATCGAGAGGAAGGACTGTTCCTGAGCAACAGCATTCTCCCCCTTGAGAGAAGGCTGTTCCTGAGCAACAGCATTCTCCCCCTTGAGAGAAGGCTTTGCTATCGTTTCTCCTCCTTGCCATTAACCATATCACTGGCACGAACAGTGATAGTTAGATCGAGGCGGCGAGTGGCCCAAATATGGATTAGCCGAAACGAGAGTGTTTGCTCAGCAGAGGACGACTACCGAACCTTCCATCCAAAACTCGAGGTTTCCCGCACCTTCCCTTCCTTCTCTCTCGCTATCTCCTTGCACTTTTCCTAATTTCCTATTATTCAAGTTAATCTTCCGACCAGTCAGTTTCGACCGCGTCGGAGCGTTACACTTGAAAACCCATTGGGGAGGGACCCAGGGCAATGTACGTCAACCAGCTCATAAACACTTATCCACACCCCAGAGGCAGCGTCCTCCAGGGTTTTAGCTCCATCTGTGTAGAGATGTTGATACCATTAGGAGGCCAAAATCGACGCCTTCCTCCTGGTTACTACCTGGGCACTATCTTGCGAGTAATCATGCCGAGCTGTGTTAAGGTATCCAAGTTCCTGAATACACCCCAAGTGCCCATTACTTGACTGTGGCAGCTTAGCTATTACAAGCTTAGTCAGTCTGTAAGCCAAAACAATTAGCCTTGACAAATATATATTTGTTATATATTGGAGAGGCAGAACTGGAGTGGAATTATTGACAAAGAAACTGCGTGCCTCAAAAACTGAGGAAGATAAGAGATGTGGTGAGGCAGAAGGCGCCAGAAGCGTTAATGTACTGAGGTAGGTTGGAAATGTTTGAAGAGCTCCGATCCACAATACCCAACTTTCGTCGAGAATTGTGAACCACTGTCTTAACCACTAGACCACGATCGCCCAGTGCCGTTAATAAGAGGTAGTGAGCATACTAATTAGAGCTCCACGAGCACCAAAACTCCACAACAGAAACCTAAATCTGCAACTCATGCACTTCAGTCACAACCCCCCCCTGCAAACTCAGACATAGAGCTAAGCGAAAGGAATCAACGTTAAACGTTATTTGAAGTCAGTTGAGAACGAGGAGCTCATTTTCAACGCATCCAGGTTCACTAAGAGCATTCACACGTCACTAGGGAAACGTTTTAGCCATATTTTCATTTAAGGATATTTGATGACAGAATACTACCAACTTTTCAACACGCATTTGAAGGCCAAAGCACTTTATCGTGAAGTAATTAGTGCTACAGAAGACCTAATTACGTGGGCCCTTTGAATAAAAAATGGACTAAAATATAAAATTTCATTTAGTACGTACAATCACCGTTAGACCCAATTAGACCCATTAGACACAATTCTTACGAAATGAAAATCACACAACAAAAAATGATTTTCACTCGCGATTAAAAGGAGTTCGTTTTGGACATCATGTGAATTATCTGACATTAACTAATTTACTTAACGCCACCAGTTTGGCAAACTTACTCGCTCTCGGCTTCAGCGACTGTACATTTGTACTGAGCAGTGGAGAATAAGCAAATATCGGCAAACTGCCGGACTGAAAAATAAACAATCGAATTATAATCAAAGGAGCAGAAAAAAAATCACGACAAAGCGTAATGTTATATTCGCACGGTCAACCAGTCATTCTACGTTCGCTCGTGTACGAAACGTAATTTAAAAAAAAAAATTACGACTGAAATTACTTGTGCGCCAAACTCAGGGATGTCGCTATTGGTAAATGCGGTAAAGAGGGGAGTGTTTTTGCGATTATGTAACTTTCTGTTTACAAGTGGTTTGTGTTTGGGGTAACTCCAACAACACACTTGGCACGGGCTCGTTAATGAGTCAAGTACTTAGAAGTCAATATAGGCGCGAGGTGGCGTTTCAGTCAATACCTCCAGTCCCTCGCCAGGTTTGCCTCATCGCGAGCAATTATTAAGCTTCGATTGGTATATGAATTGCTAGAAGTTAGGTTAGGTTGGAAACCAGATTAATAACTTCCCCCATATGGTACCAGATCCCCCAGGGTCATACCTCCACACGGTAACACGGAGTCAACAACACTCCTGGCTAAGTGACAACCTACCGTACCTTCACAGGGGTACTCCAGGTCTTGCATGGTGGTGAAACAGCTGTAACGGGACGAACCAAACCCTTCGATTCAGCAGAGGCTTGTCTGAGGCATTTATGCTGACTGGGCAACTCAAATGCCCAGATTCGCTCGAGACTGCGCTGCCATCAGTTGCAACCGAGCTGGTTCCCTCGTCGCTGTGACGCCCGCGCTCGCATACGCTCCCACTCAGTTCCCCTGTCTGTGGTGGTAAAACTTCCTCGAATGTAATTGAGAATAAAACTCTGTTCCAGTTGCATTCAGCTTGATATCGTACTAACTCCCCAACTCTCTTAGTGCGATATCGCTTACAATATTAATTCCCCCAGTAACACAGCAACCTGTGATAAAATGTGTCCATTGAGATGAAGCATCCTCAGTCCAGCAACGTTCCAGGCATTCTTCTTCTGGCATATTCTGTCACAGTCCTCTCGATTAGTGATGGGGATGCACCACAGTCCAGTCAGATGGTCCGCTCTCTCACCTCCAGTGACCCCTTTATGCCCGTCCAATAAACGTTAACTAAGTGGTGCCCCCACATCACAGTATAACCAATTTAATACACGCATATTTAGAGTAAAGAGGTTGTACAGTACGCTCCAAGAAAAACAAGAGCTTCCCCCTAAGCTAAGAGCAGAGTGAACGACCCGCTACCCCTTTTGAGTGGAGGGGGCTATAACAACGCCGCAGCAGGAAGAGCCGTTTCACTTCTTTCACCTGTTCACTAGGAACGAGAAGTCCTGTATCTGTGCACAAGGGATATCCCCAGTTGGGTTTGACTCGTTATTTTGTCTCCTAAAAATTCCATTACCAAATGAAAAACTCCACTGGGGAAGCCAAGTAGAGACAAAAATCAAGCGTGTGGCGCCTTATACCGGGGATCACGGTCGCCTTTTGCGTGTTTGTCGTGATAGCGCTGATTGCCTTTACGAGGGCCATCTCCAAAGTGTGCTATGTCGAGTTGTGTATTACGTTACACCACTGAGACAGCTCTTAGCATACGAGGCGCATCATAACAGATGCCAGTACCTGAGACAATACACTTTTTATCTTCTTGTGCGAATCCCCGAAAAATCTGATCTTTGAGCCTGTTTTTTTTTTCTATTAGAAACTTACTCAATACGGAGTTGAAATTCGCATCATGGCGCCTTCACACCCAACGACCAACTCCATTCATTTTCCATACTTTAACAACTTCAAGCCAACCATGCTCTGAACATTTACGTTATCAGATTAGCAGAATGAATTGATAGCAGTGTTTACAGCTGGACGACACTCACTTCTGCCAACCTAACCAGCCTCCTCCGTGAAGACATCCCTCCTTAATGAGATTGAGAGAAGGTTCCCTTTTTTTTTTAATGCTTCTAGCGGACGTTACAGTAATTATTTACGAACGTTGCTTTCTCTCAGCCCGGGAAATAATACAGTGATACTCTCTGCCCTTTTCATTGCTCCCCCCTTTTATTTTAGTCGTGCTCATGTTTGCGTCTTTCCTATCACGTTGCCACTAACCCAAGAAAGTGCCACCGCGGTCAACAGAGTTCTGCCACTGTTTCCAGCTGCTGCCGCTGCATTGTCGACTTCACAGACGCCAGGGGTCGCTGTGTCGAATATAATTGCCCGTGCCGGCTACTCCCGACAACGCTCTTGACTTTAATTGGCACTGGGGGCCGATAGTTCAAGTTGGAGCAAACTTTGCGCACAGTCGAACTAGAGCACAGTGGAAGGCAATAGCTGTTGCGTTTGTTCTAATAAGCCTGCCTTCATCACGCCAACAGAGCCCATTTTCCCCCTCGCCCTAGAACTTTCACTGAGTCATCGAATCCCGGACCCGAGAATTTGTTTCATTATTTCTCTCTTAATTTTTATAATTTTTCTCACTGGGCCACATCTTTTTCTTGGAATGAAGAAGTTCGACCACTAGTAGGGCGCCAATGCACTGAGGTAAGAAGAGGCCACTGACTCAGGCAAAAATTACTGCAACGGGGAGGAGCTCCAGTCCAACAAACCAACGTTCGTCTGGCTTATACACTTAATCGGAGTCAGTCAGTACATTTTTACGCATAACGTTCAAGTAGGAGGAAGCTAAACCATCAGAACGCCTCACAGAAGGGAAGTGGTTCCATACATACAATGAACGAACTGAGTGTGGCCAGTTCCAGAAACCTCCTCATTCCCAGTGTTCCTTTCACGCTTACGAAAGTGAAATATACCAACCTGTCACTTTTATTTTCTTGACAGTACGATTAGAGTTGTTGGCAATGTGGACGTTTACTGCGATACTTTCACCGTGGTGGTACAGCTACCGACAAAAAAATAAAATTAAAAAAAATTAGACATCGATTGTTGAAAACAATTCAATCGAGACATACATTAATGAGTAATTAATTGAATTACTAAACGTTATCAATAGCTCAATATTAATTTTGAAATATATGGAAAATACCTCTTTATCGAGGGAGGCTTCCAAATGCAATTTATTCGGACTCATCATAAATTCTTTGCTAACTTCAACAGATGGCTGCTCGCCTTGTTTGCACGGAGCGTACATGATCTTCCGTATCGCCAATCGAACTGAATTCCTGTGAAAACGAAACAATTTTAAAACGTAAAACGCGATTTTTCGACGAGTAAGCAAAAATCCTTTCTGGTGGGGGTGTTAAACGTTTGTTTTACGTTTTGTAAAGAATGAGACACATTGGAGTACGAAGTTGCAATGTCGGTTATGCGAAAAGAAGATTAACCACTATCAATAGGTCGTCATGCTCCGCAGTCCAGACTGTTGGATTTCCGTGTATGTCAAGCAGGTGCTCCGAACATCTGATGAACAGCTTGACCAAGTATTAACGCTCCGAGGCCCATCCCATTCAATTTAGCATCGAAAAATACCAGTAAACCATACGAAACATCACCCTAACTACAGCGGAACGACGAAAACTAAATATTCCAGGCGAATACCTGACGCTCGTTTTTCCTAAGTGTTATTGTCGTCATTCACGCAATGTTGTTTGCATTATTTGTTACTTGCAGGTGTTCACAGACGAAGAGATTCGTTCTCTTCTGGACGATTGGTTCGAACAATGCGGGCAATGCGGGTATTATGTATGTGGACGATATGGATATGGGAGCCGATGTGGTGGATATTGCTTGAGTACAAATTATTATTGCACTGATTGTACTGAGGAACCTGCCCTATCCCTAGAGTGGTTCAGAGAGTACCATGCATAATAACTGATACTTCCGGTTCTAAATCAGTTATATTTGATTCTTGCTCGTTTATTTTTCTTACTTTCAAACAGTTTTTTCCTTCGACTTTGTAATTTCTTTCAATTTACGAGGGGGGGTCAATAAGTCCTTAGAAAAAGATAGAAAAAACAATTTTTTCGGGCCAATTTTTTTTTTTTTTTTTCAACATAATCTCCTTGGAGCTCGATACACTTTTCCAGACGTCTTTCAAATTTTTTTAAGCCATCAGAGAAATATGATTTTGGAAGTTCCTCAAAATAGCCATCTGTTTCGGCAACCTCCTCGTTCGACGTGAATCTCTGTCCGGCAAGCCACTTTTTGAGGTTAGGAAATAAATAATAGTCACTGGGGGCCAAATCTGGTGAATACGGAGGATGGTCTACTAATTCGAACTTTAATTCCTCAATTTTGGCCATTGCAACTGCGCTCGTGTGCATTGTCTTGATGGAAGAGGATTTTTTTCTTCGATAAATGAGGCCGTTTTTCCTTTATTTTATCATTCAGTTGGTCTAATAGCGAAGCATAATATGGTCCGTTGATGGTTTTTCCTTTTTCCAAATAGTCAATAAGAATAACGCCACGTGCATCCCAAAAAACCGTGGCCATAACCTTTCCGGCTGACTTTACCGTCTTTGCTTTCTTTGGAGCCGGTTCGCCTTTAGTAATCCATTGTTTTGACTGTTCCTTCGTCTCGAGAGTGTAGTAGTGTACCCAAGTTTCGTCTACAGTTATGAATCGACGTAGAAACTCAGCCTGATTAGAACGCATGCGCGCCAAGAGCGCCTTAGAGTCGACTACACGATTGCGTTTGTTTTCAGCTGAGAGCAAACGCGGCACCCACCTTGCTGATGTTTTTTTCATATCCAATTTATTATGCAAAATTGAAATGACGGTGCCTTTCGACACCCCTGTGGCCTCAACTATTTCGCGCAATTTCGTTCTTCTATCACTTAACACTATGTCGTGGATTTTGTCGATCATTTCCGGGGTACTCACTTCTACGGGGCGTCCTGAACGATGCTCATCTTTTGTAGACGTACGACCACGTTTAAATTCATTTATCCAGTTGTAAATAGTGGCAAACACAGGGGCAGATCTAACTCAGCTTTAATTTCTTTCGCTGTTAGGCCTTTTAAATGAAAATGTTTTATCACCGCTCGAAACTCACTTTTTTCCCTTTTTATTAATTAACGATAGTTGTTAACAACAATTCACGATAAAAAAGAAACTAACTGATTGATACAGCTGAAACTTTAACTGCTTTCTAGTTAATAGTGCTGCTTACTAAAAAACATTCATTTTCGATACTACGAGCGCCATCTCTTGGATTTTCTAAGGACTTATTGACCCCCCCTCGTACTTTGCTATTACTCACTTTGTTTAACTTTAACTTTCTCGGAACACCACTTTTTCCACATTTTAGACTTTCTCCTCACAGAAAATAGAAAAAAAAATCAATTCTGTTTTCCTGGCACTTTTTGGGTATTGAAAGTGTTGAAATAAGTCCAAGTAAATAGATATGCTCGAGAACTTTCCGTACCAACCTTTTATGCGGTTTATCATCTTGATTTTCAGCGACATACGCTTTCAATTCGTAATCAACGCCACAAGGTTTACCCGTATCACCAGGCGCTGGCTGTAACGTTACAGAGGCGGGGCAGTGTGGAGGTAATTCGAAGTAGAATGGATAGGCGTTCGGTCCGAGCTTCTTCATTAACCGCTCCTAAGAGAAGCAATGGGATAATTAATAGATAAGAATATTTCGGATAGCGTAAACCTATTTAAATTGGCAAATGCACGTGAGTGTTGATTCAACAGGCTGCTTTCAAATTAGTTCTGTAATAGTGAAGTTGTCGTGCGGCCTCAAATAGGCTTGTGTGGCGTCCTCTCAGTTCCACCCTCCAGTTCCCAAAGAGCTGGCGTTCCTGGTTGTATCTGTAGTGGTGGTTTGGTGAAGAATAGTAAACTGGGCAGAACTTGATCACGAGTGCCTCACAAAAACGAAAATTTTTCAATAGGTTTTTTTCCTTCCCCTCCCCAACTCACGACCTCCTGTTTCTTCCGCGAAACAACCTGTCATTTCCTGGCCACAGATCAGCGTGTTGGCCTTCTTTGGTGTAGGGTAAAAGCACCAATTGTTGACACTATTTGGAAGAAAAATCATTCAATTCTGCGTTATACAAAAGTGTTCAAGAAAATAAAACTTTCAAGTAGTTATTATGAATTGCGAGTTCCTTGTGAACAGTTTGCACGTATTGGACTTACCAAAACATTTTTTATACTATCACAAATGACTTTTTTCAAACATGGTTTTTTACCCCAAATGTTGACACAATTGTCTTCAAAAATTCCATTTGTTGACATCTGCAGTTCCTAATGTTGACACCAACTTAAATATTGTCCCATCGCTTTCCAGAAGTTATTGCTCTATGTAAAAACGGACGAAAGATATTCAAAATAGGTTAAAATATATTTAAAGGAGTTACTTAATTACCTTGGAACAGGAACATACTTTATTTAAGAGGAACAGAAACAGGGAACACACATTTATTGGGATTGGCTCCGTAAGATTTGGGCTTGGGTAGTTTGTATTTGACGTAGATGATTCCCGTCGCTCGAAGGCTTAAAAACCGTCCTCAGTCTATTGCAGGGAATAAGTGGTGTTACTTCAGCAGCATCTTCAGAATTAATGTTGACAACTAATGCTAAACGCATGCCATCTCACGTTTTTTGTTAGGTAACACAGCCACAACCATGTACCTTCATTAATTCATCCTACTTCTTCCACAGTGGTGGCTATCTCAGCAACACAGCACTGCGGACTTTGTTTTGCCTGGTCGACTTCACCGTTTGAAGGTCCACTTTGTTTGCTGGTCCCTCCTGGTAAGGATATCGGCTCATCTTCTTTCAGTGATTCCTCCACTTTCTCCGCTTCATTTGACAATTCCTCTTCCCTTCCTTCCAGTTATTCTGTTTTCTTTTTTTTTTTTTAAAAAAAGGCGATGTCAACATTTGGAACCAAATGTCAACATTGGGATCAGATGGTGTGAACTTTAGGTTCCTCTACGTTAAATTAAAAACTTCAAACCTCGTGATATACTACAAAATTAATCAAATCCAAATATCACCTTAACAGCCAAATCAACAGTTTCCCCTAATGTTGACACAGTTGTCAACAATAGGACACAACACTATTTCATAAGACCCTAAAATTCCTATTAATTTCCTATTAAAATTTGGGGTTTCAATGCTTACGCATTCTTCCTTATGTTATTTAAAGAGTGTGAAATGTGAATGTGAAATGGTAATTTTACACAGAAAATTTGACTTCAAAAGTCTAAATTTGTTGACCTACCTCACTAACCTGCAGCACAAGGATTGCGTCGACGGAGTAACTGGAACACTTGACAACGGCTTCAATTTCAGCCAGCAGAGTTATATTAGATATTATAACTAGGGGAGCCGGCCGTTCTCAAAAACTACATTCTTATGTACAGGATGACGCCAATTTCAAGTACCTTCAGTGCCCCAATAGCTTATTTTTTGTTGTAAAATTGAAGTGTCAACAATTGGTGCTTTTACCCTAGTTGTAGCCTCCTCCTGTGGTTACTGTCTTCTTCTTCGTCCTTGTTGTTGTTGTTGACCAGCACACAATGTCCCCACCATTCTTGCACAAAACGCAACACAGCCTTGAGGATCCCTGCAACCCTAACTGGCCGCAACTGAGGAACCCCAACCTGCATGCTCCACTGTCTCTAGCTCTCCCTCGCAGAATCTGCTTGCCAACCTCCTTATTCAAGAGGCTCTTGGAGGTCCCTAGAAGTGCTCAGGTCTGCACGGAAGTGCAGATCCGTCCCTCGCCAATTTTTCTATCTCATGCCCTTCTATTCACGACCTGGCATCCAACACAGTGTTTAGGTGCTCTCCTTTGCTAAGGTGTTTAGACCAATCAGGCATTCCCAAGCCAGCCCTGATGAAACGAGAGCCTCAAGTGCAGCCTGACTGTCTGACGTTTTTTCCATTTCAGCCCCCTGTGCCAGATGGTGCTGTATATTTACTGTGAAGAGCTCTGTCTTGAAAACTATTGCCAGCAACTGTCATATTGCAGCTCAGATTCCTGGCTCGTAAACTCCTGCACCTGCTAGGCCATCTCTCACGGCCCCAGACTCAAGTGTGTGGGGCCACCCCCTTTCCATCCGTATTTTTCATGAATCAGAGATAATTAATCAATAAAGGCGTAAGTTGCACAGCTGTGTAGAACGTTTAGTTCAACCAAGTTCTTATAACACAAGAGTGAAACCAGGTACTACTTTGTAAACATCCTGACAATGAGCGAAGAGTGGGCCAGCAAGCACGATTGTACTTTCTTCCGACCCAAAAGCAGAAAAAAAGGAGGAGACAGACTTCAAATACATCAAACAAATAAACCACACCATATTTGTAGCGTGATAACAAACGTGCACATCAAATATAAAGAGGTTGAGCGTCAAAATATGTACTCACCTGGAGCCTCGTAACAGAATGTTTAGGTCGGCCTTCGACTGGAGGGTAAATTTGTTCGTGAGCGAGGTACAGGTCTTTCCTAAACGTAAGACCTAAAACGTCCAGATCTTCCCGGCCATATCTGAAGGCGGCCAGAACGTGGCCGTAGACCTTCCTTTCTTTCACATAATCCGGATCGATTAGGACAACACCGTCTGTAACGACATATAAAAAAAATGAAAAACTGGGAGTTCAGGTAAGGCACAAAGCTTCGTACCATTCATAATGTTCAAATAACCCGAATGTTTACAACGTAAAATTAGGATAAATTTGAGAACAATTGTAAGACTGGGCTGGTTATGGCTGGGGGGTTGGGAATTAACACTTTACTTGTAGGACTTTGAACAGAGAGCGACGAGCGTATCAAGCTAAAATGGTAAGAGATGTACTAAACTCATTCTATATACGCTTGACCTTTACAGTACTTGAGGAGCTTTGAGCATGCAAAAGGTTCCAGTAGAGCAGCCCTCCTGATGGTTCTCAGGCTGCGTTTCGTATCGTTTAGTACTAGAATCGAACGGGATGGGTTTCGGAGGTGCGAGACTGCGTCAAGGTGGATAATCAGGAATCGTTTGTATTTTTGTATTTTCCCGGATGGTTGGTATAGCCACGTTATATCTATATATACAAAAATGAAACCCGTTTTCCGTTGTCACGACATAGCATGAAGTAGTAGTTTTCTAGTACTCTGTACAAGGTTCTTAGGGAAAAATATTAAGAAAATCTCTCAGAAAGATTGAAAAATATACGTTTAATTTTGCATATTTTTAAAAAAGCGCGTTACGAATGTAAACGTCATTCAATTCAAAACAAAATATCTGGTGCGTTGCAACACACAACTTTCCTTAGCTCTACGTCAATTCACTTTTTACATGGCTAATTCTGTTTAATCAATTCATTTATCACTCAGTTAATTTGAACTTGGTCAAACAACACGTCACAGCAGCAGGAAGCGGTAGCGCTTACAGTTCCGGAATTTAATGTGCTGCTCATACTCATTATAGGACCATTATTGAGCAATAGGTACACAGAAAATTAATGATGCTGTAAACACGAATTTTTTGAAGAAGGACAATAATCACTTTTGCAGAGTTATTGGGTAATAACTGTTAGAACTGGTAGTAAGCGAAACAGCGGTAGTTGAAATTCAGGAATTTCTGAAGTGAGCCCCATGTACCTCATGAGCGTTTTTAAACACTCACACTTTAGGTATTGGATTGGACTACAACACGACTTTTTTTAAAACATTCTAGTAACAATCCAGCGGAGTTTATAAGGAAAAACCCGCATTAAAAACGCTTTTCGTCGAAAATTTTGATCATTTATTGTGCTGCTCTCGTCATTTTCCCTCTAATGGGAGTTTTATGGTATAATTGCCTGATTGAGAGCTATCAATATAAAAAATTTAATCAAAATCGTTAGAGCCGTTTTTGAGAAAAAAAATTTGGTGTTTTGATCACAATGATAACTATAGTTAACTTTGGGTGGATTTTGCCCATGCCCTTATTTTTGGGTCCCATGGTAACCTGTAGGCTATACACCAAGTTTCAGCTGATTTGGTACGGTTGTTTTCTCTAAAAACCGCGATAAAATCGATTTCGTCGAAAGTTTTGGTAATTTATTGTGCTGCTCTCGTCATTTTCCCATGAATGGGAATTTTATGGTATAATTGCCTGATTGAGAGCTATCAATATAAAAAATTTAATCAAAATCGTTAGAGCCGTTTTTTGAGAAAAAAAAATTTGGTGTTTTGATCACTATGATAACTATAGTTAACTTTCGGTGGATTTTGCTCATACCCTGATTTTGGCGTCCGATGGTAACCTGCGGGCGAGATATCAAGTTTGAGTGGATTTGGTACGGTGTTTCTCCCTAAAAATCGTTCACACACAGACCATTTTCCCAAATTGTGTTTTTCGGACTCAAGAGGGTCTGAAACGTAAAGATCTGAAGAAAACTCAAAATTTTTTTTTCAGCCGATTACATAAATTTCCTTTCTACTTCGTAGAGCCAAGAAAAGTAAAAACTCTGTGGTGATCTATGACACCACAAACATAACCGCGCTAACAAATGTCAGCGTATTCAATTTAAAACAAAAAATATGTGGTAATCTGTAACACGTCCATAACCGCGCTAAAAATAATTGTATTCAGGTTTTTTTTGTTCGTTTTGTTTTAAATTACTAAGAACGGTAAGCTCAATTCATTTTACAACGATTTTTGTTAACTGTCGGTGACTACTCAATATTACAATTTGGTATACATGGATATACAGAAAATTTATGAGATCTTTTTATTTTTAGTTGGATTTTCGTTTACAACAATGCCACCAATCAGACGTACAAACTTAGACCAGACGCTATTAGTTGCTTTCTAGAACGCCCGTGATATTGAGATCAGTGTTTACTTTAAAATTCCCAGTTGTTCAATAGCGATTTGTACAAATATAAGTGAAATTATTGAACCCTACGGAATAAACAATATTATGAAAATATGTATTTTGTTTTTTATTTAATAAAATTAGTATTGTCCTTCTCAGGTATGACGTGATGTACAAAATAAAGTAGTGCGTCAAATTTACGCTAAGGCGGTACGAAGATCGCCGGGTCAGAGCTAGTTCTTAATATTTTTCGACTTTGGATTGAATAGGGTAGGTCCCAATCGTGCTGTGCAAGAGAGCAATAAAACCGTTGAGAAATCATCCTCAGAACTTCGCCATTCCACAGATGTCGTTATCAGAAAACAATTTGTACGTCCTAGGCAAATTCACACAAAACCCCAAACAACCGGTTTGTGTCCAAACATGTCTCCTCTGGGAGCCATCGACTTAGAGCAAAAAATCCCGAGTGTCATACCAATATTACTAACGACTTGCCTACTATAGTAGCGTTTGTTTCGAAGCTAAAGATGGGACTGGATCGAGGTAGCCTCCCACTTGTTTTGAAACCCCCATCCACGACGGCTTTCATTTTGTGAGAACGCACGTCTTGAAAAATGTGAAGGTTCCTAGAGAAAATGGCTTGCTCGCCATATTCCATTGGAACTGATGGTTGCAGCGCAGAACCCAGTGACAGCAAACATAACGTATCTTCAGCATCCGCTTGCTTACTTCGTCTCACAGATATTGATAAAACCAGTTTGTCGTAAATTGAGACTTCCAGTTTGAACGTCGCTTTTGGTTTATTATTCATTCTAAATAATAACCCTATGTTTTCAAGCAGAAATTTTTTTACAACCCACGCCCCCCTCAAAATTTGATAATTTACGTTTCAAGACATCGGGATTCCAAATCTGCAATGTCCGTCTGCCGTCTGCTGTTTCGTGCCTTTAAGTTGGTCTAATAAATCCGTTCTTTCGTTCAAATACCCCATTGGATACCCGTGCCCGCCAGCTTGGACGAAGCCCATGGTTGCTACGGGCATTAAAATGGTTAAGAAAATTAACAAAAAAGCAATTTTGGCAGTTTAATTGGAAATACGCCGTGTTTGGTATTTTTAGATTCTGGGTCGAATGGAATGAGTATCAGACGTGTACGATTACGTATAGTGAAATTATAGTGAGAACTCGCGGGACAATAACTACAGCGAAAGTAATCGTTTGTTTGTTCGTCCTCCCATTCTCCCGTCTCATTGAAACCACCAGCGTCGTGCCAATTGCCTAAAGGAGCCTGAAATATTTATAATTTTCGCCGTTCCGCTGTAGTCAGGTCATGTTTCGTATCGTTTACTGGTATTTTTCGATCGTGAATCGAATGAGATGAGTCTCGAAGGTGTGAGACTGCGTCCAAGTTGTGCAAGATCGTAATAAACCGTTGAGTAATAATTTTTTTAAAATTAGCTTTGACAACACAAGTTATTGGAGCATCAACATTTCGTCGATCCTCAAAAACTAAACCGCACACCTACCGGAGACCCCAATCGCTTCGAAAGCACAAACAAATAAGTACCAAAAATTGTTAAGAACTTACCAATAGGATCGACGTGCGTTATGTGATCCACAAAATCTCTCTTACCAAGGTACACGGTAATCTGTGAAACATACAGATAAATGTTGAGAACGTTAGGACAAAAGTACAAAACATCAAGCAGATTGATGTTAAGAGGCATGAACGAGTATTCTTTGTTTATTCGACGCGTGAGACAGGTTGGGAAAAAGGCCCGCTACCAATTTCTGAGGTACTGAAACCACAAGGACGGTTGAAATTCCGCCTTGAGCGCTGTGTGCGCGTAAACTACCTTGTAGGATCGGCTAAGAGATACCAATCATGAGATCAATCAGCTGTAACTTGTTCAACGCCCATCTCTTTCTAATTTATCATCATCAACAACCTAAATTGCAGTCAGAGGAGGCTGTACAGCACACCAGCATTCAACCAGTCACCAAGAAATGTTACTTTTGTGGTTAATCAATACATCTGTCACAATCCAGTGACATTTCAACTCCTTGATTACAGCTCACGAGATTATACGTTCAAAATTTTCCTTTTACGCCATTCTACGATTTTCGAGAAATTTTATTGTGTTGCGTTATGTCGAACCTTTAAAACGCATTAAAACTATTTATTACGGGTATCAAATTATTTTAATCATTCCATTGAACAAGCATGTTTACATCCCTAGTCGGGTATTTCGTTCATTTCATACAACATCATTGGGGTGTAGGATATTTGTCTCAAGTATGTCCGTTTGGGAATTGAATATAATTTTTTCGCCGTTTGTTTACACGACGCTGAGTAAGTCCAATGGTTGGTGTTGTCTGGAGCGTTCTTCTGGATTTGCCGCTTTCTGATGGAAATATTTCGGTTTCAAGTACGCATCTACCCAATAAAAACAATAAATTTAATAGACCTGACACTTCGTTACTTAATACTGAAAGATCGTCCGTTTCTGCTTGCTATGTGGAAATAATGCGCATAATCACTGTGAAGTATTCAATGAAGCCAAGGTTGGTAAACGACACCAGCTAATCAAAGGTTGGAAAGGATGCCGTAACTGCTTGGAAAATAGTTTTCATTCAACAAGGGAATGTTCCTCCCAATATAGTTGCAAATACTGTTCTCTTAGACATCACAATAACAGTTTTACTTCAAACCAAGGCAGCAGCAGTAACTCTAATTCTGTATCCTCATCCTCTCGAACAGAATCAGATCCATTAGCGCTGCCTACTTCAACTATTTTAAACAGTACCAACAACCTACTATGCAACTCTGATCAGATTTTGTTAGGTACTGTCATTGGAGAGTCTGAAGACGTGCATGGGAGATATCATAAAATAAGAATGGTAGTTGACAGCGGAAGTCGGCATTCATTTATAACCAGGAGGGATCTTTCCCGATTCCGATGAAAGATTGCAGGAGTTGGCTACACTACCTTCGAGGAAGCGGCAGTATCTTTAAAGACAAAATATGCCCAAAACCTCTCACCACTAAAGCCATAGTTGTGAACGAAATTTGCCGTTACCTCCCAACATTTACAGTCCCAGTTTCCATCAGAAACACTTTGCCTATGATCTTTCTGATGGTAACTTTTGGAAGCCTGGTCCTGTCGACTTTGTGTTAGGGAGTGATTTGTTCGCAGACATCTGGACTGAACCATTTCTATCAGTTAGCGCAAACTTGCCTAAGATAGGGCCTTCTATTTTTGGCGACATCATAATAGGAAAATGTTCGACTCAATCTATCACTAGAAATCCTCCTGTAACTTTGTTAACTTATACTCAAAAGCCTGATCTCAGAGAACTTAGACGGTTCTGAGAGTTATCAGCAACATTGAAGATCCAGAAGAAACTTCCTGCGAAGAATATTTTTTGAGAACTCACAGAAGGGATTCTGAAGGCAAGCACATAGTACAACTTCCTTTCAAAGAAGGAACTCCTCGTTATTCGTTATCTGATGCTGTACTGAATTTTAGATTCCAGATTGTGACATCTTTTCAGTACAGCATCTGACTTGGACTTACAGCGTCGTGTAAACAAACGGGGAAAAAATTATATTCAATTCCCAAACAATGTCTCTTCGTGTGGTTGAAATAAGCCTTCAAAGGAAACATCAGCTTGTTTAGGAGCAGTTAGCGTAGCCATAACAAAACTACGCAGCATATTAAAACTGCTAATCAAAGGCTGTAATTTCATTCGTCAGGGCAAGTCTGCCTATTTTCTTAGCTCGCTGAGCGTGAGACAGTTCCAAAACATCAAACACAGGTTCGTAAGTTCATTATTTCACTATAGTCAAGGGTTAGTGAAAGGTCTATTTCAGTACTTCTACACTCAGCACCAACTATGGTTCGAGAAGTACAAAAAGCGATTTGCTGTTACATAACGAGGGGCATTGTACGTGTGTACAGATTGACTCCCATTAAAAGGCACCCTCGTGATCGTGGTCTAGTGGTTCAAGACCGATGGTTCATAATCCTGACGAATGTTGGTTTAATGGATTGGAGCTCCTCACGATCGCTGTAATTTTTGCCTAATTTTTGTCAGCAGCCCTTCAAACATGTCCAAGCCCCTTGGTAACAATTGGCGTAGTCAGTAGGACTGAGACAAAATTATGAGAGAAATAATGAGAGGAATTCTGGGGTTCGAGATTCGCTAACACTGTGAAAGTTCCAGCGCTAAGAGAAAATGGGTGAGGATCCTGCTATAATGTGAAAGAACAGACTTTCCTTGTAGGCCCCTCGTTCCTCGAATCACAAATCGGATTTTCTGGGGATTCGCTCAACTCTCAAAAATCCGTTCATAAAAGTCGTACACTCCAGGAGCAGGGGCTAACGGCGAGGGGGGAGATGTACCAATTGACTCCCATTAAAGGCACCCTCGCCATCGTGGTCTGGTGGTTAAGACAACGCTTCATAATCCTGACGAATGTCGGTTTATTGGATCGGAGCTCCTCGTGATCGCTGTAATTTTTGCCTGAGTCAGCGGCCCTTCAAACATCTCCAAACCCCCTCGGAAAACGTAGTCTGTGTGTACTACTCTGCCTCTGAACTAGCAATCTTTGTGTTTGCAAGGGGGCCGTGTGGAAGAGAACTCAAGGATAATTTTCAGCGAGAGAAGATGAAGGAACTACCCTGATCAAAGAGGAGTGAGAAACAACGATGCGTGATTGGCGAAAGAGGTAGTGAGACTTCGAGTCAATAACAGTGAAGGTCATTGAGGAGATTTACGTCGCTGGAATGCCAACACAGCAAGCCGATCTCCGTGCACATGAGACACAGATTTGTTTGTGTGAAAATCTGGGTCTACCGATGCATTTACCTTCACACCAATTTATCCTCAATTCAGGTCCATACAGTTAGCTTTGTATCAAACACTCAAGATATGATTCGTCAACGATATACAAAAAATATTACCTTTCCATTAGGAGAACTTTTCTTAAATACCCTGAAAAAAAGAGAGCACAAATTAATTACTTCGAAGACCATTGAGCATGTGAATAAATATTGGTGGGTTGGGATGTTGTACTAGCCAACATTTGGAAGCTCTAGTTTGCTCTTTTGTATTTTCCCAAGGTCGTTCAAACGAAGTTAGCAGAGTTGAGCTACTCGGGTCATTGGGTTTTCATCAGGTCTGTTAGTTATCAATATGACGGTTTTCAAACCCTCATGAGAGAGGCCATTCGCTCAGCATCCACTGAACTCAGACCTGTTTAGGTACAGTAGGTTGTCATTTTGCCATTCTCCCAGCGGAGAGATGTTGCCCTCGTGGAGGTATGACCCTGGGGAGTCTCGCAGTATCTTATCTGGGACATTGGGTTGGCTACCCCAGACAACAGGGCAGTAGCCAATCACGCCTAGGTAGATGTCCTGGTACATCAGAAACGCGTCACAGTAATTCTTCCCAAATGGCCTGACTAATTGCTCGTACTGAGGCAACCCATCCGATGGTAGTGCCTTTGAGAGACTGGAAGTGTAGGCTAAAAGACCACCTCTCACTTAAGTTGACTCCTAAGTACTTGATTTGCTTCTCAAGAAAGAGCCTGTGGCCGCCAAAACGTACAGTCAGGGGATCTTTCCACAGCCACCTGCGAATCGACGTTCTCGCACCACTGGGTGACAGTTTGGAGCACATGGTGGGGTTTTGCCGCGATTCGACAGATTCCTGGGCACGGATCAGTGCAGCCAGATCAAACACAAAGGCGGACAGCTCACAGTCAGCCTCTATGAGCCTCTTTCAATAAGGCGTTACCGAGTGTAAGTCCGAGGACTGAGTGCTGTGGGCACCCACACTGAATGTAGACATGTCTGTTCTATCTGTCAAGTAACTTCTGACGAGCAAGTATATTACGACAAATTTCTCGGCCTTTAAGCTCATCGAGGAGCTCTGGCCACGTGGCTTCATTAGTCGTCTAATCTTAGAGATGCTGTAAACGACTGCCTGACCCTTCTCAATCCTTTCTTCCAATATCCCATGGCCAAACACAAAGATGATAATTAACAGCTGTTGCAGTGGGTTTTACCAGAAATCCCCTTTTCTTCTCTCTCACCTCTTGGCTCAACACCTTGTTGCTCCTCAGTCCACCCCAGTCCTTTCTCTCAGTCACCTCTTTTCCACGCTCTTACACTCATAAACCAGTCCTACTACCTGGAGACTTGATCTTAGAATCAGAAAGTGTCACATGGCCTCACAGAGTCACTCTGAGCTCATGAGTCTCTTGCACCGATCATCCTAACCAGTGTTTTTCTTTGCGCAATCCTACCCACTTCTCTCTCACCTCACATTCATTCATTTCTTCGCTGGTAATTTGTTTCCACGTTTCTCTTTTGCCTCCCAGACCCGACTATAAACCAATACAGTTCACAATCAGCGCCCGTTGTGTTCAGTAGCTCTCTGCTCTCGTCGTTACACCAGTTCACATTTCTAGCAACTCCCCGCGTGAACTAGTTCAACTGGCTGCTCAATCAGAACCCTATTGTGCTAATCAAGTGACCATTTCAACTGAAAACTCGACGTATTAATACAGTCCTGTATCTAGTCCCTCTCATCCGTCGATCAATTCCAGTTTTCATTTCTTTCTCTTTTCTCTCGAACCCAAATATTCAATGGCAACATACAATTTTTGGTTAGTCATTACATAAAGGCTATCAAATAAATTCCAGAACGTTGAGCTCCAGCAGAATCAAAACAGCATTTTAACTTACGATCTACGAGGTTCATATAACTGAAAGAAAAGCCAATTGGATTGGTTGTTGGAGCAATAAAAATAGGCACGAGGAAAGTTGTGTGACGCATCGCACCAGATATTTAAACATGCATTATATCTACGTAGTTGGGCGAGTAGTTTCGTGTAGTTTTATGTGCTGAAATAACACGCAGACGGTAGAGCTAAATTAAACCTAAACATCCGAATGTTTTGTCAAACTCTCAGTTTGGAAACGGCAGAACTCACAGACAACTAACAAACAAGGATTGCAGTCGAGCGCTTGTTCGATTGTTGAAAATCAACAATAACTTATACGACGCTCATGATCGGGTATCGAGGTTCAGTCTCAAACGAAACAAACCTGTTGAAAATCAACAACCGCTATTTTGGTTTGAAATCCGATAAATAATTGAATAACCGTTCACTATTCGTCGTAACCCCCAAGTGTGCTTGTCTGGTTTGAGCGCACCAATAGACGATGCTATTTTTGTTGTAAACGAGACCATAAAATACAGTACTTGAGGAATAGAATTGCTTACTGAGACCCTGCGCGTGGAGAAATCCCAAAATAGAATTCAGGCACACAGGTAGCATATTGCAATTGGAAGAACGTGATGAGGCGAGCCACTGTCCTACAATATGCCAAGGGAAGAGGAGGATAGGGGAGAACGACGACGAAAGGTCGGTTCCCTTAACAAACTGACTGTTCTTCAACACTGATGAGAGAGCTGTATCAGTCAAACGTCATGTAGGTTGCAGTTTTACTCGCAGCCAGAGACATAAACCGGACCCAGACATGCAGAGGTACGTCAGGTTGTCATTAAGTCAATCTCATGGTAGGGAGCTGTTGCCCTTGTGTTACTCATGTATGACCTTTGAGATTCCATACCATCTGCCAGGAGTTCCTAATCTGGTTTCCAACCTGATTGTAACTATTTACTTGGGTGGCAAGTTTCTTAGGGGGTAGATCAACCGTGACTACTTTTTTTTTCACTCAGGGTGAAATGGTTCTAAGCTTGCTTCGTAGCAGTCAAAGCTGGCGGGCTTGGTTGCTCTTCCAACAACTGCCGCTCACTGTTGTTGGAACTACAGTGGAGCAGCGCGTGATTTCTTGTTTTCTCTACATTGGAGGCACTTGATGTGTAGGATGGAGAGTCTTTGAGAGAGAAGAAGCTGCACGTTGAAGCTGACATGTCCTGTAAGGAACTGGCTCGCTCAGTGGTCTGGCTCAACCCACTTCCTGCGAAGATGTTGACGAATGATGGGAAAAAATTCGTACGTATCACATCCCATTGACGAGGACTCCCATCTCGCTTGCCCATTTATCTATCCTGGCAAGTTTCCATTCAGTAGAGAGATCTGCACAGAGCCCAGAGTGGGAGAAGCTCCCGTTTCACTCTCAACTTGTCGAAAATTCAACAGCCAAGTCACTTGGAGCCCTTCACTCTATCTTATACGCTTTGATTAAACTCACTATCCCATACAATGCGCCAGTAGCCGATCACGTGCATTCTGCATCGACAAATACGAATTACACTAAATGCACTCAAACCAGCAACCATCGAAACGCCCTCTCCCCCAACCAGACCAGCCAAATGGCTCTCAGTTGGTGACAGGGTGCAGGCTGGCTATTTCACGATAACAAGCTACAATGGGAACCTGGGATTGTCTCCAAGTACAGACCACTCCAATACTCTGTTAAATTGGACAACAACCACATACTTATGTACTGACTGACTCCTATCAAAGGCACTGGGCGATCGTGGTCTAGTGGTTAAGACATTGTTCATAATTCTCGACATAAGTCGAGGATTGTGGATCGTAGCTCCGCACGATTTGCAGTAATTTTTGCCTGAGTCAGCAGCTGTTCAAAAGCATCTCCAAACTACCTCAGTAAACTACTTTGTACTGAGTAGGTAGTTTGGTGGTTGTTTAGTTTGTTTCTTGAAGAGCTGCTGACTCAGGCAAAAATTACGGCAATCGCACCGGAGCTCCGATCCACTATCCTCGACTTACGTCGAGAATTATGAACCAATGTCTTAACCACTAGACCACAATCGCCTGGTGCCTTTAATGGGATTCAGTCAGTACACTTAAGCGACACATCGATCAATTAAGACCCAATCAACCCTTACAACACCCACCAGAACACTCAAACATTCAGCACCCTATACCTATTTGTGTTCCACAGCAACCAACCGAACTACCTATTCTGCCAGCTCAGGATGAGGAGCCTTAGCAGGTTCCTGCAAGTCTTCGACGTTCAGGCCAAATTCGTCAACCATCTTGAAGACTACGAGGTTTCAATCTAAGCAAGGAAGGACTATTGCGTCAGCCATTATCCAAACAGTAACGGCAATGTCGGTTCATCATCGATACAAACATTATTCGGTTCGTTACCTAGTAAGATGTGTATCAATCTCCAAGTTACGGTTCTTGCTTTTCTATTCAGTATTAAAAAAACGTCATTGTGTTTGTATGTCACAATTATTATTCAAATTATCAGTCCACAACACAATCCATGCTGGCAGTGAACCAAACCTTCGATGAACTGGAAGTGTTGGTTGAAACGCAGGTTGAAGTACTTGGCTTGCTTCTCAAGAAGGATGAGCTGAGTTTTTCCTCAGGCACTTGACATGCTCTCACCAATGGGTGATGATGATCCAAAGCACTAGATGGGTTTGGGTGTTTGTCTCGATTAGGCAGATTGACTTCACACAGATCACCAGTCAGGGCATCTTCGACGTTCCAGAGAGCCAGTCTGAGAACCGAACCCTGAGGGCACCCCTTCTCTATCGTTTTCCAGAGTGAGACATGTCCGCATTCGATCGTAGCAGTTCTATTTGTCAGGTAACTTCTGACGAGCAAGTATAGGTTATGAAGAACTCCACGACTTGAAGCTCCTCGAGGAGCACTGACCATCAGAGGTTGTCAAACAATCCTCTGATGCCAATGAGAACTGCTACGATGTACTTAGCCTGTGCCTTCAGGGAAACATTGCGGATTTTATCACCTTCAGTAGACCCATATTCTCTGCCTGTGAGGTTGCAGCCGAAGACTCCTTCAAGGGACTGCACCATCAACATCGCTAACGTTTTGCCTAATATGGTATATGGTAAAAAGACTGAACAGTATCCATGCTCACGGGACTGGCTGCAGTCGACGACCACGAAACTTTCTGAAAATTGTGATTTTTCTTCTATTTTCCGAATATGACGCGATAGAAAAACCAATAAACCCCCAATACATTTCAGAATGTCACGCTCTGCGCTCTGCCAGTTTCTAGGCGGAAAGTTGAGCTAACTTCAACCAGATTCGCATAAAATGAGAAGAAAGCAGTTTGAAATGCTAGAGCGACCAAAACCGTTGAATAAACACATGGCCGAGGAACGCCACAACAAATATTTCACATTAGATTACCCGACAATCTACGCCAGACGAAAAATATCAAAACACTCTTCGCTTTAAACGTTTGAAATGTACTTCAAAAGTTAGGTTTGTACATTCGACCGTGTGCGGTGTCGTTTCACGGTTATTTTAAGATTTGTTTTGCCGCGCTCTTCAAATAAGAGCCAGTATGATATTGACTATGTTAGTCAGGCACTCGGTACGAGGAGGAAGAACGTTCCGAAATTCCAACTATAGCACAATAAGTATTCAAAGACACACTCCGAGGCACTCGTTACGTTTTTTCGACTAAAAAAAACATCAAAAACTGATCAGCATCGAGCGTGTAATATCCCTCCGTTCTGACTTTTCAGAAATGTATTTTTGGCGAACTCCCGGACGAGATCGAATTGGAAGTTAGGGACGCCATCGTAGGAAAACGGCGCGTTCAAGGTGCTGCGCATTTACAATTACAATTTTGTTCGTCAATCGTCCCAACCGCACGTAGGTAACTCGTCGGATTATCCAACACGAGTTTGGTGTGAATTCTCGCTTAATTCAGTGCGAATTTTTAAGGAAAATTTGGGAGGAAATTTGTGATTATTTATTGCGCTGCTCTCATCTGTAGGGACAATAGGTAGCAAGTTGATTGAGTTAACCTGAGACCACTGAACCTCCTGAGTAAGCACTTTGAGAGGAGCGCTGTCGATAAAAATATCGGACGCACCGCATCACACAACTTTCCTTAGCCCAACGTGAATTAACTTGTGTACGTGGCTTTTCCTACTTACTCAGTTCATTCGAACTTAGTAAAACATCATTTCGCGGCGGCAGAAAGCGGTAGCGCTTACATTTCCGGAATTTACTGCGCTGCTCGTACTCATGCCCCGGCCATTATTGAACAATCGGTACACAGACAATTAATGAGGCTGTAAACCTGCTTTTTTCGCAAAGGATAATAATCACTTTTGCAGAGTTATCCGGAAAAAATGTTTAAAAATGGTAGTAAGCGAAAAAGGTTTCGGAATTTATGGAGTAGCCCCAGTATATTTTACGATCGTTATTAAAGACTCATCGTATACGCACTTGGTTCGAATACCACTTGAATTTTTCTGAAGTTCCTAGTAACATTCCAATTTATAAGGAAAAATTACGCTAAACTCGATTTTCGTCGAAACGTTTGGCAATTTATTGTGCTGCTCTCGTCGTTTTCCCTCGGATGGGAATTTTATGGTATAGTTGTCTCATTGAGAGCTGTTCATATAAAAAAAATGTCATCGAAATCCTTATAGCCGTTTTTGAGAAAAAAAAATTTGGTGTTTTGATCACTATGATAACTATAGTTAGTTGTAGGCGGATTTTGCTGGTAACCTTATTTTGGCGTCCCATGGTGACATGCAGGCTAGACACCAGGTTTGAGCTAGTTTGGTGTAATTCCGGAACATTTAGCACTACCAGTTTCCACATAGCGCGTATAAAGAAGTTTTAATAGTTCATGCAAAGTAAGTGAAGAACAGTGCGGCCGAGGCAAATTGTGTGCTACGCGTGTGGATATTTTTTAGCCGATTCCGTACTCTAGGGAATGTAAAGTGTAACGTCAGGCAAAAATATACTCGCACACCAATAAATAAACGAATAATGTCACCTGGTAGCTTGCCGCCTGATCTGACTATCTTCCATAGCTCCAACAGGCCTAGTAGCCCGCTATTTAGTTACACCTGAAACACAACAACGGTGAAATAAGTTTATTGCGCCAAGAATGATTAAGCGTCGTAACGCACGGGGAAAAAAACGCATTTAGGAAGACGAAGGTTAATTTAGGGGTGGTATAGCGCACCAATTGCTTAAAACAGTCCAACCTGCAGATCATGTGGAACAACACGTCAAGCGCGAATAGAATTACCGGATAATTTTAGGATTTTAGAATCAATTTTTCCATCTACAGGCAACAATTGCCCTTACTATTCGAATTTTAACTCAATTAGAACGGTGCGTTTTAAAAACATCGTGTGTGACGCACCACACCTCTGGCCCCGCCTGTATTCATCGATTTTCTTGACTCTAGCAACTAATCAAATGAGTTTTTTCGTTCTGTTTACATGACAGGCAAGAGGCGATTAAGGCTCCGGAATTGATTGTGCTCCTCCTACTTGTCCCATGACCATTATTGAACAATAAATGCACTAAAGATTCCTGAGACTATCTACGTGATTCGTTGTAATACGGATTGCGTTCACAGTTTTGGAATAATTGAGTACGAACTTTTAGAAATGGTAGCAAGTGACACAGCGATGGTTGGAATTCCGGAATTTCCGATGTACCTCCTACATATCTCATGAGGGTTTAATAACGCTTATCGTACAGGTACTTGATTGAACTATCACGTCAATTTTTCTGAAGAATCTAGTTACGTATGAGCGAATATTATAACGAAAAAACTGCGCTAAAATCGATTTCGAACGAAATTTTCGGTAATTTATTGTGCTGCTTGCGTCATCTTCCCAAGAATGAGAACTACACGGTATTGTCGTGTCATTTGGAACTGTCCATAGACAAAATTTAGCGAAAATCGTTGAAGCCGTTTTTGAGAAAAAAAATATTTGGCGTTTTGATCACTATGAGAACTATAGTTAATTTTGGGCATGTTTCGCTCGTAACCCTAATTTTGACATCCCATGGTGACCCATTATAACAAAAAAACTGCGCTAAACACGATTTTCGTCGATAAGTTTGGTAATTTATTGTGCTGCTCTCGACATTTCCCCACAAACGGGAATTTTATTGTATAATCGCGTCATTGTGAGTTGTCCATATAAAAAATTTAATGAAAATCGTCAGACCGGTTTTAGAGATAAAAAAGATTGGGCGTTTTGATCACTATGATAACTATAGTTAGTTTTGGGCGGACATTACTGATACCGTTATTTTAGCGTGACATGGTAGCCTGCAGGCTAGATATCCAGTTTGAGCTGATTTAGTTGAGCCGTTTCTGAGGAAAAAAATATTTGGCGTTTTGATCACTATGATAACTATAGTTAGTTTTTGCCGGATATAACTGATACCGTTATTTTAGCGTGACATGGTAGCCTGCAGACTAGATATTCAGTTTGAGCTGATTTAGTTTAGCCGTTTTTGAGGAAAAAAATATTTAGCGTTTTGATCACTATGATAACTATAGTTAATTTTGAGCGGATTTTGCTCATACCTGTGCCATGGTAACCTGCAGGCTCAATATCAAGTTTGATGTGATTTAGTTCAGCCGTTTTTAAGGAAAAAAATATTTACCGTTTTGATCACTATGATAACTTGAGTTAATTTTGAGCAGATTTTGCTCATACCCTCATTTTGGCGTCCCACGGTGTCCTGCAGGCTTGATACAAGTTTGAGCTGATTTGGCCCTTTTCTCTCAATCGCGTTTACGGACACACATACGCAGGTCCATTTCCTCACCAAAATGACTGTTCCTGAACCCTCATAAGACTTATATCAGTCGGGTACACAAACACACGCATTCAGACACAGACTATTTTCCCTAATAGTGTTTTCGTACTCAGTAGGCTTCAAAACGTCAAGATTTAAAGATAGCTCAATTTTTCTATTTTTTCCCCCCTCCAGCCGCTCACACAACTTTCCTTTTCACTTTGTAGAGCCAATGGAAGTAAAAACGTGCGACGGTAATTCCCATTTAGACAAACAGAAAAGCTGCAACACTCGACGCTCTGAGCGGAAAATATTAACTCACAATTAATTAAGAAGTACAGAAATTCTCTGAATGCACTCGAGCTGAGCCCTCCATTGAGAAATGCGAAAATACTCGAACAAAATGGAAGAAGCACCTGAACACGAGAGCGGAAATTAAATTCCCTCTGCTGATAGTTTCACATTTCCCAACCGAAAAATAATACCTTGAAATCCTTCTTTTAAAAGCAAGCTTAACAACCCCTCGGGAACCTAAAAAGAAATCGCATAATTTCCAAATAATTACCCACCACTCAAAGAATCCGTGATTCAATATAAATGTTGGGCATCGTTTTGTCTTATTCGTTTCAATGAACAGTACAGCTGACCTTAATCGTCCTTTTATGACGTCTATTCATTTTATGTTATTTAATTGATGCGTCTAAACATCTGAATTTATTATCACCTCGGCAGAAATTGTTCAACTACCCCATTCTGTGAATAGAGAAAAGTAAATATTGCATAATTTCGTTTACAATGCTATAAAAAAATCGAGACATTGTTCAGTCTTCACGTTTAAAGACCATTTTTAATTTTTAAAAAGCAGCAAATTATTACACAACGGTTTATTATTACTTGGACGCAGTCTCACACCTTCGAGACTCATCTGATTCGATTCAGCATCGAAAAATAACAGTAAACGATACGAAACATGACCCGACAACGGGGTAACGACAAAAATTGACACTTTCTAGGCGACGCTAGGCAATTGGCACGACGTGATTTGACAGTTTCGTTGCATTTATGGAGTGGTATAATTTCCTAGGTATTTTTTGATGCTGAGCCGAATAGGGTGAGTCTCAGAAATGCAGGACTGTATGTAGATGGACAACAGTGTAATCACAATAAGCGCAGTGCGGTTAATTCTAGTAGTTGAAGGAACTCGTAGGGCAACGTATGGAAAGCTAGGTTTTATCCACGTCCTGCGCTCATTTCGTCTCACTCGACTTTGTCTCGACTCGTTGTGTCGTGCAAATTGCCAGGCGTCGTCCAAAAACCGTAAATGTAGTGGCCGTCCGTTGTCCCGGTGTAATGGACCCCTGGGCACTAAGAACACCCTGAGGAACGAGTCCACGGGTGTCCACTTACCCGTGGGTGGGCTCGAAGGCCAGCTGGGGGTTTTGCCCCCCCCCCCTCAGCCAGCAGGTATGAATGTGAATGTATGGATGGAGTAAGCATGTAATTTATTGAGTGAATGGTACTTAGGTTAGAGTATGAGTGAGGGTGGATGGAAGTAATTTATATGGGCGCTAGGTGGGGTGAATGGGAATGGGGTTGGAGTGGGGGCTAGGAGGGAATCCGAACCCCCCAGGGGTCGGAAAACTGGCATTTGCGGGGCCCGCTCCCCTGTTCCAGCTACTGGGTGTGGCTGGTTGGGGGTGGGTCCTTGCATACCAGAGACATGGGGTCCTTCGGCAAGGATGGGCAAGTCCAAACTCCTCCAAGGCGGAGGTCCCCGAAGCCGTAAGTCTGGACACAAGTCCGGGCAGGCTAGCGACCATTCTAGCCTTAAGGGATATTTTTCCCAAAATGGTACTCCGGGGGTGCACAGCCCGTGACGCAAACTGGTGCACTATGGGATAGGTCCGCGAAAGGCGGATGCCTCTGCAGGGATCCAGCAATGGGCCCCTGCAGATATCGCAGTGGTCGAGGGTTCGCTGGAAGTAGTGCCCGTCCCGATTTCCCCCACTCTTTTTGCCCAACAGGAGGTTAGGTTAGGGCCGATGAGGCCGGCACTTCCTCCGCACACCCCTACATTGGATCATAAATGTACCTGTGTAGTCACCACGTTTCATATCGTGTATTAGTGTCATTCGATGCTGAATCGAATGGAGCGGTCCTCAGAAGTCCACTACAGACTAGTTTGTGTGACTTGTCATTTTCCGAATTGCTGATATATTATGTTATATTATGCAAAGTATATAACTTTCCATTTCCACTCGCCGTCATTCTGTTGATCGCTTGGCTTGATCACAGTCCAGAAAGGACCGCAGATCCGCGAGGCGTGGGATGCAACGGCCACTTACCATTTTGATT
Source organism: Pachypeltis micranthus (assembly GCA_020466155.1). Classification (NCBI taxonomy): domain Eukaryota; kingdom Metazoa; phylum Arthropoda; class Insecta; order Hemiptera; family Miridae; genus Pachypeltis; species Pachypeltis micranthus. The sequence continues at coordinate 9,822,051 of CM035782.1, read as the reverse complement.
CTTCCAATTCCCAGCGTCTCATCTCAATCGAGTTTTCCCAATTTCTTGCCAGTGCATAGTTTGAGTGCTTCTCTTGAATATTGTTGGATAAACGAGAGCAAATCCTAGTGTCATTTATCCCTCCTCATCTTATTGTCATTAATTATAATCCGGACTATTAGGTTAACTCGATTTAATATTGAAAAAGAAGAATCTTTTTATATTAAATTCAAAGTGGGTCTTAAGTTCCTAATTTCGATTCCCCTGGTTTCTCCCAAAGAAGTGTTATTTTGTTTCTTTATAATTTAAGGTTGGGGTTTTTGTGTGACTTATTTAAATTGGGTTCAAACAAGGACTTCCACTCGCACATTGTGAACGGGCGATATCAAATGGAAATCTCCTAAACACATTACAATTCTTAATATTTTTTGACGTTGGATTGAATAGGACGTGTCCCAATCATGCTGCGCAAGAGAATAATAACATTGTGTAATAGTTTACAGTGTTTCTGAAAGGGGAGCAAAATCGTACTACATCACAGTGAACTGAACACTGTGATTACCAACGCAATATAGAAAGGAGGAAAAGTGTGGCGCTGAGTTATTTCATAGCGTTCAAGTAAAAGGCCGTGCCGTCGAAAATTATAGTCAAGCGCTTCTGAAGATTTCGATTATCGCAAAACTTTAATGTCAAATAGCGACGTAAGCCGTACTTACCATTAAAGTTAGACAGCAATTGATACAGCGCCGGGACATCTTCATCTGCAAACGAAAGCGAAATTAGAAAAACACGTCGACACTAACGTCAAAATTCGAACGCTAATCTGCGAAACGATTATTTCAGGATAACATTAGCAGGACACTCCCGACAGAACGACCAATCTTTGACATCCTGTTATTCTCATCGAATACAGTTATTGCCATTATTGTGTAGGAATGTTGAACTTGGAGTTGAAATCAATTCTTGAAGAAGTACAATAATTTTTATCTTCAATCGACGTGGGCAACACGACGAAGCGTTTAAGAAAGGAGGTGAGAAAAGGCGAAACAGCGTTAAAACGATTAAAAACGTGTACAAACATAATTCTTGCGTCTTTACCACCAGTCCAGGAGCCGAGGGCCCAAAACGTGGCCGTGGAACTAATTCGCAGTTTGCAGGTATCAACCAACAGGTATTTTGAGCCGAATATAAACAATTGCAGATCACCTCTGCTCGAAAGAGGAAAGCAGACATAGTAACTTCTGAAATAGTCTGCGTCGCCTATTCATAACATAAATTTCAAGTTTCAACTTCATCAGTCAATTTGTGACCGAAATTTCATCAAATTTGACTTTGGTCTGCATATCGTGGTCCATAAAATGATTTTATTGAGCCGCTGTTTTCTTAATCCATACTTCACAGAGAGCAGAGACCTGATTTTGGTTTATTATTCACCTATGTTTTCGCCCGGGAAAATTTTTTTTTGTGATCAGTTGGATCACGATCAGTGGTGTTTTGGTGAAAGCGGCCCTAATACTTTCAAATATAATTTCCACCTGGATCTCCCGTTACGGCATTCCCCGACACGTCACTACAGACCGTGGACGTCAATTTGATGATGCCCGTTCACGTGCCTCACTGAAATTCTGGGTATTGTTCACACATCACCCGGCTGCAAATGGCACCTTCGAGAGGTCGTACCGAACTCTGAAAGGGGCTTTGAAAGCTCAGTTAACAGATGAATGTGTTTCTCAGGTACCAACCCTCCTCGAACTTCTTTCCTACTCAATCATGACTTACTACTCCCTAATGGGTTAACGAGCCAGGCCAGTTTTGACCTACTGGCCCGGAAAGGATAGGAGTTATTTAGAATCTCCCCCCTTGGATCTCTTCCTCACACGGGCAGAGGTTGAACGTGCGGCGCTTGAAGAAGAAGACGCCATGCCCGGACAGAAGTTGGACTGCGGGGAAGCATGGGTGCCCTTTCATTCCCAGGCGATCTCGAACGAAGGGGAGGATGGCATGGTGATGCCTCGCCATGGAGCCTTTATCCCACCGGGCCTGCCACATGTCAAGGATGGTCTCAAGCGCGAGCTCGTACTTGCGCTCAGGAAAGTTTACTCCACTGCAGCACTCGGACCAGCGACTTCACGCCGGATGCTAGGCCGCTGGACGGCTAAGTCGAGCAGGAGGTCCAGCGGGGGAGACCTCCCACTTGAAGCGCAAGATGGGACGTCGGCCGGTGAAAGTTCCAAAGGGACAACCCACCGAACAGCCTCGGCATAAACACAATTGGCAGGAAAATGGCCCGGTAGTGGCAGAGTGCACTCCAACTTCATTCCTGACTGCGACAAGCACTCCTGCAGAGCTGCTCTATGGTGAGACCATACGCCTACCAGCAGACCTGTTGGAGCAACCCTCAACCGCTACAGATACTGCAAGAGCACACCGTGTGGACCATTCTGAGTCATCTTAAGGGCAGAAAAGTTTGTCTCACTCTCAACATCGCGCGAGGACCAAACTGTTTCTATTGATCGGCTGACGCTGGCCTTCCATCTTCAGGAAACAGAACAGGAGACCTCAACACCTTCTACAACCATCGTCTCCCAACAACTTTAACTATCAGCCTCGCTCCCCATCGCAGTCACCCATAGTGGAAGATGCGTGCATTTTCCAGACAAGTACCATTGCCACTGGGAGGGGTGTGCTGTAGGCGCTTTCTAACCCCCCAGTCACACCAGATGATACAGCTGTTGGATGTTAAAAGTGACGTGTCTTTTTACTTCTTTCGAAAATCTTTTAACCCAAATTCGATCCATTTTAATCAGCTCACGTTTAATACTTTCAAACATAATTTCCATGCCGAAACTCCCAACACTCGTCTCTGTCATTACCTATAATATATTGTACATAAGGGTACATTCAGCATGATAGTCTGTACAACAGCCGAATTTAGAATGACAATCTGCCCTCCTCAGTTTCATCTTCCGTCTTCAACTTCTGCGTCGACGTTTGACCAATCACGCCCGTGACAGTATCATGAGTGGAAAAATGACGGGAGCAGCACAATAAATTATTGAACGTTTCGAAGAAAATGATTTTAGAGCAGTTTTCTCCTTATAAATCCCGTTCATATGATATTAGCGCTCCTGAAATAAAAAACTAAGCTGGTAGTTAAAAAAGATATCGATAGATGAAGGTTTAATAACGCCAGTAAGATAATTAGGAGCAACCCCGGAATTCAAACCGCACCCGTGTCACTTCGCAATTTTTCCGTTTTTTCCCAATAACTACGAGACGGTAAACACGATCTTTGACAGTCTCAAAGTGCGCTGATCGCTCAATAATAACGTAAGTAGGAACGCCTCAATAAATTCTCAAACTGCTTTCTGCGCAAAACATATTTTATAAGATGAATTGAGTGAAAGATAAACTGGGTTGGATGGACGTGAAGGCTGAAGAAAGTTGAATCGGGTATTTTAGGATTGTTTCTTTATGTCAGTAAATGTGAAAGAGAGTTGATAATATATATCCTTTAGTCGCCGAGAAAAGAGCTCGTTAGGCACTGTCAATAAGATCGATCAAAGGAGAATTTCTCGACTCGACTGTACCAAAAGAGACTCGCTCCCTCTATTTTTTTTTTCTCAGTCGGATTATGCTGACTTCAAGGGGTTGGTGGGGGGATGGTTGGTGAAGTGGGGCGGATGTGTCCCCCTTGAAATTCAACGAGAACGTGAGAAATGTGTAGGGAATTTCGAAGTACTTTTCGATTCCGGGCACACAACGGGGGCAGAAGAAATCGAAGAAAAGTGACGTAGTAAGATGATTTCCACGAAACTCTCGACTGGCGCGAATTGCCAACTGGCGTGCTCACGTCAACAGTTCGCTCCGTGCAACCCCGAGGGGACCCTCCCCGGACCTGAAGAGGCGAAATTATGTTCGGCGAAAAGGGTGAGGTCTTTTCGCTTCCACAAAAACTTAATGACGAGCGATTATTTCCGCCATTCGAAATCATGACGAGAGAAAACCAACGGAACGTCTCAAGATTTTGAAAGCCAGGCGTGAGTCATTAGCGCCCATCGAGTAATTCTTTCGTCGAGTTAACAAGAATCATGAACAGCTGGAGGGTCAAACCAAATCATTATCATCTCGACGATACGCTATAAACACAAGTTCTACATTTTTTGTTCGAACTTATCAACAGAGATGCAGTTAATATCAGTTAAAAACCAGTTGTTAAATCATAATCATTGGCACCATTAGTAGATAATTCCGAATAAAAAATCTTCACATTCGGAGAATCTCATTTTTAGTTTTTTGACCTAGGAATTTCCGTACCTGCTCTAACAGGACTCCCAACAGCAAAGTCATTATTTCCGCAAACACCTTAGTCGTAAGCCCTTTTGATACCTATGGAAATTCCACCTTTTGAGTTAATTCCAACTGACGACGGATTTCCCCTTTGTCTGGACACTCCCATCTTTTTCCCACTCCTCAATTTCAGACTCCTCTCCACAAGAGACAGCTCCTCCCAAAATTCACTCATTTACGAACTCTGACGAAAGTCACTACTTTCCTTCCGATACGGCTTCCCACACCAGTTCACGCGTTCCGCATACTACCCTTGTGTTGTTCTTTTGTACATGAACTCGGCTCAATTCTAACTCAACTCAGTTCATTACTCATATAATACACTCCCGCTCACACTCACCGAGTTTCTTTATTTCGGTCTTCAACTCTCCCTACTCGTGTGCCCAACAGTTATCGTCGGCTGAAGAAAATATCGGGTGCGTTGCAACACACAACTTTCCTTAGCTCTATGTCAATTCACTTTGCACATGGCTAATTCCATTTGATCAATTCATTTATCACTCAGTTCCTTTGAACTTGGTCAAACAACATTTCACAGCAGCAGGAAGCGGTAGCGCCTACAGTTCTGGAATTTATTGTGCTGCTCGTACTCATTTCAGGACCATTATTGAGCAACTGGTACACCGAAAATTAATGAGGCTGTCAACACGATTTTTTGAAGAAGGATAGTTATCACGTTTGCAGAGTTATTGGGTAATAACTGTTAGAACTGGTAGTTAGCGAAATGGCGGTAGTTGAAATTCAGGAATTCCTGGAGCGAGCCCCATGTATTACCTGAGTGTTTCTAAACACTCACCCTTTAGGTATTGGATTAGACTAAAATACCAATTTTCTTCAACATTCTACTAACATTTCAGCGGAGTTTAAAAGGGAAAAAACCGCGCTAAAACCGATTTTCGTAGAAAATTTTGATAATTTATTGTGCTGCTCTCGTCCTTTTCTCACGAATGAGAATTTGATGGTGTAATGGCCATATTGAGAGCTATCAATATACGAAATTTAATCAAAATCGTTAAAGCCATTTTTGAGGCAAAAAATTGGTGTTTTGATACCTATAGTTAACTTTCGGTGGATTTCGTTCATACTCTTATTCTGGCTTCCCGTGGTAACCTGCGGGCTAGATATCAAGTTTGAAGTGATTTGGTTCGGTCGTTTTCTCTATAATCGACTCTAAATTCGATTACGTCGATAATTTTGGTAATTTATTGTGCTGCTCTCGTCATTTTCCCACAAATGGGAATTTTATGATATAGTTGTCTTATTGGGAGTTATCAATATAAAAAATTTAATCAAAATCGTTGGAGCCGTTTTTGAGGAAAAAAATATTTGGTATTTTGATCACTATGATAACTATAGTTGACTTTCGGTGGATTTGGTTCATACCCTTATTTTGGCGTCCCATGGTAACCTGCGGGCGAGATATCAAGTTTGAGCTGATTTGGTACGGTGGTTTTCTCTAAAAATGCTAAAGGTACTAGTTGGTTGAGAGTACTCTGTAATTTTGATCGAATTCGTTTGATCCATTTTTGAGAACATTGAAAAATCGTTAAATTAATATTCGAAAAATCTCGTCTCCCGACATATCCATGGCTTATGTTTCCGTTCAACAAGCAGATACAGAAATAATTACGAAGAACAAAATTTAGAAATGGGTTCCTTGAAGATACTCCGTAAGATTGATCAAATTCAGTGGCGCAGTTACTCGGCAAACTACAAAAATGTCCAAAAATATTCATCGTAGCATTAAGAGGCTCAGCATTTTTTGAATTCCTACTGAGAAACGCTTTTCTCATTTTTAAAATTATTATTTCAAAATTGTGACAAATTAAGATGTATTTTTTTTTCTTGAATGAAAATATTGCGTTTATTTTGGTCAGAGCCGCACTTAAGGTGCCAAAGAGCCACATTTGCCGACCACAGGCTTAGACCATCAGTAACGAACTAATTTGTTATTCATAGTTACGACAAGCGTCGAAATCTCTCTATTTTACTCAAATTAGAACAGACTATTTTAGTACGTTCTCACCATCGATTTAGTATGTTTAACTGATTACAACTTCGCGAGGTAATGTAACGCCCATTCATTTTTCTTTAGAGTGACGGAACATCCATCTATGTAGAAGAATCTAATTTAGCGTGAGTGGTGTTTACAATGAAGATGGAATAACCTGTTAATGTAATAATGTCGAGGCGAGGTAATTTAACCGCATTCTTCATAACTGTCAGCGAACGAGGGTCGAGACAACAAAACCGAGTAGGAATACCACTAAAACGATATGCCGAGCATAAAAGCCGCGGAATGTCGAAGAATGGCGAATCGTAAAATACAACACGACCGCTCAAGGTCGTGACGTCAAGTTAATTCTACGTAGAAGACTAGAAACGGCTAGCCGACTCTCTCGCCTCGGAGTCATTTAATTCTTAAGAGCCGGCAGAGCGACAAGGTTAAGAAGCGTTGTAACAAAGATGTGTAGGAGAAAGAAAAAGGTTTCAGGGAAGAAGTTGACGTCACGGGGGGGTCTGGAAGTCTTAAGATGGGTACAGAGACGAGAGTGAAAGGAGAGGGAGAGAGAAGAAGGCAGCTTATCTGAAAGGGACTCCACAAATTTGATTCGGTCAATACGGGCGTGTTTATTATCAGAGACTAAAAGCACCACTCCTTCAAGCCACTTCTGGCCGATCTAGGATGATTGGGAGGGGAGGGGGGGGGACTCCAGCGCACGCAATGACTACGTCAATCCGTTCTCGAGCCAATTTTGACGCTCGGCGAGAATGAATGAATTGAACTATAAACTAACAACCCCGGCTTATACTTCAATTTACAAGCCTAAATACGAATCGGAGGACGAAAATACACTCACATTGAATGAAACGCGATACACAAAAAATACCTGGTGCGCAGAAACCCATAACTTTTCGCAACCCTCGTAAATTCGACGACCTGCTGCATAAACGGGCGCTATATCTTCGTTCTACGCGTTCCTACAGGAACATTCATAAAGAAAAAAAATGTAGGTACTAGTTAGTCGAGAGTACTCTGTAAATTTGATCGAAATCGTTAGAGCCATTTTTGAGAAAATTGGAAAATCGTTAAATTAATATTCGAAAAATCTCGTCTCCCGACCTATCATGGCTTATGTTTCCGTTCAACCGATAGTTACGGAGAACAAAATGTGGATAAAGGTTGCTAAAAGACACTCCACAAGATTGATGAAATCCAGTGACGCAGTTACTCGGGAAATCACAAAAATGTCCAAATAACATTATTTGTGACACATTTCAATTTTTGTCTTTTTTCAATGTACTGCCAGAGAAACATTTATTGAGAACGATATATAAGTAGAAGAAAGAAGAAGAAGAATAAGAAACAAGTTTATTGACAAAATAAAACAAAGTAAAAGATTCCTTCTGCATCACAAAAATAAACAATACCGACATGCGAAAAGAAAATATCTGGTGCGTTGCAACACACAACTTTCCTTAGCTCTACAACAATTCACTTTGTACATGGCTAATTCTATTTAATCAATTCATTTATCACTCAGTTAATTTGAACTTGGTCAAACAACGCTTTACGGCAACAGCAAGCAGTTGCGCTTACAGTTCCGGAATTTATTGTGCTTCTCGTACTCATTGCAGGACCATTATTGAACAATTGGTACACAGAGAATTACTGGGGCTGTAAACAAGAATTTTTTGAAGAAGGATAGTTATTACTTCTGCAGAGTTATTGGGTAAACCTTTTAGAACTGGTAGTAAGCGAAACAGTGGTAGTTGAAATTCAGGAATTTCTGGAGTGAGCCCCATCTATCTCATGAGCGTTTTCAAACACTCACCGTTTAGGTATTGGATTGGACTACAATACCAATTTTCTTTAACATTCTAGTAACATTCCAGCGGAGTTTAAAAGGAAAAAACCGCAGCAAAAACGCTTTTCGTCGAAACTTTTGATATTTTATTGTGCTGCTCTCGCCATTTTCCCACAAATGGGAATTTTATGGTATAATTATCTTATTACGAGATATCTATATACAAGATTTAATCAAAATCGTTAGAGCCGTTTTTGAGAAAAAAAATTTGGTGTTTTGATCACTATGATAACTATAGTTAACTTTCGGTGGATTTTGTCCAAACCCTTATTTTGGCGTCCCATCGAGGCCTGCGGGCGAAATATAAAGTTTGAGCTGATTTGGTACGGTGGTTTTCTCTAAAAATCGTTCACAGACACACAGACCATTTTCCCAAATAGTGTTTTTCGGACTCAGGAGGGTCTGAAACGTAAAGATCTGAAGAAAACCCAAAATTTTTTTTTCAGTCGATTACATAACTTTCCTTTCTACTTCGTAGGGCCAAGGAAAGTAAAAAGAACCTACAGTGAAAACAAAATACAATAAAATAAACGGAAATTAAAAATTAAATTCATGTACCAACGCAGAGCGATATCTCCGGGCTATTTTACTAAAAGCCACCACTTGAGGCCATCAACCACCATCCAACAAAGCCACAGCCTCATTCCGTGAAAGGACAGGTTTATTAAAAACTGCAATCCTAAACTCTCCAAGTACTGGGCAAGTACAGAGAAAGTGGTGCAAGTCTTCCCTCTCATGCCTATTGCACAGAGCGCACTCCTCGTTATGGTTAGTGTTATACGGCTTTACATTGAGATGTAGCAGTTCTCCCTTCAACTTAAAAATCCACCTCGCCGAGAAAATATCCATCACTGGCTCACTGACCAAGCTCGCGGCCTTGAAGCGGGGGTGTCAAGCTCCCTATATAGCGTGAACTTCTCCGAGTCCATAGCCCTCTGCCAGAACCACTGCTTTTTGTGCTCCCTAAACCTCTCAAGGATGTCAGCTGCATGAAGCCGGATAGATTCAAAGGACCAAGAATCCAACCCATTTATGACACCCAATCCAGCGGCGAGGCGGCCAAGATGCTCAGCCCATGACACTGCTTCTCACCACTTCTATGTCAATTATTTTAGGGAGACGTGTCCGGGAGACTAGATACTTCCCTTAAGTACTTTAGATGGGCTTCAAGGGTAAAAGATGATATGGTGTCCGCCCCTGTCTCCAGATGTAAAATATAATTCGGGAAAAACCTCGGCAACTGGAACAACTTTCGAATATACACCAGCTGCACTCCATCCGCCTTTGCATACTCCTGAAATCCCCAGCATGGTGAAGCATAGCATTGGATAGCCCGGATCGTAGCGTTGATATAAGTATTAACAAATTAAAAACATTCTGTGAGTTTGATGAAAATCGTTGAGGCCGTTTCGCCAAAACGCGTAAAATACCTATTTTTGCTGTTTACCGTATTTTCATGGAGATATTTATAGAGAAGAAAAGTTTCGTATTAACTAGAAGACAATTTGAAAGTTTAATCAAAACCGTTGGGGTAGTTTTCGAGGAAAATGTGTAAAACCCTAGTTTTTGGTACATTTTGTCCCCCACCCTCCTTTCTCATCAACCGAAATCAGCCATAACAACCAAATAACAATCAAAACAAAAAAAGAAACCAGCTCAATCGGTCCAGCCGTTCTCCCACAAATCGAACTGCTCCAATCAGACCTTCGTGCGTGGAACAAAACGTAAGGCATTTCAGTTAAGGCTGCAGCGACGTTATTACAAGATAAAGTTGGTACTGGAGCAGTCAACTAGAGACACTTAAAGCCGAGAATCTTCGGCGAGAACAAAAAAAAAGTCAAGTTGGCAAGTTGATGTTTCCCACTGTCCAATTAAGAGCGGTTCAATTTAGATGACCTTGGCTGTAGTTCGTTCGCGGAATTAACGCCCCTCAGCGTCGATCAGCGAGAGTGCGAATTGATACATCGGTTTGTTCGGTATTTACGAGTATTTCGACTGGGAAAGGAAAACACATAAATAGTTGAATGATGACATGAATGACACTCCTACTTGGCAAACAATTAAATTTAGGCCTTGTGATGATTTTTTCTTTAGACAGCAACAACTAATAATGAAAATAACAATGGAATCTTTCCAATCTTAACATACTTCTTTTGAAACCCCAATCGTCTATTGGTATTTCTTTTAACCCCCCTCCGCCTGGAGTTGCATTTGTTCTGGGCTCAATCTCGGAGCATGTTGGCAGTCACTCCTTCTCAACTGGATCAAGTTTTCAAACTTCCGTTGTTCGTTCAGCTTTCAGTTTGCACTGTTTTCCGTAAATAAACGCCCAAAAGAGCTCCATGCCACCAGCCGCGGGCAGAAGCCCCCGTGGCACCCATCCTATGTGGCTGCAATCTGAATGGGTGGCAATCCCTGGTGCCGGAATTGCCAAAAGGCGTTCTACCTATGCTTTATCTCCATGGGAATTCCGGCGATTGTGCCGCCGCGCGCACAGTCTCTTAAATCACCGGCGAACTGATAGCTCAATACTGGTTGTGGTACGAATAGGAACAGCACAATAAATGCCGGAGACACAATCGCCTGCCACGCAAAATGTTGTTATTGAGAGATTTGATTAGTTGCAAGAGTCAAGAGAATCGTTGAATGCACGCGAGGTCAAGGAAAGTCTTGGGATACGTACACCTGATATCTTCGTGTTCGGCGTGGAAATGGTTATGGGCAGTTTCCGACAACGGAAAAGGGAGCAGAGGACTAATATGCACCTAATAAGTGTACCTTACTTTTTCGCGAAAACAGCTAAAACAATTTTGATTATACCTACAACAAATCAATAAATACCCCCAATAAATAGTTACATAACTTATTTTCGGTTGAACGGCGATAAAACCCAAAAGGCGCACGAAATGACGTTTTTTGATTGACTCAAATTTTCCGTAGAGAACTGAATTTGGTCAACCTGACGGCACGAATTCTAGCAACACGTAGCACATTTTGCCCCCCCCCCTCCCACCCCCTTCGGTAGGGCTAGTAATCTCTGAAACGAGCCGTCGTGTGAAGAAATAAATCCGCTATAGAGCAAATGAGATCCTTCAGACGTGACGAAATATATTTACTTTCGAGCATTATAAGGCAATTATAAAATCGGCTTTGATTAGCATTTTGACGTTTCAGAGGCTTCTAATTCACAAAAATACCATTTAAACAGAAAATTGTCTGTGCGTCTGTGAACACGACTGTGAGAGCACGACAGAACCAAAGCGGGAATGCGAAATTTAGTCAAAAACCAACAATGTTCTCAAAACTGGCTCCAACTTTTTTTTGCCGACAGTTTGCGTCAACGTAATGGTAACATTAAACTTTCCTACGAGGGGAAAATGTCGAGAGTGGCACAATAAATAAACGTTTCTACGGAAAGCAATTTAGTGCAGTTGTTTCGCGTAAATCTGCGTACTTAAATAGATACATAAATAGTTTAGACGGTAATAAAATAATTACCCGCGAAATTCCGGAATTACTATCTAATGTGGTAACAAGCCAGGCCATTGCTGGCCTCCTGGCTCGTTGGTGCGAGGGAGGGAGGGGGGTCTTCAAGAACAGCCATCACCTAGCACTGGAAGATGCGCTCCTAAGGATTCGTGGAAGGGGGAATTGGTATCCTCAAGGAAGGAAGAAAGCAGGGGGTGTGGGCTAGGATGGGTCCACCACAGTGGGGGGAGTCCATGACTCCAGCCCAGCCCGCCAAACTGCCCATGCTTGGGTAAAAATGCCAAACCGGCGCCTGGCAGACCCGGTATAAAGGAGCTCGGAGGCACTTTCTAGAGGGAGAATGCGCGTGTGGATCTGCACGTCGTTGTAGAGTGGGCAGAGGAAGAGGACGTGCGATGCGTCCTTGCCGATCTCCCCCCCACATGGGCAGAGGTCGAATGTGGGCCGCTTGAAAGCGCCATGCCCAGAGAGAGCAGCCGAACCGCCGGAAATGAGGGGTGCCATCCTCCCATTGCCAGGCGGACCTGGACCGAGGGAATGATGTCGCGCAGGTGGCGTGCGGTGGGTCATTCATCCCATCGCTCCTGCCATGCTGTCGCAAGGTCGGGCTAGCGCTCAGTTGATCCCTCCACCTGAAGGAGAGGTACTAGCCGCTCCAGGGCGCCCCAGTAGCTGCTCAGTGTGCACCGCTGGATACAGGACCTCAGGACTGCATGGTCCAAAACTAAGTCCGGGGGGGGGGGGCTGCAAAGACCTGAAGAGCTAGATGGGAGGTTGTTCTGTTAAGATGGCAGGATGGCCAAGAGAACATCCCTTTGCATGGTGTGGCCGGAATTACTACCGTATTTTCTTCGCAGTTTTTCCATTTTAGTAACCTTATTCAAAACAAAATCATGTCGAGTGTAATAAAATTGGCTGGTTACTCAATGAAGGTCATAAAATGTGTAGGGGCCGCCCAATAAATTGTCGAATCTTAACCACCAGTTTGTACGTAGAACGCTAATTGAAGTTAGCGTTCATGTAAACCGAGTAAAACACATATTGGATTAGCTCTTACAGGGAAAAGCGAAAATTAGCTATTTTTCAGCCTAGCAACAGTCAGACAAGTAAATATCGATTTGTGTGCGCTGCTAACTCAACTGGTGTGGTCAACTCTCTCGATCAGCTGAAATGGGATCCGTCTGACGATGGGGGAAAAAAAACTTGCCGGGGGTCGCTGACTTTTCTCTGGTGGATCAACAACGTTGTCTGTCAATTTGCCAATAATTCTGTCGTCGTCAATGAGTTGTAAACAAGTCAAAGGGTGTGGTGGGTGTGGGGGGATTACATAGCTGTGGCAGGATGGTAGGGGCACGAACGATATGCTCAGTCGAAAAACGTGAGATTCGAGTAAAAAGCCCAGCAAGGTCATGACGGATATTTCGGCCTCGATCCCCCACCGAACGAGAGTAACCTGCTTATCGTCAGAGCAGAGAGAGCCCTGCCCATCCCTCCCGTGATTCGATCTTCCCCGGCAAACAAGCCTTTCCGCATTATGACGTGATTGGGGGCGCCTATTAATACCAACTCGCGTCTTTGCTTGGGAGCCGTTTCACACGCAAAATCCGCTCGCTTTGATGAAAAAGCGGTACAATGGCAAAATGATGAACCGATGTTTGACAGGAAGATGTTTATGAGAGAGAATTTAAAACCTGAACTACTGAGTAGTGACATCAAGCTTACGAAAGAGCTCGGTTCTTCGAATCAAACAGGATTTCTCTTGAGATGAATAGATCTATTTGAGTTTCTCATCGAGGCTTTCCTAGACGTCAGCGGGTTACTGCCAGAGGCATCACTACAAGCGTATTACTTCGGAGAAGCAAACATTTAAAATTTCCAGCTATTTTAACTCAATTCCCCAACTCACTTACCGATTGTGTGGTGGTGGGAGGGGAAATACATTTTACCAACCTTGATAAAGCAAATCGAAATTTCCACTAAGAGTAGGACACCTAAGGACTGAATTCGGACTCAACCCTTTCGAAAAATATCTGGTGCGAAGCCTCGCACAACTTTTTATAGCTCCACGAGTATTCGGCACTTCTTAAAGCTCAACCGACTAACCCAATCTGCTTCTACTTATTGTACGACCTTAATTGAGTAAACTTTTTTTCCTACGCCTTTATTTGACGCAATGCATGTAATATGTTCAACAGAGTTTATACGTTAATTTTTATTATTGGATTCCAGCAGCTCAACAACTGGGACTGGCAGTATTCTGGTGGATGCTCTTACTGCGGTGTGCTGGGCTCCAAGCAGCCTTGGGGCGGTAGGACGAGCGAGACCATAGGCCACCAGATGGTACGGGTGGAGTAGCGATGGAAGTGGGTCAACGCGGTCGCAGTCCCCTATGAAAATTGCCACCCCAAAATAGTTGGATCAGGTGGGAAACCAGATTAGGAATTCCTACCAACATGGTACACCGGGAGACTGGCAGAAAACCTGCATAGGTGTGGGTTCGGTGGATGCTGCGCGAGTGGCCGGCCTCTTGCGTGATAGGGAAACCTCAACCTCCATGACAGCAGACTAATGTGACTCTCTCCGAGGATTCAGACCTGACAGCATCACAGAGTAAATTAAAGTAGGCTCAAAGTGTTGCATTTCTTAGGAAAGAAGGTGTGTAAAATCAGTTTTTGAAGAACAGTCTTATTAAAAGTTAGTAGTGGGGGCACTAGAGGGGGGAACTTCAGGTTGATTTCAAATAATAAATTGGCGAATGTGATGAACTTGAGAGAGGACGGTAATAACGCTTGAAACAGGATAGCGATATGCAAGTAAGTGAATACTGAGTTCATGTGGCGCAATGAGATCACTGGATAGGTGAACTGGGTTAGGGGCAAGAGCAGAGAGCGAGTAACTAACACGAGCACTGCGTATCAAGTGTGTCTAACTGGGCTAGAGCTAAGAGTCGAATGTCTAAGAAGAGTGGTAAAGTAAGTGAACATGTTGGAAGCTTCAAAGGAGAAAATCCATTGTCGGCTTCGAAAATAATCTTTGACGCTTTTGTCAGCTGGAGAAGCTTTGTCCAGAACCTTTCCATGGGCTAGAACGCTCGGCATGTCGAGTTAAGGCCAAGAGCAACAAACTACTTTGGCCAGAGCTGAGCCGAACATATTCCTTCATGCTTGTGCCCCTATAAAATGCGGTTATCCATTTGGCATGTGGTAGTTGAGTTAAGCGGAAAGGCACTGAGGGCTAGAGAGTGCTAGGCCTGAGATTGCTGGAGAATGTAAAGGCTGAGCAAGAGGTCGAGAACAGACAGAGGGCACTAGGGCAGGTTATTAGCGTTGGGAGATCTCTGCTTTTGGGATGACCACTCGCTTGTAATATACTTAGTTCATGGAACCAGTGATTTTTCTGTATGTGAACATGACGACAGCTTGAAGGGCGTTCCTCCATTTCGAACTACACACCTAGTTTTCTGGCAGCACTTAAAACGGTAAACTAAAAATAGATACGTTACAGCACTGTCGACATGATTTTGTCGATCGTTCATGATGTGGAATTACAGGGAAAACGCGGAGAAAAATGTTGGTCGAGTAATCGACAGCTCGAATTCCGGAATTACTCGGGTGGCTCTTTATTATCCTGTGACCATCATTAAACTTCCATCGCATAAATAACTCATTCGACTACCAGCCTGACTTTTGTGGAAAACAAAACGTAACGTGAGCAGTATTTACAAGGAAACAAACTGCACTGCAATTCCGCTCTTCGTCGGAATTGCCGATAATTTATTACGCTGCCCTCGACATTTTCCCGCGAATGAGAATTTCACATTACCGCTGAATTGTTCGAAACTGGCCTCACGATAAATGTAATGAAAACCGTTAGAGCCGTTTTCGGGATGAAAAAATGAATCGGCGATGAACTTTTGAACACCACGATAACTATAGTTTTCGACCAATTTCGCACACAAGCTTTTTTGGGGTCTCATAGAGATCGTTTTTCGGACCCAGAAGCCTTCAAAACGTTAAGATGATGAGTCAGCCGATAACATAACTTTCCTTCCGACTTCGTAGAACTAATTACAGTAAAAAGTCTCGATATCTTTGAAAGTACCAAGTGCTACAACCCCCAACTTACAGCCCCACGAGCATAATATACAATGGTTTTAGTAGCTCAGACAAGTAAGATAAACGGCCTTAATTCGCATTTACAGGAGCAGCATGAGAATTCAGAGCAGAATGATACATAGCAGTTCAACATTTCATTTCTTACTAAAAACAGCCGAGTAATTAAGTAATCGTTATTTTATCGGATATCGACCGACGTTACGTTTTACCTGCCGAACTTTCATCACACTACTTTCCTTAGCTGGACATAAAACACTGATATTCATGGATTTGACTACTAATTCAACGTATTTTTCACTCAGTTCATTGAACTAGGCATAACACCACTTCACAGCGGCAGAAAGATGTAGAAAGGAATTGATTGTGCTGCTCGTACTTATGCACCGACCATTATTGAGCAATTCGTACACGTAGAATCGATGAGGTTGTTAGACACAATTTTTTTTTTCAAAGGATAACAATCACTTTTCCAGAGTTGTCAGGTAAAAACTTTTGGGAATGAGTGGTAAGTGAAATGGCAGCGGTGGATATTCTGGAATTTGTGGAATAGCCACTATAAATTTTATGAACCCTATGAAAGACTCATCGAGTAGGTAATAGATTGAACTAACACCTGAATTTTCCTGAAGATTCTAATAGCATTTGAGCGGAGGTAATAAGGAAACAATATCTGGTGCGTTGCAACACACAACTTTCCTTGACTCTACGGTCAATCCACTCGTGTACAAGGCTTTTTACATTCTAGTAACATTTCAGAGGAGTTTAAAAGGAAAAAAAACCGCGCTAAAACCGATTTTCGTAGAAAATTTTGATAATTTATTGTGCTGCTCTCGTCATTTTCCCACGAATGAGCATTTTGTAGTATAATTGCCTTATTGAGAGCTAGCAATATAAAAAATTTAATCAAAATCGTTGAGCTGTTTTTGAGAAAAAAATTGGGTGTTTTGATCACTATGATAACTATAGTTAACTTTCGGTGGATTTTCCTCATACCCTTATTCTGGCGTCCCATGGTAACCAGCGGGCTAGATATCAAGTTTGAGCTGATTTGGTTCGGTCGTTTTCTCTAAAAACCACTCTAAAATCGATTACGTTGAAAATTTTGGTAATTTATTGTGCTGCTCTCGTCATTTTCCCACCAATGTGAATTTTATGAGAGCTATCTATATAAAAAATTTAATCAAAATCGTTAGAGTCGTTTTTGGGGAAAAAAATGTTTAACGTTTCCATCACTATAACAACTATAGTTAATTCTGGGTGGACTTTGCTCATACCCTTATTTTGGCGTCCCATGGTGACATACGGGCTAGATATCTAGTTTGAGCTGATTTGGTTCAGCCGTTTTTTCTTAATCGCGTTGACAAACACACACAATGGCCTAACGTAATACAATTCTACAGTATACTTCAGATTTCAGTGTTATTCGTAATAATAGTTCGTCGAGGAGTTAATGTCTCACTCGAGTTGAACAGTTGATTCTGTTAACGAGTTTCAAACCCTAAATAATCAGATTTTTGAAGATCAAGAAAGAATTGTGTCAACAGCCCCCCCCCCTTCATCGTCCTCCTTTAAAAAAAATGTGAAAAACAGCTGAAAGGGTTCGTAGGAACAACGCACTAACGGTTAGTGAAAACAGCTCCTTTCACAATTCATAATGGTCGTCGTATTATTCACGGATTATACGCTTAACAATACAGAAGCTTCTCTTTCGACAGCCGCATGATTTCACGCATGAATTTTTCCTGAACTCGGATGAGCGGCAAACGAAAACGAGAAAGGACACCGTCCTCTCCCCAAAGATTTCTCTTCGGGGAAATTATTCGAACCGCCCTATTTAATCTGCCGTAATCCCTAAACGATTACGACACACAGGAACGACAAATGAAGAAGCCGCAAAACGAGAACGTCCATAAACTGAAATATTGAGCGCTAAGCGAAACACAATCTCCGTTAATTGTTGATTCGATGGCTCCATATGCAGGAATGAACTTAGTTCAGTGCATTTCTATGGAATCGCCTGCACAGAGCAGAAATGAGGATACAAGTTAAATGTATTACCAAAATCGTTATAACCGTTTTTGAGAGAAATCACATCTTGGCTCATCCGATCAACGGATGGTTACACAAATATTTTCAGGGGAACAACAAATGAGTATACTTTGGAACAAGACGCCGATTCAATTCAGACGCTTATTTATTTGTGGAGGACTCGATAACGTACAAAACACGTTTATGGTACATTTAGGTAGCAACGACTGGCCGAACTACGAAGAAGAATTTTGGAGACCGAAATACAGGACTATTTGAAGACACTCTGAAAGTATGTAGTAACCTCGGATCGATTCTGATTATAGCGTGGCATCTTGCGTTCATGCGGAGAAACGCTAAATTTGAGCAGAATGCGTTAAAAGGGCACATTTCCCACCAAGGGTGGATTCTTTACTCAGGAAAATTTCTTTCGTACGTCGAAACTGCAAAGGAAACTAAAACCCCTTTTTAAAATATCTGGTGCTACGCTTCAAACAACGTTCCATGGCCTCATGAGCATTCAGCGATTCTCTAGACCATAGCAACTAATCAGTAATAGATGGAGTAGTTCTTATATAGCTTACGAGAATTAGCAAACCCTCATCGTATAAGCATTTGATTGGACCACCGTGTCAATTTTTACTTTCCTTGCTCTACGAAGAAGAAAGGTCCGAAAAACACTATTTGGGGAAAATGGTCTGTGTGTGTCTCACTAAAGTGTGTCTGTGAACGATTTTTAGAGAAAACCACCGTACCAAATCAGCTGAAACTAGATATCTCGCCCGCAGGCCCCCATGGAACGCCAAAATAAGGGTTTGAACAAAATCCACCGAAAGTTAACTATAGTTATCATAGTGATCAAAACACCAAATATTTTTTTTCTCAAAAACGGCTGTAACGATTTTGATTAACTTTTTTATATTGATAGCTCTCAATAAGAAAATTATAGCATAAAATTCCCATTCGTGGGAAAGTGACGAGAGCAGCACAATAAATTACCAAAACTTTCGACGAAATCGATTTTAGCGCGGTTTTTAGAGAGAGAAAACAACCGTACCAAATCAGCTGAAACTTGATGTCTAGCCTACAGGTTACCATGGAACGCCAAAATAAGGGTTTGAACAAAATCCACCGAAAGTTAACTATAGTTATCATAGTGATCAAAACTCCAAATTTTTTTCTCAAAAACGGCTCTAACGACTTTGATTAAATTTTTTATATTGATAGCTCTTAATAAGATAATTATACCATAAAATTCCCATTTATGGGAAAATGATGAGAGCAGCACAATAAATTATCAAAATTTTCGACGAAAAGCGTTTTTGCCGCGGTTGTTTAAAAACGCTCATGAGATACATGGGGCTCACTCCAGAAATTCCTGAATTTCAACTACCGCCGTTTCGCTTAATACCAGTTCTAACAATTATTACCCAATAACTCTGCAAAAGTGATTACTATCCTCCTTCAAAAAATTTGTGTTTACAGCCTCATTAAATTCCATAACTGTAGGCGCTACAGCTTCCTGCTGCTGTGACGTGTTGTTAGACCAAGTTCAAAGGAACTGAGTGATAAATGAATCGATTAAATAGAAGCCATTTACAAAGTGAATAGACGTAGAGCTAAGGAAAGTTGTGTGTTGCACTATGCAGATATTTTTTTAAGATCTAAGTAACATGTGAGCGGATTTTATTAGGAAACCCGCGCGCTAAATGGTTGGTAATTTATTGTGCTGCTCTTGCCATTTTCCCACAAATTGTTTGTTATTGTCGCGTCATTTGGAGTTGTCTATACAAGATATTTGATTAAAATCGTTGCAGCTGTGTTAGTGAGAAAAAAAGTGTTTTGATTGCTATGATAACTATAGTTAGTTTTGCGCAAATTATGTTAATACCCTTATTTTGGCGTCCCATGAGTACCTGTGGCATAGATGTGAAGTTTGAACTGATTACATTCAGCTGTTTTCACTTAATTGCGTTCACGGACGCACATCCCCCCCCCCCTCTCCAACACACCAAGCTCATCGTAAATGGGATGGTGGGGTACCACCGTTTGTCGGTACCTAGAGAAACTAAAAAGAAAAAATTAATTAATGAAATAGGGAGGGCGTCCTAGCTTCCCTGCGCTGGCTTTTGATATAGAAGGATTGGGACGAGGAAGGGCAGAAGGATAACAGCATGTTTCACAATAGAATGACCACCAGTTTAGATACGACCCGAGTAACACTCCTGCTGGCCTGTAGTCACCTATGGAGCCCTGGTCTGGTGGACTAGGGTGGAAAATAAAACAGTGCAGTTGCAGTTGAATAAACTGCATCGTAGGGCGTGTCTGGCCATTACAGGCTGTATGACAACATGCCCTACGGCCGCCCTGGAGGTCTAGCTAGATTTAGCTCCACTCCACATACATGTAAAAAGGATGCGTTCGTTCAGGCTGGATGTTGGAGTTATGTCTAATCATGCGGAGGAGGAGGATCCTGCCACTTGATCCTTGACAAGCTGAAGGTGGAGGGTCCCAAACTGCATGTAGTAGACTCCATGCCCGCGAGTTTCAACTTTGTGTTACCCTTTCAGATACTCATTCATGAGTGATCCAGGTGGGAAGGGGGAGTTCCCACTTTCGAAGCTGGGGCCCCGGTATACTACACTGATGGCTCGGTGCAGGGTGGCCTTGCTGGGGCAGGCATCTTTGGGCCGAGAATCAGAGCCCCATTGGGGTCGCTGGCCACGGTGTTCCAGGCAGAGGTGGCTGCAGTGACGGTCTGTGTGCAGCGGCTGCTGCAGAGGGGACTGAAGCGGCAGAGAATCTACATCATGGTGGACAGTCAGGCCACTCTCAAGGCCTTAGCCTCATACTGTCTTACATCCCCGTAGGTTTGGAAGTGTCTGACTGGACTGAAGGCCCTGACCGAGAACAACAGTGTAACACTGTGTTGCGTGCCAGTATAGAGGGAAACGAACGGGCTGACAGGTTGGCTAAGAATGGATTGGTGCAGATTCCTATTGGCCCTGAGCCCTTTGTTGGGACTGCCCAAGCTTAGACAGTCAAAACTCTTCATCCGACTCTCCAAAGGGAGGGCCAAGGAGGTGCTTGCACTGGGGAGGAAAGGATATGAGGATCATATGTGGCCTGTTTACAGGTCACTGACCACTGAGGTATCACCTTGCAGATATTGGCAAGTGTGAGGTACAGGTATCCAAGTTCTGCGAGGTGGGGCTAGAGACGGCTGAGCATGTGCTGTGCGTATGCGATGGACTCGCAGCATCGCTTCTTTGTGTTTTTGGAAGGTCCTTTCTTCAGCCAGAAGAGGTGGCGAATGCAGAACCTGCAGATATCCTCCAGGGTGGTGGGGGTGCATAGGTGACGTCACACCAAGTGAGACCAGTGCCGTGGGGCCGTTGTGGCTGCAATGAGGGTATCACCTGCATCCGCCGTTTCAAAAAAAAAACACTCCTGCTGACATACCCAGCATCTCCTCAGCACACTTCTTACACCACACGCCTCGTCCGGACATTGCCAATGCTACAACCCTGATGTTACTTGCCTCCACTCCACGAGCTTCCGACGCTGCCACACAAAGCACCGTCATGTCATATTTGCGCCTCTTCGGTTGCCTGAACATACACGATCACTGAAGAGTCGTCGGGACCGGCGACGATGTCAGGCCACACACACGAAGACCATTTTCCCGAATAGCGTTTTTCGGACGATTTTCTTTGAAGAAGAGAGGGATTCACAAATAAACAGACCAACGGAACTTGAAAGAAAGTGGAGGTCGCAATTATAGGCAGTTTCTTTGGGAGGAAGTCGATACAATAAGAAGTGACACAACGGGAGACAAAATTAAGGAACTCAAATATTGATTGCTGCGAGGACGAGGCAGACAATTCAGGTGGTCATTCATCAATTTACCCAAGAAATAAAAGGCCCTCTTTTTTAGAAGCCTTCGGCGAGATAACAAAGAAATGCTTTGACGAATTCAACCCAACCTAATGGAAAGAGGAACCAAAAGCAACTCAGAACAAAACGTTTCGACAGCCCACGAGTTGAAGCATGGGCCCGCCGTTCTTATTTGATCATTTAATCCAATTTATGCGACGATACAATGACGCTACAATGCAAAAATCTACCGCTCGCGGGACAGCGAACTCATACAACTTAAAACCGCGACCCTTTTATCTTTTTTGTCCCCAAAACCTAATTTACTCCTTTCAAAACGTCGAGCTTTCTTCAGATATTTACGGTACGAGACCTACACAACCGAATTTCGACGCGTGGTCAGTAAATGGAGCTCTGAAGAACCTTTTTAAAATAACTGGTGCGACGCATCGCGCAACATTCCTTGGCCTCACATGCATTCAGCGATTGTCTTGAATATAGCAACTAATCAAACCTGTTATTCATTCTATTCATAACGACGTTCTACGCGACAAAAAGAGGCGCTTATGGTTCTACATATTGTGCTGCTCCTACTTGAGCCCTGACCATTATCAGTTCATAGGTCATTTAAAAGAATTGTTTGAGAAGGTTCAAGCTCACCGTTTTGGAGTAATCGGGTAAAAACTGTGAGAAATGGTCGTGCGTTAAACGATGGGGGTTGAAATTCTGGAATTTCTTGAATAGCTCCTATATATCTTACGTTATCGTAAATGTATTGAATGAACTACAACGTCAATTTTTTTTAAAGGTCCTAGTAACATTTGAGCGGAGTTTATAAGGGGAAAAAACTAAGCTAAAAGCGATTTCCGCACTAAATCAATAGCTAAGTTTTCTTGGCCATAAATATATCTGTGAAAATTCAGCGAACAGAGATACGAGTATAGGCCTAAGAAGCAAAAGAAATGTTTGTTCAACTTTGTGGAAAACGTTGCAAATTATTACAAAGCTTGACATAGTCTCACGCCTCCGACACTCGTCCCATTCGATTGAGCGTCGAAAAATACCAGTAAATCATACGAAACACGACCTGACTACAACGGAACGAAGACAACATATTCCAGACGCCTGTAGGCAATTGGCAATGTGAGTCGAGAGGGTGGGTGGTTGGATTGAGACAGGAGGGAGTACTGCATGATGAACACTGTCGTAGCATTGTCCCGCGAGTTCTTTCAATTCGTAGACTTCGACTCACTATAATTACTGTGACTACGCCGTTTAGGGGCTAGACGCAACGGTATACCTCTGAGACTCGTTCCATTCGACACAAGCATCGAAAAATACCTAGAAAACGATACCGAACACGACGTAATTGCGATAAAACTCCCAAAACTTCGTAGTTGACAACGTTTTTTCCCATAACCAACTACGGATTTCGTCCGATCGGTTTAACGCGCAGAAGGACACAACTGGATGGACCACCAAATGGAATGTTAGTGGGAAATAATGGATCTTTTGACCGCTAGGCAAAATAAGGACCAAACGGCAGCCGGACGTTGCAGTATTGCAATTTCAACGCCTCGAAACGTAACGTGTCAAATTTTGAGAGAGAGGAAAGGTAGTCAATAAATATCCTTGACCGTAAAC
The DNA here is from genome assembly GCA_020466155.1 of Pachypeltis micranthus. Lineage (NCBI taxonomy): Eukaryota > Metazoa > Arthropoda > Insecta > Hemiptera > Miridae > Pachypeltis > Pachypeltis micranthus. Next base: position 9,798,701 of record CM035782.1, on the reverse strand, counting down.
ACAGTACGACGTATCTCTCAACGAATAATAAACCAATTTTGGTCGAAATGTTCAACAATTTATTGTGCTTCTCTCGTCATTTTCCCCAAGGATGAAAATTTCCATGTCTCGTCACCCGTGTCCATACAAGAAGTTAATCAAATTCGTTATAGTTAGGAGAGAACAAAAAAGTTCGGTGTTTCGCTCAGTGTGATAATTGTTGTTAGTTCTGTGCCGGTATTGTTCGTGTGATTTGATAATTAGAGGTGGTGATTCGACCAAGCCGTTCTCTCTCGATCTCAACCATCTTCACACACACAGACCATTTGTTCCACGCCCTTGAAACGTAAATATCTGAAGAAAAATATAAAAAATATCTGGTGCGTTGCAACACACAGCTTTCCTTAGCTCTGCATCAATTCACTTTCTATATGGCTTTGCTAATTAATAAATTCATTTACCACTCAATTCATTTGAACTTGGTCAAACAACACGTCACAGCAGCAGGAAGCGGTAGCGCTTACAGTTTCGGAATTGTTTGGGCTGCTCGTACTCATTCCAGAACCATTACAGAGCAATTGGTACACAGATAATTAATGAGGCTGTAAACACACATTTTTTGAAGAAGGATAGTAATTACTTTTGCAGAGTTATTGGGTAAAAACGTTTAGAACTGGTAGTAAGCGAAACGGCGGTAGTCGAAATTCAGGAATTTCTAGAGTGAGCCCCATGTATCTCATGAGGGTTTTTCAACACTCAGCCTATAGGTATTGGATTGGACTACAATACCAATTTTTTAAAAACATTCTAGTAACATTTAGGCGGAGTTTATAACGAAAAACCCGCGCTAAAAACGCTTTTCGTCGAAAATTTTGATAATTTATTGTGCTGCTCTCGACATTTTCCCACGAATCGGAATTTTATGGTATAATTGCCTTATTGAGGGCTATCAATATAGAAGATTTAATCAAAATCGGGAGAGCCATTTTTTGAGTAACAAAATTTGGTGTTTTGATCACTATGATAACTACGGTTAACTTTCAGTGGATTTTGTCCATACCCTTATTTTTGCGCCCCATGGTAACCTGTAGGCTAGACATAAAGTTTCAGCTGATTTGGTACGGTTTTTTTCTCTAAAAACCGCGCTAAAATCGAATTCGTCCAAAGTGTTGGTCATTTATTGTGCCCATTTTTGAGAAAAAAAAATTTGGTGTTTTGATCACTATGATAACTATAGTTAACGTTCGGTGGATTTTGCTCATACCCTTATTTTGGAGTCCCATGGTAAGCTGGGGGCTAGATATCAAGTTTGAGTGGATTTAGTACGGTGAATCTCTCTAAAAATCGTTCACAGACACACAGACCATTTTCCTAAAAAGTGTTTTTCGGACTCAATGGGGTCTGAAACGTAAAGATCTGAAGAGAACTCAAAAAAAAAATTTCTGCCTATTACATAACTTCCCTTTCTACTTTGTAGAGCCAAGGAAAGTAAAAATGTCAGTCGACTGCATAACACTCCTTTCTAACCCGTAAGTCTAAGGAAAGCACTAATATTTCGTCACATACAATAATTATAATATTGAACAGGGCATTTATTAAAGCGGAGAATAGCCGATGAAAATGGAGAAAAAAAAATCTAGTTGGGCGTACAATTCGTCGAAGCATTTGTCAAATGAATAACCAGAAGCGATATTGTTTATCTAGTTGCGACAGATAAGATGGCGGCATTATTATGGTAGCGAACGGGCGTGACGAGAATTCTAGGAGACAATAATTGTTTTTTTCCCCTCCTTCAATTTGAATAATGACAACTCGCCGCCATTAAGCTATCAGCTATCAAGCATTCGGCCAGACAAGTACGTACAATGAGTACAGTATTTGAGTCGCAGGTTAGGCCAAAAGGTGAAGGGCCGCGAAGGGCCATTAACCGCTCAACGCTTTTCAATCGCTGGACAACCATTAAAAGCCCATCTATCGGTTATTACAAGGGCTTTGATTAGTGTTAGACAGAAAGAACGCTGCTCAAGTCCATTAGTCAATCTCTCTTTTTTAAAAGTTGAGTTATTGATAAGCTGCTATTTTGTGCTGTAAATTTACTACACAATTACTTACTATTTGGACGGAACAAGCGAGCGTATATTTCCACGAAAAAGGAAAAATTATTTCGAATTTCAAAATAAAATATTTCTGAAAGCCTCAGAGAGAGACGTGAAACAAACACAACTTGCCGCGCACAACAGATTGACCTAACTGTTGCGAGTTAATGCGGTGAAAATTGTTCTCGACCTGCTCTTACTTAACCCTTACTTCGGATGAAAGATTCTCAAGAACCACATTAACGTCAAAAGTTGTTAATATCCTTGGCTCTACGAAAAATGTTGAGTTTTCTTCTGATCTTTACGTTTCAGACTCTACTGAGTTCGAAAAACACTATTTGGGAAACGGTCTGTATGTGTGGATTCGATCTGAGTGACTCGGGTGTTCAATATCTCTCTACCACTATTTCGTTCGTGCGCCGCAGGCGCCTGCTTGCTTCGCAGGCATCTGGCTGGTCTTTGGAATCGTTCAGGATCAGCTGTTGCAGTGTGACATGGCGACTCCATCTGCCCCCAAGCCCAGTGAGCCTTCAGAGCTTGCAGCTGCTCAGCATGGCTCGGTTGACCGATGGGGCATCCTGACTCCACTTCCCCAGAACCCCTCACTGGGGTCCCTTCCGAACCTCAGAGAAGGCAGAAAAGTCCAAGCTGTTCAACTGGGATGAGGAAAACTATAAGAGCCATCGAAAGATGGGGCAGGCCAAGGACCATTCTGGTTGTTTGATCCAAACATGGTACCACTGGAATGCACAGCCTGCGGCCTTGCGTCAGTGGATTATGGGTTAGGGCCGCAATAGGTGGCTGCCGTATGGCAAGGTAGGTAGAATGGAGCAATCCAATTCTTACCCAAGGCGAAGCCTGAAAAATCTGAAAAATGTGCTTGCCCTGCAGACATTGTGGTGGTTGTGGGGTCGCTGGAAGGAAGATCGCCCATCTCAATTTATTTTTAACCTGCGGGGTCTGAGGAAGGTGGGGGGCCACCCGGTTGGAACTCCCCCTAATCCCAAAAACAGGATCGTAACGGTCCTGACTCCCTCTACTCTTCTATATGGGTGGGGTAGGCTTCCGAGGGGACCCATGGAAGGGATTACCGGCACTTTGACAACGTTCGTGTGTCCTTACTGCCAACAGCGATAAGGTGCACAAGAGGACAGGATCACAACAATGTGAATGCTCACTATCGTGCCCGTGATAACCAGTTTGATTCGTTGAATCATGTAGTGAAGGTCCACATACTCACGGGGGCTACGTCAAGCGTCATGACGCAGTCTACAAGCAGGTTTCTGGTTCATTGTCATCTGAGAGGAGGGAAGTGGAGCTTATTGGGTTGCCTCTGGAAAAGGACCGAGGCCTGATATCATCCGACCAGTCTGCAGTTGTCCTGAAATGTCCAGGTAGTATCTGACAGCCAGGACCTTGCGCTAACTTGCCAAGCCACGGCCCAAACAAGACAGGAGGCAGGTGACACCAGGGTTGCAGCTTTAACAGTGTCCTGGCACGGATCTTCAGAAAAACCCACGTTGTACTCCAATTAAGTACCTATACGATGAACGTTTAATAACGCGCATAAGATATATAGGGACCAGAAATATCAAAATATCAACTACCGCTGTTTCACTTTCCGCCATTTTCATAAGTTTTTACCGGATAAATCTGTAAAAGTGATGATTATCCTTGTAAAAAAAATAATAATGTCAGCTTCATCAATTCTCTGTGTATCAATTGCTCAATAAGAGTCATGTCACGAGCATGAGCAGCACAATTAATTCCAGAACAGTAAGCGCTACCGCTTTCGGCGACCGTCAGGCGCACCTGATTGTTTTTCTTTCTTGCGTATGAAGTTTTATGGCGTACCTCAAACGCTTCCGAAGGTTCGAACAGTCGAGTCAGAATTGGATCCATCGCAACCTGAAATACGTTAGCACGAAAAAGATAGATAGAAATACAGATTGTGGACACTTGGAGCTAGTCCAGAAATAACACTCCCTTACTCGACAATAGTGGAACAATGATTATCATCCTCCTCAAAAAAATCATGTTAACACCTTTTCTGTGAACTAATTGCTCAATAATGGTCGGGGCGTGAGTACGGGCTGCACAATTCAAAATTCTGCCTCCGTGAAATGGTGTTTTACCAAGTTCAAATGAACTGAGTGAAAAATACATCGAATTAGCAGCAAAAGCCATGAAAACCGGTGCGTATTTATCGTACAGGCAAAAAAAGTTGTGTGTTGCGTGGCACCAGTTTTTCTTTTTTTTCGTGGACGCGTACGGAGCCTCATTCTATCCGGCGGTCCTTTCGGAAAACTCCCGGTCTCTCACATTAATTTTTGGTCAGTCCCCTAATTTCTTTCTAGAATGAGGCTTGAGTTGTGTAAGTTAACGGATACAGGGAAATTGGTTTGGCTTGAGGGGTTGGTAAAGGCCAAAAATGACTACGGCCGAACGCACTCACGTATCTTCCTTCAGACCATTTGACCTAATTTTCGTTACCCATGTTACTCTACTTACAGTTACCTATTCACTAATGTACGTATTTCCGTCTTACGCCGCAACGTCAACAGGTTCGTTCCTTTCGCATTTTATGTGCGTCGTTGTAAACACCTTCGTTCTTTCGCGTTTCAAAGACGGAAAAGGCGGTTAATATTCCGCACACAATGGAGACTATATTCCTCCCTCCGTTGTTTATTTGTGGCATCTAATTCAAGGGCAAATGCATTTTGCAAAACTTCGGTTTGCTCAGAAAAATCACGAACGTAATAGGTGTTTAACCAACCGTTTCGCCGGGTACGAAAATATCTCTGTGCAATTCGTGTTACCGCGAAGAATATTATTTGTGAGCGTGTGCGTGTCTCAAGTTCAGGTTCAGTTCGAATGAAGTATGTAAACACAGGGGTGCGAAAAGAGGCGAAAATAAAGGACTCAATTAACTCACTAAAAGTACCTCCGGTGGAATTAATATTCTTTTTTTTGTGAGCTTTTCGTATTTTTTCTGTCTATTATTGGTGTTTGGCAGGCCGAACTGGCTGGGTCTTTGACCTCGAAAATGTCCGCAATAGCCCTAAAGGAAAGTCATTGTTTCCCCAAACACCTTCGTCCTTTACCTATGGAAAGTCCACCTGTTCAGTTATTTCCAATTGACTACTGTTCGGGTTTTTAAATGACCACAAAATATATATCGGATTAAACGTGTACTGTATTAAATAAAACTGCTTTCTCATCAACTCGCTGTAAGAACAAAATTAATTGATAACCATCGCACGAAACATAATCATCTTCTTCTCCTTTAGTATTCTTCTTCCTCTTCACTTTCCTCTTATTCTGTCAGGACTAACACTCTTCCCCCCTTGAGGGTGCTCACAAATTAAGACGTTCTAGTGGCTTCCGTGCACGTTTTGGTCGACCAAGGGGGCTACTCTGAGCTTGAGGTGGTTGAAGTACTGCAGGTACTTCAAGAGTCGTACTTTCAGCCATGGGACTTGGGTTTGGACTAGTGCATGATGTGCTGGGTTATAGTCCGGGAGCCGAGGGCTAAAAACGTTGACCGTTGAGTTGAAAGTTGGTTACTATTTTTTCTGATAGTTCCCTCACTGTTTGGTAACACCCCGCAACTCTGCTCTCTCAGAAGTATGGACTAAGAAAATGGCGGCTCATCAAAAAAGTCAAAATTTGACTTATTGATTGTTGACAGTTACAATATTTACCACAGTTGAGGAATTGGCTTGTACTTTCCCAATTCACACCTCTGCTACCTCCTATGCTTGGCCATTAAGTTGCAGAGCCAATCAAAATTCGTCGAATTTTGAACCAAATTTTGACTTATTAGTTGACATTGGAAATTTGTATGGTGGATTCGCATCAAGTCACTGAGTCGAAAAACCCGAGTCTGCCACAATAGTTTCGTGGACTTCGACTTGCAGACGAGGTCAAAATTTGACGAAATTTTGGTCAAAAAATGACCTACGGAGTTGAAACTTGAAATTTATGTTACGAGTAGGTGAAGTGAAGTACGAGTACTTTAAGAATTACCTAGTCTGCTTTCCTCATTTTGAGGGCTCTTTCGAGCAGACGACATCAAAATTTGATGAATTTGAAGGCTCAAAAATTGACTTATTAGTAGATAGTTGCAAACGACGTGAATGAGTTCCACATCCATCAGCTTTACTATAAAATGTTATCTGCCACCTCAAAAACGTGGCATTTTCAAAGCAGAGTCGCTGAAATAGAATTGTCCAGTACTACTGAGAGAGCAGACTTGCGGGGTGTTACCAAACAGTGAGGGAACTATCAGAAAAAATAGTAACCAACTTTCAACTCAACGGTCAACTTTTTAAGCCCTCGGCTCCTGGACTATGAAGGAGGAGTGAGAGTTTGGGAGAGATCTGACCTCGAACCCTTGAGTGTGATGGATTTCTGAATTGAAGTACAAGCTGATTCTAGTGATGAATTAGGTGAACGTATGCCTGGTTTTGAAGGGCGCAGAATAATTGGTGACGAATCAGCAGATATAGATGGTGCAGGATGGGAGGTATAAGCAGGTGAGCTGGTGGCACTAGGGGGTCCTATTCGCAGTTGATCCACGTGGCGACGGACCAGCACTCCTTCAATGGACACTGTATAGTGCAGGCTTCCATCTCTTGCCATTATAGTGCCAACTTTCCATTTATGGTTAGGCTGGTTGTAGACCTTTACTGCCACAGTTTGGCCATTCTGGAATGTTCGACTGGGCACACTGGGCTTCTGGTTCTTTATGGTGTTCTCTAGGTTTGGGCGGAGAAAATCGAGTGGTGAGCGAAGATCACGACCAATGAAAAGGCGTGCTGGAGTTTCCTCAGTTGTGGCATGTGGGGCACGTCGATATGAGAACAGGAATTCTTGTACGTCTGCATACAATGTTTTAGGTGATGATCCTATGGCTTTCAGCTTCCTCTTCACTGTGTCCACGTACCGTTCAACTTGTCCATTGGTTGCCGGGTGGAAGGGGGCAGATGTTACATGAGAGATACCATGGCTTTGCATGAAACTCCTAAACTCGGTACTTGTAAAGGAAGTGGAATTATCACTTACCACTGTACGTGGTATACCATAGCGTGCAAACAATTCACGAAGAGCAGAGACTGTTGAAGAAGTCTTCTCAGAGACTTGATTTCCCCTGTCCTGGACTTTCCCACCCATTCCTCTTCACAACAGGACTTCCTTCCGAAATCATTCATCCTACAGCTCTCGCGACTCTGTCGTCTCCCAGTGCTAACGATTCGTCTATCATCTCGCGCTGCTCCCAACTCAACTATCTCTCAGTCCCTCTTCCTTCACTTAGTATCTTACACACAACCAGTTTCACATATATTGAGAGTCCGTTGTGGTATAAAAAGTCCGTTGTTTCGCACAAAAAATGCCATATAAAATCTAGCTGCGCCCGCCTACTCGGCAATCCGTCAAGACGAAACCAACAAGGCAAAAGGGCAAAAAATGATTTTAAAAAAACAGCTAAAAACGAGGTACTGTTATGATTTCATTCGGGCTCATAAATGATGGTGGGACGGCATCTGCTCGGAGGGGGAGTAGAACACGAGTTTTTCCCCCTCTTTTTCCTCTTCAAAAATTCGACTATTATTCTTTTCTATTTGGTAATTACTTCCTTTTTGTTTTTATTTAGTATGAAGCCCGTGAACTAACCATACTTATTTTTTAATTTTAATTGTTTCAGTATCTAACCTACCTACAGTTGGGATATCACTAACCTATAAGAAGTTTTCTTTTTCTTTTCACGTCTGTTATCACGAGGTGTGTTCCACTAGTCAATAAGTGTGTATTGTTTTCCACAAGCGTTCCTCGGGCAGTTGACTGGAGATGGAGGGCCAACGCCGAACTAAATTCAATCAACTTTACGGTGTCTTAACTGCCTTCCTTTTCTCGGACGTTTGAGTTACTATACATTGATAAGGCTGCAATAACCTCTTGATCTGTGGTTGAACTAAGGTTAAACCCCTGAGACGGTTATTGGAGCCTTACGGTTATTCATGAATGTACAACGCTCGGTTTAATGTGCAGCTCGAGGCCAATTTTATTCTAGTCTTTTTCGGCTCACCGCTGATTAAAAACATGTTGAACTTTCAGTTGCGCCGTGGATTAATTTAGACGACGAGTTTAAGCCCTCGGACGGTCGACGTGCCTGAAGCGCCCGAAGATAAGCCCAAAACGAACCTCCGAAAATGTTATTTTAAGGGCCCCGTTTAAAAGCGGTCGAATCCGAACTCTTGCGTTGAATTCCGTTGTTCTTGAGCCTCAGCGCTCCACGCCCCGGGGCATCCGGTTTATTTATCTGTAAAAACGTCAGAGTGAGATAAATTTGCGAGCGGTTGTGCTCGGAGACGGGGGAAACGTCGTATAAAATTCGCGTCAGAGAAATTAACTCTTAGGCGTCTAGATTCTACTCAGTGTACGGAGTGAACGAATCTAATATTGTCAAAACGGCGAAGGGCTCTCCCGATTAAATAAAATGTGTTCGTCGGTTTGAAAGCCCCGTCGTTCGTTCGCCCTTTAGGTGTCAGCCAGTATTAAGTGCTAAGATTGGTAGCTTCCTGCTTTCAAACTAACACGACCCCGTAGGTGACTCTATTGACTCGTAAATAAATGGGACGGGATATTGATGCTCAATTTTGTGTACTCGTTTCGTCGTTCAGTAAATTATTGGCGTAATATTTGCTCGTGCTACTCCTCCAAGAGCGTTTTCTAGCCTTGAAGTCATTCGCTTTTCGTGCAAAATGTCATAGAAATTACAACGACAGTAACTCAACCATCCGCGCGGGCTAAAGACCCAAAAATTATAGCTTTTCCTCAACATTTGGCTTATTACGTTAAAACAGAAACTTTCAATTAAAGCTAGTCATGAAAGTTGTGAGCGGTATTACACCCACATCGTATAGGTACGTAATTCGACTACCTATTTTCTGAAGATTTCAACAACAAGGAAAAAACTGAGCTAAATTCGATTTTGGTCTAAATGTTCGGTAATTTATTGTGCTGCTCTCATCATTTGGTCACGAATGAGAATTTTATGGTATTCTTGCGTCATTTTTGCGACAAAAAAATTTAACCAACGCGGTTACAGCGTTTTTTGAGGAAAAAAATATTTAGTGTTTTGATCACTATGATAACTATTGTCAATTTTACGCAAATTTTTATCATATTTTTATTTTGGTGTTCCATGGTAACCTCTTGGCTAGTAATCAATTTCGAGCTGATTTGGTTCAGCCGTTTTCTCTTCAGATGCGCATACCATTTTCCCAAATGGTATTTTTCCGACTCAGTAGACCCTAAACGTAAAGATCAGATTTTTGTTCTTCGGCCGATTACATAACTTTCCCTTCTACTCCGCCGAGCCACCAAGAATCAAGGAAAGTAAAGAAATATCTGGAGCAACAAATCATTCAACTTTCCTCAGCCCTCGTGCATTCAGCGATTTTTGTATCACCCCAAAAACTAACCTAATCTGTTTTTCGTTCAACGTTTCGATTCGTTGATCGAATAAAAAACAAACTTTTTAGCTTCACAGGCCTGTACCTCCAACCATCGAATTACACATTCAAGTCACCCACCCCCAACCCTTTCCCAACGATTAAAATTGTTGTCTTTATCGCACTTTAAAAAATTACGAACAAAACAAAGAAAGATCCTGCTCAATCGGCCGAGCAGCTCTCCCGCAAATCAATCTGCAGATAACGTGCCGAAATAAGATTTTTTACGACTCAGTAGTCCGAACTCAATTACTTTTTGTGAAATTCTATCACAGCAGACTCCATAGGAACGTAATTTAGGTAGCAAAGTAAAACGAAAGATACCCAACTATGGGCAGGTCGAACGCAATTACGAATTAAAATAATACTTGGGAGCGAAATGACTGAGTTCTCTAATTCGAACTAACTCACGCAGCAACTCAAATAGCGTTAAATGAAGACGTAACGGGATTAACATGGAAAAGAGGCGAGCGCAGTAGTGCAAACACACGCGCTTCACCCGCTGGACAGCAAACCATACGGTTTCTTCGGGAAAAAAAACATCCAATTGTTACTCCGAGTTTACAACAAAGGAAAATTGAATGACGCGAATTAATGAAGCCACCACTACGAATCTCCACGAAGGAAACCGCACATTTTATTTACTGTGGTTAAAACATACTCAAAATGTTTTCAATAATTCACTTTTCTTCGGTAATAATGTTGTCAACAATGAGTTGGAGGGTAACGAGAGATAAGAGCGCCGATAACGGTGTCAAAAACAACGCAAAACATTTCTATCTAAAAAGGATTTGCAAGGTCGAACATTCTATTTTCGACATTTTTATAATTTATCTTCAAGTTTCGAGTATTTACTCAACTTTTGACACTCTGGATAGGCAGAGTAGTGAATGGCGGTAATGAAAAAAGTAAAAGTCTCCTGGTTTCATATAGCGCTTCTGAAATTATCTCCTTCTGTATTTGAAGCGATTTCTGCACTTATTGATAACTTGTGACTTATCTCGGCGACAAACAGCTCTGCGCTTATCATCCTCTTTTAATATCTTCATTCAGCTATTACTGTTGCTCCAGCAACGGATGCAATATGTTTTTCACTCAGTTAATAAGAACTCCGAATAAAAAAAACGCTGCGAATTATTACACAACGGTTTATTATTCTCTTGTACAGCTGGACGTAGTCTCACACCTCCGAGACTCATCCCATTCAATGCAGCGTCGAAAAATACCAGTAAACGATATGAAACATGGCCTGACTACAACGGAACCACGAAGACTACATATTCCAGGCGCCTGTAGGCAATTGGCCTGGTGGATGGTTGGAATGAGACGAGAGGGAGTGCAAACGATGAAATGACTACTTTTGCTGTACTGTCCCACAATACAATTACTAGAATTCAGCTCAGTATAATTACTATGATTTCACTGTTTTTGGACTGGATGTAGTCGTACACCTATGAGACTCGATCCATTCAACCCAGATCTAACAGTATCTAGAACACAATGCGAAATGCGGCGTATTTGCGTTAAAACGGCCAAAATTGCAATTTTGTTAATTTTTGACATTTTATGTCTTTACTTTGCTACATAAACTCGAAAAGTGTAACAGCCAAGTGTAACGGCCAAAAGCGTCACGAAAATTAACCTTTGAGGCCGATTGGACAAGCCAACATTTTAACCCGAGTTGCAACCGCAGTCCCTGTGGCGTAATGCATAAGGCATCAGTCTCCTAAACCGGAGGTTGCGGGTTCGAGTCCCACCAGGGTTACGATTATTTTTTTGTTGACATTTTATGTCTTTACTTTGCTACATAAACTCGAAAATGTAACGCGGGATATGTAACGGAGAAGCGTCACGAAATTTGTTTTGGGTTATGTGCTTGGTAACGTCTGTTACAAAAATGAAAAATATTTTTTGTGTTGTAATTTTATATTTCTTTATTTAAAATAAACAAAATTATATTAAAAGAAAAAGACATAAAATGTCCCTCGTGGTTGCGTACTTGTACGAAAGCTGTACCCACTGTTTGTGTTTAAATGGTAAGCTTCACGTTGATCGACCTAACGGGTGCTCACTCTCGGAAATTCATATGCAATGTTGTTTTAACCATTTTTTTGTCCATAACAATCATGAGCTTCGTCCGATCGGAATGCCGAGCAAGCAGGCACAACTGGATACCAAATGGGGGTCTTTGTGAAAAAGAACGAATATTTTAGTCTACGTTACGGGTTAATTTATTTCGTTGTCCCAAAATCATCTCGCCCTTTAATGAATGATCAACTTATACATGATGCATCAAACAATGAAATCTGTATTATGTCAGGCCGTCAGGCTGCATTCTAGACCCTGGATTCGTATTGTGTTTCATTTGGGCTGGTTTGGGAATGCCTGACTGAGCTGAAGACCCTGGCAAATGGAGAAAACTTCCAAGATAAACTTTGGCAAGTAAGAGAAGGAACGCAGGGCTGCCTTGACAAAGCGTGCCTGGCTGAAGGCAGTCAAGGTTGTTTATTTGACTCCACGTAGCAACCGAGAAAAGTCTTCAGTCTGGAGAGAGAAAGAATACACATGGTATGTGCTCTGGTCAAGATTAATAAGTCAGGGGTATTGCAGAATCTGCACAGAGGGGCTGAAGTCAGCGAAGCTCTCTACTCTACTCTGTGCTGCTGCACGCCTCGGAGTGGTTGGAGTGCCTCAGCCGCAACCGGATGAAGTTCCAGGGACGAACCTCAAGGCCGTCTTGCGTTTCGTGCAACAATGGTGGGGAAACAGGGAGTGGAACCAAGAGAACAAAGCTGCTCATCGGCGCCACGCAGTAAGCCCAACGGAGGCCATAGTGGGAGCTGTATCAGTTGTCAATGGTAACACAAAAAAAAAAACGGACTGCACGTATTTTTCTGGGAATTCATGTTTAGGGATTTGAAATTACACGGAATACACAACGCAAAAGTTAGTCGAAAAACTGTGGGAAGTTGATAATTATTTTATAGCAGATCTTTCGTCGTGTAAGTAATATATTCCACAACCAACGTTTTTACGAGAACGCTGGCACCATACGAGCACGATTTATAAGGAACGTCTGCATTAAAACGCTACTTGTCGAAATTGGTGATCATTTATCGTATTGAGCGATAACTTCGGACGCTGGCTGGGGACAGAGTTGTGTGATATGTCGTAGTGTCGTTCGGTAATTGAGTCTTTCCAAAAATTACAATGACCTTCAAAGATCAGAGAAAATGTGGTATTGTTAACCTGAGATTAAACTTGGCGGCGTGTCAAATATTTGCCACTTGTGAGTTTTCGGGTCAATTTCTTTAATTTTCAACGCGCGATGTGGAACAGACCCCTACTTTTATAAGAGTGCAGCGTCAAGAGTGGCAAAATGTGTTCATGGGCTGACCTCAGGTTCTTGCTGAGCATACGACGCCCGGTGTAAGGGAAAACGGGCTTTGTTACCAATTAGAAGGTAAATCTTCAATACCAAACACAAACTACTAGGTGAGATTGTTAATAGTTGCCGGACTAAGGCAAAACTGCAGTAGCCGAAAGCATCATAGCAACTGACTAACTCAAACCAATCCAGATTTGAGCGCCACAAGGAAGGCGCCCTGCCGGGCTCATTCGGAGCCCTTGACCACATGAAGTCACTATAGATACGAAGAGCCCACTTCCCTGTCGTCAAAGAAACCCAAACGACTAAATAATCGCGAGAAAATTGACAAGCGTCATGAGGCCAATGAGTTGGGAACACCCAGACAGGCAACTATTGATGTGAGCCACGAACGAGAGGAGAAACCTTCAATTATTTCCCGCGACGAGTGAACAAAGAGATGAGCCATTGTAGACGATTGCTAGCACGAACAAACCAGTAAATGTTTGACGCCACGCTACACAACATAAAAGGGAATCGAGAATACTGAGATGGAACTTCAGGCTGCAGCTTGTTGAAAGAAAAATAACGCAAGTGTGACGCTCTTGAACGATTGTGTGCAACTTGGATATGATCAATTCCCGAGAGAAAAAGACAAAATAAATACTCATATACTAATCCCTCTGTCACCTTATCAGATCAGCGCTTCAGTATTTGATACACAAAAATCCATCTAGAAAAGCTCTTCATTGGAAAAGCGAGACGAGGATTAATTCTTGGTTATTAAAAGGCTCGAGGATTTGTTTAAGGCTATTAAAAAGGTTCAGAGTCCACGTTAAATCTAATTCTTCTAGCCCTACGATCAAGCAACGTTATCGAAAATCCATTAATCTGATATTGGCCAAATTAACGAGCTGGAAATAAAAATTATGTTCAATTTCTCAACATTCAAGTTTTATTTGTGTTGTAGGCGTTTATAATCTGAGCCTCTCGGCGCAGTTCGAAATTAGTCTGTTCTCTCGCCTAATCATATCGACTTCACGTTGTACTTGTCGAAAAGTTATTGGTCACCGTAGATGTGAAAAACTACTGACGTACTGAGAGCCATGGAGGGCATATTTAGGGTACCTGAATAGTTACTCGTAGTAATGAGAAGCTATCTGCGTGATTGCACACTTCTTTACGAGGCAGCCCAAGGAGGTCACTGCAGGGGCAGCCCAGGGGTCGATCCTTGGGCCAGCTCTGTGGAATGTGGCATACTTCTACTACTGGCCTGCTTCGTCTTGAGATGCCTGACAACGTGATCCTGGTGGGGTGTGCGGACGATGTGGCAGGAGTGATGATTGGCTGCATGGTGGACTCAGTCCAGATAAAGCTGGAGAGAGTGATGCGACGGGTAAGAGAGTGGATGGGAGCTCATGGGCTGTCCCTCGCCGTGTAAACGACAGAGCTAGTCCTGGTGACAACGTGAAGAATGGAAATTCTCCTCCCTGTTCGTGTGGCGACCGCAGAACTTCAAACAAAGGAAGCAGTTCGATATATGGGGGTAAGGGTGGATACCAAGTTGTTGTTTGGTTTCCACATCCAGCAACCAGCGTATACAGCTGCTACAGTAACAGCAGCTTTTTCTCGCTTGATGGCCAACACTAGGGGACTGGAAGCAAGAACAAGGCGGGTGCTCATGAGCGTTGCACCACACAGTTTCTCAGGAGGCAAGTTTTATCCTAATCTGAGGCTGAGAAGAGCTGTACCCATCAAGAGGGAAACCAAAGTACAGCTACCAGAAGAGGAGAAGAAGGACTGTGATCCTTGAACAGAGGCAAGATGAGTGAGACACAGCCCAGAAGGGGCAGTGGACCAGACGGCTGATTCCAGAGCTTGGTCAATGGGTCGGACAATGCCACAGTGAGATGGATTTCCACCTCAGTCACCTCCTAACAGGACATGAAGCATTCCTTGCACCAAATTGGAAAGGCTGAAATCCCAAGCTGTTAGTACTACAGGGAATACTGCTTTCTATGCCATCAACTTGTGCCAAAGTGAGCAGGCTAGTGGCTCAACGGTGGAAGACACAGTCGGCCAGCTCACACTAGAGGCGTTCATCTGCTCCATGTTGTGTCCCGAGGAAAACTGGAGGTGCTCAGTATTCAGCTAGAAGAGGATGGAGTTTGCTGATTCGAACACAGAGATGATGAATGAAGACTTGAAGGGAAGACGGCTTCTGTACCTCCCAAACTGCTTGGCAGTGTGGGAGGATGTATGATAATGGCAGCATGCTGCAAGATTCTCGTGAGGGTGAAAAGGACAAAAAAGAAGAGCTGCCATAGCAGAGAGGCGCCAACATGATGCAATGTGCTGAATGGGTTGGTACTCAATACGCGGACCTAAATTCATAGGGCGACTAGGAGCACACCCTTCCTTTCAAGCCCCAAACAAAAACTCATGTGTCAAACACATTACTATGTGCTTACCATGTCATTATTTTCAATTACTTATGGAATTTTTCTGAGGCATGTTGTCTTATTCATTTTGGTTTCATGCTTCGAACTAATTGACAAAGAAAAACATACGTGTTCGGCTCAGCTCTAGTCAAATTTGTTCAGTGCCCTTGGCCCTATTGAGAGATCCTAAGCATTCAACTCTCGCCACCAACCCTGGAATCCCAGAGCCCCGTGTCAAATCTTCTACTTTTCAAGACTCACGACTTCGACTCACCTCATGATCTGACTTTAAGAACCAACAACATATTTCTCCAGTGGGGTTTACCTCATCTCAAGTAAGCTCTTACTTGCAACCTCTCCTTAGCCATTCTAACGATCAGCTCTCTCCCAAACGACTCTACAATTCACTCTCATTTGTCTCTCAGTTCTCATCCAGTTACTCACTCGCTCATTATTCTCGTCCTTACACCAGTTCATATATCCAGAGACCCCCTTGCCTGAATTCTATACTCCCATACACACATATATTTATTGTTCTCGAGTCAGAAGTGTAACAAGGCAATTCACTCCCTCACTCATTGTCAGCTTTTGTTCGGCAATAATTAACTTCCCAGCTAATATCAAGGGCTCATCTTATTTCGTTCTCTTTTTCTACACAGAATAGGGTTAAATGTTAAATTTCAACCCCAATTACCTGATATTCCCTGGATTTGCTGTCTCTAGGGGATGATTATTCGAAATACAGGTTCAAATAGGTTTTATTTCATTTGTTCTCCATTCCGTGGGCATTTTGAGAACAGCGAATCTTTCAAAATTTGCAACTACTCTCTGTAAGTAGTGGAGTTCATACGACCTGACGAATAGCGTGAGTCGACACGCTACCTCATATCTCATCCTTCAACAGAACCATCCATAGTAGCCCTGAATTCAGAATGGTTACGTTTCCATAGCACACTGTATAAACCCAACATTGCAATGTGTCAGGCGAACCGCGCATTCACACAAAATTCCAGATTGCAGACACATTAGATTTTCATAGTCACTCGCCATACTCCCCGAAAATCAACTTACCCCAACCTATTGACTAACGGAGCGCTCGAATAAATTCCATAATGCCGCGGTTCACTTTTTCGTTTCCTCGACCTGCTACGGACTTCAATTCGGCTTCAGGGGGTGTGAATGCAGTTCTGAACACGACTGAGAAGATCTCCCCGACCGAGGACAAGGCGACCCGATTGTAGGGTGAGGATAGTTGAGTAATACTTCGAACTACGTCTTCGAGGTCGAGAACATTCATTACCGGCGAAGGTATTCAGTTGACTCTCAATACAAAACAAATTGGAGAATTGAATATTCAAGAGCGGGTTTCTTTGAAGCGAATTAAAAGCCTACAAGTCGGCGAATGAAACGCAAAGGTATGGCATCGTAATGACGAGAGTTACCCGGTTGAAAAGAGAAGGCAAAAATTATGTAACGAAATCATCCGCACAATAATTAATTAAGGAATCACAGGTCGCGCGGGTGATAGGAACAAAGGAGCACGTTCTCGATAATCAAAAGAGTCCGTGGCAGAGCAATAACGTGAAATTTATCGGAGCTAAAAAAAAGCTAATTAAAATTTGATTTAGTACGGCATTATTCAATCAATTGTCATTCAACTACACAGTTTTCAATAAAACAACTCAAAACTGAGGACACAGTGTAATATCGTCACAAAGTACCGTCGGCAACTCTCATAAGATCGTCTAAGTCCACAACAAAAGCTTCGCAGATAAGCCTCCGCAATTTCCCATTCAGTTCACTTTCTTTGGTCGCACAAAAGGAAGTTTTGTATTGGCCTGTAAAAAGTCAGCTGCTTCGCATCAAGCAACTTCCCTTACGCCGACGATACTCCCTACAATATCATATAACAAAGTACATTACTGTTTTACTACGGTGAACCTGGGCCACCCAACCCAGCCTGTCGTATGACAAATGAATGCGGCCAAGGCATTTTGGACATTTTTTTTTCAACTTTGAAATGTCACTATTCGAAAGCAACTATAAATATTAGGTGCGCCGCATCACGCAACTTTTTAGCTCTAAGTAAATTCACTGGCTTTCATGGCTTTTGCTACTGTAATAAATAAAAGAATATCGCACTAAGTGGGTACGATATCCACCGCATATTAATTGGAACAAGGAGTTTTATTCGCAATTACCCTCGAAGAAGTCTTACTACCACAAAAAACCCTGCAAATTATTACACAACGGTTTATTATTCGGATAATCAGCTTGACCTAGCATTAATGCTCCGAGATCCATCCTGTTCGATTCAGCATCGAAAAATATCATAATGAAACCCAAAAAAGGTCGAAAAGAACTGAATCGTAATATTAAAATAAACAAAAAAACGAAAGTATCTAGAAAAAACTGAATTTTAATATGAAAACATGCACGCTAAATATTAATATCAAAATGTAACCAAAAATCTATGAAAAAAAAACAAAATGAGAATGAAACGAAAGAATCTAAAAAAATTGAATCGTATTAAAACCAGAACGTCGGGGAAATTGGAACGGGGGCGCTCGAAGCGAACCCGGGGGGAGTCGAGTGTTGGGAGGGAAGCGAGCGGGAGGCGCGCTGCTCGCTCGCCTCGAGAGCGGTTGGTTTTTTAAAGAGACGGGCGGGGCGGAGGGAATTCAAACGACGAAACGCTTGTAGCTCCCGCGTTGTACTGTGTTTCGTTAATTTTTTTAACCGTATTTTGCCCATTACAACCATGGGCTTCGTCCGATCGGATTGCCGAGATGGCGGGCACAACTAGATACCAAATCGGATTTTTGGGCGAAAGAACGAATTTTTTAGACCATGTTAAAGGCACAAAACGGCCCGGACGGGGGACGAACATTGCAAATTTGGAATCTCCATGTCTTGAAACGTAAAGTATCAAATTTTGAGGGGGGGTTGTAAAAAATTTTTCGTGACCGAAAACATAGGGTTATTATTCAGAATGAATAATAAACCAAAAGAACTAGGTGAGAGCGGAAGCGACGCCTCAATGAGACAACCGCTCAGTTACGACTGTCAACACCCAAGTTTCGAGTGAATCTCGGCATTTGAGGTGAGGCTTCCCCATACACTACTAATTCAATGTATTTTTCATTCAGCTCATTTAAACTAGGTATAACACCACTTCACTGCGACAGAAAGCGGTAAAACTTACAGTTCCGAAATTTATTGCGCTGCTCGTACTCATGCCCTGACCAATATTGAGCAATTGGTGCACAGCGAAATTAATAAGGGTGTAAACCCGATTTTTTTAAAAAGGATAACTATCAATTTTTCCGAGTTATCGGGTAAAAATGTTTAGAAATGGTAGAAAGTGAAACGGCGGTGGTTGAAACTCCGGAATTTCTGGAGTAGCCCTTGCATACTTCATGAGCGTTATTAAAGACTCATCGTATAGGTACTTGATTAGACTACTATCTGACTTTTTCTGAAGAACCTAGTTCGAGAGATTCTACTGCTGACCTTTAGGTCCGAGTTGTGCCAGCCCAGGGGCTCTTAACCCATCCCCACGTCGTAGATGAGGGAAAGCAACTCCTTGGCCTAACGGCTTCGGGAGCCCACCCTCCAGCATTTGTGAACCAGACCAGCACGAGCCCTTCTTCAATCTGCCAGTGGGCCCCCCTCATCCGTGCTACCAGTTGCTAAGCGGTCACCCGCTGTCGGGCTTCTGGTGTGGCTCGAAGATCTGACATTGCCTGAGGGGAGAGCCTCTCAGGGTGTCAGGCCTCCTGCCGCTTCCCCCAGCGGCGCCAACTAGCCTCTACTTCGTTACGCCTTATCGCGAGTGCAATGAAACTGAGAGGTGTCGAAGGCAGGTGCAATACTGGGGAGGCTACGGTCCCTCGTCAGATATTTTGACTAAGTGAGGACGCTCCTCGCAAAGTCCTCCAGCGCCGGGAAGCCAGTCGCTGACACATAACCGTCTCCCTCAGATGCGCGCGCTGACTTGTCCATCTGGATCATTCACAGAGTACGTGTTGCACTGTTTCACTCAGGGGCGCTTCCACAGCTACACGTCTCTTTGTCACAAAGATCGAGTCGGTGTAGCTTCGCCGCCCTGAAATCCCCCGTGCCCCAGCAAGAGCTGAGACATCCAAGGAGAGTATCCAAGGCTAACCCACCCCATTTTCAATCTGCCCTCCACAGATCCAGGTTCAACCTCTGTCCACCTTTCTTGCCACGCACGTTAGGCAGGCCTTTATCGCCCTTCTTCTGGAAGAATTCGTGTCCTCTTCATTCAGAACGTTATTTCCGGGCCTAGAAATGTAACATTACGATCGAAACAATTACGATAAACTCGATTATCGTCGAAATATTTGGTAATTTATTGTGTTGCTCTCGGCATTTTCCCGCAGATGGGAATTTTATGGTATTTTCGTGTCACTTGGAGCTGTCTATACAAGAAATTTAATCAAAATCGTTATATCGTTATTGGTGTTTTGATCACTATGATAACTATAGCTAGTTTTTCCGCGGTTTTTGCCCGCACCCTTATTTTGGCGCGCAGACTACCCTACGCCGGTTCTTGGGATAGAAGGATTGGGACGGGGAAGGAAAGAAGGATAAGAGGATGTTCCACGGTAGAACGACCACCAGTTTAGATAGCAACTGAGCAGCGCACGGGTGGTGATACCTCTGAGAACGCCTGCTGATGCGCCTGGCCGACGCCTCTCCTCCGCGCTTTTCTTTTTTTGCACCGCACACTGCACATGGTTAAAGACACAACCCCGATTTTATCTGCCTCCACTCTATGAGCTCCCACAACCCCATACGAAGATCCGTGGTGTCATTTAAGCCTTTTGGCTTGTCAGATACTACCCGAACATCCAGCAGCAGTGTTTGGGCAGTAGGGTCTATAACATAAACATCTGAATTGAACTCAAAAAAATTTTTTCAGCCGATTACATCACTTTTCTTTATAATTTTTAGAGCCAAGGAAAATAAAAAGAGTTTGGTCTGAGATTTCCATGAAGCGAACAAGGATGAGTGACAAGACGATTCGTTATCAGTTCGTAACAGAGTTGCCAACTAAAATTGGATTCACCTCGGCACAAGCGTTGAAACTAAACGTAACAAGTTAGACCCACTGAACGGAAAGTTAAGACTTTTCAAGGGTATTCGTAAGGAAGTTAATTAATTCATTTTCCACATTAGAGAAGGGAAATGATCGTAGACATCCAACCAAGCGCTCGGAGCCCTTTGGCGCTTAGTCACTTCATCGATCGACCGAGGAGATATGCTGACTCACCATAACCGGAATCGCGGGGTCGTGTTGGATGAAGGATGGGACTTCCGATTCTCCGGATTAATCGACAGCTCTGAGGACTGAGTCTAATTTGGAGCAATAAAGAAGATACAGAACAGACGACGCTATTATCAACAAGCCTTTATTTTCGGAAGTTTGTTAACCGCTGACTAAGGTTGAGTTTACACAATCCGTGATACGATACGTTGCGAGCCGCTCCAAGCGAGGGGATGTGCTCACGTTGCTAGAAGCTACGGACGAGACGGATGTTGACTCACGACAGAAAGTCTTTCCGCACTAACCCGAAGTGACAAGAGAACTCCGAATATCTGGTGAGACATCACACATTCCTTCACTCCCACGCACATTCTAATACACGTTTAACTCCACAAAAACGTTTATGTACCAACGTACATATGAATTACCCTGGAACACAAAAGCGTTTTTTTTTGTGTGTACCCGCTAAACTGGATACTGCCATACTGTAGACCCTGAGATGACGAGCACTATCACTATGTTGTTTGTGGCGCTAAATAGGACGCCACACATGTCAGCATTTCCGACTGTTCCAGGAATTTTCTGGTTCCTAGGATGGCAAAATCCGGGAAACCTAGACCCTGAAATAACCGGCACTACTTCTACCACTTTCCTCGATCCATACCAACCTCTGTACCTCTCAGAAACCGAAAAGAGGGAAATTTGTACGTTTACAGGGAAGACCGACAGTGGTATCGTATTCAGCACCCTAAAACCCAGAGCAAAACCCCTGCAAATTATTAAAAAACGGTTTATTATTCTGATGAACAGCTTGACCTAGTATTACGCAAAACATCTCAGAGAGAGAGAGAGAGAGAGAGAGAGAGAGAGTGAGTGAGCGAGCGGTTTTGTGAAGGAATCGACTCTTTGAGAACGTTGAGAGCGCAAGAACGGAGCTGCGATTATATGTTGTTATCACGAATATTATTACTTGATTGAACTAATGCGTCAATTTTTCTGAAGATTCTAGTAACATTGGCGCTGAGTTTATAAGGACAAAATTGATAATTCATTGTGCTGCTCTCGCCATTTTCTCACAGATGAGAATTTTATGAAATATTCGAATCATTTGGAGCTGTCTATTCAAAAAGGTCAATAAAAATTTTTGAAAAAAAATATATTTGGTGTTTTGATCACTATGCTGACTACAGTTAGTTTTAAGCAAATTTCGCTCATACCCTTGTTTTGGCGGCCCTTGGAAACCTGTGGGGTAAACATGAAGTTTGAGCTCATTTGGTTAAGCAGTTTTCGTTCAATCGCTTTCACAGAGACAGCCCTTTTTTCTAATTAGTATTTTTCGAAATTAGCAGGTTTTAAAACTTAAAGATCTGAAGAGAGCTAAACAAAAATTGCTCAGCCGATAACGTAACTTTCCTTTCTACTACGTTGAGCTGAGTAAAGTAAAAAACCCTGCAAATGATTACACAACGGTTTATTATTCTCATGAACAGCTTGACGTAGTATTACTGCTCCGAGACCCATCCCATTCGATTCAGCATCAAAAAATACCAGTAAACCATACGAAACAAGACCTGACTACAATGGAACTACGAAAACTAAATATTCCAGGCGACTGTAGGCAATTGGCACGACGTTGCGAGTCGACTGGGCGGGGGAAACGTTTACTTCCGCTGTCGTTCCCGCGAGTTCTTTCAATTAGTTGACTTTAGCTCACTATAATTATACTGTAATTTCACTGCAGCTGTACACTCCTGATACTCATTTCATTCGACCCAGGATGCAAAAAACCTTGAAAATGATACGAAACACAGCGTATTTGCGATTATACTGCGTTTTTTTTATTTTTTGTCCATAACAACCATGGGCATCGTCCGATCAGATTGCCGAGATGGCGGGCACAACTAGATACCAAATGGGATTTTTGTAAGAAAGAACGGATTTTGTAGACCACATTAAAGGCCCTAAACGGCCCGGACGGCGGACGGACATTGCAGATTTGGAATCTCCATGTCTTGAAATATAAAGTATCAAATTTTGAGGGGGGGGTTGTAAAAAGTTTTTCCTGACCGAAAACATAGGGTTATTATTCAGAATGAATAATAAACCAAAAATGAGTATCCAGTTTGTCAGATTCAGACTAACTGTTTTTTGAGTAGCTCAAACATCAATTATTTGAAACTTCTGTGATATGAAAAATCGTTGACAATTTTACGTCATACCACCGTAAGTACGCGTAATAGCATCCGAAACCATTGAGTTGCGGCTAAATTGAGTCAGTCGATGATGTATCAAGTCCCAACGTCTTCGCAAATCCTGCTATCCGCAAATCTATATAGGTTGGACATGTACAATTGTGTGGTCGAGGACCACAGCCACTCTTCGCGAATCTTACAAGAACTTCTAGCGAAAACGCGCCCCCCACGAATCCCAACACCTTGGCTTCACGGCCGAAGGCGCTGTGTCAGTGGCCGTGGGCAGAAGCCTCCCGCGGTGCCATTCTATTTGGCTGCAGCGTGAGCAGCCCAAGGACCCGAATGTGTGGCAGGAAATTAAGTGATACAGCGCAAGATTAACGAATCGTTGAAATTTCGTAATATTATAAAAAAATAAAGGCGTCATTTAAAGAACCAACCGAGGACGGTGAGTAATGACAAAGCTAAGAACAGTTCGAGGCGAAGAACCAACTTTAGGGGGGACTACGTCCAAACAAATTAATGACTTAGGTTCAATCGAAGACGGAGTCAGTAACGAAGAGAAATGCTCGTGGCGGGGTTATCCACTCACCGCGTATTCATTAGGGGCACGGAAGGCTTCGACAGAAGAAGAAAAGAAAGAAAGCCGTGTCGTAATAGATAAGATTTTGGGTGGTACTTCCCACGGTTTTGACGAAGATCGAGGGAATTCTTCACGCCACGTCTTTTGATTCCAGCCTCCTCGGCCCCACGCAGTTACGCTATTTTAATTTATCGACAAACGCCGAATTTTGGTTGCCGCTAAACAAAGGACAAGGAATGTGTTTTCTCCCGATCTTGACGTTTTGAGGACTACAGAATCGACAAAAATACACTGTGCGAAGCATCAGGTGTGTTTCCTCATCAAAATGACAGTTCTGTGACACTCATAAGAGAGTTATGTGGAATGGTTGTCATTTAGCCAGTCGCATGGTAGATAGATGCCTCAGATGTGGCTCACCTGCTTCTCAGCAGCAGGGTGGCAGCAAACACATTTGCCATGTTCGCACAGGCGTGGGGAAACCTGTAACGTGGCAGCCCCCTCTCAATAGTAGAGCAGTGACAACCCCCATGAGAGTCACAGTGTGACTGCCTGGTGCACCTTCAAGTAAATTGGGAGAAACGATAATAAGCTTGCTTAGGGGACCTGAGCCCGTTGTAGGGCCAATCAAGGAGAAGTGCAGGGCTGCCTATTGGCGGGGTTTGCCTGGCCAAAGGCAGTCAAGGATGTTTATCAGACTCTCTATGGAGAGAACAAGAGAGATCCTCAGTCGGCAAAGAAAGAGTAAATGGATGGTACGCGGCCTGTTTATAGATCACTGTCCACTAATGCACCACCTGGCCAAGTACAAAATTGCAGATTCTGAGAAGTGGAGCTGGAGCTGAGCATGTACTGTGTACGTGTAAGTGGCGCAGTGCGCCTCAGAGTGCTTGGGGTTCATCACCTGCTACCGGAGGAGGCTGCAAGGATGAACCTCAAGGTTGTCTTATGTCTTGTGTGAGAATGGTGGGGACGCCACATCAGACCTATGTAGCTGCAACTGGGAGGACATGAGGAGGCCGAAGTGTGGATTTTCCCAGTGCCATCAAGAAAGGAAAAAAAAGCTCGCTTAGTAACAGTCAAAACTGGAAAGTTTGGTTGCTCTTCCAACATCCATCGCTCACTGTAGTAGGAACTACAGAGGAGCAGCACGTGGTTTCTTGTTTCCTCCACACGACAAGCGCGAGACGTGCAGGACGAAGTCTTTGACAGCAAAAGAAGTGCCTCGAATTGAAGTCACCATTTCCTGTAAGCAACTGGCTCGTCCAGTGGTCTGACTCAACCCATTTTCTACTAAGAGATTCACAGATGTTGAGAAAAACTCGTATGTATCCCTTCGACGAGGATCTATTTACCTAATCCCCATTCATCCAGCTCATTAAGTTTTGATCAGTGGAAAGGTGTGGAAAGAGTTCGACCCTTAGCCGGGGGAAGCTCCCTTTTCACTCCCCACTTGCCCACAATTCACTCAATGGCAATCACTTGGAGTGTTTTAGAGGATGCTGTCTTGTAGGCGTTGGAGCTATCTGGGACAGGACCCAGAGGCCCCAGAGGGCCAGTCCTGATTTATTGACTGCGAGTTCGCTACCCCACACAACGGGACAGTAGCCAATCGCGCCTTAGTAAACGCCCACGTACATGAATAGTGTCATAGTAATACACACAGCAAGTGGCTTTGCTAAATGTTCGTAGCGTCACACTTTCCTCAGCCCCCAACTAATCAAATCAAACCCATATTGATTCGTTGTAATCTGTTGTTTAAAGGTGAATATACACACATAAGCTACGCGCAAAAATTAAATTTATCCAATTCAAGAAGGCCTCTGTTCTCTTCTTCCGGTTAAGAAAAAGGAAAAAGCACTCGGATGCAGCAGGGCAGAGTTAGGCGTAGCACAGAAGGCAAGTTACATACCTGCAGCCTATTTTCAGTGAATTAGATATTTTTCTCAGAATCATTTTGTCGGCTCAAAAGAGGCTCTTTTCTGAGTGCGCTTCAACATTTCAGAGCGAAAGAGTTGAGCAAAGCAATTTAATATGAGCATGAAGGGAAGTTCTCCATCTCCGCTCTGTCAGGATTTTTTTTCTCTCCCCCCTGAGAGACCGTAGGGAGCGCGAAAATTGTCAGCTTTTCGTGACAGCTTTCACGCGTGTAATGCGCTCATTTTACTGATACGAAGGGCGCCGAGGGAATACTTGCTTCTCAAGCAGAAATCGAACCAACCGGTCGTATCGCGTTGTAACAACCGGCAAAATATCAGTCAATAAGAAGAAAAAAGAATGGAACGCGGGTTATTCAGGAGGACGTCGACGTAAACACTTATTGCGGCGAAGTCTGAGAAGAAAAGGGACGCCTGAAAACAGCTTTTGAAATAAACGAAAATGATCGGAAAGCGATAAGAGCTACAACCTATTGTGCTGAATAGCAAAAGGCACAGTCGCAACGACAAAGGAAACCGCTAGATCAAAACAGCCAACAAACAAGTAGCAAAAATAACGAGTCACCACGAACGCCTACGTAAATTGGAGCATTACTTTAACCACGGAATCTGATGCAATCTCCTCCATCGGAGGAAAGTACTATTTTAAAAATTATTATAGACAAGAAACATACATTTCAGTCACAAACGAAGACCAAGTGCATTTCGTGTTTTTTTTCAATAGGTTATGGGACCAGATTACGTGAATAGTGAACAAGGAACAATTATTGAACAGTAATAGTGATTGAAGGGAACATTGACAATGGTTTTAGCAAAGGTGGAAGTGGGCGACCTAAACAGGAAAGTGAATTGGACAATTTGGAAATTCAAAATGTTACTGCAAGGTCTGCCAAAAGCATTCAAGGTTGTTGAAGGAACCTTGAAAGAGCCTGCCATGAAGCGACTGTTACGAAACGGAAAAGCAAAAAGTCGCCACGGCGAACAGTACAGCGATGATTGTCATAATGAATAATCTCGGCGATGAAAACATCCAGAAAATTATGCGTTTTTCAAAAGGATACGACGCACGGTACGCAATTTTTTCAGTTATAAGCGCGATGAACATGACATGCCCACGCTGTTGTCTAAACTTGAAACTTTGTGGAATCAACTCGAAGAAGAAGTGGAACTTAGTAACGACAACTGTACGTGTAGACTTCCTGATGTGTTTCTCATGTGCAAAATACTTGAAACTTTGCCAAACGACTATTTTTCATAGTCCAGTTGAATGATGATGTCTAAGACTGAGAGAACGATTGAAAACTTGACTTCTCAATTATGCGCTGACGAAAGAGGAGCCGTCTGTTGTGGAGAGGAATCTGAAATTGAGGAGAGGGAAAAACCATTTCGGGAAAATCCGTTGAGGTGGAATTTCAGCAGGTACGTCGGTTTTTCGCGAAACAATGACTTTGCCGTTAAGGGGGGCCCATTAGGGCAGGTGTGGGAGCCAATAATATTTTCAATAACAATACTTCGCTCAAAAAAATTATTTGTAATTATTGTGGAAAGAATAACCATAAGATCCAAGTTTGCAGATACTGGATAGCTGATGGAAGACCACCAAGACCTACAAAATGGAGTGGACCATCTTCTTCAAAATCTTTCATATGTAAGCCATTCAAATAAAAAAACAAGGTGTTCACTTCCAACATAAATGACATAACGTTGAATGCAGAACCGAGGTAGTTTCCTGTCTGACTAAGTCAAATTCATGGTATCTGGACAGTGGTGCTACGAGGCATGTAACTCATACCAAAGAATTTTTCACTTCATTTGAAAATTTTTCAGTAGTACATAATGTGAGAACAGCCAACGGTAACGCTGTGAAGGCCATAGGTAAGGCTTAGCATTGTAACGGAGGCTACACAGTGGATGGCTTAAAATTTGAGCATTACTGTAACCACAGAATCTGATGCGCCTCCATTGGAAGAAAGTACTGCAGGAGATTGAAATAAATGGGGGGGGGGGGCTGTTATGACACTCGTACGACGCATTCCTCAACTATCCTCTGCCGGGTTTTCACTCAGTACACAAACTCGTTGGAACTTGTAGTTTTTAACGTACCAGAAATTATTGGATGGCTTCTAATGTCATGACCTTTATCGAGTAATCAGCATGAAAGTAATCTAAGAGGTGGTTAACAATAATTTATGGGAAGGTTTTTATTTACTCCGAAATGCACACAATAATTACTCGATAGGAGGATTAATATTCGTCGCAAAACGCCAAATCAGTATCAGGTTTTTGACCTCAGAGTTCCCACTCCTGCCCTAATGGGACTCCCTTTACGGCAAAAGTCATTGTTTCCTCAAAGATCGACGTACCTGCAGAACCGAAGTGGTTTTTCCCTCTCCCCAATTTCAGATTCCTCTCCAGAACAGACAGCTCCTCCTAAATTCATTCAGCTACGAACTCTCGCGAAAGACTCATCTCCCTGCGCTCACTCAGACACACTCCTCTATCTATTCTCAGCCCATACAGTTGGCCATCTCCTTCCAATACAGTTTCCTGCTCCAGTTCACGCATACTACCCTTGTGGTCGCCCTTTTGTACACAAACTCTACTCACTTCATTGCACATAATACAGTCCTCCTCACGCTGGCAGAGTTTCTTTTATTTCGATATTCAACTCTCGCCCTCACATGCACCCAACACAAGAGTGTGGAGCCAAACAACCCTCAGTCACATGATTATAGTCAACCTTTATCAAACAGCGTCTTATAGATTGTTTGCAACTAAAGAATTTGCAACTGAAGGACGAAGGCACGTTTCAATACGCAAACTGTTAATTTTAAACGATCCTGAATTTATTGATCTTATTCGCCACGAACCTCATTGAGTGACCATTGCGTAGGTAATTTATGAGAGATTCAAGATACGATCCCTTATCCTTACGATAGCTTATTTTTGACTATCGTATTGACTTTTTTTGGACGCTGATTGTTTTTTCATGCAATTGAGATTAATTTGTTTAAATGCGCTAAAATACAGAATAAAATGGTATATCAAAAAAATATTCAAAATCGAGAGAGCAGTTTTCGAGAAAATAAAAATTGTTACTTTGTTCACTATTATTGTAATTATAGATTCCCACCAGATGGTGTAACCATTTTACTCACAATCGCGACGCACACTCAAATAGTGTGTTTTAGGACCCTTTATAACGTAAATATCCGAAGAGAACTCAACAAAAATGTTGGCACAAGTTAGTCAAAATAACAGGTGAGCCGCATCACGCAACTCTCCTCAGCTCTACGTCAATTCACTTGCGTTCATGGCTGCTTCTACTAAATCAATCCAATTTTCACTCAGTTTATTTGAATTGGTACAATATCACTTCGCAAGGCACAGTTCCGGAATTTATTGTGCTGCTCGTACGGATGCCCAGATCATTAGTACACGCAGCACAGACGAGGCTGTAGACACGATCTGCTCTGAGCCCATCCGTGGAAGAGATTACCGGCGCTTTCGCGTCGTTTGTCCCGGCGTCACTGCCAATTGCGATGAAGCGTACAAGACGCTGGGATCGTAACGTTATGAGTCGCTGATTCCTGCGGTACGATTTTGGCCATCATGACGCAGTCTGCTGTTGATCCCGAAAAGGTTCCCAGTGAACCTGAGTATTGCGCTCATTTGCCCGGTTAAAAGGGCGAATGTGACAAGATGGATCTTCATATGGCAGTGTCCGGCAGCTGTGAGAGTGCAATTAATACAATGGTTGGAGGATTAACCGTGTCCTGGTGCACCAAGAGTGCAAGATGATGCGTCGGCTGGCGTCAGCAGGCATAATTCGCAGAATCACACCCACATGCAGCTCAGGTCGTTGCTAAACTGGCGGGTGTTTCATAAATCTTCATCCCTCCCAATCCATAGTTACTATAGTGAAGGAAATACGTAGTTTTGGTTTCCCCAAAACGGCTTTGCCTATTTCGATTCAATTGTTTATACGAACTGAACAAAACCAAATAACACAACTGTGCCCTTAAACTGTTCATCGATGAGAAAATGACGAGAGCGACACAATCATCCAATTAATTTTCAAAACAAATCTCGTCCACACGACACTTAACGTTACCAAACATATCAGGGTGATAGTCCACTACGCTGCCTACGCGAGAAGAGTTAAATAACTTTCACAAGATAATCAGGATGAACACATGCCCAATGTCACGAACTTCATTCGCAATATCCCCCATAATTCCACAACTGTCAACACGAACCTTCACAGAAAAATCGCGTTGACAGTTCCATCGATCACCCAAACATTGGTGTTTAAATGAATGTGGTGGTATATGTGGCAGCAGCTTAATAAATTCCAAAACTAGGCGTTTCTACGCGGAACGTTTGTTTTACCAAGTTCACACGAACTGGGTGCTTGAAACAATATAGTAGTTAGAATGTTCTGGGGAAAGTTTGGGTGATGCGTCGCACCAGATATTGTTCAAATGCTCATACCGAGATGAATAGAATTTCTCATGCGTATGTGAAGAATGTAGCGAAAGGCACCGGGTACTGAATAGTTAATTCGTATAGAAGCGAACATGGTTTAAAACGAAAAGTTATCGCTAAAGTACAAAACAAGAAGCAATTTTCGTGGATCTTGTTCAACATTCATAAAATTACCTGGAAAACAATTATCGACAACAACCGCTTTTGTGTCGGACGGGGCGACGATCAACTTGTCTTCTTCAATGAGAATTCACCGAGTCGTTCAATCAAAAATGACCATCGGCTCAACTATTCACTTTCGGAGATACCGCGAAAGGATTTACGCACTTGAAACCCCCGCAGTTACAGAACTCAGAAATGAACCCAATTCTAACGCAGAAACACGACGAAATTAGTTGAAAGACGACGTACAAATAATATCACAGGAGGAGGACGTTTAGTCAAACTGAAATTGAAGACAAGTAGGACCGACCGACCTGGGCCGTTGCCTTATTCACTTCAGCAGTCAACTACTAATCGAAATCGGGGGGACTTATCGATTCAAACGTGATATCGATATCACGGGAAAAGGGGGTTGAAACGGCTCCCAACCGCACCGTTGTCAGTTGTTACTGCTGTAACGTTCCAAAGTACCTATCCTGTTCTGTTTGCAAATGAAAACACAACCAGACAATTTGATTCACTTGACTCCTACAAAGCTGACGCTAGAAAGCATGCAAAACTCAGGCTTGGCGGTAAATGTAAGTCAGTAGTCATTTTGATTCTGAGAATACTGAAAATAGATGGAATACGTGGAGCATGTTTTTCAAATTAGAGTGATTACCATTTCGCGAGTTTTTGATTTCAACATTTCCTTCTGCATTCTTTCGTATCCCATTCGCCAGGAACAGTTACAATTTGTCATCAGCCCTTTCTCAATTTTCTTCAGATCTTATTGAAATCCGTAATAGTGACGTTCATCACGCCCTGAATAGTTTCCTACGAAAATGACACTCTTCAGAATGGTAGCAGATTCCAGGTAGGCATCTACATCAGATCTTTGCAACATGCATCAAAACTCCAATTTTCTATCAAATACGTGGACAGTTTGGGAAATTAGGCAAAGTAAGAGTGGGATCTTGATCAATTTCTATGTATGACACGAGTGAAAGTTGCGTATGAAGATGAACAATAGCTAGAAACTTGCCTCGTGGGTGTCTTCATTAGATTTCATCAGATTTTGATGTTTCCGGGGGTCTACATTGAATTCCTCTAGAAGATCTGCATGAGCATAACTGTTTCGTTACTTTCGGCTGATACAGGGAGATGGGAATTACAAGTGGCATTTTCTGTTGCATAGTGCGGCTCTGACGTTTCAATAAGATGTATTTGGTGCAACTCAGAAGTAATGTTCCTCTGATAGATGATACAGTCAATACCTGTACATACGTTTCTAATTAGTTGTATAAATTGGGTTAACAGGTACTGCCCAATTCTACCGCGTCGCCCAAAACACTTCGTTCACCACAACATAAACTCGATATCAGATTACAGGTATCGTATCTTCCTTCAAATCGTATCATTCTGAAATAGTTGTGATGTACAGTAAAAACATCCTTCGAGTTCAAACCGCAGTTTATCGGAAATTTTGAAAGACAATTTTGTTTACCTTCGAACGCCCGCTTTTTCCGATGTTCATATCTTCGTTCTGTTGAATGCGAAAGAAATACTTTTGGAGAATGATACATAGATATAAGTTTGTTAACGTTAAAAAACGCATTTTTCGTTTCATCTCGACATATATTCAGATAAATCCTCACGTCGATCGAGATACAGGTATCGAATAGTCAAAGGAACAACGCAATTTTGATCTAAATTACTAAAGCCGTAGGAAAAATATTTTTTTGGCTTTTCAAGTATATTTTTCAGTCGCCAGTATTTTTACAGAAATATGCTGGAGAAATTAAGTTTGGTGTTCAGGGGCAAATATTTTGTAAGATCATCGAGATTGTTTGAGCCATTTTTGAGGGAATTCCTATTTTTTATTCGCTTTGCCTCACTTTCCTTCCCATCAGAGGAAATGGGCCTTAAACCTAATTTTTTGCGTCTTAAAAAGGTTAAGATAGGAACCGAGCAACAGACGTGAATTGATTCTGCAAAGTAGCCGAGGCCCACAACTACTTTCACGCCTGATGCATCTGTCAGTAGTTTGCGTCAGGGAATGGTCAACTTTAAAACCTCGACAACACCGTACAAAGGTCTATCCACTCTATCCCTTTGGGCGGGAATGCAACATCCCCACTTCCAGAGACTAGTGAATAGTTTGCGGCCACACAACAGCAATATCAGGCGTTAGTGTTGCTATCTCTTCCCATCCCAGCCCTCCGATGACAATTGACAAGCCTGGGCACAACACACAAACCGTGTATTGAAACTCTGATTTTTCGATTCAAGGGGCAAAACGTAGAAATCTGGTGATAACTAGTTTTTCGTTGTCTACACTACTCGTCTAACCGTACGGTGCGAGGAGTGTAATAGTTTAGCATTTTGAACAATTTACTAACCAGTATTTGCGATTGTGCTAAACAACAACGAATTCATTCAGAATAGTGATCTTTGGTAAAGGAAGCAATACGAATTGAAATGTTGAAATGACGCCTTACTTTGAGCTTAGAGTCACCAAAATGATTCTAACGGAAGGAGAAAAGCTGCTATTGTTATTGTACTATCGATAGTTCAATGAATCGACACACTACTACGCTTCGTCAACGAGGCAGTTTAGCCAACAAAACAGGACAAGATAGTTTCCTCGCCCAAGGATACAAATTCATTAAACTTCTAAAGGTGCCAAAAAAATGAAGTTTTTTTCTTCATTTGGGTCGTTGAAATTAATAGTAGTTTTCCACAGCTCATTCATAATTTCTTTCTGAAGTTAGTTTTTTCTAGGCAATCGTGTAAAGTATGCTTTTCGTCTGTCGGTTAATTCTACTATAAATGGTACAAAATAATATCAGGAATGAGAACAACTTAAAAAATCGAATCTGTCGTCGCTGATAACAGTGTTTGTCAAAGTATGCGAGTAGATATAATTATTTGAATGGCGAGATATTTTGATATCGAGACTTCAAAAGCAGCTTTCAAGTGTGGCCGAGTTGAGCGCTCGGGCGTCTCATGACAGTCTCGAGATTGCTACCTGGTTGAGTCAGAAGACGTCAACTTCGTCTGAGTTGATACTGTTATCACTGTGTATAGTCGTGTGATTAGTCAACTTGAAAGTTTCTTGTGGGAGTGATCCGCGTTAGTTGTTCATTTATTCGGTTTTTAAAAAACAATTCTCTCCTCTCGATGTCAATGGCTATGTAACTCGGTTATAATTATCTAAAGCCTATGGTGTCGAACGTGGAGGCCATAATCATGGAAGGTCCCAGTATTAACGATCCCGAGGTTCGAGCCGATGCCCCGTTGAACATCCCGTCCATCGCGTATCGAAGGATGGCTCGAATTTTCGGCTCGTCTTGTTGCAGCCCAACGAAAAAAACTGAAGACGGCTACGTGGAATTCGGGCAAAACGATTCCGAAGGATCTGGAAGTAGAACTTTGGGAACGTTTGCGGGAGTCTTCAGTCCAGTCGCCCTGTCGATGTTTAGCGCTTTGCTCTTCTTACGAATGGGTAAAGTCACTATATATGTCAGGTTCAAGTAATATTGTAAGAAAGTGTGAGAAAATTGGCGTTTGTCGCCGAGAATCTTCTTTTAGATGTTTGAATTGAGTCTGTGTTGCCCTTCCTTAATGTCAATTGCGCGTGGGAGAATGATTGAGGGTGTAATATGTATAATGGAAGGTTCGGATGGAGTTTGACTCGAATGTGGTTGTACAACGCCCTTTTCTGAGTGCGCCACTCACGTCTGCATTAGGGGCATAGTAGCTCTCGATGTAATGCAATCTGAGTAGCCTCTTCAATAATTGAATGAGTGGATCTGCTTTCAAAATGGGCGCCCAGCGGTGAACAAACGCATCTTTGTTACAAACTGAGTATAATGTTATCTCTCCTTTGTATCTAGAATTTTGGGCTTTTAACTTCTTTCCCAAATGGTTGGACAAAGTGTCTTGTTCGACTCGTCTCATAAAGATACGAACAACCTCCTGACGATGGCTATCAACGCCGATACCTTTCGTGTTACAGAAGTATTAGCTGACCCAGCCAACTTGGCACTACATAACAATCAATGAGTGTTATCTGCCAGACGTAGGGCGGGTTTATCAATTCTCCAGTTAATTGGCAGCAATCGGTCAACCATGTTTGGGGAATGGAAATAGCAGGATGGCGATCAATACATCAAACGCTGATGACTGACAATTAATGAATGGGTCATCGAGAGTTATACCAAGATTTGACTTAGTCGACCTTCATTCGGGCCTAAAAATTACATTGATATACTGGCCCTAAATTTAGTATTTATTAACATAACGGCTGACTGGACAGGAATTCTAAAAGTAAGAACCAGTACATTCAATTCAGACTGTGATAAGAACTTGAATGAAAAACATACAAAAAAAAAAGAAATGTGTGACAGTCACACATGGTAGAAGTGAAACTTTAACGTGCAAAACCGAATCGCAACCGACAAGTGGAAAAACAATGGCTAAGTGGAAAAAAGCATCGCAAAAAAATTTTTACTCGAAGTTTTACTAATCTTAATAAGAGTTAATCTGCCCGTAAAACTTCGAGTAAACAGTTTCTTTGCGATGCGTTAAAGTATCACTTCTACCATGTGTGACTGTCACACATTTCTTTATTCACAGGTTTACTGCAAATTATGATTTGGTTAGGGTAGGTAAATTGTAATGAATGCATTTTTTATATTATTTAAACATATTTTATTTCATTAAACAGGGAAACAGAATTCAATCCGGGTAAAAAAATATCCATAGTCTACTCTACAACGTGGCGCGCTCTATTGACGACACCGAGCGAGAGCACACGAGCGAATTAAGAAGTTAAGGAGAGCGAAAACGACAGGCGGAGGCAATGATGCCCAGCCACGTGGAGAGCAGAAATTAGAAAATAACAGTTGAGCACACGCCGCCAGGACTCTGGTGGAGGACATATCACACGAGAGCATCTGCTCAGCTGTTTCTCCTATCCCCGCTCTCCACGCGCAGCTGCGCATTACGCAGTTCCTCTCTCCACCGCCCCTAGCCTTCCCTCTCTCTTTCGCTGCTGCACCTGCTCTCGCCGTCGTCTTGCCCTACCACGTGACTACTAACGGATTTTCGTGACTCGAGAATCCTGAGACCCCCGTCTATATAGAAGTTTCACTTCAATAATTTCCAAAGTGTAATACAATAAATGTAGATGTTGTGCAATAAATAAATCAGGCCACACGCAGCGGTACTTGAACACTCCCATGTCCCACAAGCCACATCCAGCTGTCCGTGGGCGAAGCACGAATTTTCTGAATTCAGTTCTTACACGTGTGGCAGTGTAATGTGTTGCCCCTTCCAGATTCTCGTGGAATATACTCGGGGAGCTGTTCACTGATGTGGGGCAAGGCGAAGAACGCTCATTCATATTCTCCCTGAGTATCCTCATGGAGCGCTTCACTAAAGTTGGATGAGGCGAAAACTATACTGTGCTGTGAACGTAGATAACTTTAAGGGGATGAACCCACGATAAAATAAAATTTCTTGAATATATAAAAAAAGTTATAATAAATAAATAAACGAATCTCAGGGCTACAGCACAAATAAATAACTAAAAATTAACTAATTCTTCTCCTAACTGAGCTCATTACAAACAAAAAAAAAAGGAAGAAAACTTCTCTGAATGGACGAGATGGGCGAGATTAAGAGACTGGAAGCCCATCCGAAACCGCGACTCAAACATTCTTCAATTAACGTCGCTAATTTTTTTTTGTTTACGCCACAAAACACTCCCATGAAGTTTGAGGGTTTACGTTTGCCAGGCACGCCTCGAGAAACTGGATGTTGCTCCTCGTTTTCAGCGCATTGGCCTCTCGCAATCCTTTGACTCAGAATACACAAACTGCTCTCCGAGCGAAGTCAGGCGAAGCGAGGAGAGGACGATCGAAGAACCCTGAGCAACACCTTCCTCAGGCTAATCTGCGAGAGTACGGAGGAGCCTTTGTAAATGAACCACGACGAGAGAAGTTTAACGCAGTTCGATTATTGAAAAAAATGAAAAATTTGCAAAAGCTGACATTAATTTTACGTACTCTCATTCTTGACTTTCCTGCTCGCTGATTCGTGCACAGAACTGACACTCGCACCACAGGCTGAATGGAGGGGAATGGTCTAGACCAGACAGACTTTCTAGTGCCTCAGAGAGCACATGCGTCATTTGCCTATCTATCGGAACATAGTTTTGCTGAAACAAAAACCTTTTCAGACATGGGAGTCCAACCATTCCCCCAAGTTTCATCACAATTTGATGAAGGGCTTAGGAAGGCATCGGCATTTATAAGCTGATAGACATAAAAAAATATCTATAATAATGATACATTGATATTATTGTTTGTTGACTGAACGTCTTGGGTTATCATTGATACAACTCACTCTATTTCAGGTTACATTGTCGGAAATGCCGGAATCATGGTTACTTTCCTGCAGTTTTCAATTGCCTATTTGATACTTTTTTTTACTGTCACTTCCGTCTGTGCTATCTCGACCAATGGTGCTGTTGAAGGAGGAGGCGCATATTGTATCCTTTTCCGGCTTCACAACTTACTTCCTCCTTAAGTGTTCATAGTTTAGTCGCTATTTTAATTTTGATCTCTGGCTGAAATTGAGTGTCACAGTGGTAGGGGCTACCGTGTTAAAGCCTCTGGCAGTACAGCCGACTTAATTTTTGCCTTCTGCCGTTCGTAATATCGCTGTTTCATTAAAAAATTGAATTTTTGTCTACTTCCATATAAAAGTTACTTCGAAAGAATTACTTGACATCGTGGTATTGAAGCTCGTACGGCTCGCTGAACTGCAATCATTGGCTTTGGTTCCCAACCCAAATAGTAAAAAGTGATTTATAGGGTTGCCGTGTTTACATAAACCACAAATTTGCAAGTGTGTATGTTGTATGACAAAATGAGAGCCTGAGAATGTTAAGGCGATTGTGTAACTTCTGTTGACAAGAAGATTGTGTTTTGAAGGGAATTCCGGGTTGGTACCGCCAACAAAAAACCACTGATGAGATCATCGTTTAACTTCTTGTGGAATTGAGAAGTCCTTCAAACCCCCCCCCCCACCCCCACCCCCCAGCATCGCGACACTTATGCGGCATATGAGAAGGTTCTGTGAAGTCCAAGGCTATCTTCAAGCGGATTTCAAGCAGCACTCCTTGAACATTCGAGAAGCTAACCGCACTGCAGAAATACATGCGGTACTCAATTCCATACCTCTGTTACGGGGATGATCGGATTAAGCTGTGACTTGGAACACCGGTGCCGCTTTTATCGGGCAGAGCCACTCAAAGCAGCTCCGATTAAATCTGAAGAGGAAGATAACTGCTGAATAACAGGGAGAGGGGGTACCACATTGCCTGCAATCGGGGGGTTAGGAAAATTGGGTCCGCGGGCAGCAAAGAGGCGATCGGCCTATTCCTCTTCCTGACTCCTGTGGCACCACTTCGTTCCTCTTTCTATCTGTACCTGTGGGGCTTGGGTATTTATTGGAGCGGAACCGATTACACAATACTTTGGTTATTGGAAGGAAGTGTTGATTATTGTGTGACGCCTGAATATATCCTATAACACCTCTTTGTCCATTGACCAACGACCCAGGTGGGCCTTTTAGCGCGGTCTCCTGGTCATCTGTTCATTAAACTCAGAAGATTAAGCTCAGAAACATGTGGACGAAGCGGGGTCCAAACCTGGAACCTGGAGTTCTTGCTATAATTAAGGCCAACTCTGTTCCGATCCAATCGATCCTCGGCCGCATTCAAAAGATATTTCCAGACAAAGACGGGGGCCACACGTGTTGCCCAGCTCAGCACCAAGTTGGTGTTGCTGCGCCCCATCGCTGATCCTGAACCTTCTTCTCTGTCTCACTGTTGAAAATTTCGGTGGGGGGAGGGGGGGAACGTCGAGGCTATTGTTCAACTTTTGTTGACAAGTGGATTGTGTTTTGGGCAACTGAACCCTCGTTCACCTTTCTACAACTTGTCATCAAAACACTATGCGGGTCATGTCTGCATTATCTTCCAGAACTGACCTTATGGCCCTTCTTCTCTCTCTGCCCTATGACCAAACATTTTTTCCCCATCTTTCGGATTTTCCTACTAGTTCCGTTTGTAACATGATCACTGTTGCCCTTTTCTCTCGTCCAAAAGAAAGTCCTTATTGTTCGTGTAAAGTGCTACTAGACAATTTGTACTCCCAAGGCGTTTTTTTGCGCATTTCCGAACGTCACCATCATTCAACTGATTCATCATCACCTCTTCATCTGCACCACCATCGACTATCCTCAGTTTAACCGAACAATCGGGTTTAATTTTCCTTTCTATGGTCAACCACTAAGTAGGTCGCACTTGGTTATAATCCAATTATGCCATTCGTCAACGTTTTTCTCTAATCCCGACTCATCTGATATTTTTACAAGTCAATTCCCGGCTATTATGTTCAGGTGAAGAATTTTGATAATTCTTTGAACACCCCTTTACCCAACGATGAATGTTGATCTTAGCAAATGATTTCACTTTGTGCCTGAGTCATTTTTCCTGCTCATGAAATGAACTCACAAGGCACTATTTTCAGCCCTCACTTAGGCGAGTCGTGGGCTCTAGTAAGCTGTGAGGCCTCCTAGTGTGATTTTGAACCTTTTTAGTTAAGAGACCCACCAGCTGTGTCGCGTAATGGTAGTAGTAATAGAGTAATATTAGCAATTGAGTGAAAATACGAGTCTTTGCACCAGATATTTCCTTGTAATCTTTTTATTTATTACGATTGGTGTGGAGTTAATCGTTTTTGTGCCCGTTTCTACGCACTTTTCTTATGCTGCTTCGTAGTTCAGACTTTCAATCCCTGTTCGCGCACAATTAGGGGTGATGAAATCGACACCAACTAATTTGGGCGACCACGATAAACGAGGGCCTCGTGTTGAAAGTGTGATATTGGAAAATGAAAATTAAAATAAAATGAATGCGGCTATACTGATGAAATAATATTTGAAAATTAATACTGGAAAATTGCTGTCCGTAAATAAATAAATTAAAATTCTTCTTCGGCACGTAACGTATAAATCGGGCAGTTCTGACCTTGTTGGACGATGACAACGAATGGCTCAAATGTGGCGTGACTGCAGTAAGCGACTTGCTGAATTTAGAGTGTGTACCAAATGTAAATGTCTCTTAGGAGCGCTATTAGCACGGTCGCGTTGAGAAACAGAAAAAAGGGCGATTTCGATCAACCTCTTACTGGTAGCTCTCAAGCGCACATGGCCGGAGATTCGAGCCTACCAGGCCAGCAAACGTCCTCGAGAGGAGGGACAGTAAGTCCGTCAGGTCCAGTCCGGTCCGGTCAGAAGTTCTTCGATGCGCTGGCGAAGCTTCGTGGTACCAGGAAACAAAATAAATAAATAAAGAAAGGAAACGAACAGCAAAAAAAAGTAACAGACGCTCCTTAGATGTTAAACAATCTCTTGGCCGTAACATTCCCATTTAATTGCAAACTTTTTCCTATCATTTGTAAAGTTATGATTAGTCGAACCCTTGGACCAGAGTTTGGTGGCTCCATTGGAACCCTCTTCTTCTTTGCCAATGTTGTTAGCAGTGCCCTCTATATTGTTGGTTGTGCTGAAGGTTTTATTGAAAATTTTGGACCAGGAGGTAAGTTAATCTTCATTTTCTTTTTTCCTTGTATCATTCATGTCTGTTCGTGAGGGATTATTATTATCTTTGTGGAGTTATACTCTGCTTGTATATTCGTTACGAGGGAGTTTGGTTGGTGTTTGAAGAGCTGCTAACTCAGGCAAAAATTAACAGCAATTGCGCGGAGCTCCGATCCATAATTCTCGACGTTCATCGAGAATTATGAATCATTGTCTCTTAATAGGAGTCAGTCAGTGCATGTACAGTGGGTTTGTGTCTTCGTTTTTCATATCTACAAAATATTTGCTTCGAAACTGCTAGCCCCATCCTCTTCTCATGCAAACCAGGACCTGCTTCCCTACTGCTCTTATGGCGTACTTTAGATCCTCCAATTTCCCCTCAATGAGTCCAATCGGGGCTCTAGGAGTAAAGTAGACACAAATGAATGCAAGGCCATCACCCTTCGTCCATATATACCCTTGCCCTGTCCTATGCTCAGTCGGTGGACCTGACTTGGCTGAGCCACGCAGAGAGCAGCTGTGCTCAGCTCGACTTTGAATTAGTGGGGTCTCTGGTTGTGGTGCAGTCAAGAGCTGCAGATCTACCTGTTCCTCCTGTTGAATTGATGTATAAGATCCTGATGGGGAAACGAGCCAGGCCTAGTGTGGCCTACTGGCTCGTTGGTGCAAGCGGGAGGTTAGGGGTTATTCACTCTACC
The DNA here is from genome assembly GCA_020466155.1 of Pachypeltis micranthus. NCBI lineage: Eukaryota > Metazoa > Arthropoda > Insecta > Hemiptera > Miridae > Pachypeltis > Pachypeltis micranthus. The sequence continues at coordinate 9,758,294 of CM035782.1, read as the reverse complement.
CTGGTCCGTTGGGCACTTTGCGGCTACAAATCCCAGCACAGAAGGGTGTAGCGGGACTGAGCGTGTCGCTCTTAGTGAGGAAGGAATGTGGGAAGGGGAATAGCGGGGGGAGACCCCACTCCGACATGGGCAGACGTCGAACGTGCGGCGCCTAAAGAAGAGTAGACGCCGGTTGAAGGCTCTGTGTCCAGAGAGTAGCTCGACCGCAGAGAAGGAAAAGTGCCTCCCCTGGCATCCCTTCGCGCCTGCCATATATCGAGGACTGCCTCAAATGCAAGCCCCAGGCGACGATCGGTGCAGGGCTGACACCAACGATTCAAGGGCACAGACAGCTACAGCACACAGTGTGATGGGCAGGAGGACTGCCGTGTAGTATAGGCAGCGGGCATGCGGGGAGGCCCCTCATGTGAGTCCACACAAGGACCTGACCTCATCAAGGTCAGAGCACTTGGCTTAGAGTAAGGCCAGGCACTGAGTGGGGCTGCCGTTGGAAGAGAGGATTATGCCGAGGTACTTCGCCGTCGTTTTGGGGGCCTTGGTCATAGCAGTGGAAGGCTCGCGGCAGTGGGGGGTGGGGTGGGGGGCACCAAAAGTTCTGAGCGGAGCACGATGAGTTGGATCTTCTTAGAGGCGAGCTGCATGCTGCAAGCGATGACGAGCTGGGTGACGCGCCTCAGATGGAGCCTAGCCATTGCCACGTGGTCTTCCTCTGGGCATAGCCATTTGTCTGCAGGAGATGAAGGAGGGGGTCTAGAAGTACTGCCTACAGAAGGCCCCAAACACCTTGTGCTTGCCCTTAACCAGGCAGATGAGCCACCTAATCCCCTGGACCCCTTGCTCAGAGCAGAGCATGCACCTGTGCATTCTCTCTTTTTGTTGTTCCCTAGAGCAGTAGCAGAGAAAGGTGCGATAAGCTCCCTTGCAGTTAGCTGCGAGAGTCCCATAGTCTTGGCATTGGAACCATCTCAGCACCTCCGCCCTAGGGCAGACGCTATTCTGACTCATCTGATTCCTACTGTGCTATTCCCCAAGAGGAGAGCTGCCAGGAACATGTAAGTTTCACCCTGCAGCTACCAGGATATCCTACATGTTGCACTGTCAAGATCACGTTTCAGGAATGGCAGTCCTGACCATACCACATACCAAAGGCTTCTTAGATCTTACAAGACAAACCTTTTAGGGCAGTCTTAGGCCCAACTCAATCAGAACATTGCCTTTGGCAGTTCTAATAGCCCTAACTTCTGCCTGTAGATGCTGGAGAGCTTCAGTGAATCTGGTCGCTGGCTTCATAATAATGGCAACAGTGCACCTCCCTATTGAGAGCCATTCTCACCCACCTTGCTCTTTCTCTCTCTGGCTGTTTTCCCTTTCCTAGAATCTTTCTCCTGATTCTCCTGCAGCTGGAGTGCCGGCTCAGGAGGTGAGGTGATCTGACCAGACCTCCAAGTGCTTGTCTCCTTGCCCTTCTTATTATTTTTATTCATTTTAGTCTGAGAAGCGTGGGGCATTAGCCATTATCCCTCAGCTTGCTAAGCTCTCAATTTTCATCCCAGTGAGAATTAGTGCAAGAGAAGAGGAACCTCTGCCTCGTAGGTACGCCATGTAGCTTTCCCTATATCCATAGAGTCCTTAATAATATCAATTTGTCAGTTAATTATGGGTTTGAGCTCTGACTGTCCCATATTTCGGATAAGCACGGCAGTCTTAAGTCCTATTGTGCCAGTCCTAATGTCTCATAGTCAATACTACTTGTCACCTGGACCCAAGCGAGGCTCATTTTTGTGTATAAATGTGCTCACACTTTTCTTTCGCTTAAAACTTAACGGTTGTTTTCTCTTTTCCTCAAGGTTACATGGCCATTGAAGGGCACGAACTGCCGGACAATAGATGGTCGAGGTTCGTTTATTGCTCAATACTCAACTTATTGAATCTAATAGTTTGCCTCTTCGGAGCCGGCATGTTTGCCAAAATCAGCGTCATCATATTTATCATAGTTTGCTTCTCGTTGTCTTCGGTAATTGCCTCGTTCTTCCTAGTTGACCGAATGGATGTAAGTCACAGCTTTAATTGTACTTTTTTTAACACGCGTTACTATTTATATGAACACTGAGTGCCTGTGACTGTGTACGTACTTTTATTCATTGTTTTCCAGGTTGCTATCCCCGAAGCCAACACATTGGTGCAGAACGCGACTTATAAATTGAGCGCCTCGTACACTGGTTTAAGTTGGTCGACTTTGAGTCAGAATTTCTACCAAGGCTACACCCCCGACTACAAATCGGAAGGAAGGATGACCGATTTTGCCACAGTTTTCGGAGTCCTTTTCTCCGGAGTTACTGGTATCATGGCGGGTGCCAACATGTCCGGTACGTTGTAATTCGCTTTTCGTGCGTTTTTGATTCTGTGAAATTTGGTCGCAAAGGTTTCTTATAGACGTTTTCTTCTCGAAAATACATTACTGTTCCGCTAGTCGTGTAAAATGTTTAACGAATAAGAACTAGTTGCTCAAAATATTGTCGTGAATGTTTAGTTATCGAGCAGAGTTTCGCCAAACTCGTTAAAATAAAAAGCGTCCTTCGTATTTTAATGAGCACTGTTTCTGTCTTCTGCTCACTGCAACAATTAATATTTTCGAATCTGCACTACGTTCTCAGGTCTCTCCTTTCAAAGACAATCACGATAGGCAACGTTTTACTAGTTCGAACCAATAATTGACACAGTCCTGCAATTATGTTCTTCCCTGAGCCACTCACACACAAGTGTACTAGTGAGATTCACATCGTACACACCTCTAAGCTCTGTGAATATCTTGCAATATCGTTGTACTATCGAACTTGTCGTTCTTATTGTCGTCTAATGGCGTTTTCACAGGTGAGTTGAAGGATCCAGGTAAAAGTATACCCTGGGGAACCATGACTGCCGTCGTATTCACTCTGTTTTCCTACTTGAGCGTCGCGTTTCTAAGCGCCGCCGCTTGTTCAAGACTACTTCTCACCAATGATTACACGTACATGATGCCCATCAATATATTTCCTCCTTTTATCACGATTGGACTGCTCACAGCTACTTTCTCCGCTTCTTTGAGTAATTTGATTGGTTCGTCACGCGTTCTGGAAGCGTTAGCGAAAGATAACATATACGGTACGGACAACAATCTTTTTCTCAGTTACATACTCGTACTGTGTTAGTTTCTGAGAATAACTGAACAAATTATTTTACAGGGCGAATTCTGAAGGGGATAACAGCTGGGACGTACAAAGGAAATCCAGTCGCTGCTGTGCTCACTTCTTGGACTCTCATCCAGTTGATGCTGTTTCTCGATTCCTTGAACGTGATTGCGCAAATTAACTCTGTTCTGTTTCTGCTTTCGTATCTCGCCACGAATTTGGCCTGCCTCGGGCTTGATCTCACTTCGGCTCCAAACTTCAGGTAATCCCTAATGAAAATACACCCAATACTCTCTCTACCAATTTCAGTTTACGACAAACGCCAAGGTAGGACTCCAAACTCAGGCGACCCGGCCTCTTCTGAACAGAATTACCCGCCTCTATCAAATGATAGCTCAGATAATTATGTTCATTGGCCCTCCTTGCCCAGTTCTCATGACTCTAGTTCAGTCAGAATGTCCCTTAATCAGGGCATGTCTGACGAACAGCCCGGTTGGAGCCTCCCATTAATGCTGCAGTCCCTAAATCCATTTTATCCTGCTCAAAGGACTATTCAATCACCACTGCAGTCATTCAGGTCCGAACCTCCAGTGGCTGGCTCCAACTGTGGGCAGTCCTGGACACAGGTTCAGAAATCAATATAATTTCCACAGAAGCTATACTGAACTAGCGCCCTCTCACTGCTATTTCAACCTCTACTGCAGACTTGAAATTTCTCACCCCCGTTGACTTCCTCATTCATAGGCCTTCAACTTGATTCGCCTCCTCAACTGAGCACTCCCACTCCAATTGCTCCACCCAACACCAACGATAACGCTCAAGCCCCTAACTTCCGTACTCCGTTTCTGACCCCGCAAGGTACCTCTGCGAGTCCACAGAAACCCCCCCCCCCACCTTTACAGCATACAACACCCTAGATCACGCAAGTTGCTTAGGGAAGCGCTATTGTCAAGTTATGAAGTTAGCCCATGCATTTGGAGGCGTTGGCATAATGAATATCTGACAACACTTCAAATAAAGCACAAATGGGTCACGCCGCAAGGCCCTAAGACACAATTAGAACTGGTAGTTGTCATAATGGACAATAACCTACCTCCCACGTCCCTGCGGTTGGGTCGCATTGAGACTTTATCCTAGGATGGCTCTGGTATCTCAAGAGTTGCAACAGTTCTTACCCAGAATGGTGTCATCACTCTCCCATTAAGGAAGCTCTGCCTTCTTCCCACACAATGATCTTCTCGCATGAATTCAGTCAACTGCCTCTGGCAGCGTGGGGGAGTATGTTCGACGCAAGTCAAATCAATCTGAGTCCTTTGACCTCGGACTGCCCCGCATCTGCCGTAACAGGACTACCTGACACTTAATGACAAGGTTATTGTTCCCTCGTACCTGCAGAAATTTCACTTCCACGGTTATTTCTAACGGCCACGGATTTCCCTGAACTGGGGCTCTTTCCTTCTTTATTTCTCCTCTCCTCAATTTCAGGTTCCTCTCCACAAGAGACAGCTCCTACCTTTGTACGTCTTGTTATAAAACCTCTTCTCCTTTCCTTTTACGCACCATTACAGTTTTGCACGCTTTTCCATTCTTCTCTTATCCGTCTCCCTGTTAAACTCTCCCAACGCCCAAAACTCGTGTAATTGTGGTCTCATTTATAGCCTCGTAAGCAGACAAAATTGTTGAACCGATTTCTCACAAAACTCGAAAAACTATTTTCAATGTTCATAGGGCATGATTTTTTGGAGTATTTTCTCGTATATTCGGTATATGGGAAACAATTGAAGTAGTTACTCTGTGAGTTTGATTCCAATTATGGTTGTTTTCTCAAGACCCAAAGAAACTAAACTCACTTGGTAACTGAGTCAGTGGCTGGTTTGAGGTGAGACGACCGAGAGAGGGGGGGGGGCAAAGGCACTTAGGGTAGTGATCAGCGAAGGAAGTGAGAACTCGAAACCTCAGAGACACGCACTCTACGGTCTAGTGTTAATTTGGCACACCTTTATGGCAGTCCCTGAAATGATAGCGCCGAGGCACGTTTTCAACAGGGAACGCAAAGTGCAACCAGAAGGGAGCCAATGGAGCAGCGAAAGTCGTCGGTTGTGGCATAGAAATTGTATTAACATTTACATTAATGTATCTAGAAGGACCTGGAAGGTACTGGCTCTGGGAGGAGTGGGACGTACGTTGCTCTAGGTCTAACTTAAACTGTTTTTGGAGCAGAGATTCATGCTATCATTGCTGGGGCATCATAATGCACAATAAAACTATCAGCAGAATGACTAAGCGACAATGACGGGGACAACGTCCTAAGTGAGGTGGTCGGCCCCTTCAACTGCAGGGCCCGGCTTTTCCTTCCCTTGGAGCAGCCGGCGCTCAGTGGCGAGTCCAAAATTGTACCTCCTCAATACGGGTGAGCCTCGTAGTGCCTGGGATGCATCAGCTCTGGCCGGAGGAGGTTGCAAGGGTGGACCTCAAGGTTGTCTTGCGTTTTGTGCAAGAATGATGGAGACGTATTGTGGATGCCGCATCAGAAAATACCAGCTCCACAGGAGCTGGGGTTGGAACTGGTTGAACATGAGAGGGCTCACGCTCGCCCACACAATAGGCCCAGTTGTGGCCGCAGTTAGAGGGTTTCCCGGTGCCACCAAGGAGAATTAAAAAGAAAAGTGAACGTTGGAAGGGTTGTGGCCGAAGAAAAACCTTCTGTACAAGGTTTTGTCATAAAAATATACTTCAAACCGTTACTTTATCCGAAAATAAACCGACCTAATTTTTGGACCCTCGTAAACCACTTGATTGGCGAAAAGAAAACACCTATCTTAAAAGGGGCTGAGGAAAGTTGTGAGATATGTCACGAACTTTTCACAGCGATGACATAATCGCTGCAGAGAGATGCATAATGGAACTATTGGTTTGTAGTCTAATCATTTGGTCTTTACTCTTCGCAGGCCTTCGTTCAAATATTTTTCCTGGTCGACAGCGCTGACCGGTCTCGTCGGCTCCCTCGTGATGATGTTCGTTATCAATCCTCTCTACGCAATATCTTCTATCGTCTTATGTTTTCTGTTAATCGTTCTTCTTCATCTATTTTCACCGTCTTCTCAAACTGCCGGCTGGGGCTCGCTCACTCAAGCTCTAATTTTCCATCAGGTAAGTTTGAATACTTGACTACGTCAACGGTAAATTTCATTCAACTTTTAACAATTTTTAGCGCAAACTAGAACGCCAGGTGGACTGTTCTTGGCTCAGTGTAGAATTTCCTGCGTTGCGGTATACCGAACAAGTGGTCCCTCTTAGGAGAGCCATCTTGTTCCCGTACGAACTAGTATGTAATGTTAGTCTTTTAGCCAAGAACAGACAGAACGGAACAGTTTTGTAACAAGAATAGCCAGACACGAACAGTCGTCACCTCACTTTCTCATCATCAGCCATTTGGCCACGAATTCGTATTTTAACTATGACAGATGGCAGTGCCACATCTTCAGAAGGACCAATGGCAACTTCATCCACTACCTTTACGCTCCAACCCGCTTCGAAGAGATGGCGCCAGAGAGACGCAATTTTGTGAGTTGCTTGCCAACAGTTGGTTAGCTAATGCTGTGCGCCAGTTATTAAATTAAGTAGGACTGGAAACCGTTAGAAGAGAGCTCCCCTAGCTGATGGTCGTGTCCTCTCAACCGTAGAGATGGCACAAGTTCCCAGCAGCTGAACAGGCAATGCCCGTGGAGGAGGTAATCGAAACGAAATGGTCGCGGTCTCAGCAACAATAATCGCAGACTCACGACGAAGTGAAGAGTTGCGGACTTCCATTTCCTACGCCTTGTAGCGTTGAAAGCCTGAAGAATTCTATTAATCGATCCGACCTTAGGCAACGCAGACGTATTCAAGTTTCAACGAGCTGAATGCCAGATTCGACGTTAGGAACTAATAAATTTCCTTTCCGTGCTTACTTAAAAAGTTAGCATGTTGAGACATATCCGAAAAAATATGAAAAAAGAAGACCATCATCTTCGCTATGAAAGTCATCAGTTGGTTGTCTCTCACCATGTGTGTTCTGTATTAGTGTTACGAGGGGGGGGGAGTTGGAGACGTTTGGGGATCGGCTGACTCATGCAAAAATTACGGCAACCGCACCGAAGCTCCGATCCACAATCCTCGACTTAACGTCGAGAAGTATGAACAATTATCTTGACCACTAGACCACGATTGCCGGGTGCCTTTTATAGGAGTCAGGCGGTACACTAGTAACAAAATATCGAAAGTGCCTCAAAATTGTTTCATTCGGCCAACGTCAGTCATATTGCGTTCAGTTGCCCGGTTGGATGCTATTTTTCCCACTGGCGCTTTCAATTGGAAGGCTGTCGAGTAAACTTCAGCATCAGCGTTTCCTGACGCTGTAACGTGGTGTACTAATTGAATGGGGATATTTATAAATAAGGTATTACTAGTGGGGTATGATTGTATTTTTTATTGATGGTTGGAAATGACTAGAAGCCCTAGTACGAGGTCTGATCAAAAAGTTCCAGGACTTTCTCGAAAACGCTTTATTAAATTATCCCCTTCAAAGTACTCCCCTTAGCTACGCAAACATTTCTCCCAGCTGTGTTTCCATTGGTTCATACAGGAAAACTCATCTCCTGTGATGCTGTATAGCTGCTCCTGCGTTTTTTGCTTGACCTCCTCTATCGTCTGAAATATTTGAGTTTTTGAAACAGCCAGAAGTCACAGGGAGCCAGGTCAGGAGAGTAGGGGGGCTGGGAAAGGGTTTTCAGGGCGCGTCTTCTGCTGAATCTTTTGGCGCGAATTGCGCAGGGTTTGAAGGTAACGAAAAGGATTGTGTCACCTTGTGGGAGGAATTTGTGGTAAACAACGCCCTTTGCGAGATTTGTTGGGTCGTGGAGAGGTTTTGGACTTCAATTGAGATGATTGAATCTTGGTTTCCACGTCGAAACCCATGTCTCGTCACATGTAATGATGGTGTTCATGAAGTTTCCAAAAGCCATTTCCAAAAGCTCCTGACATACCGCCTTCTGATCTGCTGTCATCAGTCGTGAAACGAACTCGGCTGCAACCGTTCTCATTTCCAATAGTTTGGTCAAAATCTCCTAATACGACTCAAATGACATGTTGCACTCCTCGGCCATCTCTCGAATCGTCTAACGATGTTTGGAACTAACAAGGGCATTCACTTTGGCCACTTGTGAGTCTTCAGTTGAGGTTGAAGGCCTTCCTGAACGAGGGGTCATCTTCAGTTGATGTTCTGCCTCCCCTGAACCTCTGAAACCATTCATGATACCGTGGACGACTCATCACATCACCTCCATAAGCTTTCCGAAGCATTTCGAAAGTTTCCGTGAATGATTTGTCCAATTTTACTCAAAATTTCACGCAAACGCGCTGATCTTCCTTCACATCTGTCGCAACAAGCTCGAAAAACGCAGAACACAACAAAAGAGGTTCACAAAAACAGCTATAAAATCGGACTGGGGAAGGTTAGAGTAATAAAACAGAAAGAAGATTATTTGGGAAGGTTCACGCTAAAACGTGAAGGCGCGCTCAAAAAGTCCTGGAACCTTTTGATCAGACCTCCTATTCTATCTGATGAAATGTTTTGTAGAATTTCACTAGTTAACCGCATAATATTATTTAGGTTATTAGTAAAACGTACTTCTAATCACTCGACGCATTTTTCAGGTGCGGAAGTACCTCCTCCTTCTCGACTCTCGCAAAGATCACGTCAAATTTTGGAGACCTCAAATTCTTCTGATGGTGAGCAACCCTCGAGGTTGTACTCCCCTTCTTCATTTCGTTAACGACATGAAAAAGTCCGGCCTCTACGTTTTAGGCCACGTCATCATCGGGAGAGAATTTTCTGAATTGGAATTTGATCCGACGGTTCAACGGAACATCACTTGGTTGTCGCTGATTGATCACCTCAAAGTGCGTATTTCTTGTTATTTTTTTCAATGATTTCTAAGCATTATTTTCAACAATTTTGAACATTTAGGCAAGAGCTAGGAGCATAGTAGTTGGTAATTATAACTCAAATATATCATTTTATAAATAAAAATAAATAAAAGAAAGCCTGGGCAAACTAATTATTGCAATCGTGCTAAAAGAGTATGTGGTAATTTCGTGAACCAAAATCTGCTCAAATAGACATATATTATGTCAGTCAGTCGGGCTGCACTTGAGCCCCTGGGTTCTTGTAACGTTATATCATGGCTGTTTGGGAATGCCTGTCTGGGCTGAAGACCTGTCAAATGTTCCACCCCCTCCGCGCCTTGAAATCTGCTCATAACCTCATTTTTGTGCCTTAGAAGAATAACGAACAAAATAAAAAAAAAGAACAACTGGTTCAGCCAACTGGTTTCCATTCAGTAGGCCTCAAAACGTGAACATATGAGATAACAAACTCAACTTTTTTTAATTTTACTTGATTTCTGGTGACCGCAATTCTGTCAAGCAGCTAAGTAACTATAGATGCGAAACGTTGCTCACAATTGTGCCAGCTATTCGTTTTTCGTTCTTCTTTTTGCGAGTAAGCTACATTTATGCCTGTGCATTCACATTTCCTGTGTAAATACCATTATGTTTTAACGTTATATTTGAATTTTACTAATCGCGATTATTTTTTTGTCATCGGCGTTTTCGTCTTTCCAGGTCAAGGCGTTCGTCGAATTGACAGTCGCCAGAAGCGTTCGAGAAGGTTTGAACCACTTGGGTCACCTCGCTGGCCTCGGAGCGATGAAACCCAACACTATAGTCCTTGGTTTTCACGACGATCAAGAACCTTTAGATTTCTTCCAAACGTAAGCAAATCCGCGTTATCTGTCTGTGTAACTTTTGCTCAGTTTAGCCGTAATTTTGCGGGAAAGCACGAGTTTGTTCGAACCTGAAGCTCTCCAGAAGAACCCAATAAGGAATTGAAACCGAAAAATGGGATAACAACTTGAAAAACCGGAGTCTGAATGAGTTAAAAAAACCTCTCCTTTTCTCGGGAAACAGGCACACGCGGAAGAAACCAAAACAAAACACCCCTCGGAGAGAGAAACAACACCCTCCTCAACCTCTCATAAACCTCCCATCTGGTTATCCAGCCTGTTCCAAGCCTCCACCCTGGGTCTGTTCCAGGCGCCCAACTGCACTTGAAAAGTAACTCGTTACATTGTATTCAGTAAAACACATACTTCCTAGTAACTCACTTGTACAGTAAGAGATCCAGAACGTCGTCGTCCTTATCTTCCTTCGTTCTCTTCCGCGGCTTCTTTCAAGTATGAATCAGAATAAGCTGTTGAAACGTACTCAAAAACCTACAACATAAAACGTCATCATTACATTGAACTCGTTCGTATAGAGCTATCTGCATTCTGTCCTTTTTTGTTCGCACAGTTGTGAGAGCCAATGAGAAATCCCTAGGCTCTCGATGAGCCCGGATGAATCAATGATACGCATCGTTCACATTGTTGCTTGCCCCCTAGAAGACCCGTATGACCAGGTCTACCTGAAGGCTCATCCAGCTCTAATTGAGTTAATGTTTACTGGGTTGGACGCAAAGGGATCACCAGGAATGAGAGCGCTTGGCTAGACTCTGTGCTTATGTACAGAGCCACTACTGCAATGTAGCGCGTCTGCAGCACTAGTCAAAGAGATAGTGAGAAAACACGCAAGTAGCTCAAAATCCCACCTGATGGCGACCTGGAAATACCTAAACAGGTAGAGGGCACCCCAATCGTCAGGGGGACTGCAAAATGAACGAACGTCGATTGTGTTCTGGGGGTGTGGTGTAAACGAAGAGACCCCCGACCGTGCCCTGACCCAGAGTCACAGACTTGATTGATAGAGAGCGGTATTTTGTTTTTTTGCGGAACTTCACCCTGGCAAACATCAAAGACGATTCTTGCAGGAGGTACCTGGCTTTCCTCAGGAAGCGAGATATGATGCCGGGAGACGGCAAGGCTTCGAACTGCGGTGCTAATCTCGAAAGAGGCAGTCAGAGTTCAATAATAATAATGTCTCGTCATTATTTGGGGTATCATGGGGGATTTTGGAAAAGCTCAAATACAGATGGATAGGATTGAGGGGCGAAAGAACGAATTTTTTAAACCTCGTTAAAGGTGGCCCGGACGGCCTTAATACATAAAATTATGGTAATCGCTTTGACGATTTTGATTAAATTTTTTGTATTGATAGCACCCAATGTGGCAACTATACCATAAAATTCCCATTCGTGGGAAAGAGACGAGAGCAGCACAATAAATTACCAAATTTTTCGAAAATCGGTTTTAACATGGTATTTTTCTTATAAACTCGGCTGAAACGTTACTAGAATGTTTAAAAAAATTAATGTAGTAGTCCAATGCAACCTATAGGGTTTAAAAACGTTCATAAGATACGTGGGGCTCATTCCGGAAATTCCTGAATTTCAACTAACGCCGTTTTCCTTACTACCAATGCTAAACGTTTTTACCCAATAACTCTGCAATACTGATTACTATCCTCTTTAAAAAAAATCGTGTTTACAGCCTCGTTAATTCTCTGTGTACCGGTTGCTCAATAATGGTCTGGGAATGAGTACGAGCAGCATAATAAATTTCGGAACTGTAAGCGCTACTGCTTCCTGCTGCCGTGAAGTGTTGTTTGGCCAAGTTCAAATGAACTGAGTGATAAATGAATCGAGTACTTAGAAGAACACATGTGAATTGACGTAGAGCTAAGGAAAGTTGTGTGTCGCAATGGGCTAAATATTTTAAATTTATTTTCTCCTTTTTGGGCGCCCCGTCCCATTTACGATGAGCTACGAAAATAAAAACTGTTGAAATCTTCATCGCACTTTTATAACTTTGTGTTCGCAGCATTGGATCGGACTACATGACGGATAAATTCGATCGAGATAGTCGGGCCTTCGAACTGCGCACTGACGAACAGCAAGTTGATCCTCGCGAATACGTCTGTTTGATATCCGATGTTTTGAGAATGCAGAAAAACGTCGTGATCGCCCGTAATTTTCAGAGTTACAGCAAAGTGCAAATTAGGTAAGCGGAGATTTGTTTACTGATGGATATCGCTTTAGTGTTTTAATATTCGAGAAGACGCGTATTCTATAATAGAACTGAATGAGTGCACCCGGTGCATGTTATAGTCAGGTGAATTACGTGTAACGAATGTCTAATTGGTGAAGGAATCAAACCGCCCTCACTCAAAGCAATAGCTAGTGGTGTTGGTTACTAGAAAAGGCTTAGAGTGGGAAGGAATCTTATAAAGAAAAGGTGTTGTTAAGTGATGTGTCGTTGACAACAGCGTCGAGTTGTCTTCTTTGCATTTAGCTTCAGCCCTGTCCTCCTGAGAATAACAAAGATCTCTCGCAAACTATGAAGCTGTTGCTGGAAGGTCTTAAGTGTGCAGTAAAACATCATCAAGGTTCCCAAAACAACTTGGCCATGGTGCGCTAGAACGTTGCTGAAGCATTAGAAAGACCAAAAGGCCATAGACCAGATGGAATACAAAAAGCTATTTTCTCTTTGTATTTCTTTCGTAAAGGGATTTGCCAATACCCTTCCTGGAAGTCTAAAGCAGAAAACCACTTGCCCTGATCAAGGCCTCCCGACAACTCACCTATTGTAGGTAAGGGGTGGGTGTCCTTCTTCGGGGCTTCATTTAAACGCCTATAATCCACGCAAAATCGGTTTGATCCATCTTTTTTTGGCGCAAGGACGATTGGGCTAGCTCATGGACTTTGTGAAGATTCAATCACGCCTGTTTCCAGAATTTCTTCTACCAATCTATCAACTTCTGGTCGCTTCGCTGGAGCCACCCCGTCGTGCTGGCGAATCGATTGTGCGTTACCAACGTCAATTCGATGTGGTTCAATCTGTGCCGAACTATACTGTACAAGTCCTTCTGCAAAAACATCCTGATATTCAGTTATCAGCTTACGGGTATCTTCATAATAATCTTGTGGAACGTTCGTGGCGCATCTTTTCCACAAGGCTTCCAATGCAAGTCCCAAATCATGTGTCTCAGCAAACTCTACAGCACCTACAGTCGGATGCTCGATTGGAGTGTTCAACTTCCAGTGTTCGCTTTGTGTACTCCATCTGGTCTATGGCAGTTCAAGGTTATGCCTTTTGGGCTTTGTAATGCTCCAGCAACGCCAAGTTGTTTTGGGAGCTCTTACGTAATGGGTAGCTAGTGTGTAACCTTGATGATGTTTTGCTGCACACTAAGACCTTCCAGCAACAGCTTCATAGTTTGCGAGAGATATTTTTATTCTCTAGAAAAGTACGTATTTGAAAAAGTGCTTCAAATTTGACAGTGTGTAATTGCGATCGGCAAATTGTTGAATATTCGTTAACTTTTTCAGGGCTGGCTCTTTCAAGTACATAGACGTGTGGCCCGTTAATTTCTTCAGGCCCTCGGGCAACGACCCATTTGACACGACCAGCCTATTCATGCTGCAATTGTCGTGTATTATCAATATGGTAAATATTGAGCTATTTTGTTTTGTAATACAGAGATTACGAGTTGTGTTGTGTAATATAGGGCTATGTGATGCACGTAAAGGTGCAAGTTGGTAAGTCAGAGGTACAGAGTCGTGAATTCTGCGAGGTGGGGCTGCTGTGTGCACGGGGAGCCTCAGCAGCAGTCGAATGAAGTTAGGGATGGACCTCGAAGCCGTCTTGAGCGTTTTGTGCTAGAATGATGGGGACACACTGGCACGAGGAATGGCAGATATGGTACCGTGACTAGAGGCCTGAATTGGAGTAAGACTCAGCACACTCAGCTCTCAAGGAAGCAGTTTACCTCTTGATAACCAGTAATACACAAGTGTTCCTCGTCTCCAAAGTTCTCATTTCTAATTTCATAGTATGTGAACTCTCTATTTACTAACACCTACTTTCTTTTCCACATCCTTCTTATTCCCCTTCTAAACTCTCAGTTTTGGGCAAGTTGGAGATCACAGAAACATTAAGAAAAATTGAGATTTTATTTGTCCAATTAATTTATATATCAACGTGATATCAAGCGTCCAGCGTGTGCGGACTGGTAGCTGTGGACTCTGTAATCAATCATTGTCTCCGGGCAGAAATAGTGAGTAATTTTGAATGTGTTTCGTACCGTTCTGACCCTTGAATTTTTCCTCTTTGGATACTTATCCATACGAGGTATGTTATTCATTATTACTCGCCAATTTTAACCAAATCCGAACGTGATTTAAAGCCGAATTCCTTGTGTTTCCCTTGATCCGTTTGAGATCGGAGCGATAAGAGTCTAACCCGCGACCCTCTCTGGCCCACCACCTCGTCACTGCATTTCTCCGCCAAGGCGTCGTGTGACTTCTCCCATTTGTCTCGTGTTGAATAGCTTAAAACTCGAGAAGGAACTGTACGCTGCTCGATCATCGCTGGAAACACATACTTCTGAAGGAGGATTTACCCATTGAGATCCGGAACCGGAGAAGGGCATGGTGGAGGCAGAATAATGAAGGAAAAGATGTTGGAAGTCGAGGGCATTGTCCGCCACAATCTCCCGCCAACAAGGACCGCCCGAACAAAAACAAATGTCAAAAAACGCCTAAGGACCTCCTTTTTCAATTGCCAAGGTTTTCTTTCTAATTTTATAAGCGATAGAAATTATTTTGTTTCTGAAGATGTGGATTTAATTTGTACTGTTGAAACATGGCTAGAAGTGGAGGAGGAAAAAATGTTGAATTTAGTGAATTACAAATAATGTTTTGTGGAAGCAGAACACCTTTCGAAGATAGGAAGGGCTAGTGGAGGTATTTTAGTTTACTGTAAACATTTTTTGAAAGCGTCAATTATGTTTTCTAACCGCTATTGGCGAGCGTCCATGCGAGATTTGGAACATACCAGGAGCGACAGACAGCTTTCGCCATTTCTTTCAGCAATGCGCAGTTTTTGAAGCAGAAAGAGAACGGTGGCTTAACGAAAAATCCCTAAACGATGGACAGGCCCTATACTGGTTCGACGTGGAAATGGTGCACGACTGGAAGAAGCTGTATTCTTTTCTATATACAGCCATCAGGCAAAGACCAATTATTGTAAATGAAGGGTTTCTTTTTTGATGACTCGAAAATGGCAATTTTCTTTTCAATCTGGATGTTACAATTCACTTTTTTCTTGTTCAGAATACTTACATAGGGTACAGTTGAATTTACATATCCTACCCTTCGAATTAAGTTTGTATGCATATACCTATCTAAACTGAAACTACATCAACTCTTGTAATATCTTCGGATTTATACAATAACACATTTCAACAACTATATATCAACGTGTTCGCTTTTGCAGGTTAGCGGATGGAAACACCTTAGAGTCAGAGTTCTCCTGTGCGAGGGTCAAGCGTCAATGAACGACATCACCGAATTTTCCGGTTGTTCCGAAAAAGCGAACCTCAAAGTTCGGCAAATGTTAGATCGATTGAGAATCAAAGCCACTGTCGAGCTGGTGAGTAAACGTTCCACTTGTCCGCATTCTGTCCAGGAATTGATGATTTACGCTGGTTTTCTAACAATATGAATTCAATTGTACCCTGTTTTAGCTCCATTATTCTCTAGGTTTGACGTAATTTCACAATTACGTCACCAAAATCATGTCCATCTTCTCGTTTCCGTCCAGTTTTCATTTCTAACGAATTTCGTTCAAGTCCGCAACTAATTTCTCTACAACTTTAGCTCAACTTACCTCACAATCTGCCCTCACGTCTAATTGCAACGTGATTTGACTGAAGTGGACGCCTCGTTTTCAAAATATTTAAAATTCCTCTCGCAATATTTTCAGGTTGACGATTGGTCGAGGCTTCGAGCTTCTCTTCGCGGAGCGGACATGAAATTTGATCGCAACTGTGAAACATCTCGTAACTACTTAACAAAGTTAGTTTTGACGAAGTTTTTAGCTCGTTTGATTTCCCCCTTCGGGGTAGAAAGGAAAGACGTGTCCGACTGGGCGCGTATGAAAAGTGAAAAGGGTTGACGCAAGTTCTAATGAAACAAGTTCGAAAGCCAGCTACATACGCGGGCGCTATATCTCCGTTCAATGCATTTCCACAGAAATATTTATACAGAACAAAATGTAGGAACTAGTTAGCTGAGAGTGTTCCGTAAGTTTGATCTTAATCGTCTGAGCCGTTTTCGAGAAAAATGTACAAAACTTCAATTTTCGGTAAATTTTCGTCCCCCCCCCCCCCCTACATCGACCGAAATCGCCCATAACCTTATTTTGGCGTCTACAAAAAATAACGAACATAACACAAAAATAAGAAAAACTAGTCCTTTTTTTGTTTTGTGCGTTATTTTTTGTAGACGCCAAAATAAGGTTCTGGGCAATTCCGGTCGACGAAAATGTTCCAAAAACTAGTGTTTTTCGCCATTTTCTCGAAAACGGCTCTAACGATTTTGATTAAACTTTCAAATTATCTTCTAATAATCAATACCTAACTTTTCTTCTCTATACATATCTCCATGAAAATACGGTGAACGGAGATATTGCATTAGCAAACTGAATTAAACCTTTAGCAAACTGAATTAAACCTTTCGCAAACTGAATTAAACCTTTCGCAAATAGAATTAAACCTTTCGCAATTACAATTAAACCTTTCACAAACTGAACTAAACTTTTCGCAATAAACAAACAATTTAATAATTTGTTATATAATATATATATAAACAGAAAATTATAAATATATATAAACAATGTTAACTTTATATAATATAAATCCATATAAATTCCGATTTACATATATATAAAGAAAGGGGAAGGTCAGTGGAGGGGTTGGCCTGTAGCTGCGGCAGGAAGTACGAGGTACATGTCCATGACGTAGTTTGAACAGTCTTGAGCACTTACAGTAGATACGCTCCTCGCAATGACATCCGGCAAGTTATGTTACTCGTTGAGCCAGAATCTTCCTTGCTTCGTTTTTTATTTTTGAAAACGCTTTTTCAACAGGATTGAGCATGGGTGAGTAAGGTGGCAAAAACTTTACCTCCATATCTGATTCAGCGAAAAACTGATTGACTATAGTAGAACGGTGAATTCTCGCGTTGTCCATAATTAGCAGGGTGCCGTCTATGGGATTTTGTAAATTCAGTTCCAGCTCTCACAGAAACTCACGAAAAACGTCCGCAGTTGTGGTTCCAGAAGTTATAATTTTGGAATGCACGACCTGCACGTTATTGAGAGCAACTATTAAAGAGGCATTGCGTCCTCTTACTGTAGGAACAGTCACCACTGCTCTAGTTCGGGCTCGTGAACGTGCTTGACTGCGACGCATGTGCAGATTGAACCCTGATTCGTCTATGAAAATGATTTTTTCTCTGTTAGGTGGAACAGATTCATTAAAAGTACGAGCGTACTGCCTCCTGAGCTGAATCGTGGTCTCACTATTCATCCTGTCAAGTTCTATAGACGCTTTTTTAAGCGTTATTTTCAAATGACGTAGGCCATTGCGCACTGTAGAATAACTTACTTCTATATTCTGTTCTGAAAGTTTGTTTTTTATCCCAGTAATAGTTATGCCAGGGTCCATCTCAACAGTTGCGCTTCAATTGCTGCCAGTACGTCGGGTGTTAGCAGTTTTGGCTTATTACCTCGTGGTCTGTTTTGCGGGAGCTCACAATCGCTCCTTCTGTATTCACGAAGGACGCTTTTTCCAGTGTTTACATTTAAACCTGATTTAACGGACGCTTCCTTCACGGTATACCCTTCTTCGTGAAATCTCAGGAACAGCGATTTTTTTTCAAACGACACTTTCGCATACTTTCCGCCCCTCCTTCGAGTTGTGTTCCTAATAACAGGAGGTGAGCCACTATCA
Source organism: Pachypeltis micranthus (assembly GCA_020466155.1). Taxonomy (NCBI): domain Eukaryota; kingdom Metazoa; phylum Arthropoda; class Insecta; order Hemiptera; family Miridae; genus Pachypeltis; species Pachypeltis micranthus. The sequence continues at coordinate 9,740,298 of CM035782.1, read as the reverse complement.
CTACTGATTCGGCCAACCCTCCTTCTAGCAATTCTCACCGAACTATTTGAATCGCTGTCGCTCATCATCACAATCACGTTCCTCACAAAACCAAAAAAAAAGCCTACGAACACTGGTATGATTATAATTGACGGGTAGAGAAGGGTGACGCTACTCAGGGAAGGTCAAAGAAAGTTTGGCAGCCCGCGGGGAAGTTATTGACCGTCCACAGACAAGGTATTGTTTTGGGGACTCGACTCATGTCCTCTGATCATGTTTAGTGCAGAGAATTAATTTAATGAAAGGTTCACTTGTATTTGTTAAAGGTTTAATTCAGTTTGCGAAAAGTTTAATTCAGTTTGCTAAAAGTTTAATTCAGGTTGCTAAAGGTTTAATTCAGTTTGCTAATCCTATATAGGCCTATGAAGCAAAAATACGTTTTTTACGCTTTTCGTCAAAACGGCTTCAACGATTATCCCCAAAATCACGGGATGTTTTCAAATAGTTAATACCTACATGTTGTTCTCAATAAATGTTCCTCTCACAGTCCATTGAACGGAGATAAAAATAAAAATGTGTCGAAAATAACGTTTTTTCTAACTTTTCCGTAAATTCCATGGTAACTTCTTCACGAGATGTGATAAATCCTAATGGAGCGTCTTCTAGCATTCTAAACTCACATTTTGTTCTCCGCACGTATCTCTGTATCCATCTGTTGAACGGAGATATAAGCCAAGTTAACTCAGAAAAGGAGATTTGTCGAATATTAATTTATCGGTATTCCAATTTTCTCAAAAACGGCTCTAACGATTTCGATCAAACTTACGGAGTGCTCTCAGCTAACTAGTCCCTACATTTTGTTCTCTATAAATGTTCCTGTAGAATTGCGTTGAACGAAGATATAGCGCCCGCGTATGTAGCTGGTGTTTGAACTTACGAGGGTGGTGGAAAGTTGTGTGTTGCTACGCACCGCTCATTGTAGAAAAATTTCAGTTTTCTTTTCATCGTTATATTTTTAAGGTTAAATGCTAAATAACCGAATAACCTCTGTTGAAATGATAAAATGAAGTCGCTACTTTCTCGCGCTCGTTCTGTCTGTCAACTCCGAGAGCAGAAAATGTACGAGTATTATAAACTATTTCGACTTCAAAATTGTTAAACGTGCTTGTTACATAGTTTTTGTTGTGTTTTTCAGCGTGAATCGACTCATCGCCAACAACTCCAAAGAAACTGCCATCACCTTCTTATATTTAGATCCTCCTCCCGAAGATCAGAATCTCCATTTGCCCTATTTGAGCAGTTTGACTGACCTGACGACAACCCTCCGTCCTTCTCTCTTAGTACACGGGATTCGAGCCGTTACGTCGACCACGTTGTAAAACGCGGATCTTCGAACGAGCAGCGAAAAGCAGGTTTTTCGAGGGCTTTCGTTTTTTTGTTTTTTCGCTAACGGCAAAAAAATCATTCCATTTTAATTGCTCAACCGTCGTGGAAGAGTTTTACAGCCACTTTGGAAGAGTTTACGCTATTAACATTTATTCGTGATTCCATTAATTAACTCCGGCCCCTTTTGCCTTATTTAATGAGTTACTTTTTATTTTGTACACGCTGGGCTCTTAAGAAATCATCAGTTACCATTAATTCGGAGTTATTGAACGAACTACGTTCACGCAGGAACTAACATCACACTTATAGTAATAACAGGAACTATTTAAGTTTGGGCTAATCTGTTATGCTCGAGGGGTGAGGGGGGGCTGTACAAATCAAAACGTTTTTAAAATTATTTGTCAGGTCGATGGCCAATTTGCCAACAACTGAGTAGCATGAAGCGTTACGTCGTTTGACGTAAGAAAAATAAATTATTTAAATCGTGTTGACGTTAACAAAGGACGATTTTTGGAGCGAAGTCTCTTCACAGAATAAGTTCGACGGACTCGTAGGGGATTAAAGCAATTGGGTTAGATCTGCAAGTATTCAAATTACTAAAGTTAACGTAGTTAGGTGAGCCCGTCTCCTCTGGCTGGTGAGATACTGAGGGCGAGCTCTTCTGATGTAAAGACATCATCGTCAGTACTAGAGTCAGTCAGTAGGTCGTGGTCTTAATATACGAAGAGAATTATTATTAAAGAGAGAGGGGGTGGGGTGGGGGAATGCGACACCATATTCACACCACTCAAAACACTACGCAAATGAAAACAACCAACTGACGGCTTTACAGACCGCCCTATACAACGTATCCGGTGCGACACACAACTTCCCTTAGCTCTACGTCAATTCACTCGTGTACACGTGGCTTTTTGTACTTACTCAATTCAATTTGAACATTGACAAACAACGCTTTATGGCAGCAGGAAGCGGTAGCGCTCGCAGTTGCCGAATTTATTGTGCTCCTCGTACTCGTTCGGTACGTAGGGTGCTCGGAATTACGCACCAGATGTTTTTTTAAACGTTATAGTAACATTTCAGAGGCTTTTAGAAGGAAAAAATCCGCGCTAAAACCGATTTTTGTAGAAAATTTTGATAATTTATTGTGCTGCTCTCGTCATTTTCCCACGAATGGGAATTTTATGCTGTAATTGCCTTATTGAGAGCTATCAATATACAAAATTTAATCAAAATCGTTAGAGCCGTTTTTGAGAAAAAAACTATTTGGTGTTTTGATCACTATGATAACTATAGTTAACTTTCGGTGGATTTTGTTCATACCCTAATTTTGGCGTCCCATGGTAACCTTTAGGCTAGACATCAAGTTTCAGCTGATTTGGTACGGTTGTTTTCTCTAAAAACCGCGCTTAAATCGAACGTTTTGGTAATTTATTGTGCTGCTCTTGTCATTTTCCCACACATGGGAATTTTATGGTATAATTGCCTTATTGAGAGCTATCAATATAAAAAATTTAATCAAACTCGTTTTAGCCGTTTTTGAGAAAAAAACTATTTGGTGTTTTGATCACTATGATAACTATGGTTAACTTTCGGTGGATTTTGTTTATACCTTTATTTTGGCGTCCCATGGTAACCTGTAGGCTAGACATCAAGTTTCAGCTGATTTGGTAAGGTTGTTTTCTCTAAAAACCGCGCTAAAATCGAATTCGTCGAAAGTTTTGGTAATTTATTGTGCTGCTTTCGTCATTTTCCCATCAATGGGAATTTTATGGAATAGTTGCCATATTGGGAGCTACCAATATAAAAAATTTGATCAAAATCTTTTGAGCCATTTTCGAGGAAAAAAATATTTGGTGTTTTAATCACTATGATAACTATAGTTAACTTTCGGTGGATTTTGTTCTTACCCTTATTTTGGCGTCCTATGGTAACCTTCGGGCGAGATATCAAGTTTGAGCTGATTTGGTACGGTGGTTTTCTCTAAAAATCGTTCACAGACACAGATCATTTTCCCAAATGTGTTTTTCAGACTTCGGAGGGAACTCAAAAAAAAAATTTTTAGCCGATTACATAACTTTCCTTTCTACTTTGTAGAGCCAAGGAAAGTAAAAAGATTTAGAATCGACAACCGACAGACTATCAGAGGTGCATGACCTCGTTCCTCCCCCCCCCCCCCCCGCCCCCTTATGACACGCTCCACCATGCGATTTACCTTTCTCTTCGTATATAAAGAACATAACCAACTGACTGACTCTAGTACTTAATGGCCAGACGATGATGTCTTAACATCGAAAGCGCTTGCCCTCACCAGCCAGAGGAGACGGACTCACCTAACAGGTACATTAACTTTATTAATTGTAGGGGAATAGAGCGCCAGGCAGGGCAGGTCACGCGTTCTTCTGTGTGGGAATTTCTGGAAGGAAGTTTACCGTGAGCTAAGTAAACAAGGGCTACTCGAACCATAATCTTGGCACAGGCGAGTGTCCAGTCAGTTATTATGTTTTGAGGGAATGAGTGACTGCGAGAGAAAACAAAGAAATTGTGTATGGGATCGGAGTGAAAAGGTGTTATTTGAGTTTGCATTTAATTAAAACGTTCTTTTGTGAGGAAGTGACGCTTTGCCCCCACGAAGGAGTTGCTGAGAGCTAATGAGCCTGACGTTCAGCCCCTAGCATTTGGTCTCACTCTCCGGCCACGGTATTTTATCAGTCAACTCGATAAGCCTGAGTTCTCAACACATTTCATCGCTTTCGAAAGTTTCTTTCCGAAAAAAAATGACTCGTCTTTAATCGTCGTAAATCCACGAAAATACCTAGAAATAGTGTGACCACCAATGACAGAGGTAAAGCAACTCGCAAGTTGTGCGACACCTCCACTTGAATAGCACAAAATCAATTTAATTTGACTGGATGGTCGTCTCGAGAAGCCCAGAAATGTGAACCTTTTAATTCCGTTCGTGACGACGTTATCATGACATTTGTCTTGATTGTTCCTGGATTCGTGTAGTCACCGTTGTATCGTTCTCATTCTCAATTATGTATTTCGATGTGTAATCTTATTCCAGTAGACGTTGTCGAGGTAGTCGACGGTCAATACTTGATGTGATCTAGTTATCTTTATGTTTACGTTTTGTTATACTCTTTATTTTAACTTTCTATTTTGACGTTGTAAGTAAACGAAAATTTCTTGAAATACGACGGTTATTCGGCCCTAACAACCAGTTTTCCTAGAAATGACGAAAATGAATGTATTGGCCCCAAAAAAATGTGGTGCTAAGGGGTTAAAATGAACGATTTGAATCTGATTCTATGGTAACTTCTGTGTCAAAACGTAACCTATAAAACACCAAATGATGTCATTCCACCTGAAATGCATTTTGAATACTCCAGGGCGAGGAACTCTCTTCTACAGCAAATCTTCTTACGCCAAAATAAGGTATAACGTCGTCGTAGGTATGGCATCAATTATGACTTTGTACGCTACGAAGTAACTTAATATGCGCATAACAAGATGTTACTCCTCAGAAAGGCAACCATTTTTACTGCACGCTATCCTGTATATGGTATGCATGCAGAAGAGCAAACGTGATCCCCCGGGATAATGGCACACCGAAGGCCTGATTTGAGCTTCCATCCAGCTTCACAGTAGAATCTGCCGGCTTGACAGCTGGACTTCCATAGGTAGGAGATGAACAAATCCTAACTTGACTTCAATTGACACTGGTGCGCAGAGGTAAGTAGCTCATATTTACTCTGAATGGAGGAAAGAAATTCTATTCCCCTCGCGGCAGTTCTATGGGGTTCATTTTGACTCCCTCCAGTCTCAAGGAGGGAGGGGGTTTTGAGCCCTTCACTCCACCCTTGGCCTCAGGGGTGAGGGAATGTTCTCTCGCCCTTTCTTAACCATCGATCTGCATTCTAATTGCGCAACTTGAATCTTTGATTTCTTTTTTCTTAATTTATTTTCCTTCTTGTACGGAACGTGGCATCTTTGCTACTTAAACAGTCTTTTTTGTCTAGACTGTGGAACATCATTTACTCAACTGCGTTATGTAAATTTGCAGACTGAAGTTTGACTGATAGAGGTTGGTTTGTTGTGGGGCGGCGTCGTTTCGATCACCCCTCGGCGCAAAGGGTTCCAAGAACGTTGCAAGGCAGACACGTTAGAAAGCGAATCTGGCTGGGTTTAAGTCCGAGATGTTTTTTCTTTGCCTAACTGTAAAAGCTGAGTTACTACATAAGGGCTCCTTGACCCCAGCGATCAGCTTGATTACACATAATAATCTCTTTGGCGTCACCATAATCGCATTTAGTAGCTGCCTTTCTTAAAACTCCAACAAAATTACGTACTGTTACTAGGGCACGAATTATTGAAGAAAATGCGTAGCGAGCTCGACCTATATTAACCGTAGATTTTAGAGCCGACTCCAAGGCTTGCACACTTTCAGCGAACAAAGATTGGGCGACTGTTTTCGGATGAAGAGCAGCTTTCAATCGCGAAAAAGCGTCTGCCCCTATAACTGAAACCAATCTCCCCACTTTCCTCTCTTCTTTCGTGACAACACTTTTCGTCTCTTCCTTCACCGAGAAAATAAAGGAGCCTTTCTAAGAAGTCGGCGATATCCTCACCCTCCAAAAACGTAGGGATAGGCGTATGGCTAGCCATTGTTCAGCGGAAGGAGAACAAAAAATCACCTGAAGAAATATAATAACCCTCGTTCACCGAGGTTACCTTACAGAGAGTTAATCCCATCCTCGTCGCCAGTTATGTACTTGGGAGAAATAGCACTCGCGGAACTGAGTAGGTACACGGTTTATTTGCGAACGAGGACATTCTGTACAAGCCAACCGAGAATAGCAAAGGAGGGGGCTGCTCAAGTGCCCTAATTATTAGTTTCCTAATAATTAGTCGAACATCGAGAAAATGCCTTGATTTATGGAATGTGCTTTAGCCTTGGACTAGCTGCCGTCGCACTGACTGGCCAGAGGAGACTGACTCACCAAACAGGTACGTCAACATTAGTAACTACAAATAGTTTTACATTTTCACACTCCAATCACTCAGCTTTCCATAAGATACTTGTCAAAAGGATATTCTTTCTAGGTTAACTCTTAGTCTTACTCTTTTAGTCCATTTCTCGACACGTCTCATTCTCTAGCACCCCATTAAGTAACATATTTCAAACCCTGAAACCCTCCCTCACGTTACAACTGCTAAGGGTCCGAAGATACGTAAAGAAGCTCGTTTTCGAATTTTTTTTTATTATAATAAAGATTATACAAGATTTTAACGCTGGGATATAGAGACTTGCCACACTCTGATAGTATTATCGGAGTAGCCAGCGAACAGGGTTTGCCCGTCGGTCGACCAGGCAAGCGAGAGACACTGAGGAGGCTCGGCTTTAGATCCCTGGGTCACTACTTCGGGTTTGAGCTCTTCAACCATGTCCTTGCTTTCAAGATCCTGAAAGTACAAAAAAAAAAAAAAATTAATCCGCCCAAAAATTGTGGAAATATTCGAAAAAAAAAAAGGATGTATAAAAGGAAAAAACTTACCCAGATTTTGATGGAAGGCCCGAAAGCTGCGCAAAGCCAGTACCTATTGGGGCTGAAGCACAACGCAGTGATGATATCATTGTGGTCGAGCGTGTGCAAGTGCTTGCCGTCGTTCAGGTCCCACAACATTGCTTTGCAATCCTAAAAAAACAAAAACAAATATGTGCTGTCACAGGGTACAATTGGAGGATGCGGTGACAAGGAGTTGAGAGTCGTTCAGCTCAACAGAGCCTTTCTGCATCAAACTTCTTCACTGTACAAACGACACGCTGACATTGGAGGGAGGGCTCTGCGACCCCCTCGGGAGACTCAGTCTACGCGCTTCTGACACACTTCTTGCTCTACTCTACCATCTTGGGCTGTACTTTACTACATTAGAAAGGACCTAGTGGAATAAAATCGATTATTGTTATTGCGTTACGCCTGAAGAACCCACCTCATTACAAAGTGTTGAGGCACATGATACTAAGGGTAGCAAATTATTGTGCAAGCATTGCATCTAGAGCTACTCCAGAGGCGGCTGTGGTTAAAATGGTTACGAGTTGCGCCAGACTAGTTGACTCTTGGGCCTAGATAAGTAAGGAGGTGTTCTTCCAAGGCACAATCAGACCCATATCCGCTAAGACAATTTCAAGTCACAGAAACTCATACGAGAGGATCATCATTATGTGCCATAAGAAGGGTCTCGCTTGATTGGTTATTTACTCAAAGCTATTATAAGTTAAACAGTTGATCGAATGGGTAAGAAAGATTTCGCTTCACCTAATTGTTGCGCCAATGATATAATTTCGTTCATTTCCTTCGTACGAGCATTTGAAGTAGTTCGGGAAACAAACATTTTCACGAATTGGTGGTGTCTTAGTGTATACAGATAATGGAAAACTCGTCAGATGATGAAGGATCATCTTCTCATAATAATAATAATAATGGAGAACCAAAGGACAATTTAACGATTAATTTAAATGTGATGCATAACTCTGATTGTAATGGTCAAGAAGATAATGATTATTCGGCTTCCAACAAAACGAGCTGGTTGATTTCTTGTTTGAAACCCTTTTGCAATGAACGAGCTGTTAACGCGAAAAAGGAGGACGTATTTTATTGGTCCCCTCCTTCGGCGTCGTCAGAAAACCCCCGCTCCTCGAGTTCACCATTTCTCGGCTACTGCCCCCGCTCTTTTTTGGCACAACGCGTTCAGCGGCTCAATTGTCGTATCAAGCTGCCACTTCTTTTTTTCCCTTGGGTCATCAGCATCCCACCTGACATCTACTCTCACACGAGCATCATTTGCCGACTCGTCGCTGCAAGAATCGCCGACTTCTCGCTAAATATTGTTGACTGACGTTTTTCTTTCAATTCCTCGAGGACACTAGCTCTAACATTTTCCACCTTTCTACTGTTCACTTTTCGTTATTTTCCTTCGTTTAATAGGAGCTCCTAATTTCCGTTTTTTCTCTTAGTACATATTACACGATTTTAGTTTGTCACTTGGGTGATTGGTTTTTAATTGTGAAAACACGAGCACTAGTACAAATTAGCAGATAACGACGGATCTGGGGGCTGGAAGAGAAGCAGCCACTACACATAAACCATGTCCACAATCGCGCGAGATTTCATTAACAAGAACCACGATGAGACGGTACTGCCTGATGTTATCTCCAAAGGAGTAGGGAGTGAGCAGACGTTAATTTAATCGAAGCTATCGATTAATTCAAATATTGCAAGAAGAGAAAGAACGATAAAAGTGAACTATAAATACAATGCACTCGTCGAAGCACCATCAGACCCATATCCGCATTGACAAGTTCAAGTCACAGGCAATCGTATGAAAGGATCATCATTACGTGCTACACGAGGGGAACACAAAGTGAACATTCTATAAGAAATATTTTATGCAACCCATTGCACTAACAGTTAGAAGTTCTAGTTTCCAGACACTCCAATAAAATATAGTGCAACAAGTGTGAAGACCGATTGGGGAAGGGGGGGGGGGTTGATTTAATACCACTTAACAAGCTTGCTCAGATGCAAAGTGAAAGGCAAATATCTGACACGACCAGGCACTGTTTCACCATTTCCCTCGTCAACAGTCCCCGGGTTAGTCTGAATTCAATATAAAATAAGTAGGCGGTGGAGGGAGTCTGTAATCTCACCAACTGACCTGTAGTGAGCACACAATGCAAATATCCACATTGACAGTTTCAAGTCTCAGGTAATCGTATCATTATGTGGTATACGAGGGGGCACAAAGTGAACATTCTATAAGAAATATCTGACGTGACCCATCACACTCATGCACCCTCAAAGTACTTCTACGTTCGATTGCACACACTGTTTCTCTGTTACACACGTCGACAGTCCCCAGTTAGTCGAAATTCAACTCTTACAGCGCCACACAACGTAATTATTCATGATATATAAGTTATATACTCTGCACCTCGAAAGTCTGCTGACACAGCATCTAAACATAATAAAAGCTCGCCCTGAACGCTCCGCTCCCCAGTTGTCAGTTTGCCTTCGTGCGTTGCGGCTGTTTTGTAGTCTCTCTGACGAATTTGTTCTCTTCTCCAATTGTTGAATTTGAAATTATTGAGAGTGTTGTAATTGTGAAGAATAAATAACTTTTTAAAAACATCAATTTCGGGTCCGAAGAAATATCTGGTGCAGTCGATTTAGGACAATCGCGAAACCAAGGGAAACGCAGTTGTGTTTTTGGCGGAACGAAGATCCTACCTTCACAACAACACTCAAGCCAACTCCAACAGAGGACAACGAACAGTACGGGACGTGTAGCCCAGCAGTACCGAAATAGACATCCAGAACTCCGAGGAATAGTGATGGTTCCAGTTGACATCCGTCAGTAAGTGAACTATATCCCCGTTTCCTCGTAAAAATAAACAGCGACTCCCCTGTTCGCTGCTGATTTTCACCCCCCGAAAATCAGGAGTCATCCCCCGACTCAAATCGACCTACCCCTTGGTCATTTAGAATTAAGAAAACAATTTAAAAGAAAAAAAACAACAAATTTTAGAAAGAAACTTAACAAGAAACGAAACTTTTCTAAAAGATTTATTTTTCAATTCATACTTCACTTCATCAAGCTCAAGAGATTCGCACGAGTAACTTCCTGACGACCCCACACGCTACCTAGATAAAAGACGAGAGATTCCCAAGTTGCTGACTTCAAACTCTCACATCCTCTGCTGACCCCATTTAAAAGTCTCATCGAGATAATTTAAATCAAACCATCGCCGTCGCAGTATCTTAACCGCGCACAAGTTCAGCACTCGACACCTTCATCGTCATCATTAAAACACTTTTCTATTCTCTCAATTTTTATTCCGCTTAAAATTTATATTAGAGCAACACAAAAGGCGAGGAAATATCTTATATACAATAAGTAGGAGGGGGAGGGAGTCTGTGACGTTAAAAAGGAAGGTGTTACTTCGTTATCTCACAAACTGACTTTCAGTGAGCACCATCAGTCCCATATCCGCATTGACAAGTTCAAGTCACAGGCAATCGTATGAAAGGATCATCATTACGTGCTACAATAGGGGGACACAGTACATAGTGAACATTTTATAAGAAATATCGGGCGTGACGCATCACACTCATGCCCACACCCTCCAATTAAATTATATTTCCACATTCGATTGCGAGCACTGTTTTTCCATTCGACACAGCGAGAGCCCCCAGTTAGTTCTAATTCAACGCCACACAACGTAATTATCCAATAACAAGAGGGGGAGGGTGTCCATGACGTTAATGTTACGAGGGGAGGTTAGCAGATGTTTGGGGAGCCGCTGACTCCGGCAAAAATGACGGCGATTATGAACCATTGTCTTGAGCGAGGGTGCCTTTAATGGGAGAGTCAGTCGGTCCATGAAACAGGAGAGAGGTGTTAGTTACTCTGTAATCCCATCAACTGACCAGCAGTGAGCACTATCAGACCCATATCCGCATTGACAAGTTCAAGTCACAGGCAATCGTATCAAAGGATCATCATTATGTGCCACACGTGGGAACAGTAGAGGAACACAAAATGAGCATGCTATAAGAAATAACTTACGAGACCCATTACACTCGTATTATCAACACCACCACAGGCGTTAACTATACCACTCTCATTTGATTACAGGCGCCATTTCCACATTGAACAAGTCCGAAGTTCTAGTTTCAAACACTCTAATCATATACAACTATTTCAAATACGCTCAGTGTGACAACATAATTAAAATAAGTACACAGCAAGAAGCGGGTGTAATAATAGGGGGGGGGGCTAAAAAAAAAAAATTAGGTAGTCTGACTGAAACACATTGAGAGCACCATCAGACCCATATCTGCATTGACAAGTTTAAGTCATAACAAAATCATACGAGAGGATCATGATTGTGCCTCGAGGGAAGAGGGACCATAGTCAGACCACTCATTTAAAGGTTCATTCTTGGAGATCAGCATCGTACCTTAATACTGACACGCGACTGGGTGTGTCTCTTCTCGCGTTAGTACAAGCACCAATCGAGCCGCTTGGAACATCGATTGTTGGAGGAGAATAAAGGTTTCCGGGTGGTGGAGAGGTTATTCATTCCCAGGCTGATCCTTTTCGGACATGTTCCCATTTTCCCGTTCTGCCATATCTCCCGCTCTCTTCCCTAAGAATCGTAGAACTTCTTTTGTTCCAACGAAGAGGGACGACTCCAAAGTTTTCAAGTCTGTGGTTTTCAAGTTCGTTTATTTATTTTCCGTATGCCTTAGGTTACGTAGGAGAAGACATTATTTTTAGTTCTTTTCTACTAATATACCTCATTTTAAATCAGTTTTGTGTCAGCGTAATTTTGTTTTTCTTTTCTCTCTTCTAAAATATAACATCCCTTTCTCCAATTTATTATATTTTGTTTTTAACCCAATTCATACGGCGGTGTCTGCAAGTTATAAGACTCTTGACACTCGTGTCCACTTTTTCGCTTGCCCTCGCGACGCTATACAAACTGTTCCTTTTTTAAATTTCGTTCTTCTATCTCTGATTCTCTCTTTCCATTTCCTAATCCTTCATTTAATAGCCAGACGATTGGGTGAGTCGGCTTTTCCGTTTGGCTATACAATTTAATTTATTATTACCCTCTCTGGTTTTTTTTGGCCTTTTTTTGTAGTTCGCTTCAACATTATTCAACGCACCTCTCAATAACGCAAAGTGAAAGAACCATGGTATTGGTTCGATAAGAAGATATTTATGATAATTTATTGTGTCGCTCTCATCATTTACTGAACGATAATTTTATTTTGTTCGTGCCACTTGGAGCTGACTACATACAAATTTTAATCAAAATCGTCAGCGCTATTTTCGAGAAATGTTGATCAATAGTTCTGGGTCGATTTTAGACATTCTATTTTCAGAGTATTATTTTGGTGAAGCAATCTTCTCACTATCATAATGATTTCTCAGTTTTTTTTTCAAACTCAGAAAAGTATGGTCAAAATAAGCTTTAGAAACATTGTACGCATAGTGAGCACCATCAGACCCATATCCGCATTGACAAGTTCAAGTCACAGGCAATCGTATGAAAGGATCATCATTATGTGCTACACGAGGCGTGATGGAGGGATTGTTAGTGAATTTCTAAAAATTACTCAGTATGATTAATTAGAATATTACAGAGGTAGACTTTACGTTCTTCTCAATAGGCAAGGTGAACCGAACAGTATAACACTTCAGACTTTCGCCAAAGTGCAAGCAAGCAAAGAACCCGCATCTAAACTCTCACGATGTTCCCTGGAGGAGCAAGGAACATGCATTTGCTCCTCGTGATCGTTCGACTGGTGATATAAGAATCGCTCTCAAGGGAAGTCTTCAAGGAGGAGAGGACATCCGTCGAACCCCAAGCAACAACCTCTTCGGCATTCTAGTAGCTCTGATGGATAAGAGGCGAAGACAAACAGGGGAGGGCAAAGGAGCCTCTCCACATTCTCATTCCTTGGCCTCGGGAGTCCACGAAGGGCTCAACGCTGGTGTATATATTGTGGAGGCACAATTCTGGACGCAGTGAAAAGTGCACTGGCCGCTCCAATGAAGGGAGAAGTTGGGCCCTGCGGTCGAGAGAGTGGCCGGTGGAATATAGCACGTTGTTTTCATCGTTTTGAAGGAGTAAACCCGCATTGGAAAAAAAGTACGTGGAAGGAGAAATGAATCCCCGAAGAGACTATTGCGCTTTATTAACATCATCATCTCGCTCAGTTTGAGTGAAAGGAAGATGAGCTGCCGACACTTTCTTTTTTGTTAATTTTACGATCAAGTTTGATTTTTGTTTCATTGAGCCCATTTTGTGTTGTTAGCAGTCAGGTTTGAGAGGCCCTCATTCATTTATTAGGCTCCTTTTTTAAAGAATCTGTGCCTGGTTGGCCTCTTCCCTGAGAGGAGGAGATTTATCCGGATTTATTTTTTATAAATATTTATATATTTATTTACTTCTAGAATATATGCCATTGTATCGGTTGACTACCATTATAGACACCCCAGTGATCATAGTCTAGTCCTCCCTATTCCGCAGAAATTCAAAGTAAAAGATCGCAGCTCGAGATTGCTGAAAACTTTGTCAGGATCAGCTACTCCCCAACATTTCCAAAACCAAATCTTCGTTTTAGACTGCTATCACTAGGGAGCCTGCAGTGGGAGTGTGGCGGTACGTAGCCGCTGCCCTAGGAACGCACGCCTTCAATGAACGAATCTTTGAGAGTTGCTGCAAATCCCTGGAAAATCCGACCAAAGAGTCGAAGAATGCAAAGCTTCAATGTCGAGTCAAAGAGAAGGATGACAAGGAAAGGGGGTTCTGGAACTTGTCACACTACTTTCTCTGTTTGTTTTTCTCAAATCAACCTCTGTACTTGCAATGAAGGAGGGCGTGGGAGTTTGGAACTTCCCTCGTTTGTCCAAAGTTGGATGAGGCTAAGACGCACGCCTCTGGAAATCTAGCAGAGCATGTTTTCCGGGTCAACTGGAAACACACGAGAAATTGGAGGTTTCTCCTTATTTACAAAACACTGGCCTCTCATGATCTTCAAACTTAGGGTGCAAAAACCGCCTTATCCGAGCGAAATCAGGACGAAAGAGGACCCCGAGCAACCCCTTCTACATTCTCACTCCTCAGGCTACTCCACGAGTCTGGAGGGGCCTTTTAGCTTTGGCCAAGGTTTAAGACGATTTCGCGTCTTTATCAAAACTTGAGATCTCTGAGACACAAAAAGTGCCCAATTACATCACAATAGCGTCATCAGGTAACATAGACGCAGTTCATTGCCAATAGCACCCGCTGAATACACCAGAAACCCAGTGCCACTAGGTTTATGAGGTCTGAACAGAACAAATCATGAATAGCAACGAAACGTCTACTCGAATAATATAAATAAATAAAACTGACCTTGCCGCCTGAAGCACAAAGAGAACCATCGGGCGAAACAGTGACAGTGTTCAAGTACCCGCTATGTCCGTTGTGGTTGATCTTCAGTTTGCAGTTGGTAAGACTCCAAACCTACGAAGACAAAAAAAGGCCTCAGAGCCATTCAAAAACAACTCTCATTTAGCTTAGTGTCGATGAGGAAGCATACCTTCACAACTTTGTCCCAACCGCAGGAAACGATAATCGGGTTTGTATGGTTGGGGGAGAAACGAACGCAGGAAACCCAGTCAGTGTGCACATCGTCCTGAAAAAATAAATAAAAATAATGAAGAGTATTGACATTAACTGCACGCTTGTTATTTATATTTGGTGTTCATCGTATCTAACATAATTCATTCCACTGCTCATACTGGCTCCACTAACGCCTTCCTGGTGGGAAATAAAATGTAACACCCCTCAGGGAGCTGTTTGTGTGAAGTGGGGCGAAGCAATAACACACATCCAGTCTGTTGGAGCATATTTGCCGAATCAATGGAGAACGCACGAGAAACTGGAGATCATTCCTCGTTTTTGGTGCGTTGGCTCATCCTGATTCTTCGAGCCAAGCATAGGAGGAGAGGAAGACTCAAGAATCCTGCACAAACCCCTTCCACATTCGCGCTCGTTGGAATACTCCGCGAGAGCCTGTCTTATCTATCACCTCGTACAGGTGTTACCTTGAGTTGTGATAAACAGACACCCACTGTTCTCGCGTCAAAGTTTCCCTGTCGAGATTGAGAGGGAGTTAACCCTGAGCGCTTTATTGAGGTTTGCGGGTGTATACAATTAATTTGAAATGAACCCGACAACTCAAGGAACGGGACACAGAAAGCGGCGGAGAGGAAATCGGAGTTGAAAATCGTTAGTGGTCTGTGGCAAATTATAACGAAAATGCACTCACCAAACGGAGAGGAACAGACGACGATCCAGGCCGGGAGGTCCTGCTGCTGGTTCATGCGGTAGAGGGTCGATCGTACAATAATAATTTGCCACCCGATAGGAAATGGTATGCGGGCAATATGCACTCAATAGCAATAAAATAAACTTATTAAAAAAGAAGGACTTCACTTCGCCGAATTTGAGTTAATTCAGTCTGGGGGGAGCGGGAAACGAAAAGAAAAGGAAGCGGAGCGGTTCACACGGCCGAAGGCCACGAAGGGCTCTTTACCTTCACAGCCAACAGGCTCTTTACCTTCACAGCCAACAGGGGGCAGCACCTCCTAGACCTAACTTTGGCCGAAACACCCACAAAACAATTTTCAAATTTGCTTTTTTCAATTCCAACACCTTAAACCCATTCTTTCCTTTGCAAACGTATACAATTATTTTTACATTTCTATTAAATAAAAGGGGCTTATAGTGAAGGTCCCAAAAAAAGGCGACATCTCGGAGTGCACAAATTGGCGAGGCATTACTCTGCTGTACTGAGCAAGGTGCTGAACCGAATAATCCAGAAAAGAATCAAACAGCCAGTTGAGCAACGTCTACGGAAAGAGCAAGCCGGTTTTCGGGAGCACCGTAGCTACACCGATCTCATCAACACCCTGAGAATAGTGTTGGAGCAGAGTGTTGAATGGCAGAGTCCCCTGTACATCGCCTTCATAGACTTTGAAAAGGCATTCAATTCCATAAACCAGGTTACCATGTGGAAGATACTGGAACGGTACAGGCTCCCCAGCAAGATTATTAACCTTATAAGGAGCCAATACGAAGGGTACGAATGCCGAATCATACATGAAGGAGCGCTCTCAAACCCCATTAAGATCGAAACTGGGGTGAAGCAGTACTGTCACCAACTCTCTTTATCGTGGTCCGACAGCATAATGAGGGTGTCACTTGGAGGGAGAAGACGCGGAATCCAGTGGCGATTGCGAGAAAGACTGGAAGACCTGGATTTTGCCGACGACCTCTGTCTCCTGGCTCAGATGTTTGGCAATCTGCAGGACAAGCTGGATGCTTTGAGCCGAAGCGCAAGCTGTGTTGGCCTTAAAATCAACCTAGACAAGACCAAAGAAATGAGAGTGAATGAGCGGTGCTGGGACCATCTTGTCCTGCAGGGCGGCACTGTGGAGAGGATTGACTCCTTTGCCTAC
This sequence comes from Pachypeltis micranthus, assembly GCA_020466155.1. Taxonomy (NCBI): domain Eukaryota; kingdom Metazoa; phylum Arthropoda; class Insecta; order Hemiptera; family Miridae; genus Pachypeltis; species Pachypeltis micranthus. The sequence goes on along the minus strand of CM035782.1, from coordinate 9,723,852 downwards.
CTGGGAAGCGTGGTCACGAAGGGGGGCGGATCATCGGAGGATGCTAAGAGCCGTATAAAGAAGGCAAATGGGGCTTTTCGTTCAGCTCTATCCAGTTTGGAAGAGCAGGGGCCTATCCAGGAGCACGAAAATACGGCTCTTCAATACAAACGTGAAATCGGCCCTGCTGTATGGCAGTGAAACATGGAAAGTCACAGAAAGCACCACCCATCTACTGCAGACCTTCGTGAACAGGTACTTACGAAGAATCGTGGGTATTTGGTGGCCAGGGCACATCTCAAATCAAGAACTATGGAGAGCCACTAACCAGCTTCCGATTCGCTTGCAAATTAGGAGGCGGAAATGGAGATGGGTGGGACACACCCTACGCTAACCCGACAATTCTGTGGAGAAGGCGGCGCTACAGTGGAACCCCCAGGGAGAGAGGAGAAGAGGAAGACCCAGGGAGACGTGGCGCAGGTCTGCAGAGAGGGAGCTAGGCCAGGTCGGCCTAAAACATGGCATGAAGCAAAGAGGATCGCCGCCAACCGGAACGAATGGATGACTCTCGTCGAAGCCCTATGCTCCAATAAGAGTTAATGGAATAATAAAAATTAAATAAAAAAAAGGTTGGCCCTTTGAGCGCCTAGATACAACAAACCCCTCCTTCCGAGGAACAAGAAGAATGAAAACTCAACCACCAACTTTCTCACTATTGATTACCCTGTAACTCTTTTCTCTCTCCCATTTAAAAGCCACGCCACAAGTGTTTTTTGACTCCAATCAACACAAACTCAGTAAACGACATTTGAATTTAACAGTTTTAAAAATTGATACGTGAAGTGTTGTCAATTAAATTGGGAATTTGCATGAAACATTGATGAGCTACCGCCTCTCCTGTTAAGTGGCATGGCACACATTGACTTATGGTATACTACTCAACATAATAGTGATCCCAACCCTGTAACTTGGAACCTCAAAGATTGGTATAGTAATAAATACCCTAAACTCAACTTTCCATTCACTCGTGCCAACTCAGACGCTAGTTTCGTCGAACTTGTTGATTTTGTTTTAGTATCTACTTTCTGCACCCTCGTAAAATCAACTAACCTGGATAGTGTATTTACACTCAGCCAGAGTATTCCACAGCTTGATGGTCTTGTCGCGGCTTCCGGAAACAATTTGACGGTTGTCAACGGAAAAGGCTACGCTCAATACATCCTGTAACCGAAGAAAATGTCACGTTAAGAAAATACAATAAACCTCTAACGGCGCATGAGTAATTACAAAAAATAATACTGTGTGTGAATACGCTCAACTTATCAAGGAAATCAACCATCCGACTAATTCTCATCTGTTCTTACTGAAGTTTCAATAAAATCACGCTCAAATAGTCGATGAGCTGGAGCCGCAAGCGGCAACGTAGGCCAAGTAAATAAGTTTCATGAACAATATGTTTGTGCCACTAGTATTCCTTGTATTCACAGCTTATCACAGCCAAAGATCCACCTCCAGCAACCGTTGCTTTTGCCGATGTTTCATCTTCAGCTCGCCAGCTCGTCTCTCTGGTTCATTATGTTCACCAGCTCCCCGACGTAGTGTTTCGCCGTATTATACTTAAAGGGTTATCGGCATCCCACGTATTATAATTTCTCCATCTACCACCCAACCGCTTACAACGTAAGAAATAACTAACAGGTCTTGTTCGATGAAAATGCAACTAAAACGGCAGGACTATATTTTACAGCTAATTCTGTTTTATTTTCTTTAGATTTTGTGTATTTGGCAGCACCGCTCTTCGCTGTTACGCTCTTCGATTTCCACTTTTCACGCCTCTTCGCGTTTCCTGCTTACCAACAGTAAATTGCGCACTCCAGATTCGTCACGGTCATTAATCTTAATTAATTCATCTCCAACAGTTGGACTACTTATGGTTTAATTCATTACCTTCATTTCGTCACGTTTGTTAAAGGGCTCCTCCTTATTATCGGCTTAATTTGAACTTTTCTTTGCCGATATCACTTTATATTAATTTCTATACTAGTCAAGCGTTGGAATGAACGTTTTTAATTGTCTAAAAATTACTTTAATCTAACGACAACTTTCAACTGACCCCACTGGTAGGCGAGATCAAGAGGGTTTACAATTTCGAACAGCTGATGTAACCCGCTTACGGTAAAACAATTGTCGAACTGAATTTAATAACGAAAGTGAAGATAACTAGCTTGTAAATTGACTGACACCACCAAATTTGCCTCTGTCAGTAAATTTATGGTAATTCCGACACAATCTTAATGAAATATTGTCTATATTTTCAACCCACTACTGAGTATTGATGGTAGAAATAATACCAAACGTTGGGCCTTCCAAAACTAAACCTTCGGATCTTTTGCTGATTGTTGAACACTCAAATACGAAGCTAATACGAGTTTTAACGCAAAATATGTAACTTGGGCATGAAACAAACTGAAACAATTAGAATCAGTTTGGGATTAACCAAGTAATTTCTATGGCCTTAACAGATTGGATTGATCATCATTGTTGATGGACATCCTGCCCAGTGAATTAAGGCTAACACAAAAATCCTCTGACGATCTTTTACTTCCCTAGTAGGGCAGAGGACTGTAAATGGCTGCCCACTTACCTGCGGGATTCGGAAGGAATTATTTTCCGTGGCCGTGGGTCTCCGACAGTCGAGTTTCATCGACGTGCCGGGAGGCAGCAAATTACACGGTAAATCTCAGGGGTCGAAATAGAGCAGTTTACTGTACACAGAGCGCGGCAGCAGGTTCACAATGAGACGAGAATGGCGCGAGAAGACGCTCCCGCCTCGCGGAGGTGGCGAGGAGGGGGTTTAAATTAACGGAAGGGTCCTATTCCCTCAACCCCAATATTTGGGCAAAAGTGCATGAACAACCGCGCTCAAGTTTAAATTGAGCTGCAAAATCTGATCTCATTAAAAAAATGCTGACTTTAAACCGTAGTTATTTTTCATGTAACTTGGGCATGAAACAAACAGAAACAACGAGAATCTGTTTGAGATTAACCAAGTTGTTCGTGTGGCCTTAAAAGATTGGATCGAATACCATCGTAGGTGCACATCCTGCCCAGTGAATTAAGGCGTGCGAGATATACACGTTACTAGCGTTGCAATGGTTACACTGAGACTAATGTAACTTGGGCATGAAACAAACTGAAACAATTAGAATCAGTTTGGGATTAACCAAGTTATTAATGTAGCCTTAATAGATTGGACTAACCATCATTGTCGATGGACATCCTGCCCAGTGAATCAAGGCGTCGTGAAATATACGTTAACTAAGCCAAACATCCTTAGCAGTGATACAGACTTCAAACAAAACACATTTCAACACCGCCACATCATTTTTGTACGAAGAAGGTGGATTCGACAGATTCAATGCCATTTTCTGAACAAATCCTGCCAAGTGAATCGTGTAGTAACGAGTAATACACAATTATACTCAACTAAGACGACCATGAATGAGAGATGTAACTTGGGCATGAAACAAACTGAAACAATTAGAATCAGTTTGAGATTAACCAAGTTGTTAGTGTAGCCTTAATAGATTGGACTAACCATCATTATTGATGGACATCCTGCCCAGTGAATTAAGGCGCCCACGGGCAACAGCTCTCCACAGGGAGACTAGCAACATGACCTAAACCTGTCATACCACCACAGGTCTCGGTTCGTTGGATGTTGAGCGAATGACCGGGCTTCTGCACGATACTTCCACTGCAACCTCCACGAGAATTCGGGAACAGACCAGAATTAAGGTGACGTCAAATAAACGATACTAACGATACTCTGTAGCAAACATACAGGCTTCAAACAAAACCGTCGTGGGTAGAGCATGACACAAGACCGCGACATTATTTTCGAATTAACGAAGCACTAATGCGAATTCAGAACAAATCTTCCCTGGTGAATCGTCGAGTAACGCACCATTTATACCAAAATAGGACAACCATGAATGGTAGATGTAACTTGGGCATGAAACAAACTGAAACAATTAGAATCAGTCTGGGATTAACCAAGTTATTAATGTAGCCTTAATAGATTGGATCGAACACAATCGTTGCGCACATCCTGCCCAGTGAATTAAGGCGCCCACGCGCTACAGCTCTCCACTGGGAGACTATCAAAAGGGCCTAAACCTGCCATACCCCCACAGGTCTGCAACCTCCATGACAAGTCGACTGGTGTAACCCTCGAGAGTTCGGGAACAGACCAGAATTAAGGTGACGTCAAATAAACGATACCACGTAATACCCGTAGCAAACATACAGGCTTCAGACAAAACCATCGTGGGTAGAGCATGACACAAGATCGCGACATTATTTTCGAATTAACGAAGCACTAATGCGAATTCAGAACAAATCTTCGAGTAACGCAGCATTTATAACAAAATAGGACAATCATGAATGGTAGATGTAACTTGGGCATGAAACAAACTGAAACAATTAGAGTCAGTTTGGGATTAACCAAGTTATTAGTGTAGCCTTAATAGATTGGACTAACCATCATTATTGATGGACATCCTGCCCAGTGAATTAAGGCGCCCACGGGCAACAGCTCTCCACAGGGAGACTAGCAACATGACCTAAACCTGTCATACCACCACAGGTCTCGGTTCGTTGGATGTTGAGCGAATGACCGGGCTTCTGCACGATACTTCCACTGCAACCTCCACGAGAATTCGGGAACAGACCAGAATTAAGGTGACGTCAAATAAACGATACTAACGATACTCTGTAGCAAACATACAGGCTTCAAACAAAACCGTCGTGGGTAGAGCATGACACAAGACCGCGACATTATTTTCGAATTAACGAAGCACTAATGCGAATTCAGAACAAATCTTCCCTGGTGAATCGTCGAGTAACGCACCATTTATACCAAAATAGGACAACCATGAATGGTAGATGTAACTTGGGCATGAAACAAACTGAAACAATTAGAATCAGTCTGGGATTAACCAAGTTATTAATGTAGCCTTAATAGATTGGATCGAACACAATCGTTGCGCACATCCTGCCCAGTGAATTAAGGCGCCCACGCGCTACAGCTCTCCACTGGGAGACTATCAAAAGGGCCTAAACCTGCCATACCCCCACAGGTCTGCAACCTCCATGACAAGTCGACTGGTGTAACCCTCGAGAGTTCGGGAACAGACCAGAATTAAGGTGACGTCAAATAAACGATACCACGTAATACCCGTAGCAAACATACAGGCTTCAGACAAAACCATCGTGGGTAGAGCATGACACAAGATCGCGACATTATTTTCGAATTAACGAAGCACTAATGCGAATTCAGAACAAATCTTCGAGTAACGCAGCATTTATAACAAAATAGGACAATCATGAATGGTAGATGTAACTTGGGCATGAAACAAACTGAAACAATTAGAGTCAGTTTGGGATTAACCAAGTTATTAGTGTAGCCTTAATAGATTGGACTAACCATCATTATTGATGGACATCCTGCCCAGTGAATTAAGGCGCCCACGGGCAACAGCTCTCCACAGGGAGACTAGCAACATGACCTAAACCTGTCATACCACCACAGGTCTCGGTTCGTTGGATGTTGAGCGAATGACCGGGCTTCTGCACGATACTTCCACTGCAACCTCCACGAGAATTCGGGAACAGACCAGAATTAAGGTGACGTCAAATAAACGATACTAACGATACTCTGTAGCAAACATACAGGCTTCAAACAAAACCGTCGTGGGTAGAGCATGACACAAGACCGCGACATTATTTTCGAATTAACGAAGCACTAATGCGAATTCAGAACAAATCTTCCCTGGTGAATCGTCGAGTAACGCACCATTTATACCAAAATAGGACAACCATGAATGGTAGATGTAACTTGGGCATGAAACAAACTGAAACAATTAGAATCAGTCTGGGATTAACCAAGTTATTAATGTAGCCTTAATAGATTGGATCGAACACAATCGTTGCGCACATCCTGCCCAGTGAATTAAGGCGCCCACGCGCTACAGCTCTCCACTGGGAGACTATCAAAAGGGCCTAAACCTGCCATACCCCCACAGGTCTGCAACCTCCATGACAAGTCGACTGGTGTAACCCTCGAGAGTTCGGGAACAGACCAGAATTAAGGTGACGTCAAATAAACGATACCACGTAATACCCGTAGCAAACATACAGGCTTCAGACAAAACCATCGTGGGTAGAGCATGACACAAGATCGCGACATTATTTTCGAATTAACGAAGCACTAATGCGAATTCAGAACAAATCTTCGAGTAACGCAGCATTTATAACAAAATAGGACAATCATGAATGGTAGATGTAACTTGGGCATGAAACAAACTGAAACAATTAGAGTCAGTTTGGGATTAACCAAGTTATTAGTGTAGCCTTAATAGATTGGACTAACCATCATTATTGATGGACATCCTGCCCAGTGAATTAAGGCGCCCACGGGCAACAGCTCTCCACAGGGAGACTAGCAACATGACCTAAACCTGTCATACCACCACAGGTCTCGGTTCGTTGGATGTTGAGCGAATGACCGGGCTTCTGCACGATACTTCCACTGCAACCTCCACGAGAATTCGGGAACAGACCAGAATTAAGGTGACGTCAAATAAACGATACTAACGATACTCTGTAGCAAACATACAGGCTTCAAACAAAACCATCGTGGGTAGAGCATAAGACAAGACCGCAACATTATTTTCGAATTAACGAAGCACTAATGCGAATTCAGAACAAATCTTCCCTGGTGAATCGTCGAGTAACGCACCATTTATACCAAAATAGGACAACCATGAATGGTAGATGTAACTTGGGCATGAAACAAACTGGAACAATTAGAATCAGTTTGGGATTAACCAAGTTATTAATGTAGCCTTAATAGATTGGATCGAACACAATCGTTGCGCACATCCTGCCCAGTGAATTAAGGCGCCCACGCGCTACAGCTCTCCACTGGGAGACTAGCAAAATGGCCTAAACCTGCCATACTCCCACAGGTCTGCAACCTCCATGACAAGTCGACTGGTGTAACCCACGAGAGTTCGGGAACAGACCAGAATTAAGGTGACGTCAAATAAACGATACCACGTAATATCCGTAGCAAACATACAGGCTTCAAACAAAACCATCGTGGGTAGAGCATGACACAAGACCGCGACATTATTTTCGAATTAACGAAGCTCTAATGCGAATTCAGAACAAATCTTCGAGTAACGCAGCATTTATAACAAAATAGGACAATCATGAATGGTAGATGTAACTTGGGCATGAAACAAACTGAAACAATTAGAGTCAGTTTGGGATTAACCAAGTTATTAGTGTAGCCTTAATAGATTGGACTAACCATCATTATTGATGGACATCCTGCCCAGTGAATTAAGGCGTACGAAATACATTTTTTAGGTTACAGAGCGTGTCATTCGTTTTACTAAGACCGATGTAACTTGGGCATGAAACAAACTGAAACAATCAGCAACAATTTGGGATTAACCAAGTGGTTCGTATTGCCTCAATAGATTGGAATAAACCATCATTGTCGATGGACATCCTGCCCAGTGAATTAAGGCGCCCACGGGCAACAGCTCTCCACAGGGAGACTAGCAATATGATCTAAACCTGTCATACCACCACAGATCTCGGTTCGTTGGATGTTGAGCGAGTGACTGGGCGTTTGCTAGATAGCGAAACCGCAACCTTTATGACCGTCAACTGATGTAACTCTTCACGAGAATTCGGGAACAGACTAGAGTTAAGGTGCCGTCAAATAAACGTCAACTAAGTAACATCCGTAGCAAACTCCAAACACTAGATTGGTATAATTTGATATAAATTTCGCACAAAAATCCCATTTGGTATCTGGTTGTGCCCGCCATCTCGGCAATCCAATCGGACGAAGCCCATGGTTGTTATGGACAAAAAATGGTTTAAATTCACCACAATACATAAAACCGCGTAACGTTTTTCGAGTTTATGTAGCAAAGTTAAGACATAAAATGTCAAATTTAATTCTCCTAACACAGATGCGACACTTTCGTCCTGGAGGTGTGAAGAAGAATTAAATTCTGTGTAACATATCCCGCGTTACATTTTCGAGTTCATGTAGCAAAGTAAAGACAAATTTTGGTCAAAACGAAACACAAACGGTGGGTACAGCTTTCTTACAAGTACGCAACCACGAGGGACATTTTGTATTTTTCTTTAAACGTATAATTTAGGTGTTTGGAATGCTCAGTGACAGAGATATTTCTCGAGGTTCAGTCACAGTCATAAATCCTTTCTACTTAGTAGAGCCAAGGAAAGTAAATGACCACATTAGCCAGCCATACACGAGCAGATATCTGCGACAGATATCGCGTTTTTAAACGATATCTGTGGGAAAGATCTGTGCGTTAGTGGGCGTTAAAAAATGATGAAAGATGTGAAAATCGACCAGAGATATCTGCGAGAGTTCAAATCTGGCAGATGGTAGTCGGGCGTCCCCCTTAAACCTGCAGACTTCTCGGAAGCGATGTCAGTCACTTAACGTTAAGATGTTCTGTTGACCACGAGTGTTTTCCCCTGTTTTCACATATGTAATTCAAAACTCGTAACTGCAAACATTCGTAGGAAACTACAATTTTCGTAACTACAAAAAACGATCTCCCCACAACCTAATAAATTCGTAAATACATTATTACTTGTTGGAACCTACCCCCAGTGGCATACTTACCCAGAATGGGGGGGGGGATAGTATTTTCAAATTTAGTTGTAATTTTTTATTTACAAAAAACCAAATGAATTGAATTACGGGAGTCGAGATGAGCTAGCAAAATGTTCACAATCCCGCGGGTTGTTCTCCCTAAGGTGCGCCAACAACTTCGTGTGCCCGAACTTTCTCCTTTCCGAAACCCATGACTTTTCCCAAACTTGTCTTTTTTTTGGCTTAGCCGTTTTATGGGCAATAAAAAAATACCCGCCGCAAAAGCCGCTAATTTACTACGAACAGTCACTAACCCCATGGCATCAACTTACGGAATGTGTGACCGATCTGGAAAATATTTCGGATTCGACCGATAACTCGAGTCTGCCAGACGAACGTCGGTGACAGACCTGAGTCTGCCAGATTTCATCCCACGAACGAACAGATGACATCGGGCACTGGTCAGGTGACAGATCTCGGGCATGAAAGATCGGCCGATAAGTTTTTCGTGTTAAGGGGCAACGACCGATCTCATCGGTCACTCCAGATCGTTAGCGATATCTGTCAGATGAGATCGGGCGACCAAATCTGCCGCACATATCTGCTCGTGTATGGCTGGCTAATGCTAAACTCTAAACACATAAATCAGGCTGAAGATTTAGATCGGAAGTACGGTTTGTGTGTGTAAAACACGACTCAAACGGTGGGTACAGCTTTTGTACAAGTACGCAACCACGAGGGGGTCTTTTATTTTTGTTTTTATGCAATGATAACTATGTTTGAAGCACAAATCTTCCCTAGTAAATCGTCGAGTAAACTCACCATTTATACCAAAATTGGACAACCATGAATGACAGATGTAACTTGGGCATGAAACAAACTGAAACAATTAGAATCAGTTTGGGATTAACCAAGTTATTAATGTAGCCTTAATAGATTGGACTAACCATCATTATTGATGGACATCCTGCCCAGTGAATTAAGGCGCCCACGAGCAACAGCTCTCCACCGGGAGACTAGCAAAATTTCTTGAACCTGCCATACCCCCACAGGTCTGGGTTCGTTGGATTCTGAGCGAATAACAACGTCTCAAGTTTGGGAACAGACCTGAATCAAGTTGATGTCGAATAAACGTTAACTAGGTCGAACATCCTTAGCAACCATACATGCTTATGTGAATCTCACTTTCAGAACAAATCTTTCTTAGAGAATCGTCGTGTAAGCACACCTTTTATACCAAAACAGGACAATCATAAATGCAGATGTAACTTGGGCATGAAACAAACTGAAACAATTAGAATCAGTTTGGGATTAACCAAGTTATTAATGTAGCCTTAATAGATTGGATCGAACACTATTGTCAATGCACATCCTGCCCAGTTAATCAAGGCTTAAACGAAGCATACACATTATACATCCACGCTATATCAAATGAGTCTAAAAAAAGAAGACGAACCTTAGTATGATCTTCAAACCTCCTGGTCGTACGGCCAGCGGCCAAATCCCAGAGCCGAAGAGTCTTATCCCAGGAGCCAGAGAGCGCGTAGTTGCCGTCAGAAGACAAAACGACGTCACTCACGAAATGAGAATGACCGTGGAGTCTCTTCTGAGGGATACCGTAGTTTGAATCGTCTCTGTTAAGCTTCCAAACAATGAGAGTCTTGTCTGAAAATACGAGAAAAAATTTAATTTAATTAAAAAGCCTCGACATCGACTCGAAAAATAAACCGCGCTTTCGCTCAAGATTTCAGAAATTAGTTATAAAATGTGTAGACATTATGAGTTCAACATATGATTGACACCTGGTCGCCAAAAACCCGTCTACAACCCATAATTTTGAACAATTATCACATATCGCTCAGTCTCAAGGTGAATTCTTTTTATTCAACTCACATCATTAAAATCTGTTGCTCATAGTTCCTCTTAAGTCAGCTCATAAGAAGCTATAAATATGCCCACCTCACTCACTGCAGCTCGGCGTGTTCTCTTTCGGACAACTTGCTGTTCGCATTTAGTCCCCCTGTCATTTTTATATAAACGTTAAATCGAGAAACTGAACAAATCTTTTCAAAAAGTACCTAACTTCCTCATCAGACACTTGAGATATAATTCACAGCAAATTCATCATTTTTATTCCTACCATGGTATAGCAGAGGATAATACTATTAATTGGGAGACCTAACTTTTAGTAGTTCGTTGTGCGACGCATCACACAACTTTCCTTAGCTCTGCGCGAATTAAACTGTTTTTGTTGCTGTCGCTACCAATTCATTTAATTGAAATCTCAGTTAATTTGACCTTCACCAGCGGTAGCTCTTACAGTTCCGGAATTTATTGTGCTGCTCCCACTCGTGCGACGACCGTATCGCTTAGCAATAACCGCACAGAGACTTAATGAGGTAACCGCGATTGTTTTAGAGAACGATTTATAATCGCTGTTTCAGAATTATTGGGTAAGAGCCGCGGGAAATAACACACGGAGGTTGAGAAATTCTGGAGTAGCTATAGTACATTTTATGGACGTCATTACCACTCGTCGTGTAGGTACTTTATTGGACTACCACCTCAACTTTCTGAAGATTTTAGCAACATTTGCGCGGAGTTTATTCGGAGGGAAAACCAGCGCTAAAATCGATTTTCGTCGAAACGTTTGGTAATTTATTGTGCTGCTCTCGTCATTTTTTCACAAATCAAAAATTGTATAGTTTCGTCGTGCCATTTGGAGCAGTCTATACAAAAAATGTAATCAAAATCGTTGAAGCCGATCTGCGAGAAAAAAAAATTAGTGTTTTGATCACTATGATAGCTATAGTTAACTTTCGGTGGATTTTGTTCACACCCTTATTTTGGCTTTCCATAGTAACCTGCGGGCTAGATGTCAAGTTTGAGTGGATTTGGTACGGTTGTTTTCTCTAAAAACCGCGCTAAAATCGATTACGTCGAAAATTTTGGTAATTTATTGAGCTGCTCTCGTCATTTTTCCTCTAGCGGTAATTTTATGGTATAGTTGCCATACTGGGAGCTATCAATATAAAAAATGTAATCAAAATCGTTGGAGCTGTTTTTGAGAAAAAAAAAATTTGGTGTTTTGATCACTATGATAAGTACAGCCAACTTCAACGGCTCATTAGGTTCAGCCGTTTTCGCTCAATCGCATTCACAGACCATTTTCCCAAATAATGGCAGTCAGACTCACTGGTTCTTGAAAGCCACAGCAACAACTAAGCACCAAATGCGGATATTGTCCAACAGAAATATAACAGAATTTACTATGGCTCAGCTGGAGGCTATTATCTTCATTTTACGATAATATAACGGTATCCGTCGGGGAAAGATTCCTCATCACAGCCATTAAGAGAAAAATTAGCTGAGGCAAATCAACGGCACAAGCGCTGAAAATCTGTTTTGAAAGAGTACCGACTTAACATCAACGGGTAGAACGCCACAGTACGTGACTAAATGAACAATCCAAAATATTTATTGATTTACTAAGTGACGCCTTTGTAAAACAATAATCATATCAACTTATGAATACGGTTTGACATTATTAAAACAACTATTCATAACCGATAATCCAAGAGCGGATAATGGCGTTGTTATCGTCAGAAACACACACAAAAGGCTCAAAACTTGATAGCATTTAACTGGGAAACGCGCCAAAAAGCAAAATGACGAAAAATAACCGGCGAACTAACTCACACATGGGTCAATATGCGTCTCCTCCACTCCTCCCAAAGCCACTATCCACACTCCACAGAGCTCCTACAGCCCTTTGGTACATAAAACTATGAAATGATTGTGAATTTGACAATCACTCAAGGCTCAGAATATGAAAAACCATTCATCATTTGTAAATAGGAACGGTATCAGTCGGGGAAAGATTGTTCATCACAGCCTGTTCGAGAAGTGGACGTTTCATTCAAAAGTCAGGTACATATAGAGGCAGTCGTCAAAAGCACAACTACATGGTCATGTATCAACAGGTTTATTTCGTTCTAGAAAGAAGACAGGGTGAACGTGGTATTCATTTTGTACCATAATCAACCAACAAACTAACGTCAAGTTCATTGGGATAGTTGTAGTATAGTGGAACATCATACTACTATAGTACTCTTACTCACAGTTACAGTAGAACATCAGAAATTATCAATTGACACATACACTCAGTAATAGTGATCTCAAGAATACAATTAACACTATCTGACAAGACCTCAATTCATTTGACCCATCAATTTCAATCTCAAACAAGGCTCAGAATATAAAAAACCATTCATCACTTGTAAATAGGAACGGTATCAGTCGGGGAAAGATTGTTCATCACAGCCTGTTCGAGAAGTGGACATTTCATTCAAAAGTCAGGTACATATAGAGGCAGTCGTCAAAAAGTACAACTACATGGCCATGTATCAACAGGATTATTTCGTTAAGGCATTCATTTTGTAACACAACTAACCTGGAAACTAATGTCGAGGTTCGGCAGGATAAAACATCCTCAGATATGGAAGAACATGACAATTTATCAACCGCCCCACACACAGCAATACAATTACCATTATTAGACGACTATTTTCATTCATTTGACCTATCAAATTCAATCTCAAACAAGGCTCAGAAAATAAAAAACCATTCATCATTTGTAAATAGGAACGGTATCAGTCGGGGAAAGATTGTTCATCACAGCCTGTTCCGAGTTGTACACGTTTCATTCAAAAGTCAACTACCCATTGTAGTAGTCACCATGAGCACAGCTAGATGGCCATGTATCAACTGGTTTCTCAAGTTAACCCATTTTTTCTCGGAGTTCTCATTTGGGTTCATCCGACTTGTTTGGGGTTGTCTCAACTTCTACGGAATAACAATGAACTTTGAACTCTGCCTACTTTCTATCTTCAAGACAACATCTCAAGGAAGTGTTATCACCCTCAGTTGTGCTTCTGACTTCAATCTAGAGCGTTTAGTTCTCCGTTACATGAACATTGTTTCAAAGATTACCGTGTGTAGTTTTTGGTAAATATTTTCAATATCAAACTTTTTATTTTGATGTGTTCACCTTAAAAATGTTTTTTTTTGTGCCATTAAATGTCATTTCTATGAATTCATTACTCTTTATTTTTCAATTTAGTGAAAATGGTGATCCTGGTGTTCCCAAAAGGAACACTGGAGAAACGCACCCTTTCATTCCTGGTGTTCCTACATGGGAACAACGGTTTTTTGAAAATCAGTACATAAAAATGATCAAAAATACATCTCATCAGACTCAGCAAGGCTAAATGGAACTATTTAAGTGGGGTTTCAAAATTTACGGCTCAAAAAAGGGTTAAAGAAGGAACGTGGAGTTCATTTTGTAACACAACTAACCTGGAAACTAATGTCGAGATTCGGCAGGATAAATAATTCTCAGATATGGAAGAACATGAGAATTTTTCCACCACCCCACACACAGCAGTATTCCAGCAATACAATTACCATTATCTGACGACTGATTTCATTCATTCGACCTACCAATTTCAATCTCAAACAAGGCTCAGAATATACAAAACCATTCTTCATTTATAAATAGGAACGGTATCAGTCGGGGAAAGATTGTTCATCACAGCCTGTTTGAGAAGTGGACGCTTCATTCAAAAGTCCCCCAAAAGGTACACACTGAAGCACCTTAAAAGCGCGATTCACACACACACAAGGATACAAACTAACGTCTAGGTTTGGTGGAATAAAATCATACTTAGTTACAGTAGAACAACACAATTTATCAATTGGCCCCAACAGACAGCAGTAGTTTCATCTCAGCAATACAACTATCATTATCCGATAACAGTTTAATTTACTTGACCTGCCAATTTCAAACAAGGCTCAGAATACAAAAAACCATTCATCATTTGTAATTAGGAACGGTATCAGTCGGGGAAAGATTGTTCATCACAGCCTGTTCAAGAAGTAGTAGTCCCCATTAGAGCGACTAGATGACCCGGAAAACCACAAATTACAACCATTTTTGGGCCTTTAGGCACAAAAACGCCACTCAAAACCCAAATAAACAAATCTGGTGCGACGTATCACATCACACTCCTTCGCTCTCAGTAAATTCATTGGTTTTCATGGCTTGTGCTACTAATTCAATTCATTTTTTATTAAATTCGCTTGAACTTGGTAAAACATCACTTTACTGGGGGCAGTACCTAACTGTTATCCAGCCTCAGAGCCTTCAACATCTGACTACACCATTTCTGCCCTTGCGACACAGACATGGTGGAAGATGCGGCTATGTCTTATATTGTTGCTCATAGCTCAACAGCGCATGCTCAAGACACCATATTCTAGACCGGAAAGCAGGAAACTAACTAGTGGCCAATAAAACAGCCCTACGCCCCTTCACAGGACTGCTCGAGGCACTAACCCCCCACCCGCACAGGGAGGAGAGATGCAAATACGCATCACACCCAGCGCGCCAAGAACACAAAGAAAAATCCCCAGGAGGAAGCACGACAGACTGTGCAGTAACCAGTCAAATATAGTAACATGAGCCTACGGGTGCTCCTGTTAATGCAACCTGGCTCATAAAACCCATCAGGTAGGTACTATCCAGTGACTCCATTCAACAACCAGTAACCTCCTCCTGGGCAGTAGCGCTTACAGTTCCTGAATTTCTGAAGTAGCTTCTATATGAGAATTTATCAACGCTCATTGTATAGCTACTTTATTCGACTACAACCTCAATCTTCTGAAGATTCACTTAACATTTGAGCGGAGAAGTTCAACTTGTAAGGAGAAAACTGAGCTAAAATAGATGTTCGTAGAAACGTTGAGTAATTAATAGTGCTGCTCTTGTCATTTTCCCACATAATAAAATGTTACAATATTTTTTGTGGCATCATTTGTTACAACAAATTTAACTGAAATCGTTAGCACAGTTTTTGAGAGAAAAATGTTTTTAATGTTTTGATCAATATAACTATAGTTAGTTCAAGGCGGATTTTGCTCACACCCATAGCTAGATGTCAAGTTTGGGCTCATTTGATTAAACCCTGTTTTCTCTTGAGTGGATTCACAGACACACACACAGACCATTTTCCCAAATAGCGTTCTTCGCTATCCCTAGGCCATGAAATGTAGGGATTTGAAGAGAACTCAAATTTATGTTTTCATCCGATTACATAACTTTTCTTTCAACTTCGAAGAGCCAAGGACAATAAACACAAGTGCGCGCAATATCAATTAGTTTATTAATTAACCACGTTGAATTAATTTCCGGAGTACTTACTGTTAATCCTGATTCATTAGCATGTTTTTATTATTCAATTAGGAGAAGGTGAGGTGGGTGTGGTTTTTTAAATCACAAGCGACCTACAGGATAAAGATGAGGTTTGGTGGAAAAAATTATTTATAGGTATTCATAGAATGCCACAATCACACACAATGTCGGTCTTACCCCAGCAATAACATGATCATCTGACGACTATTTTATTTATTTGATCAATTTCAATCTCAAACAAGGCTCAGAATATAAAAAACCATTCATCACTTGTAAATAGGAACGGTATCAGTCGGGGAAAGAATGTTCATCACAGCCTTGTACGAGATGTGGACGTTTCATTCTCAAGTTAGGACAACTCCAAAACTGTACACATTGAAGTAGTTACTACTAGGCGCGACTAGATGGCCTGAGAAAACTACAAAATGACAACAATTTTCAAGATTGGGCATAAAAGGGGTTTCCAGCTATTTGCGTACCAGTTTTACAATAGCATAAAATCGTCCAAGTACCCCCCATCGCTCTTGAGCACAAGTTAAACGAACGTTGAGAAAATCTCCCTTCCCTGCATTATGTTTACAAGATAAAAATTGACGAAAAGGATTTGCGTACTGATTTGTGCACTAGAACAGTCACGTTAATTGACGCCACAACGAAATTTTCACGCGCATGTACAGCAGAGCACGGTGTTCCACGAAAGCACGAACGCTAGTAAATTTAAAAGCTATATTAAACTATGTCTTAAGGCTAAACTGAACGTTTTTCAATCATTCACTTTACTTGCACCTTGAAAGTTACTATCAAGGATCTGTGCTCACATCCCCAAATCATAATTAGCTACAATTCAATAGTTTCTTTTTTTTGGCATAAATTGTATTTCTCGACGATGCTCGAAATGGTGTGCCAAACCCTACAGTGCAAGGCCTACTAACTTATTTCGATGTTAATTTAGTTTTAGATACATTTTCCCTCTAGTTTCGAGGTGGTTTAGGTATAGCTTGTAATAGGTATACACAAATTCAAATTATGAGTTACTGCAGACTTTGTTTTTTTAATGTACAGATGAAACCCTCCCCATCTGAATGTTTGTGAATAAATATATCTACCTATAATAACAGTGTTGATAGGCTTTAGTGGTACAAAATCCAACAGTAGTACTTCTGACCACAGCTCTACCTATTTCGCTTGAAATACTTGGCGATACATAATATCCCAGGACGAAAACTCAAATATTCTACATATAAATCCGCGTTTGAGATTCTCCAACAAACGCTCTAATCAAACTGGCAAACTAACGGTTTTGAGTTAATTATCACAACCAAAGTGATACAGTAAATAATGTTGAATCAACTTTGAGAGTAATTAACGAAGCTCAGAGTTCATCAATGGTGTAATCACGACAAAATAAGGAAACGATGTCAGTCGGGGAAAGATTCCTTATCATAGCTTCGTTACAATCCTCAAAAAATAATCCCCGCGTGTTTGGTTACCGCCGTATCAGGTTTGATAGTAGAGCAACTTTCAAATTAGCCAACCTGTCATCTCCAAGTCAAAATTCGATGTTTCAACCAACAGGAATGGATTATGATTCGACCAGGTAGCTTGGTAAATAGGTAAGTATAGCAGATACTACAAACAATAGCACTTGGGTTTGTACTGTGTACAAGGCCCTCCTATTCTTGGAATCCCACTTCATTTTGTTCGAACATTAGGCGAACAAGCTCCTGTGTCTATAGACCTGACGGAGCAGATTGCTCTTTTGACTAATCATATCCCCCTTAAGAGGCACGATCACATACACACACAACCACGAGTGGCACCCCTGTGAGAGTTTATAAGAAACAGGCCTAAAGGCCAGAATGGAGCACCAGCCAGAATTTACAGCCTGAAACTGAAAAAACAGTACCCACAAGCACACAACACTAGAATATAACTTCCCTGTCACCCAAGTGTGACAGACAAACTTCGAAAGTCCAAGTTGGCTCTAATGAAAGAAACCATAAGAGTAGCATTTTAATCGCCCCTTTAATAATGGCAATGATGAATTCACTAGTGTACGACCACTAAAATTTCGAAAAGAGCTGCGCACAACTTGAGGTGAGTTGAAGGAACTGAAGTTGACCTTAAAAAGAAGTTGCAACGCATCATTGTACTTTCAATCGTCCGACTTATTGCCCATTATAGTCACCGACTGACAAAAAATTAACGAGTCACGGGTCAAGTGCTAAAAATGAGAAGAAATGGGTTTCGACGATTTCTGCACAGAACGTAAATGGAGGGAGGTTTCTGTGGACGCCTTCTGGAGTAGTGTGAGGCTAGCAGCTATCTTTTCGAAACTAACAACGCGCTCAACACTGTTTCATGCTATCATCTCAAGCACGAAACGAACTTTTCAGGAGTGGACTAGGACTAACGCAAGCCCACTGAACTGAGTCATACGATACTAACGTGGGTGTTAGGAGCAGAACAGCGAAACAGACTAGTGTTAAACAAGTCAGTAACGCTATTAGCCTGACCAGCAGGGGACACTGAACTATGACTGTGCACCCCAACACAAGTACCGGCTCAAGATCAATAAAACCCTTATCAGTTCTCCGGCATCACGTGGCGTGGACTGTGGTAAATCATTCATTTGAACAGAATGAACATCCTTAGGCATTCTCTTGAGAACCAAATGCGTCGAAGATCGTAATACACTGTACTACATCAGATTCTATTGCAAAACTTCACCTTTAACACCAAAGAGCGATCGTGACGCTTTACTTAAATCAAATTTAACCTAGTCGAACGTATCAATTCCAAGACGTTATCAACCTGTAGCAACCGGGGGATGGAAAACCCTCTTCAAATTGCAAATATTGCTAATGCACGCACATAATGCCCTTAACCTCTTGACCGTCAGTTGAACCACATTCTGTACACTAATACTGCAACAGCAACGCTATTGACTTATAAGTCGCGCTTCGCCATTACACCACCACAAATGGCGAATTTCGTCATGCAAAACGTTGCCGTTCCATCACTTCTAAACTGAAGTTAATGAAAGCCGTGATATAACGATAAAGTACTCGTAGCCACACGATGTTAACCACTAGATGGTGACCAGTTGACACGCGCACCTTTCATGCACGGAACGACAGAACTTTCGTCCCTGAACCTAAACTACGTTTCATTGAAAATAAATTGTAACTCATTTGACGGTGGGTAAGTCTATTATTACCTCTGGAACAAGACAAGATCATCTCCGGGTACTTCGGATTCGTCGCGATCTGGGTAACCCAGCCATTATGACCGCGAAGCGTTCCTCTAAGTTGAAGAGTTTCGGACATCAGAATAAAATTGGGTTGCGCTTGAGGATAAAAAAGGCAGGATTCTCGAGATAAATACGGCTAAATCTCACTCAACATCCACGTTGCAATGGAACCGACTTCGACATTTGTGAGAGCAAAATGGCCGAAAGAAAGCGCATCGGCGATGTGGGTTTTGTTGCCTTCCTCTTCTTCGTGTTTGGAAAAGTCACGAAGGAGAGATGGAGATAACTTTCGCAAGTAGACGGTAGACCTTAAGACGATAACCTTACTCCTGACGATAACCAGAGCTAAGGTATAATCTTATACATTATAATATAATACGTCACTTAATACTTATATTCAAGCAATTCTTCGAGTGTACTAAACCATGATAGCACATAAAACATTGATGAACCACATAGTCATATATACTCACTAACTTCAAAACATGCTATGATCCTCCAAAGACAAAATGATTCAGTTAAACAT
Organism: Pachypeltis micranthus; assembly: GCA_020466155.1. Lineage (NCBI taxonomy): Eukaryota > Metazoa > Arthropoda > Insecta > Hemiptera > Miridae > Pachypeltis > Pachypeltis micranthus. The sequence continues at coordinate 9,704,129 of CM035782.1, read as the reverse complement.
GAGAGTGGAGGTAAGATCGTCCACCAATTATCTTTTTTTTTAGATATTTACACACAGTGAACGAATTGTGAAACAGTAAATCACTCGTTTACTCAGTAAGCCTCGAAGAGCACTGAATACATATGAGTGTATGTAGAGGTGTGGTAATGAAGAAAACTGTACGTGAAGTTAACAAAGCAACTGAAGATATTTACTGACTGCTACCAACACAAAACCTGAATTGAGCCATCCAAAAAATTGGACATCGTAATTTTCATAATAATTGCAGGACAAGAGTAGAAAGTTCTGAAATAATCTCCAGTTCGAATTTTAAATCATGTGTAAAAAGGGAAACCTCGAGGAAGTTGACGCTGTGAACACCAATTTGGGCTCAATAGGACAAATAATAGTGGGAAGACAATCAGTTAAATGTTTCTCACTTTCCCCAAAACGCTATTACTTTCCGCTACCCGGAGGGAAGGAAAGTATAGTAATTGGCCCAAAAAAAATTTGGGTTTTCTTCAGATCTTTACGTTTCAGACCCTACTGAGTCTAAAAAACCTAATTTCGGCGTGTGGTCCGTGTATATGTGTGAGTGTGTGTGTAGTTCAATTTGTGGGAGAACGGCTGATCCGATTGAGCTGGTTCTTTTTTTGTTTTGTTCGTTATTTTGTGTAGACACCAAAATAAGGTTATGGACGATTTCGGCCGGTAGAAAGGGTGGTGGGGGGTGGGGGACGAAAATGTACCAAAAACTAAAGTTTTTCGCATTTTTCTCAAAGACGGCTCTAACGATTTTGATTAAACTTGCAAATTATCTTCTCCCAATCAATACCTAACTTTTCTTCTCCATACATATCTCCATGAAAATACGGTGAACGGAGATATAGGCCCCTCAAGCAAAAATAGGTTTTTTACGCTTTTTGGCAAAACGGCTTCAGCGATTTTCACCAAACTCACAGGATTATTTCAAATAGTTAATATTTACATATTCTTCTCGAAAAATGTTCCTGTGCCGGTCCATTGAACAGAGATAAAAATCAAAATGTGTCAAAAATAACGTTTTTTCTAACATTTCCGTAAATTCCAGGGCAACTTTTTCACCAGATGTGGTAAATCTTAATGGAGTGTCTTTTGGTCACCCATAGCAACATTTCGTTCCGTATAATTATTTCTGTATATATATGTTGAACGGAGATATAAGCCATGTTAACTCAGAAAAGGAGATTTGTCGAATATTAATTTATCGGTATTTCAATTTTCTCAAAAACGGCTGTAATGATTTCGATCAAACTTACGGAGTACTCGCAGCCAACTAGTCCCTACATTTTGTTCATAATAAATGTTCCTGTAAAAATGCGTTGAAAGCAGAGATAGCGCCCGCATATATAGGTGGTGTTCGAATTTAAAGGGGTGGCGGAAAGTTGTGTGTTGCTACGCGCCAGATATTTTTTATTATTTAAATTGTACCTACAAACATGTGCATTGTATGTAAGATTGAAAGAACAGAAGAAGGATGAAATCAATTCACCTATTTAGTACATATTTCTGAGTAATATTTAATCGGGAAATTTGAATGCTAAAACAGGATTACTAAAAGCGATTTTTTGTAGAATAAGGTGGTAAAACGAGCATTGAACAGGTCGTCGGTTCTGTGTAAAAGTTAACGTTTTATAGAATTCTTTCTGAAAATTTAGAGCCAAATAAGTAGTCTGAAAATTTCTCCCGAGAGCATTTCTATATTAATGATTGGAATAAACAATAAATTTAGAAGTTATGATTTTCATTTTTTATCATTAATTTAAAAGTTATGATTAAATTCGTAACGTATTGTCAAAATTTGAGTGCTTCCTGTTGAACTTGAATAATCTGAATTATAGTTTGATTCCAAATATCAGGATCTATGTGTACTATTGCTGCCTAATTATATGTATATTTTCATAGTTTTTTCGTCAGCGGTAGGAAAGTATTTTCACATTGAATCATAATCCGTTGTATTGTTAGGTTTGCCCTGATGGAGATATATCACAAAAAATCGATGTAAGATGTTAGTTCGTTAAGTTGTTCACTCCTCCACGGACGCTAACCGTTCTTGGATGAGAGCTGTGACTAGCCGTAACCGTTCAGAATGGAATGTACGTCCCCAGATGGATGCGCCAACATATCAAGGAAGGACGTCATCGGTGATTGTAATAATAATGTTATTTTCTCATGAAACATGCCTAAAATGAATGCTGATTTACGTACGAAAAGGTTAAATTTATAATCGCATCAAGTCTAATTTGAGGGCAAGGACACTCCAAGGCAACACACTGGAGATGTTAAAATTACTCATTTTTTTCGTTAATATTTTTAAAAATTCTGTAAATTCGCAGATTGAAAGAAAGTTGTCTAAGATTTAAGTCATTAATCGGAATCTGTGAAAGTAATGGGAAAGAAATATAATCGACTAGTCGTAAAAAATCGATATTGATTTACTTGCAGTGTTGCCACTACAGTCGGTTTCGGTTGGTATTCGCCAGCTCAAGTGATTTCACCTTCATACAAACCATTCGGCCATTTTCTTTGATGAACGCTTTAGTTTTTTGTCTGTTATAAATAAGTTGTGATATAAGTAGAAAAAACGCGCATTGTTCCGCGAAATATTTTCGTAGTTATTTAGATTTATTTTCCATTCGTACATGATGGAGGATAAGGCTTCATTAAAAGAGTTGGATCAGTGGATTGAGCAGCTCAACGAGTGCAAACAACTCACGGAAAGCCAAGTGAGGACCCTGTGCGATAAGGTAGGAAATTTCGTATTTTTTAATTTAGCTCGTAGGGTGTTCGCAAGTCGCGTTCTTGTTGCATTTCGACTATCGAAATTAATTGTTTTTCGTCGGTTAAATGTGTGGTGCGGTCTATTGTATCGTATCCTTGTCAAAGTACGATGGTTTTCGGCAGATTCCTCATCCATGCTTCAACAATGCGCAATTATCAACTCGTTGACTCTTAATTGATCTATTCGTCTGTTATTTAACCGCGGGGATCTTCAAGGAAGGTCCTTGGTTTCTTTTATAGGTTTACGGTTATTGTGGAATGTTGCGGCACGCCGCCGAGGCCCGTGTCAGTATTCACCATTACCTCCGAAACTGTTGCTAAATTTGCGATTTAACGATACCTCGTTCAATTTTCGCGCTATTTTTTGGGTAAACCCCTTCAAGAGGGTGTTCCTTCGATTTGTTGAGTCTCTTTCAGAGCGATTATTGATTTTTTTTTTTGTCTCCCCCGTTTATGGTGCGGTGTTATAGTTTTCTAATCGGTGTTTTGCATTCTTCGATGTAGTGTCACGATTCTTTTAGCCCATTTACGTGAGTTGCATAATTTACGTCAGACGTCGATTGGGGGATTCCTGTTGTGAGATATCAACGACTGCTCATCGCTTCCGAGAATCTGGAATCGCCTGTGACCGAGTGGGCTGTCTGAATAACTACATCAATTGTGATGTCCGGCTCGAAAACAACGGGAGTAATTGCGTACGTTCTTAATAGTTAGTTGGGTTAATCGATTTTGTTTGGCGCCAAGAACTAGTGCGTGACCCCACCTTGACCAAGGTGCCGAAAATAGTGGTTTTAAAGCTTATAATGGTAGTTCGGTAGTACTTTCAAGGCCATTGTTGTATTTGCCCTTCACACGTAGTCATCGTTCGAGTATTTGGCTCCAAAAACACTGTGGCATGATGCAATCCAGTGTTGAACGGTATGCGGAATGTTTCCCGCCTACTGTTTTCTCCAATTTAAGCAAATTATGCGCACAGAACTGATTTTACTTGTTATTCTTGTTGTTGTGGAAGGGTACACACAGACCTTTAAATGTGAGTTGTAGCGATAGTTATTCTGTCTTTTGAGAACTCTCGATTAAATTGGACGACAGGCGGAAAGCAATGGGCAAATAATTATTGACTTCTGAAAATATGTATTTGTACCACGTGATTAGTTTATCATTGAGTCACAAGTTCAATGTGCTCTTTTCTTGGCTAATGCTCGTTTTGTTGACTAAATGATCAGCCGAGACTCTTCGAACGTTCAACGGATTGCCCAGATTAGTTCGCTCTGTCGTTTACCGTGTACAAGTTGCGTGAATACTGGCCTTTGTACGTCTTTAGTGCTGTTTGTGCCAGGAACTCTTCACAACCGCGAACAAGTGAGCTAAATCAAACTGGTTTCTGTGGCTTACAAATATCCTCCGTGTAGCAGGCCAGATATTGTGTCAATGTGGGCTAGAAGCTACTACTACGTTTTAGTACTGCACTACACAATGGATGCTTTATATGAATTGTGTAAGTAGTGTGGTCGTTTTCAATTGTCCTTGCTGGTACAGAAAGCTGTTAAATGGAGTGTGTTCCTTATGGAGGCTTATGTCCGGCTTTGGCAAAGTTGAATACGTCCCCAGAACTTGAAATGGGTCATTCGTATCGTAGTTTTTGGTTCACGAGTGAACGGATGAATCACCCCTGATGATACATGCGTGGAAAGGTGTGATTCATCAAATGATTGTGGTTTCATATAAGTTTGTGTGGCACGCTGCTTGCTCTTAGTATCTGCATGGGTTTTCAGGCTGAAGCGATAGCTTTGGATGTGAGTTAGAGCCGCACGAGTTCGTGTGAGTGTGTGACTAGTGACGGTTTTTTTTTTTTGAAGTTGAAATTAATTAGAAGGTGACGATAGAGCAAATAGTGAGAGCTTGATAAGGCATTAGGGTAACGACACCTTACGGATCTGGTGAGGCTGTTGACGGGTAGTGTGAAGCATGGATTCCTCAGAAGGCGAAGGAAGTTCGAGTTGCTTTCATGCCTAAACTTGTAGGCACTGGTAAGAAAATGAGAAGCCATAAAGACCAATAAGCCTGTCATCGTTTTCGCTCAAGACTGCGAGGAAGATCTTGAGAGATGGATGCTTGAGGCTGACAGAGATCGAGATTGAAATAGAGGAGTCAATAGGAAATCAGAAAATAACCTCGAGGGTCTTTCTGGAAATTGAGAGGGCCTTCGACAATACTTCCATATGCAACATTTACTTGGCACTGTTGATGTAATAAGTACATTGCTGTGCTCGACATTTTAGTTATTTAGACCTCGCTGAGGCGTGAGGGATGTCTTCAGGGAGGGGCCCCTATCACCGCTACTACGGAACCTGGCGGTGGACTCTTTTCTTCGGAGATTGAACGCGACACACTAACTAATTTCACTAAATATCAGATGGGTTCCTCAACAGCGTCTAATACCAATGCATCTACATCATTTAACTGAAAGTTGTCAATGTTCTATTTGCAGCCAACTATCGTTTGTTGTCGCTCGAAAACACTGGCATTTAATCTCTGGGTATTGGTTATCATGATGGTCGAGTTGAATCCTAGTGTCTGACACAGCGACATCACAGGTAGTCAGGTGCTGGAAGAGAGGGCATTTCAAACGGTGGTTTGGGCCATAGCTCTGTTTTTACTTTCCTTGGCTCTACAAAGTAGCAAGGAAAGTTATGTAATCGTCTAAATTTTTTTTTTAGTTTTCTTCAGATCTTTACGTTTCAGACCCTACTGAGTCCGAAAAACACTATTTGGGAAAATTGTCTGTGTGTGTGTGTATGTGAACGATTTTTAGAGAAAACCACCGCATCAAAACTTGATGTCTAGCCTCCAGGTTACCATGGAACGCCAAAATAAGGGTATGAACAAAATCCATCGAAAGTTAACTATAGTTATCATAGTGATCAAAACACCAATTTTTTCCCCTCAAAAACGGCTCTAACGATTTTGATTAAAATTTTTATATTGACAGCTCTTAATAAGGTAATTATACCATAAAATTCCCAATTGTGGGAAAATGACGAGAGCAGCACAATAAAGTATCGAAATTTTCGACGAAAAGCGTTTTTAGCGCGGTGTTTTCCTTATAAACTCCGCTGGAATGTTAGTAGAATGTTTAAAAAAATTGGTATTTTAGTCCAATCCAATAACTAAAGGAAGAGTGTTTGAAAACGCTCATGAGATACGTGGGGGTCACTCCAGAAATTCCTGAATTTCAACTACTGCAGTTTCGCTTACTACCTGTTCTAAACGTTTTTACCCAATAACTCTGCAAAAGTAATAACTATCCTTCTTCAAAAAATTTGTGATTACAGCCTCATTAATTATCTGTGTACCTATTGCTCAATAATGGTCCTCGAGTGAGTACGAGCAGCACAATAAATTCTGGTACTGTAAGCGCTGCCACTTCATGCTGCTGTGAAGTGTTGTTTGACCAAGTTCAAATGAACTGAGTGAACACGTGTGACTGAATTGATTAAGTAGACGAAGCCTTATAGAAATTGAATTGATGTAGAGCAAAGGAAAGTTGTGTGTGGCAACGCACCAGAATTTTTTATTTTTTTTTTACCTTGAGGCAATTCTGCCCAGTGGGTTGAGAACCTGAGAATTTTATGGTCCAACAGATTGTACTGAACTTGAACGTGATGAGTATTTGCGGATGGTTACTCTGGGTGTTCTTGACACAGTTAGCCACCAGACAGCTGATTAGGCCACCTTTGTCTTTGTGGTGGTCAACTTGGCAATTATATTCGTTCTACCCTACGTCTTAGAGGAGAGGTTTTTGGCAGAAGGAACTCTGTGTCCTCTCTCCTGTTTAATGTTGTTTGGTACCATTCGGTTTGACATCTAATCTCGCTCTTGCTCGTGGTGGTATTCGTGATTCCATATTCATGGGACGACTACCAGGGTGCCCTTGAATCGTTGGTACCAGCCCTCCATCAGGCCCCACGGCACGTCATCTTCACGCCCTCATCCCTGCAGTTCGTGACTGCCTGGGAATGGGGGGATGGCACTTTTCCTTCTCTGCGGTCCAGCTACTCTCTGGACACGGAGCCTTCAACCGGCGTCTATTCTTCTTTAGGCGTCACACAGCGAGGACACGGACACGTATTTTTCTCCTGACCCCGTTACGAAGAAGTACGCGTCAGAACGCGCATCCCTCCCACTGATAGTGCTGCCACGCTCCTTGCCACTGCATCGGCCAGGCGCAGATTCTCATTATTCGCCCAAGCGGCAAGGTGGAGACTGCTGGAGTCATGGGCTCTCCCCACTATTGCCTTCCCCATATCCCCTCCGCACTAAGCGCTACGCGCTCAGTCCCGCTACACCCTTCTGTCCTGGGATTTGTAGCAGCGAAGTGCCCAACAGACTAGGGTAGAGAAAATCTGTAACTTCTAACCTCCCGCTTGCACCAATGAGCCGGTAGGCCTGTACTGACTGACTCCTATTAAAGGCACCGGGCGATCGTGGTCTAGTGGTTAAGGCATTGGTTCATAATTCTCGACAAAAGTCGGGAATTGTGGATCGGAGCTCTGGCGCGATTGCCGTAATTTTTGCCTGAGTCAGCAGCTCTTCAAAAGCATCTAACTACCTCAGTACAGGCCAAACTAGGCCTGGATCGTTTCCCCATCAGGTAGGAGTTCTAAAACTTGACGATCTATGTAGAAACTTCCTTAAAGTTCCCGAATTTATTAAGTTTCTGCAACATATGCCACGACCTTCGTTAACAATCAGTGTATGGAATTGTCAACAAAACATTTATTAAAAAAAACGAATTTTGGATTTTCCGAGGTTGCTCTTTATGATTCTATGCTCCTTATAAAACGGTTACCATATAGGTAGCTTATCAGGTTTACCATCTTGAGTTGGGAGCGCCAATGTCATGAGCGAGGTTTATAAGTAATGAATTGCACAAAAAAATTGATTTTCGTCGACTCTATTGCTAATTTTCGGTGCTACCCTCGTGATTTTCCCACAAATGTAAATTTTACGTTACCTTTGTGTTCTTTGGATCTGCCCACAGGTATAATTTAATCCACAACTTTACTGTGTGATGGATGGGAGGTGGGGATTTGGTGTTTAGAACGCTATAGTTAGTTTTGGGCTGATTTTGTTCATGCTCTTATTTTGGTTCCCATGTTGATCTGCATGCTAAATAAGCCTTCTCTCAATCGTGGCCATAGGCACACATCATTTCGTCGAAAGGTGCTTTTAGCATTCAGAAGCCCTTGAAACGTGAAGGTCTGAAGAGAAAAAAAAATTGGGTGATTACATAACTTTCCTGTATTACTCCTTAGGGATGAGGAAAGTAAAGACGTCCGAGTAAATAACGAATGTAAATTCGGGGATCCGCTCTCCATCGAGCGAGATTACATTTATGTCACTCGTGAGTTTTAAATGACCGTTGACGATTTTTGAGGGTTGATGGATGTCCTCCAATGGTCGTTCCTCTTTTTAGGCAGTTTGAGGTATGATCGGATTGCCTTTGCAAAGCTAGTTGTGAGATGCCTTTGCTGGTTGGAGCATCGAGTATGACTAAGGCAGAGCAATACTTCCCCCCTGTTAATGCACCATGGATGGTTCTTAACGTGGCCGAATCACATCTGACAGTATGCTGTTGAGGCAGTAAAACTGGAGTATCTGGGGTCATGTGTGTGTCGGGGAGAGGATGTTAGACATTCCTTTAGAGGTTGTGGCCAAGGGCGTTGGGGTTTGAGGCTTTCCGAGCCAGGCGGGGATAGCACCGGCGGACCAGAGCTTGATCCATGACTGAGCACCCCCCTCCTACAAACCCAGGGGGGTGAGGACAGCCCTACGGGCTTGTAGTGGAGTTAGGACATGGGCTCGTTTGTGGCCACGGCGAAATTCCATTGGATTCGTCCCAGCAGCTCCCGCAGTGCCTTTGGTCCGCAGCTGCCTCTTTGATATCTTCTTCTTCTTCTTAGGACCTTTGTCTTCGTTTTTTTTTATTTTATAAAGTTCATTTTCATTCGACTGATCAAACAACGCCGCATCACACAACTTCCTTAGCTCTACGTCTATCCATTTGCGTTCATGGCTTTTTCTACTCTATTTATCACTCAGTTCATTTGAACTTGGCAAAACATCACTTTACGGCGGCATAAAGCGGTAGCGCTTACAGTTCCGGAATATCGTTGAGCAATTGGTACACAGAATTAGCGAGGCTTTAAATTTTGAAGAGAATAATCACTTTTTCCGAGTTATGGAGTTAAAACTTTGGTAATTTATTGTGCTGCTCCCGCCATTTGCCCACGAACGGAAATTTTATGGTATTGTGATCTCATTAGGAGCCGTCCATATAAAAAATTTAATCTAAATCGTCGTAGCCGTTTCGGGGGAAAAAATATTTGGTGTTTTGATCACTATGATAACTATAGTGAGTTTTAGACGGATTTTGCTCATACCCTTATTTTGGCGTCCCGTGATGACCTGCAGGCTACATATCAAGTTTGAGCCGGTTTGGTTCAGCCGTTTTTTTCTCAATCGCGTTCACAGATCATCCAAGGCGTACTACTTTTCCATGTAAGTGTTCAATGTGGTATTGATTGCGGTATTTGGTTGGAGTGAGTGCCGGACTCGAAATCTAAATGGTGTGTAAGTTCGATGAGTGCCTTCTTGAGTTCATTTTTATTTTAAATCAACACACTCATGTAAATGCGTGCTCTGATGTTTAACAGTGGATCCAACCGGCTTGTCTATTGTTGGAATTTAGTAATGTCCTTTGAGTCCTGGTGTCTTAAGGTTATTTACTGTATGGGGTTTTCTTACGGCCGATAGTTCCTTGTGATTTACCTTTCTCTCGCTATCGAACAGGAATAAACGATTAGCGTGCCCCCGCGCTGAGTGGCGAAAGTTGTTACCAGTATATACGGCTGCCCACGGACCTAATTCTCCTTTCATGCTCTTTTCTCGATGGCATCTGCTTTTTCAGTTGCACTCCAACTACTCTGCTCGCTCAGTTGACAGTGCCCGGTTTTTACGTAACGTGGTCAGAGAGCAACGACCCTCGCGCGACCAACGCTAGACGTTTTCCGTCTGACATCGAGTTGAAGTCGTTCGTTTATTGCTAGTTGTTGGGACCGAGCCGGATTTTATCGTTTCTCTCCTCCCCGTTACCCTCCCGTTAAAACGAACGATTTTTCGACGTAATCCGCGCATTATTTTCGGTACCGACGAAGAACCTCGCGATTATGTCAGGTAACTTTTGTCAGGGCGGGGGCGACTTGATGCTTTTTCGTCGAGTTGGAATTGTCTGGCCGGGAGTGACCCAGTCGGCAAAATTTACCACCCACTTCCGGTGTACTGCCGTCTCTGGGAACTATAAATACGATTCAGCTCCATGAATGACGGGTCCATCGCTCTTTTAGAACGAGCTACTGTGTAACCTTGACCGCTGAACTGCGACTCGGCTGTCGTATACTTCACTTTTACGTGTAGGATGCATTGCATTGCTTTTCACTTGTCTCCTTTCTCGTTCGTTAGGCGTCAATGTCATTCGATTGAGCGCTTTCATTTACTCTCGTTTTAATTCGTGTCTATCTCTGGCGGCAATAACTCGACGATTAGCCTCATTTTTCCTGGAATTTTGCCTTTCGCGTAAAATGTGAACCTAATCATTGCTAAACCATTGCTTTCTCTAGGCCATTCCACATTTTAGTAGGATCTACATTTTATCGAAAATTACGCTTTTGCAATCTAAAGAGTTATAATGTGAGTAATAATGTGTTGTAATGAGGATGTACATAGGGGAAATTAATGAAATTAACTAAAGGAGATATTGTAAGAGTTGGGGAGTGAGTACAGTATCGACCAAATTGGCACAATAAGTTTTATTCGCAAAGTTCTACTATCGCAAACGGGGAACTGGGTGACGGGGCGATGCCTAGATGAGACAACCACTCAGTTACGACCAAAGACACTGTTTCGAGCGAATCGGGACATTTGAGGTGCTTACCGTTGCTTGTCCCAGTACAGAGGAAACGTACATAAGGTGTACACATGCGATGCATATAGCCATCCAGGCTGGATTTGAGGAAACGCCCCATAATGTTCGCCACAGATACGGCAGAGATGTGGAGTACCGTCGTCACCACATATTTTCGAAAACCGCGTGATTTCCTCGGGCTTGTTGTTTGAGAGGTGGTTAGGGGACACACGCGTGGGAAGATTAGAGGAAGGTTTTGGAACTGAGACGTTCGCGTCTTGCTCTGGAAACGTTCTGCGCGTCTCTTAAGTCGCAGGCCATTTGGTTGAGGAGGTTGGAAAGTTGTTCGCGAAACTACCATTCTCAGTGCGAATTTCTGACTATGGGGGTATTCAATTATCAGAAGAGGCTGTTCAGGAGGGTATTTTAGTGATTACGTCAACTACCTCTTCAGATTGGTTGTCAACACACAGTTCATTGTATTGATTAGGTTTTGCTTTTAAATCTTGAATATTCTGAGTGGTCAGCATTGCGTACTAATAAAGTGAAGCAACCATGAAAGTTTGACCACTGTTTGGCGCCAATTTTATAGTAGAATTGTGATATCGTACGGTATCCACTGAGTAATAATTGGAGCAAGGAGTTTTATTCGTGAATTACATTCACGTAAGTTTTATCACCACAAGGGAACTGGGTGAGAGAGAGCATGGGCGCCTCAATGAGACAACTGCTCAGTTACGACCGACGACACCGAAGTTTCGAGCGAATTGGGGCCTTTGAGGCGCTAAGTCAGCTTTGCTAAATTGAAGAGTATTGGTTCGTTCTGGTTCAGAGGAAACGGTTTTTTTGACGTTGACGACAAGAGTATTTTTCATCCTTATGCCTTCATTTCGAGCTACTAACTAGACGAGGATGGCCTCATGGTGCATTTGGCTGTGTGAATGTCATTCGGACAAGCGAGCATATCATCATATGTTTTTTCTGTGCCGTGGTCGACCCTTGTCTGATTGCAACAACTATAAGGGGCAATGTTCACGAGCTCATTGTAATACAAATTTGAGGTTATGCACGCCTGCTGCCTCAAACGCCAACACATTAACAGTGGGGGAGTAGATTGAGCAGCATTGGGAATAAAGAATAGATAGCTAGTAACATCTCTGCACTATCCCTCGTCATCTACAGAATGGAGGCAGGCCATTCACAAATGACGATATATGCACAATGTCTTTTATTATAGAAGTCAATGTCAAGTGATCTCACCAGCTTTCACAAATCAATATTTCACCAAAAAAGGTTCTGTAGTTAGAATTAAAACACGCAATTTTTTCCTCTGTTGATCTGTATTTGAACTGGACATACTGTAGTCACACCACGTCACTTTATTTGCCCTGCCCCCCATTCAGTGTTGCTATAAATGAGGAGGGATCTCATTCCTTGTCAATCTATGTTGTGATGACATGAATGTAAACGTTATGTCCCTTGTTATTTGTATTCTTTTGACTGCCTTTATCGACTTTTTGGTTAAATAATTTTTTAACCGCTCGTCATCCATACGAATCTGTAAATGAATAGCCGCTGGGGTTTCTCTGGATGGGGCGTCAGCTTTCTCTTCCTTCCATCTCCTCTCCCTTCTACGACTATCTTTATAAGGAACGCCAAAGATATGGGGAGATCAGTAGAGCATCCAGCAGGGAGAAATAACAGCATAACGTCGAAAAGCCTGTTTGAAGAAATACATCCCATTGGGACAGCTACGGAGCACACGGTAAGCGAGGGATATAAATCCAGATTCCACTCTGGATAAATGAGGAGGGCGTAACTGCCTCTCCAGGGACAGTTGCAGCTGTGGCACTGTAGTGAGGGAGGCATAGCAGAGTTGCGGTCAAGCCTGCAGGAGTTTATTGTGCTCAGAGAAGAGCTACACCCACGAGCACAAGATTTTAGTAGTAAATCGGGTGAATACGCATTTTAGATTGGCTGTTTGAGAAATCCTTAAGGAACAGCCAAATATCATTCGGGTGCAGCTGAACGGGCCCTAGAGCAAAATGTAGAGCAAAGAAGTTTTCTCAGTTATCAGCATCATTTCTGTTCATATACCTCAGAGATGGGAACCCCCCCCCCCCCCAAGCATGAAAAACAAATAGTTTTGGACTACGGGACCCAATATACGCATTACACGCCAATTTACCGCACAACTTGAACGATGTGGTGTGTGTGTGTGTGTGTGTGTGTGTAGCAATGACATTTTCTCGGGGTAGCTTAAAATTTGATGTACTCCCGCAACACCGGAGGTTTAAATTGTGTCCACTTGAGAGTTTGTTTCCAAATTAAGTACAAGCTAACAACCGGGCCGAATCGTGTTGTGCCTGAGAAGCACAAGAATCAGTTGGCAAACCAAAGTATTGACTTCGTTTTCGATAAACAAAAAAGTCTAACTTGAACGCAATCAAGTACAACGGGCCTATTGTAAGGGCGTCCATGATCCTCAGATCATTCCCCCCCCCCCTGCACCACTTCCAGGCCCATGGCACTGGTCGTGGTGTGATGTCACCTGTGCACAAAGCGGAGGATATCCGGAGTTCTGCATTCGCTACCTCTTCAGGCTGAAGAAAGGACCTCTCAAGTGGTGCGATGCCCTGAGTCCATCGCGTACGCACAACACATGCTCAGCCGTCTCTAGCCCCCCCTCACAGAACCTGCATACCCGTACCTCGCACTTGCCAATATTTGCAAGGTGGTACCTCATCGGACAGTGACCTGTGCACAGGCCTCATACGATCCTCATATCCTTCCTCCCCAGTGCAAGCACCACCTTGGCCCTCCCTTTGGAGAGTCGGATGAAGAGTTTCGACTGTCTAAGGCCGGGAAGCCCTACTGGTAGTCTCAACAAAAGGCTCAGGGCTAACAGGGGTCTGCGCCGATCCCTTCTTAGCCAACCCATCAGCTCGTTCGTTTCCCTTTATACCTTGATGCCCTGGCACCCAACACAGTGTTACACGTTGTCCCCTGCCAGGGCCTTCAGTCCAGTCAGATACTCCCACACCTGCCGCAATGTAAGACAATATGAAGCTAAGGCCTTGAGAGTGGCCTGACTGTCCACCATGACGTAGATCCTCTGCCGCTTCAGTCCCCTCTGCAGCAGCCGCTGCACACAGACCGCCACCGCAGCCACCTCTGCCTGGAACACCGTGGCCAGCGACCCCAATGGGATCGCCGCTCTAATTCTCACAGAGGAATCGTACTGAAGGTGTACGCGCTCACAAGGTTTTGGGGTATTAGTGATATTAAAGGGTAAAGGAGCTCATTAACTGATGCCTCATGGTAGCTTCAAAATCAATTGACTTGTAAACGTTCTTAAAACTCTTTGAAAACAACCTATTCAGGTCTGAAACTGAACTGTTGGTTTATCTTGTTACTCCACCATTTTATGTAGAAATTGTTACTCCACCTCTTATTTGTTTACTCACACATTTTCCTTTTATTGCGCATCTTTTTCTCGTACCCCTGCTCGCGATTTTATGCACTTCTAGAGATGCCCTGCCTTCAGTAGCGATGGGGGAAAGAGCAACAAGTCAAGTCCCTCGTGGAAAAAGGAGGGTTCGCGTTTCGCTTCGTCGTACTTCAACCGGCACTCGATTTTTTCGATCAGTTGGTTTACAATGTCCTTGAAGGCAAGTTAGAAGATGGGGAAGTGAGCTCAATGAGAAACTGGCCTAAGAGGCGGAGTTGTAACTGATCTGGCGGACGTGATCGGGAATCTAAGTTCTTACCCCCTCCTTCGCGGTTGACTCATATGCTCTGGCTAACGACTCTTGCATCTTCCGCGGGGTTTTTGAAAGTATGACGAACTTATTGATGACTGAGGCTGACATACATTTGTCTTCGTGTTTTCTCCTTTGACATGTTTCTACTGCTCATTTCATCGCCACAGTATAATATTTTTTTCATACTTCGGCTTTCGTTGTTATAAGTTGTAGAAAACTAGGTACAGTTAAGGCGGTTCTTTATCACTTACTGTTCCAAGGTGCTTTTGTTGAGCATTATCAACATTTATTTCGTAGAACCGCCGTTCGTTATACGCTGGGCAGTCTTGTTATGTTCGTTTCTTTCTCGTTGAAGAGCCGAAGAAAAAACAAAATTAACCTCGTTAGATTAGGCTATCTGATTTTTTTTCTGTTTCGTTTCTAAAATGCTCATTGACGCGTATCACTGTTATGTATTATTTCGTATTGCGCTCGTCAAACCCGAAGAATGTTGATACACATTCTAAGGCTTTCCGAAATTTATTGGGTTACTTTCAGTGTTCTGTAACATATTGGGCTATCCAGAAATTTAATGGCACTGTGTTAATGCTCTGAAAAGACAGGAAGCCTAAGATTTGACAGTCGTAACTATTCCGATTAAAAAAAAATCATCAGATCTTTACGTTTTGAGGCCTACTGAATCTAAAATAATTTCGGCGCGTGGTCCGTGTGTGTGTGTGCATGTCTGTAGTTCGATTTGCGGGAGAACGGCTGATCCGATTGAGCTGGTTCTTTTTTGTTTTGTTCGTTATTACTTTCCGCTACCCCGAAGGGAAGGACAGTATAGTAATCATGTAAAAAAAAAAATAATTGGGTTTTCATCAGATCTTAACGTTTTGAGGCCTACTGAGTCTAAAAAACCTAATTTCGGCGCATGGTCCGTGTGTGTGTGCATGTCTGTAGTTCGATTTGCGGGAGAACGGCTGATCCGATTGAGCTGGTTCTTTTTTTGTTTTCTTCATTATTTTTTGTAGACACCAAAACAAGGATATGGGCGACTAGGAAAACTAGGGTTTTCGCATTTTTCTCGAAAACGGCTCTAACGATTTTGATTAAACTTTCAAATTATCTTCTACTTATCAATACCTAACTTTTCTTCCCTATACATATCTCCATGAAAATACGGTGAACGGAGATATAGGCATATGAAGCAAAAATACGTTTTTTACGCTTTTGGGCTAAACTGCTTCAACGATGATCACCAAACTTTCAAGTTGTTTTCGAATAGTTAATACCTACATATTGTTCTCAATAAATTTTCCTCTGACAGTCCATTGAACACAGATAAAAATCCAAATGTGCCGAAAGTAAAGTTTTTTCGAACATTTCCGTAAATTTCAGGGTAACTTCTTCACCAGATGTGATAAATCCTAATGTAGTGTCTTTCACTCACCCATACCCACATTTTGTTCTCTATAATCTTTTCTGTACATATATGTTGAACGGAGATGTAAGTCAAGTTAACACAGAAGAGGAGATTGTCGAATATTAATTTATCGGTATTTCAATTTTCTCAAAAACGGCGCTAACGATTTCGATTAAACTTTCGATTAAACGGAGTACTCTCAGCTAACTAGTCCCTACATTTTGTTCTCCATAAATGTTCCTGTACAAATGGGTTGAACGAGGATATAGCGCCCGCATATGTAGCTGGTGTTCGAACTTGAAGGGATTGCGGAAAGTTGTGTGTTGCTACGTACCGCTCGTTTGAGCCTAAAATTGAGCTGATTTTGTCCAGAGAAAATGCTGCGACTGAATCGGTTTCTTCTCCATGGTGCAGGTTTTATTTAGAACGAGGGACGAAAATCATTTTCGAACTGCAGCACGCCATTCTTCATCATTAGTACTTTAGAACGCTTCACGAAGTGAAATTTCTGATGCACTGGCAATTTCGAACATAAAAGATGAAGAATGCGTCTCTTGACTGTTTTCTTCTATTTGTTCTGAAGATTGAGAAGTACTAGGTTCGAGAATTTTCTGTTGTGTTGGGATGAGTTTATGGACTTAAGTCGGTCTTCCACGTCGACCAGTCTTCACCAATTTCGGCCTCCCCCTTCCTCTAACCATTGTAGTCTCCTCCATTTTCTCTTCGCGTAGAATATCTTGATCACTTGACGTACGCTGTTAATTTTCTCAGCCAGTTCTACGCGAATTATTCCGAAGTACGTTGGAAAGCGGCAAAAAGGATCCTGCGCTATCGTCAAGGCACGCTTGATTACAAGTTGACGTATACGAGGACCCACGGCCAACTCACAGGTTTCGCAGGCGCAGTACCGTCGATCGAATATCATACAGCGGTTTCATTTTTAAACTGTCAGGAGCAGCTGTGACGTGATCGTCGTAAAAGCAAAGAACGGCGGCTTTATCGAGTGTGGAAGCTGAGTACTTAAGTATATCAGAGGCTGTAAAAGAAGCTGTATACTTGAGGAGATTGTCGAGCGATATGGGATTTCCGATAAATAGCCCAACGTGTTTGTACTATGATAGCCAGGGGGCGCAGATGTTAATTGCTAACCCCGTGTATCACTAGAACAAAACACCATCGACAAACTGTGAATGAGAACGTCGTGAAAATCATGTACATTAAAACTGATGAAATGCCAGCTGATTTCTTGATCAAACCTTTAAACAAAGGAAAGTTTTTGTACTGTTCTCAAGAGTTTTGTCTTGCGAGGGCGTGTTGAGAAAAACGTAACAAGTCCAAACTTGAAGTTGCCTACGCTGTCGGTTATAGTTGTTATGAGACGCGTTGTTTACCCTTTGTTTGAATAAATTCTCATTCTGCTTCTAATCTTCGAACGGACTACTCTTCATTTCTCTCATACAACACTAATACCTCTAATGAACGTTTTAAAATTGTTTCGCAATGATTCAAATTGTAAACATTCACATACGCACATGTTAAAAGCTGTTGTTATAAGAATAACATGGTAACTACGACCATTCTTGATCAATTTGACTCAAACCCATACTGCGGCGTTTCATGTCAACCTAGAGCTACCATAGAATATGAAATTTGAGCTGATTTGGTTGTCGTTTTTGGTTTTAACATATTTAGTACTGTTAAAATCGATGAGTGGCAGGAAAGATGGGACAACAGTGATGAAGGAAGATGGACGTACGCATGGCTGCCACAGGTTAGGGAAAGGATAAAGGCGCGTTGGATGGGGTTTAGATTCTACACCACACTGCTCGTCACTGGTCACGGGAACTTCAGAGAGAAGCAGACTTGGGTTGGTGATGGAGGGGCTGTGTGTGTGTCGTGAGCACGTGGTGTTCTATAGAAATTACCAGCAGGA
The DNA here is from genome assembly GCA_020466155.1 of Pachypeltis micranthus. Taxonomy (NCBI): domain Eukaryota; kingdom Metazoa; phylum Arthropoda; class Insecta; order Hemiptera; family Miridae; genus Pachypeltis; species Pachypeltis micranthus. The sequence continues at coordinate 9,686,262 of CM035782.1, read as the reverse complement.
GAGGGATAGGGCAAGGAATGAAGTATTAGGATTTGGAAGTCAGTGGGATATGACGATGGTTAGGGAACAGGTGAGTTTTGGATGGTGGAAATGGTTTGGGGAAAAGGTCTTGAGGGATAGGAAGGAAAACAGGTTGTGAGGAAATGTGCGCAGGGCCTCTGGTGAAAGGATATAGTGTATTTGTTTGTCTGTGTGTTTTGTGTTCACGCGTGGTGGTCTGTGGGCTGTGCCAGGGATGGTCGAATATCAAGTAGCTCATCCCTGGACTGCAAGTGTGATTGTATTTAAGGGTTGAATGTATATATGGGTGAATGTGTTGTGAGTGTGTGTTTATGTGTGTTAGTAGTAATAGGTAGTGTAGGGAAGGTTCCAGGGGGATGAATATCGAGTAGTCCACCCCTGGACCTTCGGGAAAATGTGTGAATGTATTTATTGTGCGAGTGTGATAGTGGTAGGTTCGATTTTAGAGTGAGTGGGGTGGGTCATGGTCGAGGGCGGCCGAATATCGAGTAGTCCGCTCTCGACACGTCGGATAGGAAATCCCAGTTCAGGCCGGGATTAAAGATGGCCTGACACCCTTCTCCATGGGACGTACGGGGGCAAGTCCAATCCCCAGAATCCCCATGGAGGTGCCGGTAGAAAGCCCTTTGGCATCCCGGCACCGGTGCCTGCCACCCATTCAGGTCCGTAGTCCAAATTGAATGGGTACCTCAGGGGCGTGACACTGCCAGTCGTAAAGCCATGGGTTTGGCTTCTTGGGAACAGTGGTTTCATTGGAGAGCTCTTTGGTGCTGGCAGGAGGGACATCTCTCTCCAAGGCCATGGGCGTATGCCCAGCACTTATTCAAATATTAAAATTGTATTAACACAACACAGTCCGTTTTATCAAACAGTGTTTATTGGATTCCAGGGGGTCTAGATCGTTGAATATTATTTAAAAAGACATCTTAGTAGAATTGTTCCAGACCTCCCCCCCACCCCCTCAAAATTCTAACTGTCGGGAAATAAGGGGTATAAAATGCAAAACAAATGAAGTGTTCAAAGCTTGTTCCTGCTCTACCCAACTGATGCTTCTGTTTCTAATTAGTTTATAACTGTTATCAACCATCGTGTAACGGCAGCTTATTGGATTATCAACTTGATTTTTGTGAGAGTGCTATTGTGACACGAGCGACGCTATGTAGCTCTCTGCCTGTCCCAAAGCCGGGTTAATGGCCTATTGTGCCAGTCCTAGCTTCCCAAGGAACGCCAGTTATTTCCTGGAAGAGTCTTCTTTGATGACCACCCTGGGAGAAGTAGTAACCCAAGACCAAAAACCGCTCCCTGTCAAGTTGCACTAGTCCAGGACGTGGTAGGAAGTTTCCTTGTACTGACTGACTCTTATAAAAGGCACCTGGGCGATGGTGGTCTAGTGGTTAAGACATTGGTTCATAATTCTCGAGTCGGGAATTGTGGATCGGAGCTCAGCGCGAGTTGCCGTAATTTTTGCCTCTTCACAAGCATGTTCAAATTACCTCAGTACAATTGGCGCCCTACGTGGGACTACCAATTGTACTGAAGTAGTTTAAGTTACTGGGGAGTACGAGTAAATTTATCGCGCACTAGGGCTAATCGACCTATTTACAATGTCTCTCGAAAAATATCAAAAAATGGGTAAATAGATGCGTAAATTAAAATGTTACCAAACTTATGCGATGCTTTACCTGAAGGTACTCGAAAACCGACTGCGCCAATTGTAGTGGTGGTTTGGTGAAGAACTGGTAAACTCGGCAGAACTTCGTGAACAAGCCATAGGAGAATAAACGACACTATATCCTCATCTGTGCCACACCACCTCATCTGTGTCGACGACGCCCTAGCGCGCGTTTGTTCATTTTGCAGTGTCCAGCGATAGTCCCCACAATTTGCCTTAGATCCTTCCCTTCCATCCTCTGAAGACTTTGTCTTACTTCGCGTGTTTGCCTTCAGATAAAGCGTTTGGAGTGCCTTTTCCAACGATCCCGCGGCATTCCAGACTGTCTGGTGCATTCTCCTGGCACATTCTCCCACTTCCGCACCAGTTTCGACGTTGCAAAGTAATTCTTCAGCGCCTTAGGACGGAACAGCGACGTTATAATCCTTTTCTTTTTTTTAATGACAAATGTTGCTTATTCCTCCAAATGTGACAACCTTCCCCCTCCCCCCTTGTTCAATCTTAGGGGACTGTCAACCCAATAAATGCAATCAAAATCGTTGGAGCCATTTTTGAGAAAAAAGTGGACGTTTCAATTCGAGTTATTTTTAGTTTTGCTCGTAACCTAATTATGGCAGGCTGTGTGTAATGTTTGATCTGGATGGTCTTACCGCTCTGTCGCAATTGTCACATTATTTTATTAAATGGTGCTTTTACTCTCAGAAGTCGTAAAAATTTGATTATAACTCAGTTGATGACGTAACATTACCTCTTATTTGGAAGGGCTAAGGGAAGTAAAGTAAATTCGTGGAAGTGGGCTATCGAATGAGGGCGCTCCAGGGACTCTGTCACGGCCTTCGTGATCCAGATGCAGTCTTCCAAAGAAAACCAGGCTCCAACCGTCTCAATCGCAACGGAGCTGCATTTTGACCTTACCCCATCGATAGAGCGAAACCGCTTCTCCGTTGTACTTCTACGTTTTTGTGCTAACTGCGAAAATAAAGGAGGTTTATCTATTTCGGCCACGGCCGCTGGTTCTTTAATAACTCTTCAAAACTTCGTTTTCTTCTGTGTTGCTGACGACGAAAACCTTTGCTTCTCTCAGGCACGCGATTTGAATGAACGTAATCCTAACTTATCTCCCTCCTCACCCGCTCGCCGCCCAACCGAACCTCATATTTTATCTTGTTTAGCATCTCGTAATCCTCTTAATGTGGGCCCCCCTTGCACGCTGCCGCAACAGCTAATTTCCCAATTAATTTAGTTCGAAAAGTAGCCCAAACTCTTCTGCTATCGATTACTTTTTTTTAAATGGTTTTGTACCGGCTTATGAATAGAAATCGGAGAGATGTGATGAGTGGCAACCGAAAGAGCGGAAACAGTAATTAATTTCAAATCATCCCGTAACGATGAAGAGTAACTACAATTTACTTGTTCACTGCTAACGTAAGCAGTGTTGTGATAATTGTTCATTAGGTTCTGCAATCTGCACACTAACACTTCACCTTTTGCCCAATGCCTGGTTCATGGGTAAAGGGCAGTCATATCTCTTAGTACTGACAAGAATGAGTACGTTCATAATCACATCAGAAACTGAACTCGAGTGTCGTCTGTGTACTACTGCAAAATGAGTAAAGGCAACAGGTAAAGTGGAGGCTGCGCAAGAGAAATGTACAACTGACAGAGGCGATTTGAGAATATACTCGCACGCGTAACGGAACCAGAAAGTTGCGAGGGTTGAAAACTTGGAGGAAGCTCTGTGTGTGGTGGGTGTGTAAATAAGAGGTAGTTTAGCTGTAATGGGGGAATTCCCCGATGAGAGAAAGAGCCACCATTGATCCAAAAGAGCGTTGAAACTGGAAAAAACCTGTATTACCTCATTTTCAGGCGATTTGAGTGAGCTATCTGACAAGGTCCCTGAAGACTGAAGATCCTTCTTTACCTTGAAATAAAATGGATAAAAATATATAACGATTGTCTATTTCCACTAAATTTGAGTTACAGTATTAGATCGATTTCGACGATCAAGTCATCATCACTAACAAGTTGCATACTGTAACTCTAATTTAGTGGAAATAGACAATCGTTGTTATATATTTTTATCCGTTTTATTTCATGAAATAGGTTTCCACAACCTCTTCGCGAGTGATTTAGTTTGTACCTTCTTTACCTTTTTTGACGTACTGTCAATGGGCATTGGTTGCTTAGCCCCTTCATCAGTAGCCTATGAATGCTTCCACTAATAATTCCCTCAATCCTTGAGCTGCCAAGTATAATAATTTATTTTTCTCAAACTGTTCTTTCCCTTAACACCAAGTTGGTCAGATTCTGACACCCCCCCCCACCCCCACCCACTCCCATATTGTTTATTATGAATACTCTACTTCCAGTCCTTTGTCCACATTTAAAGGGCTGTTATTGTTGTGCGCCGCACGAGTTGGAGAGCTTGAGTTGGATTAAAATAAATAAACGAGGATGCGACGCTAGAAGGTCTGTGAATAAGTGAACTGGTTGCGAGGAACGAGAGTTGACGTTCAGCTGTGAGACGAGTGTCTTTTGCGAGAACTGAGAAACGAGTGTTTTGGTTTATTATTCATTCTGAATAGTAACCCTAAGTTTTCGGTCACGAACATTTTTTTACAACCCCCCCTCAAAATTTGATACTTTACGTTTCAAGACATGGGGATTCCAAATCTGCAATGTCCGTCCGCCGTCTGGGCCGTTTTGTGCCTTTAACGAGGTCTAAAAAATTCGTTCATTCGCACAAGAATCCCATTTGGTATGTAGTTGTGCCTGCCATCTCGGCAATGCGATCAGACGAAGCCCATGGTTGTTATGGGCAAAAAATGGTTAAAAAAATTAACGAAACGCAGTATAATCGCAAATAAGCCGTGTTTTGTATAATTTTCAAGGCCCGCTCGACTCGCAACGCCCTTTGTACTGGCAATGCCCTTTGGACTCGCAACGTCCTGCCAATTGCTGAGCGAGGGTTCGCTGGAAGCCCCCATCTCATTTTCCCTGACTCTTTTTGCCCGCCACTTCTTCCGCACACCCCTCCATTGGATCATAAATGCCTACAGACGTTTATGGGCGCCTGGCGCCGGGGGAATATTTAGTTTCCATCGTAGTTCCATTGTAGTCAGGTCATGTTTCGTATGGTTTACTAGTATTCGACGCTGAATCGAATGGGATGGGTCTCGGAGTAGTAATACTAGGTCAAGCTGTTCGTGAGAATAATAAACCATTGTGTAATAATTTGCAGGGTTTTTTGGGTTCGGTCTGGGAATAACTAAGAGTTGAAATCTAAGGAGAGGTGGTAAAGTGTGTGGGGAGGGGGGCATAGGACAGGGAAGTCCCTTAACCTCAGCGGATTAACAGACTGAGTTAGGGGTCCTTGACCTGAGCTCCTCCGTAAGGTTTTCAGAGATGACTACATCATCACCCCGAACAGATACGAATGGCTTGCATCCTATTTTATTATCCTTTTCTTGTGCCCAAGCCACTTCGCTCCATCGAACGCCTTCTCTTTTATCAGTTCCCACCTTCTTGGAGAGTACTTTTGCTACTTAACCAAATGACCAAGTGACCTTTTAGACTACAGTGATTGATTACATTTACACCCTGTGCAAAGCAGATTTGGAAATTGTGCTTGATCCAGTGCCCAGGGGAGCTCTGGTCAGGCGAGCGAGCTCTCAGGCCAATTTCATTTCGTTCAAACGCATGGCGAGTCCCCGCCCGCTGGTATCTGCAATCCTTGGGAAGAGTGTCGAAGGCATATCTTTTTCAATTCAACGTACCAGGCATACATTCTGAATGGCCCTTTCGAGGCGAAGATGAATCTACGAAGTAGAAAGGAAATTTTCGCTCGAGTTCTCTTCAGATCTATACGTTTCAGAACGTACCGAGTCCGAAAAACACTATTTTGGAAAATGGTCTGTGCTTGTCTGTGAACGCTCTTGAGAGAAAACAGCTCGACCAAATCATCTCAAACTTGATACCCAGCCAGCAGGTTACCACGGAAGGCCAAAATAAGGGTTTAACCAAAATCCGACCAAGCCTAACTATAGTTATCATACTGATCAAAACGCCAAATATGTTTTTTTGTCAAAACCAGCTGTAACTATTTTGATGACATTTCTTGTATGAACAACTCCTAACGACACTAAAATTCTTTAAAATTCCCAACCGCGAGAAAATGACGAGAGCAGCACAATAAATTACTGAACATTTCGACTAAAATCGATTTTACCCCAGTTTTTACCTTACAAACTCCGCCCGGAAGGTAGTAGAATCTTCAGAAAAATTAGAGTGGTAGTCCAATTACTTGTACGACGAGAGTTTAATTACGTTCGTAAGATACGCAGGAGCTACTCCAGAAATTCCGGCGTACCAACCACTGCAGTCTCACTTATTACCGTTTCTTGAAGTTTTTGTCCAATAATTCTAGAACGACGATTATTATCCTTCTCAAAAAAGGCGTAGTTATAGTCTCATTAATTAGTTTTGTACTGATCGCTCAATAGTGGTCGTGGCACAAGTAGGAGCACTGCAATAAATTCCGGAACTCAAGAGCAATTACTTTCTACCACCGTGAAGTTGTGTCTGTTCGCGCAATGAATTGAATTAGTGGCATAAGCAACGATTACCGGTGGGTTTACGTAAAACTAAGGAAAGTGGTGTGATGCGGCGCACCTGATATTCTACAACATGATTAGTTTGTAATTGCGGCTGACGTTATTCAAGATATAAGTAATATTGTGTATTGTACCGCTTAAAAACAAAAAGATTTGTAGTTATTTGACGGCTTAACTTCCTTATCGTTGAATGAGCCGAAACGGAAAGTGAGTTATGCTAAATTTAATTCTCTAGGTTATTTTAAAACTATAGTTGATGCCTTCCCTGAGGCCGCGCCGTCCGTCGGCCTCAGACATTCTTCCCCTCTTCAACTTTTTGGTTACATTTCGAATCAATCCTTTCTCCTTAAACTAACGAAATAAAAAACTTTCGCTCGTTCTTTAATCGCTTATTTTAATTTGTTCCAGGCGAAAGAAATATTGGCGAAGGAATCGAACGTTCAAGAAGTCAAATGTCCGGTAACCGTTTGTGGAGATGTACATGGTCAGTTTCACGATTTGATGGAGCTGTTTCGGATAGGAGGTCGATCTCCGGACACAAACTATTTATTTATGGGAGATTACGTCGACCGCGGATACTACTCTGTAGAAACAGTCACCCTTCTAGTTGCTCTCAAGGTTGGTGGTAAATTATTTCGTCGTTGTATCATTTTTCTTAATTATTCCTTGCTTCGTTTTGTTGGAATAATTTAGTTGTTTAGTTCAATAAACGATTTAACTCTCGTTTAAGTAGCCCTTGGCGCTAGTGAGAGAATGAAAACAATTTATCTCACGATAAAACTAGTTCAGAGGAACAATGACCGATTGATCTCGATATTTATGAATTTCTTATATCCTGGCAGAATGCGAGGCGGTACAGTATTAATTGACCTCAACTCCCGTCGTCGTAGAACCTACATGTCCAGTATCAGACTTCTTTCGCGTTTTTGTTATGTTTTTCACTGTGTTCCCGTGTATTTGTACAATTGGGTGAAATGCGTTCTTGAGTGAAGTGGCCAGTCGAAGACAAATACAGTCTCTTGGCTCTATGACGTGGACAGTTATGTAATCGGCTGGTGAAGAAAGAAAAAGTACTCTTCAAATCTTCCGATTGAGTCCGAAAAACGCTATTTGGGAAAATGGTGAACGCGATTGAGAGAACTCAACCAAATCAGCTCAAACTTGATATCTAGCCACAAGGTCATCACGAGACGCCAAAATAAGGGTATGAGCAAAATCCCCCCAAAACTAACTATAGTTATCATAGTGATCAAAAACAAAGTATTTTTTCCTCAAAAACGGCTTTAACGAGTTTGACTAAATTTTTTATATGGACTACTCTCAATCAGACGACTATACCATAAAATTCCCATTCGTGGGAAAATGACGGAAGCAGCACAATAAATTGTCAAAATTTACGACGAAAATTGATTTTAGCGCAGTTTTTTCAGTATAAAATCCGCTGAAATGTTATTAGAATCTTCAAAAAAATTTGTGTGGTAGTCAAATCAAATAGCTATACGGTCACCGTTTAAAAACGCGCATGAGATGCATAGGGGCCACTCCAGAAATTCCGGAATTTCAACTACCGCCGTTTTACTTACTAAAATTTCCAAGCGTTTATCACCAATGACTGTTGGAAAAGTGATTATTATCCTTTCCGAAAAATCTTGTTTACAGCCTCATTAATTCCCAGTGTACCGATTGCTCAATAATGGTCCAGGAATGACTACGAGCTGCACAATAAATTCTGGAACTGTAAGCGCTACCGCTTTCTGTCGCAGTGAAGTGATGTTTGAACGGTGAACTGAATTAAAAAAATTGAGTAACTAGAAAAAGCCGTGACAAGCGAATTGACGTAGGGCTGAGGAAAGTTGTGGGATGCGGTGTACATGATATTTTCTAGCCGATTAAATAATTTTCCTTTTAGAGCCCTTAACAATGCGATCAAGACCGTAGCGAGCTAAAATCAAATAATTCCCCATTGTCAGTTATGTCATTCACGGCGTGTGTTGAACATTTTTGGCTAGTGACGAAGTACATTCCAAATGATTCAACATCTGGCACCTCAGGTGCTACTTATTCTTAAACTACTAACAATCGAATTGCATCATTTGAATTACGAAATAACCGGAGTGAGAAACTAATCCAGCTTCCTTTTAGATTTACCTCTCGATTGGTCGCGTTTTAGAGATCTGCATCGCTTTTGTTCGTACTGTAAGCCTTAGCTCAGAGCCCCCGATTCCTTTTCTTCCAATCGTCGGACGCCAATGGTGGAGTTTCTTCGACAATTTCTGCGTCGTTGCTCGTCGAACTCTGGTTTCTTCCTTCCAAATCGGCCAGCGTGGGTTTGCGAATTGGCGTTCTTCGAGAGAAAGTTGAATTGGTTCGACGAACGCTCTTATTAGCGCGAAGTTGCTCGTTTGATTAATAAAGAGAGAAAAAAAGTAGTTTAACGTTGCTTTATCAAACACCACATGTTTCGTCGGCATCACGCGAATTGACCTATCTTAGCCCTTTCACACAGTTCACAAGCGATGTAATGGCGGGATGGTCAAAAATATTTGCGCAGAATGATACGCGGTAATATGTTAGATCATTTCGTGTACCGTTTTACGAGCTCAGGAACAGTTGCTATGAAATAACGTCCTGTTGAAAGAGAGACAACTTATCTGGCGAAACCGTAACGAGCAAAACTACCTACACATAAATGGAACGGTACGCTGCATCTTTGGCCAAGCACTATCTCTCTCTCTCTCTCATCTGTCCTCTCCATCATCTTCCTATCTCCCTCTCTCGAAATACGGGAAACCGAAGTATTTATTCGTACAATAAACCTTTCAAAGCAACATTCATGATGTCAATACTCGCCATGCCTCATTCACTCTACAAATTCCGTCCCGTAGAATCAATTTATTCAGCAAATCCTTCCTGACGCTTTCCATCAAGTTTCAAAACGACAACGTCGACCGATTTAGTCTTGCGATTTCTGACAATTTTTTCCAAAACAGTTATAAAATATTTGGTGCGTTGCAACTCACAACTTTCTTAGCCCTACGTCAATTCACTTGTGTTCACGGCTCTTTCTACTTACTCAATTCATTTATCACTCAGTTCATTTGAACTTGGTCAAACAACACTTTTTCAGCAGCGCGAAGCGGCAGCGCTTACAGTTCCAGAATTTATTGTGCTGTTCGTACTCATTCCAGGACCGTTATTCAGCAACTGGTACACAGATAATTAATGAGGCTGTAAATACAAATTATTTGAAGAAGGATAGTACTCACTTTGGCAGAGTAATTGGGTAAAAAGTTTTAAAACTGGTAGTAAGCGAAACGGCGGTAGTTGAATTTAAGGAATTTCTGGAGTGAGCCCCATGTATCTCATGAGCGTTTTTAAATACTCACCCTATAGGTATTGGATTGGACTACAGTACCAATTTTCTTTAACATTCTACTAACATTCCAGCGGAGTTTAAAAGGAAAAAACCACGGCAAAAACGCTTTTCGTCGAAAATTTTGATAATTTATTGTGCTGCTCTCGTCATTTTCCCACAAATGGGAATTTCATGGTATAATTATCTTATTAAGAGCTATCAATATAAAAAATTCAATCAAAATCGTTAGAGCCGTTTTTGAGAAAAAAAATATTTGGTGTTTTGATCACTATGATAACTATAGTTAACTTTCGGTGGATTTTGTTCATACCCTTATTTTGGCGTCCCATGGTAACCTGCGGGCTAGATATCAAGTTGGAGCTGATTTAGTACGCTGGTTTTCTCTAAAAATCGTTCACAGACACACATACCATTTTCCCAAATAGTGTTTTTCGGGCTCAGGAGGGTCTGAATCGTTAAGATCTGTAGAAAACTCAAAATTTTTTTTTCCAGCCGATTACATAACTTTCCTTTCTATTTTGTAGAGCCAAGAAAAGTAAAAAGATCTTCTTAAATCTTATGAGGACTGAACTTGATCCAGTCCTATTGTTCATTTTGCTGGTTTCAGAAAAAATCGTTTCATTTAACGGTTTTTTTTGTTCAGTTCTGAATGCAACTTTTTTTGTTTAAAAGAAGGTGTTGCTTTTAATTTTTACGTGGTTCGTTAATAGTCCGCGCGGAATTTAGTTTACTAATAACTACTGGATAGATGTAAGTAATCTCATTCTCAGTTTTGTAAATAAACCCCGGCATTCATTCGTTCTCTCTCTCCCTCTCTTTCTCTCATCTCTCCTCCTCTTTCCTTCATCTCACTCTCCCTCTCCATCCTCTTCATCTCTCTCTCTCTCTTTCCCTCTCTCTCTCTCTCTCTCTCTCTCTCTCTCTCTCTCTCTCTCTCTCTCTTTCCCTCTCTCTCGTGTATAACGGTATCCTTCCCCTCAGGGCGAGTCAACATGAGATGAAATTAGTAATTAGGGTTTACGGGTTGTTGAGGTAAACGATGAAATATGTCGCTATAAAAGAAAGTCCTGTAGAATGAGTGATAAATTATCTGGTGTCGCGCATTTCCCAACGTGTGAGGAGCGAACAAGACTTGAACGAAACTGTACCGGGACGAACCAAACTTTTTCATTCAGCGAAGCCGCAACCTTCATGATATAACTCTCTTAAGAAGGTCCACGAACAGTCATTTTGAGTAGAAAACAGACCCAAGTCAATATGAGTTAAAATTACCCAGCATAGTAATGAAAATTGCTTGGGTTTATGGTGTGGGTAATGAAATGTGCCTGATGTTTCCTACGAATTTCCTTGACTTGCTTAATAACCCAGATGGGCTCATTTCAAACAGTTCAGAGGAGGATTTCGTGATAATTCTTGAAAATTCGCTCTTTCACGAACGAGCCTTTTACAAAATTAATTGACCCTTCTCGGTTGCCTTTTGAACCATACTAGGCCAAACCCGTTCGTCGCTTCGAGTCGTTTTCCCGTCATGTCCGCGTAGTTGTTGAAAAGGCCGGGGATGGTATTTCTGTTCGGGAACTGGTAGTCGGCGGAGGCGTGAGTGAAATGTCGGATGCTGAATTCTGATCTCAGGGCGCGTAGGCGAAACTCGGAGAGTGAGGCTTTATTTCCCTCTCTCTCACTCTCTCTCTCCCTCCCTCGGTAATTCTGTTCCCTTTGATGTAGTCGGAAAATCGTATGGTATGGCGTTCTCTGTGATACTCAAGGCGCATCTATCAGCTTCGTATTTGTCATATTTAGGGGGGTTGTGCTAAGAGAGCTTTTGACCTATTTCGCGCTGCACAGTTGAACTTCGCTGGACTTCGCTCCTCACCAACTCCGCGTGCGATTCGCGTCGTTAGAATCGGAAATTTAACGAAAAATCGGGAATAATCACTGGCCAATGTTGCTGTGGAAGTGAGATGTTTTGGAACTTGATTGAGCGATTTGACTTTCTACGCGCTCAAATACAACATTTAACGGGTGTCGATATGTCTCGCCTCCAGCGATTACAGTAAATGGAGTACTGAAGAGGAAACGTATTAAAGGCTTAGCAGGGCAACGTTGGAGCTTTTGGGGTAGATTACCACACGCTCGCAATAACGAGGTCTGACCCCTTTATTCTGCGCGTTGGCGTTTTTAGGAGGTGAGGACGTGCTGCCTCTGATGGTAGACCACAAACGCTCTGACCACATGCCGGTCGAGCGCCTAATGTTTTACTGATGTGTTGACACTTTTGTCTTCCCCCTTTCACTCATCTTCAACCCTTACAAGCCACTCTCTTCTAGAACTGCTTCCTCCCCTCGGCGATTCGCTAGTAGGGGCCCTGGAGAGCAGAGGAGCTTAGTTCTGCATCCAGTCAGCTCATAATGTTTCTCTCATTCCGTTTTTATCCCCCTCTTTAATATTGTAGCAATTTTTGGGTTTTGTAAAGCAAACAAAATCATAACGTCCTTGATCATCGTTCAAAGAGCTTTTTAGGGCAACGTCTTTATTAATTTATTAACCTTCAGGTCTGTAGTTGTCTGAAATATCAATCTTGCTTGTAATTTGGGATATTAGCAGATTTTCAGCTTCATAATTTCGTTTGCTTTAAAATTGTCATCAAAAGAGCTGCACGCTTGGTTTACATTACATTTTCTATCTCAGAAAGAAGAGATTTTCAACATTCCAGCTCTCCATGCATCCATTCTCTTCTTTTGGAAGAGGGAGGGACAGAGAGGCCCCCTTGGGTTTACTCCTGCGTGTAGGGAACTGTTTAGCCCATTGCATCAGGTTGGCCCTCACACGTCACAGCGATGGCAGCTCTCCTTTCTAGTTCTCTTCGCCCTCAAGAGAATCCTGCAGCTTTCCGCCATTCCCATAATACCCTGCAGTCTGGGAGGCTCAGGAGCGATCTTATCTCGATATCTTCCGTCTTTAGACATGCGAGCTGCAATTCAGACATGCTGTTCGAAGCGGACTGTATTTCTAGTGACATACGTCATTGGTTCAAGTGATTTTCGAGGAGTGTAAGGAGGTTTAAGGAATGAAATGAAGGTCCTACCCCTTTCCTATGGCAGATTTTCAATCCGGTACACAGGGTAAGGTTTTCCAACTGACGAAAAAAGTCCTAACAAGGGAAGAAAAAACAGGGGAACACGAGGTGATTGAGCAGCGTTTGGAACACGAATGAAAAAAGGAGGGGGACAGGCAGGAGAGGAAGACAAGATCAGACACTGGTCGAAACGACATAGTCCCACAACAAACCAGGCTCGAACACATGCATTGGCCCCCATATGTTCCATGTCCCATGAGGAACTGGGTAAGGCAGAAATCCACCTCATCGTAGCGCCGAAAATGCGCTGGAATCATCATACCACCTCCCAAGGGTCACAGCCCTTCTTTTTTCCTTGAGGTGGCCATGTTCCAATTGAGTACAGTCCTCTTAGCAGAAGGTGGATTGGAACTGCACGATTTCTCAGGAGGAGGTGTTGGTCGTGGCGACTGTTATTCTCGTTTACGTTGAATTGTTAATAAGTTGCCTCGGTGACGAAAAAACTGCGCATATGAACACGAACTACTTGCAGCTCGACTTAGTTTGAGTCTTGAGCTCGTTGTGTCTTATGATTACAAAGTTTTCAATCTGAGAGGCTCGCAATATTAAGCGCGCATATTATTTCCTGGTACTCTGGTGTGGATTCTTGTGAGCCAGTCAGGATGAATGAAAAGCTTACTCTAGGACGACGTTTCGCTTAATTTATCAAGCATCGTCAGTGCTACAGGATACCACTGCAGGCATTTGAGTTAAAATAAATTATAAGGAACTTATGGAGACGCATAGTCCTTTTGTCGCACGCTGTTGAGGATTTGCTTATATATATCGTTTCTTATATTTACGTTTGAAGTGATGGCTTTCTCGGTCATGAATCTTGGTACTGTCAAAATCAAATGTATGTCCGTCATTCGGTGTGTGTGGAATGGGTTGACGTCAGATTTGTGGCCCCTAATTCTGAAAATCATGTATTGCTTTGTTTCTCCTGTATATCAATAGTATCTGTAGTCAATCTTAGTAAAATTTACTCAAACCTGATACACAATTACACCTAACTTTCATGTACATCTAAATTGTTTCTCTCACCTCTTTCTAGAAAATGGTCTGTGTGTCTGTGAACGGTTTTTAGAGAAAACGACCGTACCAAATCAGCTCAAACTTGATATCTAGCCCGCAGGTTACCATGGGACGCTAAAAGAAGGGTATGAGCAATATCCACCGAAAGTTAACTATAGTTATCATAGTGATCAAAACACCAAATATTTATTTTCTCAAAAACGGCTTCAACGATTTTGAATAAATTTTTTATATTGATAGCTCCCAATATGGCAACTATACCATAAAATCCCCACCTATGGGAAAATGACGAGAGCAGCACAATAAATTACCAAAACTTTAGACGAAATCGGTTTTAGCGCGGGTTTTAGAGAAAACAACAGTGCCAAATCTGCTCAAACTTGATATCTAGCCCGCAGGTTACTATGGGACGCTGAAACAAGGGTATGAGCAAAATCCACCGATAGTTAATCATAGTTATCATAGTGATCAAAACACCAATTTTTTTTCTTTCAAAAACTGCTCTAACGATTTTGATTAAATTATTTATATTGATAACACGTAATAAGGCAACTATTCCCAATAGTGGGGAAATGACGAGAGCAGCACAATAAATTACCAAAAGTTTCGACGTAAATCGATTTTAACGCGATTTTTTTTTCTTATAAACTCCGCTGAAATGTTTAAAAAAATTGGTGTTGACCAATCCAACACGTATAGGGTGAGCGTTTAAAAACGGTCATGAGATACATGGGGCTCACTCCAGAAATTCCTGATTTTCAACTACCGCCGTTTCGCTTACTACCAGTTTTAAAAGTTTTCCGAATAACTACAAAAGTGATTACTATCCTCTTCAAAAAAATCGTGTTTACAGCCTCATTCCTTCTCTGTGTACCAATTTTTCAATAATGACCCGGGATTGAGTACGAGCAGCGCAATAAATTCCGGAACTTTAAGCGCTACCGCTTTCTGCTGCCGTGAAGTGTTGTTTGACCAAGTTCAAATGAATTGAGTTAGTGGAAAAAGCCACGTGTACCAGATATTTCAGTGAAAACCTTGTTGAAACGTTCCACAGTAGACCAATCTGTTGTTTATTATTAAGGTCTGTTCGTTTTTTTTCTCTCCAAATGCCATTGTTTTAAGAAACTTAGCAACTTCCCGAGGTATGTTTTTCGACAATAATTCAGGCCAATGTGTCTCTATAAGTTCCTTATAACTTTGTTTTAACGCAATTACCTGATGTGATATTCTGTAGCCCTGATGATGCTTAATACATTATGCGAAACGCTGGTCTATAGAAAGCTTTCAGCCAGTCAGGATGGCTCTCAAAAATCCACACCAGAGTTAACTTCTTCAGTCAACAACCCCACGTCGCAATTACCTAGTACTGTGTGCGTTTCGTAGGAAGTCAAATGAGCTAATTCTTTAATGACAACAAATCAACATAAATCAAACAATTAAACGAGCAACGTAGCCACGTTGAGGAGTTTGTTGACTACAATTTATGTCCAAAATGATAGCGAAAGGGCTCCTGATTGACCTCCGGCCATCCCGAAATTCCCTCGTCGGTCCTTCGGCGCACTCCTCCACTTCTCAGATCGAGTCTAAAGGAAATGGTTCGTCAATAACAACGAGGCCCCTTGACGAGTTAATTTTCATAGATAGCATAGAAATAATATCGCCTGAACAGTTGGTCTCAATAATTTTAAATTGAATCAAATAGGTCGTACTAGTTCAGAAGTAGTGGAATGCTGAAAGCTAAACGAGTGTGAACCTTTTCTAATATGATAGATACAATTTACATATGTTCACACAAATCGATGCGGTTTTACGTCCCACGACTTTATTCGGTTTTAATTGAATTAAATTCTCGAGCGTTCAATAAATTGAACGATCGCCAAACATAGACCGGACCCAATCCGGTAAAACGAGTATTGTATACTTTTCTAACGAGGTGGGTATCTAGTTTTGGACGAGCTCAAAAGCCGAAGGACGTCCGAACGTCCTTCGAATTACCCGTAACGTTTTACTTGCATTCGCCTCTATGATGATATCGAAGTGCATACGAAGCTTGAGTGCTTGAGCTCTCCGCGGGCTCGCCTTTCAGGCTCGAGGTCGTAAGTGAGATCGTACCTTTCTCGTGACTAGATTCATAAATCTGAGAGGCTTTTGTCAAGTAGGTAATTCTAGGGGGTTGAAAAGTCGTGTCTGAGCGAGGAACATTGACGAGGCGCGTGGTGTAGACGTAAGGCACATAAATTCGACTGATTACATTGCCGAGGGTATCTTCTCAACGCCTACTGCGTAAATTTACTAGGATTAGGTTTCAAGAACCCGGTGTTATACTTGTTTAAAATTTACCTCTCATTTCCCGCTTAATTGGCTCGATTTGGGCCGCCATTCGCCGTTCTTATTTCCATCATTGCCCATTATCTACCGAATTCAATTAAAAAAACAGTGTACGATGAGATGGAGATTGAATTTCGTCCAATTGAAAATAAATACTTGTTCAGCAGGCCGAATTAGCTGGGTTTTTGTGACCTCAGAACGTCCGCACTTGATTCTAAGTCATGGCTTCCCCCGAGCACCGACCCCAAAGCGCAAATGAATTTTCATTCCAGTCGGTTGCTGAACTGGTGCACGCGTTTTCCACAAGTTAGCCAAACTGCAACCCCCTTTGATTTTCTACTGCATATCATTACGTCCCAAAACTTACTACAGTTATCGTAGTGATCAAAATACCAAACTTTGTCGAAAAAGGGCCTTCTGCGTTTTTTCTCGTAAATCTCGTTCATACGATACTAGCGTTCTGTAAAAAATTAATCATGGTATACCAACAAGCTACACGTACGATGTGAGTTTTAGTGATGATCGTAAGTTAGTCAGTTGCTGCCTCAAAAATTGTAGAATTCAAACTAACGTCACTTCTACTCGCCCCCCCCCCCCCCGTTTGTTCCTAGATAGTTTCTGAACTGTAAGCTCGTCAAATCGCCTTCAAAAGTTCATGTTCCCAGTCCCGCTATAAACTTGGACTTTGGATGATCCGATTGATCAATAAAGGTCGTGATACAAGTAGCAGCAGCTCAATAAATTTCGTAATATAGTCTCTACGAGCTTCTGCGTATAACTTTGATATAATCTCAGAGAAAAATAGATCAGATCGATAGCTAAAACCCTGCAAATTATTACGCAACGGTTTATTATTCTCATGAACAGCTTGATCTAGTATTACTGCTCTGAGACCCATTCCATTCGATTCAGCATCGAAAAATACTAGTAAACCATATGAAACATGACCTGACTAAAATGGAATTACGGAAAGTAAATATTCCCCCGGCGCCAGGCACCCCGCGCCTGTAGGCATTTATGATCCGATGTAGGGGTGTGTGGAGGAAGTGGCCCTAACCTTCCTCTGCCCATCTGGCAAAGGGACGGGGACTTCCAGCAAACCCTCGGCAATTGGCATGGCGTTGTAAGTCGAGCGGGCAGGTGGTTTAGATGAGACGGGAGGGAGGGAGTACTAACGATGAAACGTTGACTTCCGCTGTAGTTCCCGCGAGTTCTTATTATTTAGTTATTAGTTGACTCTAATAACTACTGTAATTTCCCTATACGCAGTTGTACACATCCGATACTCATTCCATTCGACCCAGGATGTAACAATACCTTGAAAAACGGCTTATTTGCGATTATACTGCGTTTTGTTAATTTTTTTAAACCATATTTTGTCTATAACAACCATGGGCTTCGTCCAATCAGATTGCCGAGACGGCGGACACAACTAAATACCAAATGGGATTTTTGTGCGAAAGAACGGATTTTTTAGACCACATTAAAGGCACAAAATGACCCGGACGGCAGACGGACGTTGCAGATTTAGAATCCCCATGTCTTGAAACGTAAAGTATCAAATTTAGAGGGGGGGTTATTCAGAATGAATAATAAACCAAAAACCAGCTAGAGCTTAGGAAGGCTGTCCGTTGCGTTAGCATCAGATATTTTTAGCGGAAAGTCGAAATGCAGTGTTTTGAATGGATTTTGCTCCTAACCTTATTTAGGTGCTGCTTGTTGATATGCAGGCTAACATTCAAAGTTGATCTGATTGTCGTAGCTGTTCTCTCAAAGCGGAACACAATTTTTGTTGTTTTTAAAAATTTTTGCAGTAGAAAGCGATTGTTTCAATCCTTGTCCTACCGTTCTTTTTACATTTCTCTACTCCAAGTACAGCTCCTTCTTCCAAGTCAGTCGTCCATCCGGCACTCGCGAAGGTCCCAAGGATTCGTCTCTCAGCTCACACTCCCTACACCTACACAGTGTCTCACAACCAGTTCATGTGCATTCAGAGCCCCCTTGTTCGCGTTTACGTACGCACACTCAAACTGATAACGCTATTCTGTCAAGTATAATACAATCCTCACTCACGCTCACCACGTTCATTTATTTCTCAGTTTCAAGCCCCCCGTAGGGCGCTGAACGATATTAATTTATTGATACACGGGCTTCTTAATTAGAAATGGCACTATTTATCGGCAATTTTACTCAACTCAATTACTCTGCAGCGAGGAAAGATAATAACAGCAGAAAAACTTGACATTTATTTGACGAATTTCACAATTGTTATCAAACTGAACTGAAATTTAAACTCACGGCTTACCATTATCAGTTAATTACTTTTCTTGTTCAACCCCCCTTTTAAAGGATGAGGAAAGTTGGGTAATTCAAACCTTGACGTTTCTAAGGTTTCTGACTTTCCTCGGCTCTACGAAGTAAAAAGGAAAGTTATGTTATCCGAATATTGAGTCCAAAAAAAAAACACCACTTGGGTCAAACTTGTCTGTGTGTGTGTCTGCGAATGAAGAGAAAACGGCTGTTCGAAATCAGCTCAAACTTGATACTTACCCAGCAGGTCACCATGAAACGCCAAAATAAGGGTATGAACAAAATCCGCCCAAAACGAACTATAGTTATCATAGTGATCAAAACGCTAATTTTTTTTTTCTCAAACACGGCTATGACGATTTTAATTAGATTTTTTGTATAGACACCTCCAAATGACGCGACTATACCATAAAATTTTCATTCGTGGGAAAATGACGAAAGCGACACAATAAATTAACAAACGTTACGACGAAAATGGATTTTAGTGTTGTTTTTCTCTCGTAAATTCGGCTGAAACGTTACTAGAATCTTTAGAAAAGTCGAGGCAGTAGTCAAATTTTTATATCTTCGGTCCCGTTCCCGTTTTAAGTGAATTGTCTCATGTGGCAGTTGATTTGTTTATTTCTAGGCCAGTTAGGAACGTGATTATTCAGCCCGAGCGAGTCTCCGTGATGATAACTCAGTGCATTTGAAACTTTCCCATTCGAAGTTTGCTGCAACTCGCTTGTCGCTAGAGTTCTGGCTTGAACTCGTGGGTGGGTCGATGGTAAAAAACTTCTTGTCTGAGAGGCTATTGTTAGTTCAGTCTGTTGATTCGATGACTGCGATGTTCCCTCGGGTCGTTCGAGCGATATACAGGTTGACGTACTACCTGACCAGGGGCCTTAACTTTATCGGTTAGCGTTAATATAACTCGCTGTCCGCCGTGACAAACGCAGGCGTCTCGCGAAGAAGCGTCCTCGGACCCATCCTTGACGCATTTTACGCGTTCGACCTTCCCCAACTTCTCCACTCTCACTGCTGGCGATCTGATCAGGAATCTCCGGCGGAGCTGCAGAATTATGTTGATCAACTCGGAAGAACGAACCTAAACCCTTAAAAAAGCTCGTTTACGCAGTTCACATTTAAAAGGACAATATCGCCTTCCCTCTTGAAGAATAGTGCGCCCGTCCCTCACAAACGACTTGTCACACTCGGTCTGAGGCCTACAACTGACTTAAGACGCTCATATCTCTGAAATTTTGCAGAGGGCCAAAGCTTTTGGCAATTTCTCTCTGAACATCATGTCTCCAATACCACCCTTAAACGCCCTAATATATATATTACTCATGTGTTATTACCAGATATGTCACATTACAGAACAGAGTGTTCAGAATAATCATAATATAATAGAGTATTTAACGAACGGGAGCTATATTCATACGATAAACTTTGAATAATAATCTTATAACGTAACTGTAACCTTCTCAGTAGGTAATCGTAAAAGAATGAGTCTCTTCTTCATGACGTCACCGTAGTCTGTACCTACTAGTTCCGTCACAGTAGCCAAATCATGTTACGCAGTATGCCGCTTTGTACTATGTCTGAACCATAATGGAGAAGAAATGACAATATTGAATTGATTGACATTTGAAAATAAATATTCAAATGTCAGTGGTTAACGTTACGTCTCATCACATGCCTGAATCTCTTCATTTCGACGTCATTAGCAGCGATTGCGTTATTAACGTCTTTTTTGTATCTTGTTTCGTTCCAGGTGAGGTACCGAGAGAGAATCACAATTTTGCGAGGTAACCACGAATCGCGACAGATCACTCAAGTTTACGGTTTCTACGACGAATGTTTGAGAAAATACGGCAACGCGATTGTGTGGAAATATTTTACCGACCTTTTCGACTATTTGCCGCTCACAGCTCTCGTCAACGGTCAAATTTTTTGCCTTCACGGCGGCCTTTCCCCGAGCATTGACACTTTGGATCATATAAGGGCTCTCGACCGTTTACAGGAAGTTCCTCACGAGGTGAGCGCATTTTGTTTATAACAGAGTTTCCCAAACTTTTTATTTTCCTTGGCTCTACGAAGTAGAAAGGAAAGTTATGTAATCGGCAGAAAAAAAATTGGAGTTTTCTTCAGATCTTTACGTTTCAGACCCTCCTGAGTCCGAAAAACACTATTTGTGTAATTGGTCTGTGTGTGTGTGTGTATGTGTGTCTGTGAACGATTTTTAGAGAAAACCACCGTACCAAATCAGCTCAAACTATAAATCTCGCCCACAGGTTATGATGGGACGCCAAAATAAGGGTATGAACAAAATCCACCGAAAGTTAACTATAGTTATCATAGTGATCAAAACACCAAATATTTTTTTCTCAAAAACGGCTCTAACGATTTTGATTGAATTTTTTATATTGATAGCTCCTAATATGTCAACTATACCATAAAATTCCCATATACGGGAAAATGACGAGAGCAGCACAGTAAATAGTCAAAATTTTCGACGAAAAGCGTTTTTAGCGCAGTATTTTCCTTATAAACTCCGCTGGAATGTTAGTAGAATGTTTAAAAAAATTGGTATTGTAGTCAAATCTAATACCTAAAGTGTAAGTGTTTAAAAACGCTCATGAGATACATGAGGGTCACTCCAGCAATTCAAGAATTTCAACTACTGCCGTTTCGCTTACTACCAGTTCTAAAAGTTTTTACCCAATAACTCTGCAAAAGTAATTACTATCCTTCTTCAAAAAATTCTTGTTTACAGCCCCATTAATTCTCTGTGTACCAATTGCTCAATAATGGTCCTGAAATGAGTACGAGCAGCACAATAAAATCTGGAACTGTAAGCGCTACCGCTTGCTGCTGCCGTAAATCGTTGTTTGACGAAGTTCAAATTAACTGAGTGATAAATGAATTGATTAAATAGAATTAGCCATGTACAAAGTGAATTGTTGTAGAGCTAAGGAAAGTTGTGTGTTGCAACGCACCAGATATTTTGTGTCGTAGACCCCTTCCCATGTTTTTCCGTGTTTGGTAGTCCCCCTACTTACCTGATGTTGATTTCCTGTAAATTTCTAATTGTAGTGAAGTTTAGTGTTAATACTTTATACTATTTATACATTTATTAATTGAATTTAAATTAAAACTACTCGAAATAAAATTTTGTATCTGTTATGTAAAATATACGTAACATAAAATAAACTATAAATAAAATAACATAAGCAATAGGTCAATATTTTTAGTGAGAATGATAAACCTGATGCTTTAATAATAATTATCAACATTTGGCGTCAATTTTGTAAGGGTTGATCTTAAATCTCCTCGGCTATTGGTGTCCAGTCTGTTTCTTTTTTTCGTTAGGAGATTGGTAACAGCGCTGAACCCCCTTTCCACTAGGTATGACGATGGAAAGGAAATAAAAAATTTCCTCGCTGTATTCCATAACGCGGGATAAGTAACGGGTATGTTGTTTTGCAGCCAAAATTGCTGATATCCGTTTTTAAACTGAACCTTAAGTTCTTTGTTTGTACTTAGTTCAGTCAGTTCCCCTTGTATTATGACATTCGTTTCTTCTATGTCACCATATGGATTAATTATCCACGGTGGTATTACCGTAGTCGAAATATACTCAAACCTAGATTCAAAATCTGAGTAGAGGGCATTTAAATGTTGAACGTAAGTTGAAACGTCGTCTTCCTGGCAGTTTGTGACAAATTAGGGAACTGAGAAAATTCGCCCCGTCCAATATTTTTCTTCATTAGTTTAGCTCTGGCAAGAAACGCTGATAAGATGGACTTTGTTTTAATCAAATTTAAACTGTCGCCTTGTAATTGCAAATTAACCGTATTAAATTTTGTAAACAAATCTGTTAAATAGGCGATGTCTGTTTTCCTCTTCATTAAATTTTCTTTTAAAATGTTATCTTTAGTATCCAGAAATTCTAAAATAGCCTCGAAAAGTGCGAATATCCACTATCGTGGATCCCAATATCCCAATTTTCATTTCATGGACCCCCAAATTTTTTTTCGCTGATGTAGACCCCTTGCAGGTTGTCATAGACCCCTAGGTGTCGATATAGACCACTTTGGGAATCACTGGTTTATAAGTTACTTTACACGCTGCATGAGATTCTCTTAAGATCTACCGAAATAGAGAGAAATAAAGGTTGCGTTCTTTTGACAGTTTCGTCCAGATTATTACGTTTTCAAAATTTCCAGTTCAGCCCGCGTATTTGTGAACACGTATGGGGTGCCAGGGCGGCAGAATTTGATATGTTGTGTACACGTCACATGGGTTAAGAGCGGAATCTGCATGGTCAATAGGTTGGTGGTCGTAATAGCCATTAAAACACGAATACGTGCTGTTTCGATTTTGATTAAATTTTTGCGCGGACAAACGTACGTCTGTAAAACACTATTTGAGAAAATGGCTTGCGGGTATGTGTGAACTATAATTACTATAGTGATCAACAGCTCAACAATTTTTTGATAAAAATTTTTGTATGAGCAGATAATCAGGATCACCTAAAGAAATCTCGAAATCCAAACTAATTTCAGTACATTATGCGCCATTAAGTCTCCAAGTAGAACGCATTACTAGTTCCATTATGAACTGAGCAAAAACCATAGTGGATTAGTAACTTAAATGTACGTGGAGCTGGGGGAAATTATGTGATGCACGGGGCCAAATATTATATACAAGCAGGATGGCGTAGAATGTGATATTCCAGATCATTTCACTCTACAAACAGTTCTGGAACTGAAAAAAATACTATAATTCTCATCATTTTAATCCACTGATTAATTTGTCGACATCTACGCAATTTGCGTTGCATTTATATTGCCTGCGTTGGAGTTCTCGTGAGAAGACTGAGCGGTAAATTAAACAAGGTCATGCAAAAACATTTTCAAAAAGATTTTCATTCATGAGATGATAATGCGAGCAGTACCGGTTGGGCTATTGAAAGCCTTGCCTTGATAAGCAGTGGGCTATTTTTAATATGCTGCTAAACGTAAAAATGGTAATGAGCGTAAGAAAAACGGATTTTTGTGATGGAGAAAATATAATCGAACAGAAAATAAATTGAGCAAACGCTCCAACCTCTAATAATATGTATAAATTAATAAAATATAACATTGCTTTAGAGATGACTTGGTTAAATGATGCACCTCTTTCACCCACGAGCTGCTCGGGTTTTTACCAAGTCTGCGGTTGAGTTGATACTGAAGAAATGGAGAGAAACGGAAGTAGAAGAATGGTCATAAATTAATTTGGTAGATGGTTTAGTTGGTGGTGAAAAAGAAAATGGTTGGTAAAGCGAGAGAGAGACTGCAAGGCATCAACCAAAGCCGAGGGAACAGCGACCTGAGTTGTGGCCACATATGGGCTCATTTCCCATCACCCAAGTTATATAAGGGATCCGGCTTTGGCTCCTAGAACGGAATCTTCTGATTCTCCTCCATTCGTTGTGTTGTATATCGTCCCTATCCATAGTTCGTCCTCCAAGTCTTTCTAATCTGGTTCTAAACCATATTGAGCATTCACATATGAAATGCTCAACTGTTTCTATTTCCCCACAGGAGCATTCAGCCCTAATGGTTATATCTGTGTAATGTGTTCCGGACTGCGTAGTGTCCAGTTAGCATGCCTATTAATCTTCCTAATTGATTTCTATTTAATTTTAGGGCCCATTCCGTCTTTTGTTTGTTGTACCTTGTGATCCCTGTACGCAAGAGAATTCAAGGCCTCTGTTGTTGTCTCAGTCATTGCTAACTCTACCCCACAGGGTATTATTTATGTCCTTGACTGTATAGCGGTGTAGCGAGGTATAAATCGAATATGAGTGATAAGAACCGTTTAGAACAGAAGATTTAGTATGATCCGTAGAAAAGAACATGTGTGTTAAATGTTGATGAGTAGATTTCAAATTTAACTGTCACAAGGACAATTTTATTCTCACAATCGACACTTCGTTAAGTTCTATCTATAAATTTCAGGCGTTCGTTCCAATCGCACGAGTGGGTGGTTATTGGTCGGCAGGTCCACAAAAACTAAACAATTATTTCATTTCGCAGGGTCCCATGTGCGACTTACTGTGGTCAGACCCCGACGACAGAGGCGGTTGGGGCATTTCTCCTCGAGGCGCCGGTTACACGTTTGGACAGGATATATCAGAAACCTTTAATCATTCGAATGGTCTCACTTTGGTGTCAAGAGCTCATCAGCTCGTCATGGAAGGCTACAATTGGTAAACATTTCGGTTTTTTAACCTCGGCTTTAATTATTTATTTCGATTGTGCTGAAATACATAAGAATTCTGAGCAGCTTGCGCGAAAGAGCACCAACTTTGTGTCAGATATCGTTCCGTATCGTTCATAATATCATGTTCTGTATCATTTGCGAGTATTTTGCGATGCGTCTCAGTCTCTGAGGTGTGAGACTGCGTCAGAGGGGATAACCATGCTGTGCAAGAGAATAATAAACTGTCGAATAATAATTTGCAGCGTTTTTTGTATAAAGTTTTTCAAATACTTGGCATCATTTCTAAAGGGTTACATTATTTAACAAAAAATAATAAATTTAATAATCTTCCTTTTTTCAGGTGTCATGATCGTAATGTGGTAACCATCTTCTCTGCCCCTAACTATTGTTACCGGTGTGGCAATCAAGCGGCCATTATGGAACTCGATGACGCACAAAAGTATTCATTGTAAGTGGGCACGGATTACTTTTATTTATTGATTCATTTATACCTGGACAGTTGGCCACGTTAGGCAATGCCCGTTTGTATTGTTTCATTGACACCCCTACATATTGGCGGCAACTGACGATCCCCCCACTGCGGCCTCAAATAAGGGCTGTTGTGCCACGTCGATGAGCTTCCTGATGTCCTCTCAGTTCCACCCCTAGTTAAAAAACAGAATATACAATAAATTGTCTATATTTCCACAGAAATAATGAGCACAATTGTTAAATCGATTTTGACGGTTAGGTCATCATCAGTAACAAACATGAACTGAAGGTACCTCATAGAAAGAACATCTTATATAGTTAGGTGAACGGAGATATTGAATCCTATTGGCTCAGAGAAGTGAAAGGGGGCGGGGCAGGGGAAACCAGAGCAGTAACATCGGAAAAACCCGATGTCAATCAACTCAAGACAATGGTGGAGGGAAAACCCAAGCTATTGTAAAAATGAACCTATTAGTGGTGAAATGTTTTGAGGGATTACTTCATTTAGAGACTTCCTACACCTATCACTTTTAATAATTTCGAACTTTTCCAGAACATCTAACATACCTCCTTTTGGGCAAAAGTGAAGAAATTCTATATACTGCTTATTTGTTAAATCAAAACTAAAGTCATGATTGGATTCCCTCAGATGACTTGCAAACGCAGAATCACCTTTGTTATCCCTAAAATCCTTTTCATGCTCTTTTATTCGTTCCCTAAATTTCCTACCAGTTTGACCACAATACTGAAGTCCACATGAACATTTTAGTTTATAGACCCCACTTTTATCCTGGACGTTAATTTCATCCTTAACAGAACCCAATAAAGATTTAAGACTATTTTTATTTCTAAAACCTACTTTGAAACCTCTAGATGATAGAATTTTGCCAAGTTTATCCGAAATTTTCCCATAGTGAGGTATTCCTATCCATTTTTTCTCTTCTACCACATTTTCCCTCACTAAATTTGAGACCCCCTCCCTACTTTTTTTCCTAAGAACCCTATTCCAAATAAAGTGGATGAGCTCTCCTCCATATCCATTACTCGCTGCTATGCTTTTAATGACTGATTTTTGTTTTAATTCCACCCCTAGTTCCCATGAAGCAGGTGATCTGTGGTACGAAGTCCCTTGTATATTTGCACGAAACGCCAGACAGCCTTAAGGTCCCAACCCTGCAACCTCATCCTGTTGAAGCTGAGGCACCCCACACACACACATACTAGGGAGGCAGCTGCAGGCCTTAGGACTCCCCCAGAGCTGCAGGACCAGTGGCATTTCAGCGTGGCCTCGTTGGGCCCATGTCCTAACTCCCAGCCACTGCTGGTACCCATTGCCTCACTCCCCTTGGTTTGGGGAAGGGGGTGCCTGGTCGGGGATCGAACCAGAGTCTGCTGTTTCTATCCACCCCTGGCTCGGAAGGCCTCACGCCCCAACACGCTCGGCGGCTGCGCCCCCCTGAGGCACCCCAAGTACTCGGAGACGCACTGCAGCCAGTACACGGGATGTGCTCCACTGACTCCAACTCCCCGAACTCTGTAGTCAGAAAGGAGCGCCTCCTGTTGGAGCTTGAATATTCTCCCTAGAAATCTCCTCGAGACAGAGGCAGATTTGGAGTGAGAGGAGGCACGACTCACGAAGCATCCTGGCGAATGAATGGGAATCTAAGTTATCGGGTTTCTGCTAGAATTGAGAGGAATCAGAACCTTAACCGCCTTGTGGTGCAGATGAGGCGACTATTGACTAAATAAACGTAAATTTTATTAGCGAATCACGCTTCCTTCCAAATCGTGGAATTTTTTGTATATTAATCATAAGTAGCCAGTATAATTGATTTTGTTTACTTCCCTTGGTTCTACGATGTAGAGAAAAAGCAGAGTAAATAATCAAAATTTTCGACGAAAAGCGTTATAGCGCAGTTTTTCCTTATAAACTCCGCTGGAATGTTAGTAGAATGTTTAAAGAAATGGTATTGTAGTCCAATCCAATACCTATAGGGTGAGTGTTGAAAAACGCTCATGAGATGTATGGGGCTTACTCCAGAAATTCCTGAATTTCATCTACCGCCGATTCGCTTACTACCAGTTCTAAACATTTTTACCCAATAACTCTGCAAAAGTGATTAGTACCCTCTTCGAAAAAATCGTGTTTACAGCCTCATTAATTATCTGTGTATTTTTTTTCAGCCTTCAGTTCGATCCAGCTCCAAGGCGCGGTGAACCGCACGTGACAAGGAGGACTCCCGACTATTTCCTCTAAGAAGGGGTTCGCCTGCTTCTCATTATACATACTTATACATAATATATATACAATACATACACAAAAAAAAAACAAAACAAAACATGATAGCTATATTTAAGATTTTGGTTTCTAACTTAGTTCTCGAAGAACAAAAACGTAAAAAGATTACAAGCGTGCTTTTTATTTTATTTGTTATTTTTTATTTTTTATTCTGTTTCTGTAGTGATGATGAAAAGCGGTCGGGATTTGCTTCACTTCCCACTTTGAGGTTACGAAGATTTTTACTTCCTTCACAATCTTCCCCCCCCTCCCCCCGTCACCCTTCCCACTCCATTTGTGTATCTCCGCAAAACTTTCGTTTTTTGTAAATTGATATCGGAATTTTTAAACTTTGATTTTTAAAAGAGAGGAAAGTGCTTTAATAAAAGTGTCAAACTGCACGGGGCGGTCAAAGCTGTGTTTCCGTTGGTTTTGTGTTTCATTTTGTATCCCCCCACCCATTAACAATCCGCCGAACTCATCCCCCATCTCTCTCTCTCTCCTCTTTATATTAACGGGTCGGCGAGAGTGTTTTTAAACTCGACTCGCGAATTGAACTGATGTTGATGTCGGCTCGACGAAATCGGTGGGGGGGGGGCACTGCGACGTGAGTGTTTGAATTACGAGGGATTTTTGAAACCACGTCGGAAATTTCTTCAGCGGTAAGCTCGTAGAATTGTCTATTAAGAGTCACAGTCGGTCTTACGGGCGGTATCGAAAGTCTCTCCGTACGCGGGTCATCTGCGCTTTAACTTGGAGCATAGCGTAGCTTACAAAATCGCGAAAAAGGAGGCAAAACCGTTCTGATGTTAATCTGAAAGGACCGTAGCGCTGATCATTCTCGTTACTTGTTATCTTATATCCGAGTGTTCTCAATGTTGGAGCAAGCACGTACGAGAGGAGAGTCAGTCTCGCCTTATGTGCGACGATGACCGTGTCTCCTCGCACGGTTAAAATCTAAATCCCTTTAAAGCCGTTTCGATATTGCTGTGTTGCATTTTTGTGGGACTGGGCGTGACAAAAGGGGTTTTTCGCGTTCGATTTAGTTAATTTTTGTTCTGTACACTTGTTCAACCTTCACCCCTTCGATTTTAATTCTCGCATTTCTCTCGCTCTACACCCCCCCACCACTTCCCCGATTAACTAATCACAAATATAGCGGCATTTAATCGCAATTTAGTTCACTTGTGACGCTTATAATTCGAGCCGCTGACAAAATGCGCTCTCTCGACGTATTTACGCTCCTTTTGCTTCGCGATTCCAAGTTGTCGCAATTTCGATTTTCTCAATGGAATGGCTTTGATTCGTCCCCAGTATTGATAATTATGCGTTGACAAAAAAAAGTCTTGTTCGTGTGGCAAGTTGGCATGCGGTGCGGTTTTATTTGAAGTGGTTTTGAGCGAAGCGTATTATTTTATCCTGGTTGTTAGCAAAATTGTATCAATTCGCTTTTTGTGAATGTTTTTGAAGCGTTTGGGGTTAATTGTAAAAAGGTATTTGTCAAGTTGTGTTCCCCCCCCCACCGCTTCACCATCGTTCTCGTTTCGTGACGCGTCTCCTCAATTGAAGCTCAGCGCAATCGTAATTTTAGCATTCTACATGTTTGATGGTGCCCTACGACTTACTCCTGTTGTGACAATTCCTGTTGACTCGTTGAGTTCGCATCGCTAAGTGGGAATTAACCCTGGAGTGTTGTCGAAGACAAGATATTTACAGACCAGAGGACGATCACTTTTAAAATAATTTTTTTTTTGGTGCAGCGAATCGCAGAATCCTCGCGAGCCCAATGTGCTCATCAGATGGTGGAGAGCACGGCTCTCTGCAGTCAGCTAGCCGTGATTTCTAATTGTATACACTGGTGGCCTTGTCCCGTGAAGGCTGTAGTGTCTGTTCGAGAAAAAAAATTCGAGAGCTGCTTCGAAGGGACTTCAGTACTACTGGCCTCCGCGCAATATTGAAGGCACTAGGTAAACCTCAACTCATCCCTGATCATAGCGCATGCTGCGTCTTCTCCTTCCCAGAATATTTCTCGCAAAAACAGCGCGTCGCAAGAAAACTGAATGCAATGACGAAGAATTCAATGGGTCGTTTGAAGCTCTCGCAGGATTGTACTTAACGTCTTTGCGAATGCGCGAGTCGTAGTGTAGCTAAATCGTCGGGATTGTGGTACGAAGCGTTGCTCTGGGGCTTATCTGAGCCCATGTGGCAAGTCTTCTCTGACTTAGCAATGGGGCGGCGTCGTGATCAGTTACACGCTCCTTTGCTTCTATTACTGTTGCGGAATTCAGCCGTTTTAGCGTGTTACGACCCTGAGGCCAAGCAGGTTTTACAGGCAGGTGCGTAAGTGGGTTTGTGATGAGTAATGAGTTATTCGCTGTTCTTTCTACTTAGTCCGCGAAGAATTGCTGACATCACCTTATCATCACCTTATTCACCATCTTAGGTGGTTCACACTTTGTGTCTTTTTGCTGTGTTTACATCAAAGTTGATGGTTCGGGCATCGGTGATCGCACGACACTACCATTGCGACGCAGTGATTGATATGAATGGCGTTTCGTAGCTTTAATTGGGCAGGCACTCATTGCCCATTTGACTAGTTCGGCATTTGTTTCAGCAAGTTCGCACCTTTTTCTTGAACCGATTGTTTTCAGCCTAGTTTTGATCGTTAATGGTATACCTGTAGGTGCGAGGGTTGGCGGTATTGAGCGCTGGGAACTAATTTACGTGCGCGCGATGGGTTACATCAGTTCGCTCTTGAATCTCCATATTTTCTTCCCTCGCTATCTTTCGTTCTCAACTGGATTCATTCGACTAAAACGAAGATGTAGATCGTTTTGCTGAAGTAAAAAGTGTCGTACGGTTTTCTCCAAAATTGTGCAGCATTTTACGCTCTAAAGAAGAACAAACTGAGCATTGAGCGACCGCACACTCACACCACGTTTACCAAATAACAACAGCCGATTTTACACTGTATTATCACCAGCAAGGCTCCATTCGTGCAACGCGTAATGGAGTTCCAAGAGGGACGTTGACAGAATATGGTGAATTCTTCAGCTACCCCCTTCGATGCGTAGGCTTGTCAGGAACTCACCCTCGGTGTTGAGGGGGGTAAAGGGAAAATGAAATTCGATTGATTGATTCAGTCGCGTCTCCAATTGGCCCAAGGGGCAGTGGAGCAGATTTTTGACACTCTTTGGTAACAGGATTAAAGAACGGTGCGAGTAGGTTTATTCTTTATTAATTTTCGAAGTTTGCGTTGTATTTTGTGTGGAGAGAAACTCAAACGTACAACTAGAACCTTTTAAAAACTGGAACCGTCACATACCGCCCACAATCTCAATTGTGACCGCCAAAAGGGTGAGCTCTGCTTCTTCAACGACGGACAGTGTTGAGTTTGTCCCTCGGGTTGAAAATAGTATTTTTCATCATTATTTTTGGTCAGTAATGAGCTCACTCTACTTTCTAAAATGTTCCCCTGCGACTGAGTAAAGTTGTGTTGAGCTGTTGCGTTCATCGGATCGACAAATCACGACTTGGGTACGATGCGAGGGACCTACCGTGGAACTGTGGCCTCCAGAGAGACGAAATGATGCGCTTTGAGGTGCACTAACTGAAACAGTTGCCAAACACCCGTTGAGCTTTCAACATTTCAAAAGGCTCCCAAGTGTGGGAGTTGATTCACCCGCTGTTCGAGATTTTTCGGTGCGCAAAAGCCCTCGCTGTTGTAAGTTCGGACAAGTCGCGTCAGCCTACTGTCACCAACCCACTTTAGCCTCGCACTACACTTCTCTTTAGTCTCATTGATACGTTACTGTACAAGCTCCACCTTCTTTTGCACCGTCATTTGTATCATATTGATGAAGAGGCGCTGGTTCGCTTCTTTTATGTCGCAGGTTGGTTCGGATGCTAGACAATCAAATCCTTACGATGTTTCTGAACCGTTAAAGTGCCTGATTTTGGGGGTGCGCGAGCCCGTCGAACCTCCCGTCGTCGTGGGGTCGTCTTACGTTGGAGGAGGAATGGTTAGGGGTATCAAGCCCCTCTTTCAGGAGCTTGTTAATGTTTGTCATTGATAATTCGCTAATTATAAACTGTAAAGAGGGAATCGATGAGACTACGAGGATTAATGAAAACGCGATAGCAGGAAATTCGACATTTTATTTTTTTGACGAATGATTCAACGATACCGTTGAAGCTACAGTTAGTGACAGCTGTTGCAGTGCGTTTGACGGAAATTGCCACTCCTCAGAGACATGTTTGCGGTGGTACGATATGGGGCTACGTTCAGTCCTGGGGGCGAAAGCTCACAACAGACATCTTCGAGCTGTGTAAGGCAGTATCCCACGTGAGCGCTCTCATTGACCGCACTACGCGCTGGGGACGGTAACCTCGCAACTCTTCATTTTGCAATGAGAGGTTAAGTGATCTGTATGTCAGGATTTTGAAGCGTGGTCGATAAAAGAGCCATTTAATTCCCTCTCGGGCCGTTTCGCCTCAGCGGGGTGGGGGAGTTTGCAGAAGCCGTCGCTGACTGCAGTTATATCACAATATCGATCGTAGAGCGGACGAAATAATTTATTTCGATTGATTATATCAACTAGTATCGTAACAAAAGTAATGTTAACTCCGCGACGGCCGTTTTGTATATTTGTACGTTAAAACGAATATTCGTCGCTGACGCTTCGATAAACGACCATCCGCTAAGTTAGTTATAACCGACTCGAAGCAAAAAATAAAATTAAAAAAATCTTAATACGATTCTCGTAACGAGTTAAATGAATAGTAGTGTTGTGTATGTTTTGAGTATGTCGGCAGTAGGCCTTTAACGAATGAATTGGTAATAAGCAAAAATTATGGCGTACTGTTAAGCTTGAAACCCTTTCTATCTAAAGCAAATAACCAATATTTGGTATGTTTCTACTTTACTACTTCTTTCTACTTTCTAATTTAAGACGCCCCCCACTCCCATCCTCCCCGCCACACCCCCCACCACCCTCCTTACTTTCCCCCCATCCTACACATGTACATAATTTTGTGTAACTTTTTAAACCCTCTCTCTCTCTCTCTCTTTCGACAAGGTTGCTCGCGTTGCATGCGCCGTTATAATTACTACTGTGATCCTCTTGATACAGAAAGTCGCACGTTCTGCGGGGGGTTTTCATTTTTCTTTCTTTTTTTTAATTTTTAAGCGTGATACGAATGTCTCGAGCTGCGAACGGACGAGGATCAACGACGAAAAAGCGCCTCTGTGGTTTCGTTGTGTCCGAGTAGGTTTTCAAAAAAAAAAATTTTTTTTTTTTTGTTGCGACTAACCTGAGTTGAATAGCGGTTAAATGCGATCAGGTCCAATCACCGTAACATGAGCCTATTTTGAGTTTAAGGGCGCGCGTCGATAACTTAAGTTGGAATTCGACGGAATTGAACTACTTGTTTCAACGAACGAGTTTGTTTTTTCGTGTTTTTAAATTAAATTCTCACGTCTACTTAATGTTATCGTGATTGGGTCTCGTCCGACGTCCAAATAAGTCCTCCCCGTAGTGTTAACGCACTTCGTTGTGAAGTCTGATCTGAGGGCTTTTTTTTTTCCGTTTCATACTCTGAGAACGGGGAACATTTTTTTTTTTCCGAGTTGATATGAAAAGAAAGTATTGTCCCATTCTGCAATAAAATTTACGTTGTACCTTGGACTACGGTTTTTATTAAATAAAACAGTTAATTTCCTGACATGTGTCTCTTTATTTCGTCCACGTTGCCCGGTGATTGTGTACCGACAGATCTTCGTTCGAAGACGACTGTATTTATAGCGACGGGTGTCGAAAGTTCAGGCGGAGTTTTGGTGAGTCCGAGGAAGTTTAACTGCTATCTTTTGTAGGAGGCGGCGGCTCAACAGGCAGGGGGGATCGATGCCTTCCTCTTCACAGGCACATACGATGACGGAACGAGTTGTAACGAGCAGCCCTAAAATTCCGTAACTGCAAGCGCTACCACTTTCTGCTCCCGTGAAGTGTTGTTTGACCAAGTTCAAATGAATTGAGTAAGTGGAAAAATGTACACGAGTGAATTGATGTAGATCTAAGGAAAGTTGTGTGTTGCAACGCACCAGATAACATTTCGGCGGAGTTTATAAGGAAAAAAACCGCGCCAAAACCGATTTTCGTAGAACACTTTGATAATTCATTGTGCTGCTCTTGTCATTTTCCCACGAATGAGAATTTTATAGTATCATTGCCTGATTGAGAGCAATCAATATGAAAAATGTAATTAAAATCGTTAGAGCCGTTTTTGAGAAAAAAAATTGGTGTTTTGATCACTATGATGACTATAGTTAACTTTCGGTGGATTTTGCCCATACCCTCATTATTGCGTCCCATGGTAACCTGTAGGCTAGAAATCAAGTTTCAGCTGATTTGGTACGGTCGTTTTCTCTAAAAACTACGCTAAAATCGATTTCGTCGAAAGGTTTGGTAATTTATTGTGCTGCTCTCGTCATTTTCCCACAAATGGGAATTTTATGGTATAATTGCCTTATTGAGAGCTATCAATGTAAACAATTTAATCAAAATCGTTACAGCCGTTTTTGAGAAAAAAAAATATTTGGTGTTTTGATCACTATGATAACTATAGTTAGCTTTCGGTGCATTTTGTTCAAACCCTTATTTTGGCGTCCCATGGTGACCTGTGCGCAAGGTATCAAGTTTGAACTGAATTGGATCAGTCGTTTTCTCTCAAAATCGTTCGCAGACACTCAATCCCCGAATCGTCACTACGCCTTTCTTTCACAGGTTCAAACCCATCTCAGAACAATATTTTTACTTTCTTCTTCTTTACTTTTAACGGTCTGTGAACGATTTTTAGAGAAAACCACTGTACCAAATCAGCTCAAACTTCATATCTAGCCCGCAGGTTCCCATGGGACGCCAAAATAAGGGTATGAGCAAAATCCACCGAAATTTAACTATAGTTATCATAGTGATCAAAACACCAAATATTTTTTTTTTCAAAAACGGCTCTAATGATTGTGATTAAATTTTTTATATTGATAGCTCCCAATATGGCAACTATACCATAAAATTCCCATTTATGGGAAAATGAGGAGAGCAGCACAATAAATTGCCAAAACTTTCGACGTAATCGATTTTAGAGTGGTTTTTAGAGAAAACGACCGTACCAAATCCCCTCAAACTTGATATCTAGCCCGCAGGTTACCATGGGACGCCAAAATAAGGGTATGAGCAAAATCCACTGAAAGTTAACTATAGTCATCATAGTGATCAAAACACAAAATTTTTTTCTCAAAAACGGCTCTAACGATTTTGATTACATTTTTTATATTGATAGCTCTCAATATGGCAATCACACCATAAAATTCCCATTCCTGGGAAAATAACGAGAGCAGCACAATAAATAATAAACATTTTCGACGAAAAGCGTTTTTAGCGCAGTTTTTCCTTATAAACTCCGCTGGGATGTTAGTAGAAAGTTAAAGAAAATTGGTATTGTAGTCCAATCCAATACCTAAAGTGTGACTGTTTAAAAACGCTCATGAGGTACATGGGGCTCACTTCAGAAATTCCTGAATTTCAACTACCGCCGTGCCAGTTCCAACAGTTATTACCCATTAACTCTGCAAAAGTGATCATTATCCCTCTTCAAAAAATTCGTGTACAGCCTCATTAATTTTCTGTGTACCAATTGCTCAATAATGGTCCTGCAATGAGTACGAGCAGCACAATAAATTCCGGAACTGTAAGCGCTACCGCTTCCTGCTGCTGTGACGTGTTGTTTGACCAAGTTGAAAGGAACTGAGTGATATATGAATTGAGTAAGTAGAATTCGCCATGTACAAAGTGAATTGTTGTAGAGCTAAGGAAAGTTGTGTGTTGCAACGCACCAGATATTTTTTTTTACCGTTTATTTTGTTTAATTTCTGTCACAATAGGAGACTATTTCATTTTATCGGTATCGAATGTATTTTATGATTGAGCACGCTAACTACGCCACAGTTAAATTGTTTAACCTAGTTATTTTCTTTTCTGACTCTCATGCGCATTGCAAATTTGGGTTGTTTGAGGTTTGTCAAATCAATTTAAGTTGTCTGAAACAGAAGCTGATTATTATTTTTCAGCCCTCTAGCCACAGAAACCAGGTATGATATGATGGGGCTGAATTCGATTAGCCGCTTTATCTAAATGTCGTTCACAATACAAAAAAAATATTTGGTGTTTTGATCACTATGATAACTATAGTTAAATTTCGGTGGATTTTGTTCAAACCACATTTATTTTATTGGAAAAATTTACCTCTCACAAAAACTCGCTGCTGCTTATAAGGCGCTCGATGACGAATTGCTAGCTGCAATGATGCGTCAAAGGTTACCTGAGTCCTACGAACCCACGATAATGCCTCTAGAAAATTCCACAACCAAAATTACTAGCGATGTTGTGAAGACAAAACTTTTGAAAGACACTAAGTGGGGGAAAGCTCTCAGGTTACTCAAGAAAGGGAAAGAGCAATGTATACCCTAACAAAATATCTGGTGCGTTGCAACACACAACTTTCCTTAGCTCTACGTCAATTCATATGTACATGGTGCAGGAAACGGTAGCGCCTACAGTTCCGGAATTTATTGTGCTGCTCGTACTCATTCCAAAACCTTTATTGAGCAATTGGTACACAGATAATTAATGAGGCTGTAAACACGAATTTTTTGAAGAAGGATAGTAATCACTTTAGCAGAGTTATTGGGTAATAACTGTTAGAACTGGTAGTCAGCGAAACGGCAGTAGTTGAAATTCAGGAATTTCTGGAATGAGCCCCATGTATCTCATGAGCGTTTTTAAACACTCACCCTTTAGGTATTGGATTGCCCTACAATACCAATTTTTTTAAACATTTTACTAACATTCCAGCGGAGGTTATAAGAAAAAAATCGCGCTAAAAACGCTTTTCGTCGAAAATTTTGATAATTTATTGTGCTGCTCTCATCATTTTCCCACGGATGGGAATTTTATGGTATAATTCCCTTATTGAGAGCTACCAATATAAAAAATGTAATCAAAATCGTTAGAGCCGTTTTCGGAGGAAAAAATTTGGTGTTTTGATCACTATGATAACTATAGTTAAATTTCGGTGGATTTTGCCCATACCCTTATTTTGGCGTCCTATAGTAACCTGCGGGTTAGATATTAAGTTTGATGTGATTTGGTACGGTCGTTTTCTCTAAAAACCGCGCTAAAATCGATTTCGTCGACAATTTTGATAATTTATTGTGCTGCTCTCGTCATTTTCCCACAAATGGGAATTTTATGGTACGATTATCTTATTAAGAGCTACCAATATAAAAAATTTAATGAAAATCGTTAGAGCTGTTTTGAGAATTAAAATATTTGGTGTTTTGATCACTATGATAACTATAGTTAACTTTCGGTGGATTTTGTTCAAACCCTTATTTTGGCGTCCCATGGTAACCAGCGGGCGAGATATCAAGTTTGAGTGGATTTAGTACGGTGGTTCTCTCTAAAAATCGTTCACAGACACACAGACCATTTTCCCAAATAGTGTTTTTCGGACTCAGGAGGGTCTGAAAAGTAAAGATCTGAAGAGAATTCAATAATTTTTTTTTTTCTTCAGCCGATTACATTACTTGTAGATCCAAGGGAAGTAAAAACGCACACTTTTAGACGAGCAGGCGAGATACACAAGCCGGGATGTCAACGCGAGCAAATGAGCCAGCAGGCAGTTAACAGAGCCTGTCTCACAACACAACGCTCATTAGGTTGACCCGATTATTTCTGGTCTCGCGATATTTTTCAAGGAAAAATAACTGTTCGTTTTGTGACACCGTCAAGTGCGAAATAAAATCAACTGTATTCCTTCCGTTCTTCCGAGTGTCGGGATGCCCTTAAAAACCGTACAAAAATAATTCAACGCTCGAAACGTACGCTTTATTACAAAAATGTCAGCCCTGGGGGGGTAATTTTTCTAGACTTTGGATACCAAGGTGCGGATAATTGTTACAATCGAACGTTTTTCACAGTACAATATTTACATACGTTTAGGGCAAATAGGCGCTTTCCTGTGTTCATCCGAGAAAAACAACTCGTTAACGATCTGTAGTGCCTTTTTTTTGACGCGTAGACTCCTCAAATGTCGATAGTTTGAAGACAACTTATCATTTTTCCATAATGAATGGTGGAACTCAACGAAGCGTCGATTGCGAGTCGTCTAAAGATATTTGAAGCAGATTTTTGCCAATTCGACTGAGTTTGACTTCACGATGACTGATATTCCACCAGGAACCCGTTGACGAACGCTGAGCCTACAATTCAATAGTCAATACGCCTCGTTTTACCACAAAGCCGATTACCAAATTGTCATTTTTTTGTGTGCTTTCTTCGGAAATGATTATAATACGTTGATTATTCTAAAAAACTAAATGTCTGGTCGTTGTCAGTCGGTGCCTCGAAGAGCGTGAACTTAAGTTTTCATCCCCGTGTCCAAATGAAGCGATTGTTTCATCAATTCGTACGTCGAAAAGGAGACGGCGACCATCGGCATAGCTCTGAGGTAATTGATGCTCATACCGCGATACAGCCCTCTGAATATTCCGTTTTCTTTGTAGATGAGGACCAACGTTTGCACCATTCCCAACCTTTGAAAACAAAATCACAAAATGAACAAATTAGAAAATGACGAATTTGTAGTAAGATGTTTGTATTATGTTAGTGTGGGAAAGCGCGATGTGGAGTATCCAATTGGTGATGTCTGGTTGGTTTTTCGGAGTCTTTCCATCTCACATCTGCGCAGTACGCAGCGTTTCGGTATACGATAATGGATAAAATAAAATAGTCTTCTAATTGTGACAGAAATAAAGCAAAATAAACATTAAAAAAAATTGTTCGGAGATGGATTCGAACCTGTGAACGGAATGCGTAGCGACGACTCGGTGATTGAGTGTCTGTGAACGATTTTTAGAGAAAACCACCGTACCAAATCAGCTCAAACTTGATATCTCGCCCGCAGGTCACCATGGGACGCCAAAATAAGGGTTTGAACAAAATCCACCGAAAGTTAACTATAGTTATCATAGTGATCAAAACACCAAATTTTTTTTTTCTCAAAAACCGCTCTAACGATTTTGATTACATTTATTACATTGATAGCTCTCAATAAGGCAATTCTACCATAAAATTCCCATGCGTGGGAAAATGACGAGAGCAGCACAATAAATTACCAAAACTTTCGACGAAATCTATTTTAGCGCAGTTTTTAGAGAAAACCACCGTACTAAATCAGCTGAAACTTGATGTCTAGCCTACAGGTTACCATGGGACCCAATAATGCGGGTATGAACAAAATCCACCGAAAGTTAACTATAGTCATCATAGTGATCAAAACACCAAATTTTTTTTCTCAAAAATGGCTCTAACGATTTTAATTACATTTTTTATGTTGATAGCGCTCAATAAGGCAATGATACTATAAAATTCTCATTCATGGGAAAATGACGAGAGCAGCACAATAAATTATCAAAATTTCCACGAAAAGCGTTTTTAGCGCAGTTTTTTCCTTATAAACTCCGCTGGACTTTTTGTAGAATGTTAAAAAAAAAAAATGGTATTGTAGTCCAATCCAATACCTAGAGGGTGAGTGTTTAAAAACGCTCATGAGATACATGGGGCTCACTCCAGAAAATCCTTAATTTCAACTACTGCCGTTTCGCTCACTACCAGTTCTAACAGTTATGTTCCAATAACTCTGCAAAAGTGATGACTATCCTTTTTTTTAAAAATCGTGTTTACAGCCTCAGTAGTTATCTGTGTACCAATTGCTCAATAATGGTCCTGCAGTGAGTACGAGCAGCACAATAAATTCCGGAACTGTAAGCGCTACCGCTTTCTGCTGCCCTAAAGCGTTGTTTGACGAAGTTCAAAGGAACTGACTGATAAATGAATTGATTAAATAGAATTAGCCATGTACAAAATGAATTGTTGTAGAGCTAAGGAAAGTTGTGTGTTGCAACGCACTAGATATTTTTTCTCGAAAACGGGCCTAACGATTTGGATTACATTTTTAATATATGAGCTGCTTTGAGGGAAACAACAATACCATAAAATTTCCATTCGCGGGAGAACGACTAGAGGAGCACAATAAATTGGAATTCATTCGGAATTAGTGGCGGGGACCCTGAACTTTGCCGCAAAACCGGTCTTAGTGCTTCTCCAACCTCAGGAAGCGGCAGGACGTCAACTGTGAATAGACCGTGTCACGAGAAAAATGGAATCGAGTGGAAATTTCGAGCGAAATTTGGCAATGTCTTGAAATTGAACCTGATTATTTGACCAACATCATCGCTATTCGTTTAATTTAATACGCCAAATGTGTCCCCACACTGTCCCCACCTCTATCTGTCGCTATGCTCCATGCTGTCTGTCCCTCAATATAAGTTCGTTTACTAGTTTATTCTATTTCGTCACTTTTCCAATTCCACTACGCATAATTTAGCTCCAAATAACAGGTTATGGTCCCAGAAGTGGGAGGGGAAAGTGAAAATAATACGATCTCCGGTGGTACCTAGTTGTGTTCCTGTCGAAACAACCTCGTCGTGGGTGAGTCAAGTTTATCGTCTCTCGCGGGCCTCGAAAAATTGAAAGGTCGCGAAAATTTCGAACGACCAATTTGTTAAAACATGAAGGTCTTTGGAAATACATCGAAACTAAAGATGAGGTAGATGATATGACGCCAGCTGACCAGAAGGCTCCATCAAAAATAAACCTCTCGCTTGAGAAAGCAACTTTTTCCACACGTAACGAATGCGAGAACCGCGAAAGATGCTAGGAATTCGTTACGGCAAGCGTTTAGCAAAGAACTGCACCGACGTTTAAGTTTGCTACGTCTTCTTTGCTCCATCAGACTCGAAAACATTTACCTCTCACAAAAACTCGCTGCTGCTTATAAGGCGCTCGATGACGAATTGCTAGCTGCAATGATGCGTCAAAGGTTACCTGAGTCCTACGAACCCACGATAATGCCTCTAGAAAATTCCACAACCAAAATTACTAGCGATGTTGTGAAGACAAAACTTTTGAAAGACACTAAGTGGGAAAGCTCTCGGGTTACTCAAGAAAGGGAAAGAGCAATGTATACCCTAACAAAATATCTGGTGCGTTGCAACACACAACTTTCCTTAGCTCTACGTCAATTCATATGTACATGGTTAATTCTATTTAATCAATTCATTCATCACTCAGTTAATTTGAACTTGGTCAAACAACGCTTTACGGCAGCAGGAAGCGGTAGCGCTTACAGTTCCGGAATTTATTGTGCTGCTCGTACTCATTCCAGGACCTTTATTGAGCAATTGGTACACAGATAATTAATGAGGCTGTAAACACAAATTTTTTGAAGAAGGATAGTAATCACTTTTGCAGAGTTATTGGGTAATAACTGTTAGAACTGGTAGTAAGCGAAACGGCAGTAGTTGAAATTCAGGAATTTCTGGAGTGAGCCCCATGTATCTCATGAGCGTTTTTAAACACTCACCCTTTAGGTATTGGATTGGACTACAATACCATTTTTTTTTAACATTCTACAAAAATTCCAGCGGAGTTTATAAGGAAAAAACTGCGCTAAAAACGCTTTTCGTCGAAAGTTTTGATAATTTATTGTGCTGCTCTCATCATTTTCCCATAGATGGGAATTTTATGGTATAGTTGCCATATTTGGAGCAACCAATATAAAAAATTTAATCAAAATCCTTAGAGCCGTTTTTGAGAAAAAAAATATTTGGTGTTTTCATCACTATGATAACTATAGTTAAATTTCGGTCGATTTTGTTCATACCCTTATTTTGGCGTCCCATGATGACCTGCGGGCGAGATATCAAGTTTGAGTGGATTTAGTACGATGGTTCTCTCTAAAAATCGTTCACAGACACACAGACCATTTTCCCAAATAGTGTTTTTCGGACTCATGAGGGTCTGAAACGTAAAGATCTGAAGAAAACTCAAATTTTTTTTTTCAGCCGATTACATTACTTTCTACTTCGTAGAGCCAAGGAAAGTAAAAAGAAGCCTTAATGTGTCCGGGGCCGTCAAAAGGGTCATTGGAAGAGTCAGTGTCCGATCAATCAAGATGGACAGCATGTTAAAAGCACGCAGCAACAACAGCGTTTCGAATCAAAATGAAAACAAGACAAAAGTAAGCAAAAGTTACTGCTCGCCATGACACGTTCGAACACTTTAAAAAAGTTCAGACTGACAACGAAATTTCTGTTCCCAACAACCAAACCTGTAAGATTGAAACATACCTAACGTTTTGAAAACAGGTGAACAACGCATGGTGTCTGACGTCACTTACGTACCTGGTTTAGCGGTAAACCTACTTTTCGTAAGTTCACTCGTCAAAAAGGGATTTTTTTGTAACTTTTGACAAGAATTTGCAAAATCTACGAGAACTAATGATTTTTCATTACCCTTCGCTACCGCTACTAAAAAAGATGGCCTCTTTAGGCTCGATGTCTAGAAGAATGACCGAGCCGACACTATCTACACTGTTCCTAAGCAATCTGACCAATAGAGTTTGGTTTGGTCACCTCAACCATCGCAACGGACTCGCTGCAGGTGTGAAATATAGGGATCCTGGTGCTCCTTAAATTTGCACGACGATAACAGGGGTTTTGAACTCCGAAGCTCTTTAGTGACAAACCAACCTATTCCCCTCAAACTCAAAATGGCAAAAATGAGTAAATGAAAAGTGAAAACAACGCTCGTTGGTCCGTAAGAAGCTGCTTCCTCATGGACAAACAATTAACGCTCCGTACTACGCGGATGTGCTGAGAGTGAAGGGATCCTGGCCATTATTGAGCTATTACTACACAGATAATTAATACAATTATTACTTTCCAGTCGAGACCTTCGAAATCACGTTTCACTCACTTGTCACGGTTTTTTGCTACTAACTCAATTCATTACTTTGCTTGACTCTAAGAAAGCTATGTAATCGGCTGAAAAAAAAAAAAAACATTTCCAGTTTTCAGATCTTTTATAAGGAAAAAAACTTGATGAATAGCCAGCAGGTCGCCATGGGACTCAATAAAAAATATGTGGTGCGTAGCAACACACAACTTTCCGCCACCCCCGTAATTTCGAACACCACCTACATATGCGGGCGCTATATCTTCGTTCAACGCATTTTTACAGGAACATTTATAAAGAACAA
This sequence comes from Pachypeltis micranthus, assembly GCA_020466155.1. Taxonomy (NCBI): domain Eukaryota; kingdom Metazoa; phylum Arthropoda; class Insecta; order Hemiptera; family Miridae; genus Pachypeltis; species Pachypeltis micranthus. Next base: position 9,643,569 of record CM035782.1, on the reverse strand, counting down.
AATGTACGTACTAGTTAGCTGAAAGTACCCCGTAAGTTTGATCGAAATCGTCTGACCCGTTTTTGAGAAAATTGGAATACCGATAAATTAATATTCGACAAATCTCCTTTTCTGAGTTAACTTGGTTTATATCTCCGTTCAACATATATATACAGAAATAATTATGGAGAACGAAATGTGGGTATGGGTGACTAAAAGACACTACATTAGGATTTATGACATCTGGTGAAGAAGTTACCCTGGAATTTACGGAAATGTTCGAAAAAACGTTATTTTCGACACATTTGGATTTTTATCTCTGTTCAATGGACTGTCAGAGGAACATTTATTGAGAACAATATGTAGGTATTAACTATTTGGATACATCTCTAAAGTTTGGTGATAATCGTTGAAGCCGTTTTGCCAAAAAGCGTAAAAAACCTATTTTCGCTTCATGGGCCTATATCTCCGTTCACCGTATTTTCATGGAGATATGTATGGAGAAGAAAAGTTCGGTATTAATCAGTAGAAGATAATTTGAAAGTTTAATCAAAATCGTTAAAGCCGTTTTCGAGAAAAATGCGAAAACCCCTGTTTTTTGGTAAATTTTCGTATACTTTCGTACTAAAATCGATTTTCGGTTGAATTTTTTGTAATTTATTGTGCTCCTCTAGTCGTCCTCTAGTCGCCAATGGAAATTTTATGGTAGTGTCGTCTCACTGGGAGCAGCTCATATAAAAAATTTAATTCAAATCGTTAGTGTCGTTTTCGAGAAAAAAAAAAAGATTTGGTGTTTTGATCACTATGATAACTATAGTTATTTTTGGGCGACTTTCGCTCATACACTTATTTTGGTGCTCTATGGTGGCCTGTGGCACTAGGTATCAAGTTTGAACTGAATTGGAGCAGTCGTTTTCTCTCAAAATCGTTCACTGACACTCAATCTCCGAATCGATGCTCCGCGTTTCGATCACAGGTTCGAATCCACCTCCGAACAATATTTTTTTTACGGGTTTTATTGCTTTAGGTTGCTATTATGAGACTATTTTATTTTATTTGTTATCGTATATCGAAACGCGCCGCACTACGCGGACGTGCTGGTAAGACTCCGAAAAAGGCTCGTCAGGAAAAGACATCTCTGCCACAGTCACCGAAAAATCTTAAAAAAGCACTCGTATACGAGTAAAAATTGCGCTAAAATCGACTTTAGTCTGAATTTTTTGTAATTTATTGTGCTCCTCTAGTCGTTCTCTTGCCAATGGAAATTTTATGGTAGTGTCGTCTCACTGGGTGCAGCTCATATAAAAAATTTAATTCAAATCGTTAGGCCCGTTTTTGAGGAAAAAAATATTTGGTGGTTCGATCACTATGATAACTATAGTTTCTTTTGGGCGACTTTCGCTCATACTCTTATTTTGGCGCTCCATGGTGGCCTGTGGCGCTAGGTATAAAGTTTGAACTGAATTGGAGCAGTCGTTTTCTCTCAAAATCGTTCACTGACACTCAATCCCCGAGTCGATGCCCCGCGTTTGGATAGCAGGTTCGAATCCAACTCCGAACAATATTTTTTTAAACGGGTTTTATTGCTTTCTGTTTCTATTGCGAGATTATTTTATTTGTTATCGTATATCGAAACGCGCCGCACTACGCGGACGTGCTGGTAAGACTCCGAAAAAGGCTCGTCAGGGAAAGACATCTCTGGCACAGTCACCGAAAAATCGATCAACGCTTGCGAATACAAACACACCAGGCAGAGGGGGACAGTGGGCAGTGCTGCCGATTGAAAGCAACTTGTTCCATGACTTATGAGGTGGATTTAATGATTGCAGTACGAGTCCGCGAGTTCCTGGCAAAACACGAAGCGTCAACACTGCCTTCCTCTCCCAACTATAGTCCAGACCTCGCCCCAGAAGACTTCTTTTTGTTCCCTCCGAACAAGGCAGTCCTGAAAGGAGAAGAGCTCCCGTGACGAATGCTTCGTGACAGGTCCTCAAAGTCGTAGAAAAAAAAAAATGTGCCGAGGCCCAAGGGCAGTAATTTGTAGAATTTTACGCGTTCGCGCTAATCTGTTCAATAAATTACTGTAAAAAAAAACAAATAGTGTTACTTTTGGAACACACCCCTTTATGACCACTCCCTTCTGCGGAGCTTCCTTATTTTTTAAGGTGTATGAGCGTAATGGGTGATGTATGGAGGCTCTTGAGCGCCGTAGACGGATGTATGAGCGCTTCTGAGTGTAATTTCAGGGATGTATGAACATTCCCGTCCACGTAGCTCCGTTGAGAGGTTTTACCAGTCGTACGAGCGCCCCCATCTATGGAATAGCGACATAATGACTGATAGTCAAGCGTCTGGCGAAGGCGTTGAAGAATTAACGCACAAAATATAATAAGAGTTAACGTTTATTGAATTCTGAGCATAAAGCGATCACTGAACTGATCTGACCGGTCTCTTGTGGAACATGTCCATTCACTAGTCAACAGCAAGTGCCAAGAGAATGCATCAGACTTCATCTCAAGATTAAACCCACACATCACTATGATAACTATAGTTATTTTTGGGCGACTTTCGCTCATAACCCTTATTTAGGCGCCCTGTGGGCTAGATATCAAGTTTGAACTGAATTAGATCAGTCGTTTTCTCTCAAAATCGTTCACAGACACTCAATCCCCGAGGCGACGCAACGCATTCCTTTCACAGGTTCGAACCCAACTCCGAACAATATTTTTTTTTAATGCTTATTTTGCTTAATTTCTGTCGCAAATACAAGACCATTTTATTTGTTACAAAATGAATAAATACACGTTATGGGCATAGAAGACACCCCAGTGCCAGAGACTTCTTTCGTTTTCGCCACAACTTCTCCAAATGTACACATCAAAGAAGACTCTCTCGGGAGATGCTTAGGCGTGGACTTGTGAGACAATAGGACTTCAAGCCGCGGTGCTCATTCCAAACAAGGGACCGTCGAATGTATCAAAAATTAAAAATATGGTGCGACGCATCACACAACTTTCGTTGGCATCACGTTCATTCAGCGGTGCTTCTACTAGCAACTGATCACATCTGAATTTGACTTTGTTTACAATAACGTTCTACGTGACAGCAGGAGGTGCGCACGGTTCTGGAATTTATTGTGATAGTATTACTTGAGCCGCGACCATTATTGAGCAATCAAATTGTAGGTGTTTCAAGATGCTGTCTACGTGATTTTTTAAAAAGAAGAATCGCGTTTGCCGATGCAGAATCGTGGAGTAAAAACCGTGAGATCTTCATGTACATCTTATAAGCTTTATCGAATGCTAGCCGTATGGGCATTTGAGGAAACCCGGGATTACCGTATTTCTAACGGATTGTACAATGTCCTGGGAGGGCAGAAATCCCTTGGTCGTAAATTAAGTCGTAAGTAGGAGGAGTTTGAGACGATAATGTACAACACGACTGACGTGGAAGAGCTGAGATCGTTCGCAAACGGGGGAAGAGAGCGAGTGATTGCCTCCCATTCATGTACAACGTTATCGATACAATGTTTAAGATATCGAAAAACAATTGACTTCGTCGATTGATGAAAAGTAACAGCTCAAAAAGTGATTTGACGCGCTTCACTTTTGAAAAGTTTTAGCGGGAAACGTTCGATTTGCCTTCGGTAGCGCGTTCTATGAGACGGCGGGTGAACTAAAGTAGTTTCCATTAGTTCCAACTTTGGCCGCTGCGCTCGCGACGGGAAATTGTGTCGCCCTCGGATCTGGATATTTCCGAGCGGCTTCAAATGGCCCAAAAGTTCGTTCCCGGGACGATATTGGAACAGGAGATCATGAACATCGAAGAGCTCTCAACTATTTTACGTTGAATGCGAAAGATCGCGTAATTTCCAAGTTCAGATCCGAGGGTGACACAACTTTTCAAAAGTCGAGCGCGTCAAATCAATCAGTTTCTACCTCCGACATTATTTATGACCAAGGGAAATATTGAGCTCAGAGAATTAATGAGGGTGTAAATCCGATTGTTTTGAAAAGGATAATAATCACTTTCGCAGTGTTATCGGGTGAAAAATTGCAAAGATTGAGTACGTTTATGACGTTTGAGATTAGTTTTTGAGGAAACTGGTTGGCAGAGGCGATTACCGTGCTTCTAAAGGATCACACAATGCCCTGGCGTGTCAAAGAATCCCTTGATCATAAATAATGTCTGAGGTAGGAGGAGTTTGACAAGTAATGTACAACACGACTGACGTGGAAGAGCTGAGATCGTTCGCAAATGAGGGAAGAGAGCGTGTGATTGCCTCCCATTCATGTACAACGTGATCGATACAATATTTAAGATATCGAGCCCAACTCGCCCCGTCGATTGACGAAAAGTAACAGCTCAGAAACTGATTTGACGCGCTCGACTTTTGAAAAGTTTTAGCGGGAAATGGCCGATTTGGCCACGGCAGCGCGTTCTATGAGACGGCGGGTGAACTAAAGTAGTTCCCACTTTGGCCGCTGCGCTCGCAACGGAAAGTTGTGTCGCCTCCGGATAACTTGGATATTTCCGAGAGTCGTCAACTGGCGCCGAAAAGTCGGTTCGGGGGAAGATAATGGAACAGGAGATCATGAACATCGAAGAGCTCTCAACTATTTTAGTAGCGAGGTTTGACGGATTCGAAAATTTCCAAGTCCAGATCGTTGAAATACGAGGGCGACACAACTTTCCGTCGCGAGCGCAGCGGACAAAGTGGGAACTACTCTAGTTCACCCGCCGTCTCATAGACCGCGCTGCCGAGGCCAAATCGGACTTTTCCCGCTAAAACTTTTCAAAAGTCGAGCGCGTCAAATCAGTTTCTGAGCTGTTACTTTTCGTCAATCGACGGGGCAACTTGGTTTTGGATAACGCTGTGAAAGTGATTATTATCCTTTTCAAAACAATCCTATTCACAGCCTCATTAATTCTCTGTGCCTGAAGTGCTCGATAAATTTCCGAATCGGACGAACCTTCGCGATCTTTCGCATTCAGCTTAAAATAGTTGAGAGCTCTTCGTTGTTCATGATCTCCTGTTCCAATATCTTCCCGGGAACGAACTTTATGGCCAGTTGACTGTTCCTATTCAGCGGCACGTTGTCGATACTTCTGTTTCGGTCGACTCAACGCGCGCCCCTAGAACGCAGAAAAGTAGCGAAAATCTCCCCGTCAGACGAAATCTTCTCAAATCACGCAACTTTCCGCAACCCCACTTACAATTCAGCGGTTCATGTAGCTCTAGCCACCAAACTGACTAGCTTTCCACTCGGTTTATTGGTAGAATTTAACGTTGGCAAGTCCCAGTTCACTCGAACACTGTAAAACTTCACTTCACAGCGGTAGCGCGGAATTTATTGCGCTGCTCGTACTCACGCTCTGAAAATTATGGAACAATTGGCGCACAGAGAATTAATGAGGGTGTAAATACGATTTTTTCTAAAAGGATCGGGTAAAAACTATTAGAGATGGAGTATTAGAGCAATCTGAACTCGGAAATGTTGAATGAATTAAAATATTAGTGAGCTCTTCGCCGTTTATGATCTCCTGTTCCAATATCTTCCTCCGAACTGACTTTTTGGGCCATTTGACGCCGCTCGGAAATATCCAAATTATCGTTGAAATCCGAGGGCGACACAACTTTCCGTCGCGAGCGCAGCGGCCAAAGTGGGAACTACTTTAGTTCACCCGCCGTCTCATAGACCGCGCTGCAGAGGCCAAATCGGCAATTTCCCGCTAAAACTTTTCAAAAGTCGAACGGGTCAAATCAGTTTCTGAGCTGTTACTTGTTGTCAATCGACGGAACTTGTTTTTCGATATCTTAAAAACTGTATCGATAACGTTGTACATGAATAGGAGGCAATCACACGCTCTCTTCCCCCGTTTGCGAACGATCTCAGCTCTTCCACGTCAGTCGTGTTGTACATTATCGTCTCAAACTCCTCCTACTGACGACTTAATTTACGACCAAGGGATTCTCTGACACGCCAGGACATTGTACAATCCGTTATTTTGGCGCCCAACGGTGACCCGCGCCTCAGATATATAATTTGAGCTGATAAGGTTCAAGCTTTCTCTCAATCGCGTGACGTACGAACGGGTTTTCTCATAAATCTGAAATGTCAACCGAAGAAGTGTCTACTTAGCGCTAAATGAAGTAAAAAGTGAGGCGAAAACAACCTCTAGTCGATACAACTATTATTACTGCCGCTTTTGCTATTCATTTACGTAAAAAGCAGAATTTAAACGGTAAAGTACAATTAAGAGAAAATGACAACTCACTCGCTTTACATAGAAAGAAGCCCAACACCAACAAAAGAACATGAAAGAAAACGAAATGGTAAGAAGTGAGTCAAAAGCATGAAAAAATAAAATAAAAATCTGGTGCGACGCAACGCACAACTTTCCTTAGCTCTACGTCAATTCACTCGTGTTCACTTGACAGCGGCAAAGAGTGGTTCCGGAATTTATTGCGCTGCTCGCGCTCACGCTCTGGCCATTATTGAGCAATCGGCACACGGAGAATAAATGAGGCTGTAAACACGATTTTTTTGACGAGGATAATGATCATTTTTTCGAAGTTATCAGGTAAATACTTTTGAAAATGAGTAGTAAGTGACATTTCGGAATTTCTGGATTAACCCCTGTACATCTTACGAGCTTTATTGAAAACTCTGCGCATAGGCACTTGAAAGGACTATTTCGTCAGTTTTTTTTTTTTGAAGATTCTAGCAACATTTCAGCGGATTTTACAAGGAAAACCCCGCTAAAATTGTCGTCGAAATGTTCGGTAATTTATTGCGCTCCTCTCGCCACTTTCCGACGACTGAGAATTTTACTGGATAGTAGCCTCATCGAGAGGAGTTCGTATAAAAAATGTCATCAAAATCGTTAGCGTTGTGTTTGAGAAAAAAAAAATTTAGCGTTTCGATCACTATGATAACTATAGTTAGTTTTGAGTGGATTTTGCTCATATTCGCACTTTGGCGTCCCGTGGTGACTTGGGGGCTGGATATCGAGTTTGAGCTGATTTGGTTGGGCGGTTTCTTTTAAAACTTGTTCACAGTCACGGACACACACAGAACATTTTACCAAATAGTGTTTTGTCGGAGTGAAACTTTAAGATTAGAAGAGAAGTCAATTTTGTTCACAGTCGATTACATAATTTTCCTTTCTACTTCGAAGAGCTAAGGAAAGTAAACAAATTGTATTAATTATAGTTAAGAAAGAGGTTCGATACATCGACCGTGGCCACCACCAATACGAGTCAGTTGTGACTAGAACCTTCCACCAGCCGTAGGTTAGGCGTGCAGCGTTCTACTGAAACTGGCTAAATTAAAGTGAGCTCAGCCGGTCGACCTCAGGTGGCACGACGGTTGTCTCTGAATAAAGCGAAAGGTGATACAGCTCAGTTTTGATGAGGTTATCGACAGTCCGAGCAACCAACGTTACTGTTTGGGCTGTTGTATTGTCCAAGAGGGGTAGTCCTCCATTGAAGCACTGGAGGCGAGTGCAGAAACGCCATAATTCACCTATAGCGACCTCTAAGGACGAGTTTCTGCCTCGATTCGGCGAACTGCAGGCGGATTACGGCCGACGGGTCATTTATGCATTGACTGACTCCTATTAACTCATTGATTCACTACTCGACAGTCTGTACCATGCTGCTTATGTATCTAAAAGGCGTTCCTACGAGTGCCATTAGCAGATGAAGCCAGCCGAGATGTGACTTCATTTTAAGTTTTAATAGGAGTGCGTAACTGGATGAACCAAACCCTTCGATTCAGCGGAGGCTCGTACGGGGCATTTATGCTGGCTGAGCACCTCAAATGCCTCGATTCGCTCGAGACTTCGTTGCAGTCAGTTGTAACTGAGCCGGTTCCCTCGTCGCCGTGTCGTCCACGTTCGCGTTCGCTCCCACCCAGCTCTCCCGGTTTGTAGTGGTAAAACTTCCCTGAATGTAATTGAGAATAAAACTCCGTTGCAATTGCATTCGGCTGTACCAATTGCGTACATTCGCGCGAAATTGGAGATAAATGGTTGTGTACAAGGACGATGATTCAAGGCCTTCTTGTTGGAAAGGACTCAAACGAAATTCATATTCTGGCGGTTAACTTTGTGCAACCATGATATAGCCTTCTTGTATGGATAACCTGAGTCAGTCCTAAAATAAATCATTTTACCGCTCCTCACATACTTTTGTTCGCTCTCTTTTAGTTATTTTTCCCCTTATTTCAAGTGGTTATGTGCCCTTCTTTTTAAACTTTTTTCGTCCGTCAAGCAGTTCGTAAATCCGTATTCGCTTAAAGCTTGTAGGACAAACTGCGGTTAGTTTTTTTATTTCGGCGGGTCGAAATCAGTCGCGTGCGGCGTGTGCTCTGCCGGTTCTGTTTATAGTTTTTTCTGGTCGCATTTTATCGACTAAAATGAGCTCATTGTTGAATCAAGTGGAAAAGCTCAAGGGACGTGAAAATTACGGGTCCTGGAAAGTCGAAATGCGAGCCGCTTTGCGGATCGAAAAGCTGTGGAACGATTTTATAGAGCTTAAAACCAAGGATGAGAAAAGGGGTTTTGAAGCTTGTAGATGCGGAAAAAGATGAGGCTGCGCTGGCCCGGATTAGTTTATGCGTCGATAAATCGCTTCATTCTCATATCAGGACTGCGAATTCAGCAAAATCGGCATGAGATTCTCTCGCCAAAGCGTTGGATGATTCAGGGTTACTGCGTCGGGTCATGCTGCTACAGGATCTCAGTTCATGTAAACTTGTGGATTTTGATGCGCCGTCACAATACTGTGAAAAGCTTATAACTACAGCCCAAAAGCTAAATGATCTCCAGTTTGTTGTTTCCTGGGGTATGGGGAGAAGCTCCACTACTGAGTTGTCTTTGGACCCGTTCAACCGTTCAGGTTCAATATGAGATGGAAACAAGCCTGGTTCAGTCCCTCTTCAGAGACGACTCAGTAGGGACGATCCTGCCAGATCACTGCTTTTGTGCGACAAGCAACTCCTACTTGCTTTGGCATGGTTTCCATTAGTCACGCCACTCAGTGGCTCAAACTGGTTACCACTAACACATTATGATGCCGGCTTCCTGTGCATTCCGTTTCAAGACCACGCCATTTGGGTTAACTAACGCTCCCGTCACCTTCCTACGCCTCGCTGACTCCGTTTTTACTTTCTGCTAACCCAAAGGGAAATGAAAGTATAGTAATCGTGTCACTAAAAAGATGAGTTTCCTTCAGATCTTGACGTTTTGAGGCCTACTGAGTCTAAATAACCTAATGTCACCGCGTGCGTGTGTGTGTGTTGTGCGATTTGCGGGAGAACGGCTGATCCGATTGAGCTGGTTCTTTTTTTGTTTTGTTCGTTATTTTTTGTAGACACCAAAATGAGGTTATGGACGATTTCGGCCGATGGGAAGGGGGAGCGGGGGACGAAAATGTACCAAAAACCAGTGTTTTTCGCATTTTTCTCGAAAACGGCTCCAACGATTTTGATTAAACTTTTTAAATTATCTTCTACTAATCAATACCTAACGTTTCTTCTCTGTACATATTTTCATGACAATACGGTGAACGGAGATATAGGCCTATGAAGCAAAAATAGGTTTTTTACGCTTTTTGGCAAAACGGCATCAACCATTTTCACCAAACTCACAGGATGTTTTTAAATTGTTAATACCTACGTATTGTTCTCAATAAATGTTCCTCTGACAGTCCATTGAACAGAGAAAAAAATGAAAATGTGTCGAAAATAACGTTTTTTCGAACATTTCCGTAAATTCCACGGTAACTTCTTCACCAGATGTAATAAATTCTAATGGAGTGTCTTTTAGTCACCTATACCCACATTTCGTTCTCTATAATTTTTTCTGTATATATATATTGAACGGAGATATAAGCCAAGTTAACTCAGAAAAGGAGATTTACCCAATACCATACTTGTTGACAATATTAATTTGTCGGTATTGTAATTTTCTCAAAAACGGCTCTAACGATTTCGATCAAACTTACGGAGTACTCTCAGCTAACTAGTCCCTACATTTTGTTCTCCATAAATGTTCCTGTAGAAATGCGTTGAACGAAGATATAGCGCCCCCATATGCAGCTGATGTTCGAACTTAATGAGATTGTGGAAAGTTGTATGTTGCTACGCACCGCTCGTTTTATTTTATTCCCCCCCCCTGTAATGAGCTCATAGGGTACATTATAGTTTCTTGTGTTTTTTGTGGAACTGCAGTTAGTGTAAATAGTTTATTTGTGTTATTCTTATTTCGAGCCGGAGATAATTTAACTTCTTTGTTGTTTGAAGTTTCCATTATTTTTCTAAATTTATTTCCGTGGGTCCATCCCCAATTTTGACACACCATTCGGCTTCGTAAGGTCCCAGGTTTCGCTAGGAGTTTCCCATGAGTGTGGCAGGGGAGATGTAGAGGCTGCAGGGCTAGGTACTCTCCCCAACCGCCAATTCAAACACTCAATTACACTTGTCTAGGGCGAACCTGGGACACCAGACGAGTTTCCGATTACTTCAACTCCAACAAGCGCGGCGAATGCTGACACAGAGGAAAAAAATAAAATCTCGAGAGTTCCTCTGCGGTGGGTTGGTAATTTATTCTGAGAAAAACCCACATACGAGTATTTATTGTTGAAACCTGTTTTCTTGAAGGCTTAGCGCGTTGTAGGAGCGTTTGACAACCCGTGTCGGCCAGCGTTCCCAATGAGCCTAAACGCCGGAAGTCACTTGACAAATAGAACTCTCACGATCGAATTCTGACCTGCCTCAGTTCGAAGAACAATACGGAAGGGATGAACCTGCACTTAGGAAGATCTTCTCAAGAGCCTCCCGTGGTCGACCTGACTGCGCATGATCTGTGCACAGTTGATTCTTCAAATCGAGGCCAAAACCCGTCGAGTGTTCCAAACTGTCAGCTGCAAGTGGCAAAATATCTGGTGCGTAGCAACACACAACTTTCCGCCACTCCTTTAAGTTCGAACACCACCTACATAGACGGGCGCTATATCTTCGTTCAACGCATTGTTACAGGAACATTTATAGAGAACAAAATGTAGGGACTAGTTAGCTGAGAGTACTCCGTAAGTTTGATCTAAATCCTCTGAGCCGTTTTTGAGAAAATTGGAATACCGATAAATTAATATTCGACAAATCTCCTTTTCTGAGTTAACTTGGCTTATATCTCCGTTCAACATATATATACAGAAATAATTATAGAGAACGAAATGTGGGTATGGATGACTAAAAGACACTCCATTAGGATTTATCACATCTGGTAAAGCAGTTACCCTGGAATTTACGGAAATGTTCGAAAAAACGTTATTTTCGACACATTTTGATTTTTATCTCTGTTCAATGGACTGTCAGAGGAACATTTATTGAGAACAATATGTAGGTATTAACTATTCGAAAACAACTTGAATGTTTGGTGATAATCGTTGAAGCAGTTTAGCCCAAAAGCGTAAAAAACGTATTACAACAACATATATCTCCGTTCACCGTATTTTCATGGAAATATGTATAGAGAAGAAAAGTTAGGTATTGATTAGTAGAAGATAATTTGAAAGTTTAATCAAAATCGTTCGAGCCGTTTTCGAGAAAAATGCGAAAAACACTGGTTTTTGGTACATTTTCGTCCCCCCCCCCCCTTCACATCGGCCGAAATCGTCCATAACCTTATTTTGGTGTCTACAAAAAATAACGAACAAAACAAAAAAAGAACCAGCTCAATCGGATCAGCCGTTCTCCCGCAAATCGAGCTACAGACACACACACGGGGACCACGCGTCGGAATTAGGTTTTTTAGACTCAGTAGGCCTCCAAACTTGAAGATCTGAAGAAAACCTTTGACACGATCACTATACTTTACTTTCCCTTGGGGAAAGCGGAAAGTAATGAGAACTTCTCAAAACGAAGAATGAAAATGGGAGAATGGCAGAACTGGTATTCAAATTAAAACGTCACGAAAACTGAAACCAACCGATTCAGTTGCGACGTTCAGAAACGATGGAGGCAGTCTGCAGAAAATAATGGTTTACATACCGGTATGGGAGTTTGGAACTTTTTAGTTTCCTTGGGAAGAAGTTGGGCGAAAGGGAAAAAGGGAATTCAGCAGGTGGGCGGGAGAAGAGACGGTAGGTTGGGGCAGTTAGTAGTTGAAGGCAACGAAACAGAATGTTCGAGCCACTGCACATCTCTGAGGCGAGTCAGCGGCCAGACGATCAGTAGCCGAAGAAGCCGCGGGATTATTTCATGTCGAACACCCAGCTGCGCCTCGGCCAAGAAGTTCCACATCGCAGGCACCCTCGTGGTGCCCGTTTGATTTGGCTAGGCCTTGAGCAGCCTAAGGGCCTGAATGGGTAGCAGGTCCCAGTGTCGTCATTGCTACGCTTCATCTCCTTGGGGGATTTCGGGGATTGGACCTGCCCTCGTCCTCTCATCGGAGAAAGGCGTCAGGCCGCGATTCACAATCTTGACCGGAACTGCGATCCCATTTTCCTCTCCACTCAACACATTCATCTCCACAATAAATACATTCATTGCCGACGGCCCAAGGGCAGACCCCTAGATAGTCCATCTTCACGGCGGTGATAGGATTAGGCCGGGGCTCAGTGATTTCATTTCTTATGTTGTTTCCGAATTGTTTTAAGTTTTATTGATTTATATGTTACTATGAGTTGTTTTGCCTTTCTATTAATTTTTAGGGACCGTCTCAGGACCTCCACTGTCCAACGCTTTGCATGTCGAGTTCAGAGGAGGTCCGTAGGAGTGTGGGCTCGAGGCTGGCTGGGGTTTTTCACCCACTTCAACCAGCTGGTATGAATGGTGTGCCTGTGAGTGTTAGTTATTTATTTGGAGTGAAAGTAATTTATTTTGCACGAATGTAATTTATCTGATATGAATGTGTTAATGAATTAGCGGTTATTTCGCACATTCGAGTCTGCGAGCACACTACTTAATAAGAAAAATAATTATATGAGCAAAAAGCTGAGGAAATGCAGTTGTTTGTTTTCCAGGGAGAATGGAAAAGAGGGCCTAATGGCCCTAATTCTCCCTGGTTGTTAAATATACCATTCATTCATTCATTCTTCCAGGGAAGAAGAAAAAGCTCCATTTAGGACGACCCTGAGGCAATATTAACACACTTCCCAACACCCGCCTTGGTCACTCTTCCCTCAACTGCAATCTTCTTCTTAAAGCGTCTCTACTAGATCGCCAAAATGTCAACAGCATCTACAGAAGAAAACTGCCAATACATTTTTTGTTTAAAGAGCCCCATGAAAGTTTCACAATCTACGACAAACACGATAGAAGCAAATAAATATTACGGTCTGAGATACGAACCCGAATTTGTGGGTTTCTGGCGTCATCATAGCCAACTGCATTCTTCTCCGAGTGACGTCCATCGGGTAAGCGAAACTCTGAGCGAATGCTCCCGCTACGCCGCCGCAAACCAGTTTGGCAGGTAATAGTAGCACTAAACCACCTAAAAGCATTTTAAACGAAAATAAAGAATCGACAAGGCGAATTGTAGGTTCGATGTGAAGAAATAAAATGGGTTGAATTTCTGCACTTTAAAGGATTTATATTAAATGTACCAGAAAATTATGCGATTCTCAAAAGTTCGTCGGAATATGAATCTTCGTCTTTGACCGCTAGACTACGATCACTCGAGGTGCTTACAATGGGAGTCAAGCGGGGCTCTACTGGGACTGCCAACTGTGTAGTTGTACCGGGACGAACCAAACTCTTTCATTCAGCGGAGGCATGGCTTTTGTGCTGGCAACACGCGGCAAAACAACTTTTACTCAAAAAAATTACTCGAGCCTCCAAACGCTTCTAGTGGGCGATCAAATAGTTTATGGCGCCTCTCAGTTAACCCCAGAATGGAAGAAATAAACCATTTTTACCAACAGGTTATCCCCAGGCAGACACTCAGCCAGTTGAGGTTAGACTAGTCAGTCAACAGTGCCCTACTGAGGTTCAAATCAACTGCCTCTGGGAGCGTTCTTTCTTCTTTAGTGATGAAGAAGTAGTAAACGCCATTAATTACACAACCATACTCTGCCGGTGTGTATTATTTGAGAATTTCCCCGAGTATCTGATATGAGTTGCCGACTGCTGTCTGTTGTAACCAAGCGGTTGCCCCTCCTTACCCACGCTCGTGTTCGCTCCCACCCAGTTTGTGGTTTGAGGTGGTAAAACTTCCCCGAATGTAGTCGTACTTACTCCCGACATGACAATTTCTAATCCTAGTACGCTAGGAAACTGCACAATCAGGGCGAGGACTGTGAGGGGATGCCCTCAGGGAGGGGTCCTATCTCCGCTCCTCTGGAACCTAGTGATTGACTCCCTACTGGGGAGACTAAATGCGGCGGGGTTTTACGCCCAAGGATACGCTGATGATGTGGTTGTGCTCATTCGGGGCAGGGTGCAAAGCGTGTTGTCGGACCTGATGGGGGCGGCCTTGCGGATGGTGTGCCTATGGTGTGGGGAGATGGGGTTATCCATCAACCCAGCCAAGACGGTCATCGTGCCGTTCACAAGGCTCAGGCAACTGTCAGGACTGAGGCCGCAGTTAGTGATGGGCAAAGAAATTCAGCTCAGCGAGCAAGTCAAATATCTGGGTGTGATTCTGGATCGAAAATTAGTCTGGAACAACCACATCAGATACGTGACCAAGAAGGCGACAACGGCCCTTTGGACGTGTCAGAGAATGTGCGGGAGGACATGGGGTGTAAAGCCCAGAATGGCCTGCTGGTTTTATGAAGCCATAGTGAGACCAATAATCTCATATGGGTCAATCGTGTGGTGGCATAGAGCGGCCATTGGAATGAATGGCAGCAGTCTAGCCAAAGTACAAAGGCTGGGTTGCCTACTCATAGCGAGGGTGATGAAGACTACACCCACTGTCACCATGGAGAAACTGTTCGATCTTCTTCCTCTGGACATTTATGTCAAAGCAGAGGCGATGAAGGTGGCTTACAGACTCACTAAGCTCGGAATAGCTAAGGTGCCTCAGGCGACTAATGGACACCTGGCTATATTTAGGGACTTGGAGACCTTCGGGGAGCTCAGCATGATCACAGATCCAATTGTGCCCATGTATGAGCTCGAGAGGAAATATAATGTTCAGCCATTGGGAGGTCCATGGAACAGCGATAGCCGCCAGTTTCGGCCTCCCAGTGGCGTCAACATCTACACAGATGGATCAAAGACCCCAGAGGGGACAGGATCCGGGGTGTGGGTAAGTGGCTCTGGAGGGAGTGGGACTTATATTGCCCTAGGCTCCACTCCATCAGTCTTTCAAGCAGAGATTTATGCTATTATTGCCGGGGCAATCCAAATGCATGAGAAAGGCTATAGCAATAGAACTATCAATATATTGACCGATAGTCAAGCGTCATGCAAAGCGCTACTGAACTACTGCACGACGTCAAAACTGGTGCGAGAGTGCAGGATGTGGCTTAACTCCCTAGCTAGTGCAAATAGAGTTAATGTGTATTGGATTCCAGGACATAGTGGGATCATTGGAAATGAGAGGGCGGACCATCTGGCCAGACGTGGTTCGTCCACAGTACCTATTGGGCCACTGCCCCATTGCGGGATTTCTCTGTCACTAGTTAAAAGGACTGTGAAAGAACATGCCAGAAGACTGCATCAGACAATCTGGAACGCTGCAGGAGTAAGACACTCCAAACGATTTGTCTCAGAGCAAACAGGTGAGACAAGAGACACCCTTCTGAGGATGGAGAGGAAGGACTTAAGGCAGGTTGTTGGGATCATAACAGGACACTGCAGAATGAACAAACACATGTATGTCATGGGTTTAGCCGAATCCCCTCTATGCAGGTGGTGTGGCACGGATGAAGAAACTCCCTACCATGTTCTGGCCCAGTGCCGGAGACTTGAGAGGGAGCGATTTTTGGTCTTTGGCACCACTTCTCCCAGGATGGATACCAACGAGGACTCCTTCAGGAACTACCTGGCTTTCCATAGGAAGCTAGGCATAGACCTGTAAGACACTAGGACTGGCACAATAGGTCATATGGCCGCGGTGCACACCCCATCACTGGGAGTACAGTCAGAAGATTATATATTTACCCACGCTCGTGTTCGCTCCCACCCAGTTTGTGGTTTGAGGTGGTAAAACTTCCCCGAATGTAGTCGTACTTACTCCCGACATGACAATTTCTAATCCGCCCCGTAACATTGGTGCCAATGTTATAGGAATAATATTTGAGCGTCTCTCAATCAAACAATCCAATATATTCAGGTCCGTTTCACAGTTGTTGGAACACCCCAAGCAGTATATGGAGGCAGAAAGCATCCGGAGGAGAAATAGACCAATCGTCTCGTCACATGTCGCGGGATTCCTAACCTCTTGCTTATGACCCCCCTCCCCACCCCCTCACAGTCCTTCAGCCAACTTCATCTTCTCCATTCAAGTTGAATCGAAACTGCTTCCAAAAAGAACAGCTCTGCCCGGTAGAAGGTAGAGGTGTGTTCCAGGTCACGGCTTAATCCGATTGTATCCCCGTAACACAGTCAATAGATTCTATTGAAAATTATAACAGACAAGAAACAAACATTGCAGTCACAAACAAAGACCAAGAGCATTACATTTTTAATAAATAAATTCAACATGTTGCCACTCTACCAGCAATTAACACGTTTTTCATCCAGTATTCAAAAAGGAATAATTTAGCGCAGACACGTGGTTCAACAAGTTCAGAGCAATCAATGTTGGAACGAATTATACTAAATAAGAAGATGAGGTCAGACGTTAAACGGCAGTTTTAAGTAAGCCACTCATCTCTCTGTATGACATGAGTCCCTACTGAGCGCGAAAAACACTATTTGGGAAAATGGTATGCGTGTGAACGATTTTCATAGAAAACGACCGAATTAAATCAGCTCAAATTTGATATCTAGCCCGCAGGTTATCATGGGACGCCAAAATAAGGGTATTAACAAAATTCACCGAAACGTTACTATAGTTATCATAGTGATCAAAACACCAATTTTTTTTCTCAACAACGGCTCAGACGATTTTGATTACATTTTTTATATTGATAGCTCCCAATATGGCAATCACACCATAAAATTCCCACAGGTGGGAAAATGACGAGAGCAGCACAATAAATTAGCAAAATGTTCGACGAAAGTCGATTTTGGCGCAGTTTTTTCTTTAATAACTCCGCTGAAATGTTACTAGAATGTTCAAACAAATTGGAGTAGTAGTCCAATCCAATACTTATAGGATGAGCGTTTAGAAATGCTCATAAGATATAAGAGGGTCACTCCAGAAATTCCTGAATTTCAACTACCGCTGTTTCGCTTACTACCAATTTTAAAAGTTTTCACCCAATAACTCTGCAAAAGTGAGTACTATCCTCTTTTAAAAAAACTCGTGTTTACAGCCTCATCAATTCTCTGTGTACCAATTGTTCAATGATGGCCCAGGAATGAGTGCGAGCAGCTCAATAAATTCCGGAACTGTAAGCGCTACCGCTTCCTGTTGCCGTGGAGTGTTGTTTGAAATGAATGAATGATTGAGTTAGTAGAAAATGCCATGAACACGAGTGAATTGACGTAGAGCTAAGGAAAGTTGTGTGATGCGTCGCACCTGACATTTTTCTTTTTATTCGAACATTACTTTAGATTGTAGTTTCGCTTAAGTTTATTCTCAGCTCCTAATTTCATATATACTTTCTTTTTTATTACAAATCTTCAACTAAAATTTTCTTTTTCCTCTTTACCACTTGGTTGAGTTAATGAAAACCCCTCCTCTGTAGTCTAAACACATACGACATAATACATTATACGACTATAAAATATCGTAATTTAAATAAGCTAACCTCGCTCATAGCGGTTCACGCGTGAAAAACCAACTTACCCGTATTTATTGTCGAAGGAGCGCAAGTCCAATCCGGAATGTACCTCATGCAGAATATCTTGAGCATTTCGAAGCTATAAAATGACAGGCCGGCGTAGGGAATCATCCCGCACAACGTCGGAACGAGGCCTCTGTAGAGACCTTTGAGGCCTCCTTCCTGCGACCAAAAAGCTGATAATGAAACCGTGCGGCGGAAAATGCGCAAAATGTACGTTTTGATGGTTACTTAGGTCAGAGGAACATTTATGGGAATGATATGTGAGTATTAACTTGTTGAAAACATACTGTGACTTTAGAGTCGCTTTTACTTTCCTTGGCTCTACAAAGTAGAAAGCAAAGTTATGCAATTGGGTGAAAACAAAATTTGGGGGAAAAAAAATTCCGGAACTGTAAGCGCCTACCGCTTTCTGCCGTTGTGAAGTGTAGTTTGACCAAGTTCAAATGAACTGAGTAAGTAGTAAAAGCCATGTGTACAAGTGAATTGACGTAGAGCTAAGGAAAGTTGTGTGTTGCAACGCACCAGATATTTACAAGTTAAAAAAGCCTTTCTGTTTCATTGGCCTGTATATAACTCTGAATGTAAGCACCGAGGCTTTCAGTCATATTGTGTCTGTCCTAATGTCTCACAGGTCCATGCCTAGCTTCCTAAGGAACGCCAGGTGTTTCCTGCAAGAGGCTTCTTTGATGGCCACCCTACGAGAAGTAGCCCTGAAGACCAAAAATTGTTCCCTTTCAAGCCTCAGGCACTGGGCGATTACGTGATGGGGAGCTTTCTCGTCTGTACCAACCACACCACTCGCACCGAGGGGTGTCGATTATGACCATAATATACACGGCGGGTGTATTTTCATTTTGCGGTGTGCCGCAATGATACCCGCCATCTGCTATAAGTCCTTCGTGTCAATCGTCAGAAGCCGTCTTATCTCGTGTGTTTGCCCTGAGGAGTGTCTCAAATTGATTGATGCATTCTCCTGATGTCCCGCAGTGGGAAAGTGGCCCTATAGGTACGGTAAATGAGCCTAATCTGGCCATATGGTCCGCCCTCTCATTTTCAGTGATTCCTGTGTGCCCAAGAATCCAATAAACGTTAACTCTATTCGTGCCAACCAGTTTTGACGTTGCGCAATGGTTCTTCAGCCCGAAGAGGTGGCAAATGCAGAACTTGCGAATATCCTCCGCTTTGTGCGGGGGTGGTGGGGGCGCATAGGTGACGTCACACCAAGTGAGACCAGTGCCGTGGGGCCTGGGGGTGGTGCAGGTGGGCCATGATCCGAGTATCATGGACGCCCTTACAATAGGCCCGTTTGTGGCTGCAGTGAGGGTATTGCCTGCATCCTCCGTTTCAAAAAAAAAAAAAAAAAAGGTTCTTCAGCGCTTTACACGACGCTACACCGTCAGTCGTTAAATTGACAATTTATTGCTATAGCCTTTATTATGCATTATGATGGCCCTGGCAATGATAGCATAAATCTCCGCTTGAAAACCAGTTTGAGTGGGACCCAGGGCAATGCACGTCCAGAACCACTTATCCTTACCTCAGAGCCAATACTCAACAGAGTTTTAAATCCATCTGTATCATTAGGAGAATGCAACTGACTACTCTCACTAGTCCATAGGCGTTCTTCTGGTCGCGCTTTGTATTTCCTATCGAACTGGCACCTGGGCACCATCATGCTGAGCTCCGTGAAGGCTTCCAAGTTCCTGAATATAGCCAGATGCCCATGGCCTGTGCCATCTTAGTTACAAACCTTGTCAGTCTGTACGCCACCTTCTTGGCGTCTACCAAGACAGGCGACAAATATATAAAGGGGGAGAAGGTCGAACGTTTTCTCCATAGCGCTGGTGCTTGGCCGTGGTTAGTATTGGGAAAATTGCGTTTAACCTTATTCTGACACTATTCCACCATCTTCAACGAAAACTCGCTAAAAAAAAACAATAATACGATTTACGACGATAAAAGCGGGTTACCTCCTTAAATATAGAAGTGGCGGCGTGCACTATGCCCCTGTACATTTCTCCTCCAGTTATTTGAAAAGCGAGGCGGGCTCTGATCGTGTCCAGAGGGTACGTAAGGAGAACCGCCGTTCCGCCTGCCGACGAGCCAGCTAAAAGCTTTCCGATGTGCGAATGAGAGCCCAAAAACTCGCGGAACACCTGTCAATAAAACAAAAACGTTATTTCGTAAATTGAAATGAAGAACTGCGCTCGCCGTTCTTGAGACATCTCGAATAGTTTTTTGTAAGGCTCAGAACTAAAAGCAGTATTTCTAGACAGGAAGGTCTGGTGGGCCACAAGGGGAGTGAGGCTGAGGATGGTCCAGCTGATGTACAGGGCGATCATTGGTCCTATGGGTCACCTACAGCGCCCGGGGGGTGGGGGGGGGAGGATGGGCCAGGACAAGAAAGAAGACTGCAGCTGCTGCTGAATAAACTGCATGCGCAGGTCCTCCTGGGTCTTGCACCTCTCCACATCAGGGTGCCCACTACTTGGAAAAAGGCGAGAATTTTGATCCTAATTTCGAAATTCAGTTTAAAAGGTCAAAAAAGAAAGACCCCTGAATTAGTCCCAGGTAGCTCGATTTTGATTTTTGAAATACTCTTTTTTTTTTTTTTTGTGAAATGGTGAAACTTAGTATACTTAGGTTTTTAGGGACGCTGAACTCGAATATGGAGTCAAAACAAGTCGACAGTGACAACTTTTGATAGTTTGGAATCTCAAAATCGTGAAAATTCGTTGTAAAATCATAAAAATTCGTATTTCTACGTATTTCTGTACGAATTTTCATTAAATTAAACGCAAATTTTTTAATATTTAATTTTTTGTTTTTTTTTCTTTGGTATTTAGGTCGCTAAACTCAAATTTTATGTTGAAAATTCATTATGAACAAAACAAATTATACTATGACAATAAACTATAATAATAAATTCATTCCTTACATCATTTTTGAATTTCAAAATTTTCAACCAAATTTTGGGTGGAGGTCAATCGAAATTCCACCTTTCTCAAAATAGCGGGTACCCCACGGGTAAATACATGAGGAGAGAGCTGGCTATTGTCTGCCTAGGGTCTGAAACGAAACAAATTATGTTCATTGTCAGATACTATCTCATCGGAGCTGGTTTAAGGCTGCCTGACCGGCCCGAAGACCTTGGCAAATTAACTCAGGGTTGGGTGCCAGGTCGTACAGGGATAGAAGGGAGAAGGCCAACAAACTGACCTTCGTAGGGAGGTTGGCAAGTGGGAGGAGATGTGCCAGAGCAAAGGCAGTCGCGGTTGTTTATTAAACTCTCCAGGGAGCGAACAAGAGAGGTACTGAAGAGAAAGTATGGAGTGCGGCCTCATTACCTCCTCATCCAACAATTTGAATTTGAATTTTGAAAAGTTTATTCATGAGAAGTACATATCAACATACACACAACTTCTTGCAAAATTATAATAGATGAAAGAATATGACAAAAGGGTGCTACTGCGAATAATAATTGCACGCCATTAGGCAGGAGCCCGTGGCGACGTGCAAGAGTGCTGCCTCACAATAAGAATAAATAATCTAAGGTTAATTATTATACAGAAAAATAATCAGACCATCCGCATCGCATACGGAGATCTGGCACATTGGTCAGTTTATGCACCGGCTCACCAACTTTCAAGAAACCGAAATACATTGAATAAATGAGGAAACCTGAAGGGGGGGGGGGCTTATGCGTACATACTTTTGAGAATCTCATTAGATTGCTGCATTCCTAAGTTTAAAAGCCATGTACTCACTAACTTCTTAAAACTATTCCTGGATAGGGCCCTAAAGTTTTTAACCTCAACTGGAGATGCATTAAAAATTACACGAATGAGGTAATGTGGACTTATTTTGGTTAGCGATAAGGTGTGTCTGGGGTTGACGACACATGAACCCTGTACAAATCTGGTAGAGTAAGAGTGGGAGGGAGGTGCATTCAGTATAAATGAATTTCTATGCAGGTGCATAAGAAGGCTTCTTATGAACAGTTGACGCAAGGTAAACACTTTCGCTTCGCGAAATACTAGTTCGCTCGAGTAACGTCTAGGTCTACCCAACAAAATTTTCAATATCCCTTTTTGGATTCTGGTTAGCCGGTCAATATGAGCGTGATAAGTGCCACCCCAGACAATCACTCCGTACTGCATAGTGGACTGAACTAGAGATAGATATATTTTTTTCATCTTGTCACGAGAAAGTACGGGCCGAATGTGATAAAATATATGGAAGAATTTTTGCACTTTTGAACATAGGTAATTGATGTGTAGCTTCCAAGTTAAAGAGGGGTCCATAATCACTCCTAAATAGCGATATTCTGAGACTCGTTCTAAAGGGTTGCATGGACATCCTGAACGAGATATGCAGGAGTGAACGTATAGGTCGAGGCCTTCGGAACTCCCAGTGCTATCCCCAAAGACCATATATTTAGTTTTTCCAGAGTTCAGGGTTAGTATGCTCTGAGTTAGCCAAGCACATACCGAATCGAGCAATGATTGCATTTTACTGAAAACCTCCGACCATTCATGCCCCTGAATCATCAAAGCCGTATCGTTCGCGAATAACAGTATTTCATTGCGATTTGACACATCTACCAACTTATTTATATATATCTGGAACAGGGTGGGGCCCAACGTTCCACCTTGAATGACCCCGTAATCCACCCTTTTGGTAGCACTATGATGGCCTTGGACTGCTACAAATTGGGTGCGGTTCGAAAGGTATGAAGTGAACCAATTCAGGCTACTACGATTTTAGCCATTTACACAGTTTTAAGACTAACATTTTATACATTAATTTAACTTCTTGTCGAAACCTATTAGCTCAAACGGCAGCTATTTCAGAGGAGCCACAAGTTGACACACCTTTCTTGCCAAAATCATTGCCTGAATCAAGGCATATTGAAGTCTGGAGTGACGCCTCTCAATCTTTAAACGTTCCCTCTCCTCCAGGAGGAGGATGGAAAAGCATTTTCTGATTATTGTATACTGATTGGTACATTCCTCCATTAGGGCGTAGTGGCAAGGGGTGGGGTGGGGGTGGGGGGTTAGGTAATGCCAACTGCCCTAATCACGTAGCCATCCGACGTATTAGGGGCTTCATAATCATAACTGACGAGCACCATGACAACTCTCAAGGAGCCCTTGTAACAATCTCATACATTTATTAACGTCTCCTCGCATCCACAAATAAACTCTTATTTTTACAACCAACTGAGCATTAAATTGCTCACATTACGCGCTAAATAACGAATCACAGTACATAATATTATTGTACGTGCCTGAGAATAAAATTCGAAAGCGGTGAACTGAATGGCGGCGTATGGAAATACTCTGACCATTTGAGCTCCGTTCCCTTTGTAGAGAGCTGTGAGAGATTCTTTGCCGACCACCGCTCTGATACCGGAGAAAACCCCTGAAAATTACGTCGTGTTGGTATATTAGTCAATTTACGATACAATTTTCCTCAGCCATTTTTGCATTCAGGCAGAACTTGACGTTCTGTAATTGGGTGGTGCTTAACGTTCCAGAATTTATTTGGTTGCTCCTAATTACGTCACGGGTTATATTAAGTAACCATACTGGATAAATAAGACGACTGACTTCATCAACCAAACTCAATGCACGAAACTGAAAAAAGACCCTACGAACTCCTAACCAGTAACCCTAATGGGTTAACGAGCCAGGCAAGTTTTGACCCACCGGCTCGTTGCGATGGGGGGGGGGGGGTCGGAGTTATTTAGAATTCCCCCGGCCTAGCGGACGCATCACTGCAGATTCCAGCACTGGGAGGTGTGCTTTGGATGGAGTGTAGCACGTTGTGCGGCAAGGGGAGCTAATTGGAGGGGGTAGGGCCAGCCATCACAGGTGGAGACCACGATTCCAGCAGGCGCCGCCTGGGCAAAACTGGCGAATCTTCGCCTGGCTGACCTACTGGAATGAAGCGCGGTTGAACTCCCAGCAGGAAGGATTCACGTCCTCATGGAGGAAGCGCTCAAAAAGGACGTGAGATGCATCCTCGGGGATCTCTTCCTCACATGGGAAGAGGTTGAAGGTGCAGCGCTTGAAGAAGAAGAGACACTGGTTGAAAGCGCCATGCCCGGACAGAAGTTGGAGTGTGGGGATGGGTGCCACCCTTTCATTCCCAGGCAACCTCGGATGGAGGGGAGGATGGCATGGAGATGCCTCGCCGTGGAGCCTCCATCCCATCGGGCCTGCCAAGCGTCAAGGATGGTCTCGAGTGCAAGCTCGTACCTGCGCTCAGGGGAGTTTATCCATGTAGCACTGGGAACAGTGACTGCATTGCCCCTCGGTAGTTGTTGAGCGCATCACGCCGGATGCTAGACCGCAGGACGGCTAGGTCGAGCAGGAGGTCTAGAGGGGGGCCCCGCAAGCACTAGAAGTGCAAGATGGGACGTCGTCTGGTAAGCTGGTAAAATGGTCAGGAGGATGCCCCTCTGCACGGTACGAGCCCGCTGCCAATCACGTTCTGAAGGGGCAACCTACCAAACAGCCACAGAATATAACACAATTGGCAGGAAAACGGCCCGGTAGTAAAAGCAGCGATCATGGGGGGAAGCCCCCCATGTGGGGCCACACAGGGATCTGACCTGGGCTGCAAGGCTGGAGCACTTGGCACGGAGGAGGGCTAGGTGCTCGGTGGGACTGCCTTTTGGGGAGAACACTATACCCAAATATTTAGCTTTGATGCCTGCGGCTATGCGCACTCCAGGGGCCAGCTCAATCCAGTGGGGAAGCAGGGAGTGATGTGAGCGCAGCACCACAAGCTGAGTCTTCTCAGACGCTTGCAGCTACACACCAGCTGGTTACTAGCCGTGTGATGCGCCACAAGTGGAGCTTGGCTACTGCCAGGTGATCCGCCTCAACCATGACCACGGGGTCGTCGACATAGGCCATATGGGTGTAGTCATCGGCCTGAAGCAGGTGGAGAAGGGGATCGAGAAGTGCTGCCCATAGAATTGTGGACAGCACTGCTCCCTGCGGACAGCCCGCCTTGACTGCAAGGCGGGCTCGCTGCGCCTCCCTTCTGGTGGAAGCAGTTCGGTCCTGGAAGAAGCTTGCCAGTAGGTTGTAAAGATTGGGGGGAAGCGAGAGGCACCGCAGGGAGTAGAGTACTGCTGGCCACCACACTGTGTCGAAGGCACCCTGGACGTCAAAGAACAGCGCCATTACAACACAGTGGGAGCCTGCATCCTCTGTGTTGCGCCCGGGAATGCCTCCGTATTCCGTATATACCCTACGGACTCATACATAATGCACTTAGAAACCATACTAACATACCAAAAGAACAACATTATAAATACATAAACATGAACCCAAAACCACCACTACTCAACGGACAGCCAAAAATTCATAAAAACGACAGCGCCAGCATACAAACTCTCAAAATATTTGACCACAATTCTAAAAACTACCATCTTTCTCTTCGTATATAAAGACCATGACCAACCGACTGACTTTATGGCCAGACGATGATGTCTTTACACCACACCTTAACTCACCAGCCAGAGACGGACTCACCTAACAGGTACGTTCACTTTAGTAATTTGCCTACGGGCGGATCTAACCCAGTTGCTTTAATAAGTTTTGTGTCGACTACCGCGTCAAAACGTTAAATTGTCAATTATGAATGAGCAGCTAACTTCAGCCCAGTCAAATTCGACGTCATTCAAGAAAGCTGCCCGACGTTTCGAAATCGAACCGCCGAAAATTGCCCCCGCAACAAAATTTTCGACAGCTTCGCTATTTTTGAAAGCAATAAAATCGTCAATAATGAGACTTGAGGGGTCAGAGAAACGTATCTTCTTGAGTAGGTCAACGCTTATCTGATGTGAAACGTCGCGCCCTATTGAAAGTTCTTGGAAGATAAATGCCGGCCTCTACTGGCTCCTGGCTCACTTTTACGCTTTAAGTTAAGAACGGGGAAGCAATAAGATAAATAAGCTGCAACACATTTATTGGAAGCACGAAAAGTATCGTGTTATATATAGATTTGTACGCACAATGGTGTAAAAACTTGAACCAGTTTACAAATATAAAATCCCCGTGTGAATATACTACTTCTTTTTACTTTACTTGCGAAGTAGAAAGGAAAGTTATGTAATCGGCTGAAAAAAAAAATTTTGAGTTTTCTTCAGATCTTTACGTTTCAGACCCTCCTGAGTCCGAAAAACACTATTTGGGAAAATGGTCTGTGAGTTTGTGAACGGTTTTTAGAGAAAACCACCGTACCAAATCAGCTCAAACTTTATATCTCGCCGGTAGGTTACCATGGGACGCCAAAATTAGGGTATGAACAATATCCACCGAAATTTGACTATAGTTATCATAGTGATCAAAACACCAAATATTTTTGTTCTCAAAAACGACTCTAACGATTTTGATTAAATTATTTGTATTGATAGATCTCAATAAGGCAACTATACCACAAAATTCCCATTCGTGGGAAAATGACGAGAGCAGCACAATAAATAATCAAAATTTTCGACGAATAGCGTTTTTAGCGCAGTTTTTTCCGTATAAACTCCGCTGGAATTTTTGTAGAATGTTAAAAAAAATTGGTAGTGTAGTCCAATCCAATACCTAAAGGGTGAGTGTTTAAAAACGCTCATGAGATACAGGGGCTCACTCCAGAAATACCTGAATTTCAACTACCGCCGTTTCGCTTACTACCAGTTCCAACAGTTATTACCCTATAACTCTGCAAAAGTAATTACTATCCATCTTCAAAAAATTCTTGTTTACAGCCCCATTAATGATCTGTGTACCAATTGCTCAATATTGGTCCTATAATGTGTACGAGCAGCACAATAAAATCTGGAACTGTAAGCGCTACCGCTTCCTGCTGCCGTAAAGCGTTGTTTGGCCAAGTTTAAATTAACTCAGTGATAAATGAATTGATTAAATAGAATTAGCAATGTACAAAGTGAATTGACGTAGAGCTAAGGAAAGTTGTGTGTTGCAACGCACCAGATATTTTTGGGATGATATTATGAGATACATTCATTCCCTCCATGGTAAGTGGAGCGATGAAAAATGAGGCAGGGGTGTTGTTGGTCTACCTTTAACACTCTAATGGGACGGGCCTGAAAATGGCATTTTTTCACGAATTTCGGCTCAAAATATTTGGTTCAACTTTTCAACAATTCCCGATCGGCCTCCACCACTTCAAACGCGTAGGGGGTTCTCGATGTTCGGAAAAATTCAGCCCATTCCGATGGCACGAATACCCCGGTATGAATATGAAGAATCATGGAATTTTCGAGGGTCAATCATCTCTTGACTAGATCGGCGTTGTTCGATGGGGTGAGATGTAATAAGACCTCAAAGATACAAATTTTCTTCATCATGTCCATGAAGTAAATTGAAGTGTAAATTGTATACTGCCTGGCTGCTGGCGAAATTACTTCAAAACAACGAAACCTTTTGCACTTACAGTCAGCTGCTGTGGCGTGTCCTTGTGAACGAATCTTTTTTAGTTTTATTTGACGAGCGCTCAATGTTTCCACCATGTTTGACCAAGTTCAAATTAACTAAGTGATAAATGAATTGATTAAATAGAATTAGCCATGTACAAAGTGAATTGACGTAGAGCTAAGGAAAGTTGTGTGTTGCGACGCACCAGATATTTTTGACATTGCTTGTCTTTACTTTGCTACTTAAACTCGAAAAACGTTACGCGGGAGTAGTAACGTCGGAGATGTAACGGAGAAACGTCATGAAATATATTGCGCGTGTAACGCTTGGTAACGTCTGTTACACAATGTAACGCTTGGTAACATCACACGTTTTAATAACCTCAGTGACCAAGTGATGATGTCAATTGCAATTGACGCGGCCATTATATCGAAACCATCAACGAGCACAATCAAACGTAGTTATCATTGGTCTTATAAGACGACATATGTTTTAGTAACCTCAGTGAGCGCGTGATGGAACTCGATGATGCACCTCGTAAACCGTCAACGAAGCGGAAGATGCCTAAATCAGACAGGGACCGATCGCGTGAATGTCGTTTGCGTAAAAAACGACTTGTAATTGACGTGGCCATTCACAGAAAAAAATAGAAAAACTGTTTAAACAATTTGTTTTGTGTTTTCTCATTTTGACGTTTTATGTCTTTACTTTGCTACATAAACTCGAAAATGAGATGTTACGCGGGAGATGTAACGGTGAAGCGTCACGAAATATATTGCGCGTGTAACGCTTGGTAACGTATGTTACAAAATCTAACGCTTGGTAACATCACACGTTTTAATAACCTCAGTGACCAAGTGATGATGTCAGTTGCAATTGACGCGTCCATTATATCAAAACCATCAACGAACACAATCAAACGTAGTTATCATTGCATAAAAACAAAAATAAAAGACATAAAATGTCCCTCGTGATTGCGCACTTGTACGAAAGCTGTACCCACCGTTTGAGTCGTGTTTTACACACACAAACACGCACCGTACCCCCGATCTAAATCTTCAGCCTGATTTATGCGTTTAGAGTTTAGCATTGTGGTCATTTACTTTCCTTGGCTCTACAAAGTAGAGAGGATTTATGACTGTGACTGAACCTCGAGAAATATCTCTGTCACTGAGCATTCCAAACACCTAAATTTTACGTTTAAAGAAAAAAGACATAAAATGTCCCTCGTGATTGCGTACTTGTACGAAAGCTGTACCCACCGTTTGTGTTTCGTTTCGTTTATGTCTTTACATTGCTACATATACTCGAAAATGTAACGCGGGAGATCTTACACGGGGTATGTAATTTAGTAGTGAGTTGGTTTCCTGATTTTTTTAAAGGGCTGTAGCAATTTTAATAAATTTTTTAAATGTTTTATACATTTTGAATATGGCCATCCTGACAGAGTGTCTTGAGGCAACTTACATCTCCACCGTGTTCTCCGCAACACATTCTGGAACCCTGGAACCGAGATACAAAGGAAAATGCGATTCGCCGAACCCTGTGGACATCAGGAGCGTTTTTCACGGTTTCTCAAAATCGACTTTAACGCTCTTGATCGAAGATACGGGATACTTCAGCTAACTTGTCTGGGTGGGTGGTGGTGGGGGATTTTAAACAGATTATTTAAAGAAAAAGACATAAAATGTCCCTCGTGGTTGCGTACTTGTACGAAAGCTGTACCCACCGTTTGTGTTAGTGATTTTAAATGGTTTAACGCTTATTCAAAAATTGATCGAAATTTTGCCCTCAGGAAAGTGAATTTTAATTACATTTGAAGGAACGATGGGTTAATGGTAGTTTGGAAAATAATAAATTCATTTAGCGAAATGATAAATTTGGTTTTGGGAAAATGAAAAAATTAATTTAAAAATTATCCGTTTGAACAACCAAAGAGAGTTTTCGGACGTCCGCGACTGTTATTTCTATTTTATAATAAAATATCTGGTGCATAGCAACACACAACTTTCCGCCACCCCCGTAAGTTCGAGCACCAGCTAAATGTGTGAGCGCTATATCTTCGTTCAACGTACTTTTACAAGAACATTTATAGAGAACAAAATGTAGGGACTAGTTAGCTGAGAGTACTCCGTAAGTTTGATCGAAATCGTTAGAGCCGTTATTGAGAAAATGGGAAAAACCGATAAATTAATATTCGACAAATCTCCTTTTCTGAGTTAACTTGGCTTATATCTCCGTTTAACATATATATACAGAAATAATTATAGAGAACGAAATGTTGGTATGGGTGACTAAAAGACACTTCATTAGGATTTATCACATCTGGTGAAGCAGTTACCCAAGAATTTACGGAAATGTTCGAAAAAAACGATATTTTCGATACATTTTAATTTTTATCTCTGCTTAATGGACTTTCAGAGGAACATTTATTGAGAACAATACGTAGGTATTAACTATTCGAAAACACCCTGAGAGTTTGGTGAAAATCGTTGAAGCCGTTTTGCCAAAAAGCGAAAAAAACCCTATTTTTGCTTCCTAGGCCTATATCTCCGTTCACCGTACTTTCACGGAGATATGTATGGAGAAGAAAAGTTAGGTATTGATTAGTAGAAGATAATCTGAAAGTTTTATCAAAATCGTTAAAGCCGTTTTCGAGAAAAATGCGAAAATTCCTAGTTTTTCGTCCCCCCCCCTCTTCCCATCGACCGAAATCGCCCATAACCTTATTTTGGGGTCTACAAAAAATAACGAACAAAACGAAAAAAGAACCGGCTCAATCTCCCGTCTACAAACCATTAGTCTCTGGAGAAACAACTACTCGATGGGGCTTGGAGTTTTGACGACAATCGAGTTAATGCTCACACCCCGCACTTGCTCCATTCTCAACGACGTTTTGTACATTTTAACTTCGCGATGCTTGGAAGAGAGTGTGAACGTTCTGAACGACGAAAGTTAATCCGTTCGGTTACCTTTTAAATAATACTTTTATCAAAATCCTCACTTAACTCGACCGCGCGCGTCGTTAAAGTCTAACGTTATTTCAACCTTGAAATTCGGGTCTGCTGATTCCGCTGAACGTCGAAACGCTTTCACTGCTTTCACGTTCCGCGACGATGCCTCATAATTTTCCCTTGAAACTTAAGACCTTAACGTTCTCTGTCGAAGCTCGACGTGCGAGGCGCAAAATATACCAAAACGCTTTCGGGCGTTGATACCCGAATGAAATTTGACAATTGACGTGATGGGTAACGAGAATGAGAAAGAGGGCGTAGATGGAAAACGAAAAACGGTCGAGGCGGTTCAGGCGATGGAGGGAGGCAACAACAATAGTTGTGTAACATCTGAGGTGAAGTTCAAAGGCTCACCAGTAATCAAAGAAAGTAAACAAATTAAAAAAACTGCTCTTAGGTGTAAACAATCGCTATCCCCAGAACACAACTTTTATGTCAACCGATTAATGTCGCCTGAAATACTTACCCAAATGACTGTAATGGCTGTTGTGAGCTTGGAAAAGGATCTTTATTCGATCCAAAGGAGCCACGGCGGTCTTCGAGCACATTCCCGCCACACCTAGAAGCAATTGAATAATTTTAGGGTAGTCGAACGAAAAAGAACAAATAGGAACCAGAAACGAACAAATGAAATATAAATAGACACCGTTGGATCTAGTGCCGAACGAAGCTGTCAGTTGAGGGTTCAAGAACAGTCAGGAAGGAATCTGACCTGCTGGTCAGATGGGAGGACGTATGGGAATGGCGTTACGCTGCAAGACTCTCAAGAGGGCGAAGATGACAAGAAACAAGAGCTTCCGTCGTACAGCGAGGCCAGAGCCAACCTGATGCAATATGCTACACTGTTCTGAGTGTACGAGAGTAAATTCACGAAGCCGTCCCAAAACAAGCCGCGTTTCAAACGTTTCTGCAGAAATACGTAGGACGAAGGAGCTTGTTGCGTACACGTTTCATCATCGAATTTACATCGGCGTGAGGACAGTAGAACGTTGCGTCGCACCAGATATTTAACGTCCCTCGAACAACTTTTTGAATTTTGAAATGCTTCTTGTTATTAATCTTTCTGAAGTCCAGCCCTGGCATATTTCACCCAAATGACACACAGAAGTTAAAAAAAAGTCATGCGCATTTTAAAACGCAGCTAAAATCCGGTTTTTATAAAATGAACACAACCATAGATAAACCTTCAAGTTTCACGAGTCGAAAGGGTATTACAAAATCAAATTCGCAAGACGCCGTTCGATTGACAGCGGAGATTTGTCGTTCGTAATCAAAACATAATCAGGTAATTTAGTTGAATGTAAAATTCCAGGAACGTCATTCGAACCGTCCAAGGAGAACCAGATCATGAATACAACTCCCGTCAAACGAAGAACCGAGGACATGTACGTAAATCGCGCTGTGGACACTTTATAATAGCGTTACGAGTCGGTCAACTCATTGGCGTTTAACTGTAACGTCGATAACGCGCTCACCGCGCATTTGTGTACGAAAGATAACTAGTTTTGGGGGTTTTGAGTTGTTACGTAAATGCAGTCTCGAATTAACAGACACTGGTTTTTTGTTCAAACACTAAGCGGCGTCTACGTTTTATCTTGTTGGGTCAAACGCCGCATTAACATCGCCACAAGTCCAGAAGACAGGTAAGAAAGGACGTCGTAAAAAGTGGACGATTTTGAAAGAGTTTACGCCGCACATCTGTTATCTCACGTCCTCCAAGTTCAGCGTTGTAGACGACCAAAAGTCGTGAATCTCGCAAGTACTCGCCGAAAGCTGGAAATAGAAAAAACCCAAGTCTGCCATTCAATGCCCGGTGGAAAGCGCTAGCAGACGAAAACTTGAAAATCGGTACTTTTTGGACAGAAGTTGGAACCATCTTATTTCCAACAGGAAAAGGAAGCTATCACTGGTTTGTTGAAACTGCGATCGACGAAAAGACTCCCTACACAGTACATAACTTTCCAAAAAGAAACAGTAACAGCTGATGACACAATGGACTTTGAAGTGATGTGAGCAAGGTCCACAAATATGAACGTGGGGAAAAACTGATTGGGTTAATTGTTACAATGATAAAAACAGTTGAATGGACCTAGAGTATGCTATGTTTTTAACTGATGGTATAACTTTACTTCCTACTTCATAGCGCTAAGGACAAAATAAGAATGATTATTCGTAGTTAAATTAGTAAATCTATAGTTTGCCTAACATTGAACCCTTGTCTTAAAGAATCTCTTTGCATGAGAGTGTGCATGAAAAGCGTATTTTGACCAGGGTAGGCTAAAAATAACCACGGAGACGGGCGTTTTTAATTTG
This sequence comes from Pachypeltis micranthus, assembly GCA_020466155.1. NCBI lineage: Eukaryota > Metazoa > Arthropoda > Insecta > Hemiptera > Miridae > Pachypeltis > Pachypeltis micranthus. Next base: position 9,610,906 of record CM035782.1, on the reverse strand, counting down.
AAAAGTTGGGATATCATAAGATTTGCAGGTGTGAAAATGGTTGTACAGGGAAGGGTGGAGAAATCCGAATTAGAGTTTAGTGTCTGTTGGGAGAACAGGGAGACGACTGTACTGCCGTTCTCCTGCAAATTGAACTACTGACACAGGTCTGCTTCTTTATCAAAATGACTGTTCCGACTGCAGAGGCCTAAAGACCTACTGTTTCAGCACTGATGTCTCACAGGTCCACACCGAGCTTCCTTAGAAATGCAAGTCTTCTTAGATGCCCACGCTTGGAGAAGTCGTAGCAAAGACCAGCGCTCCCTTTCGTGACCTCTGGCACTGGGCCAGGGTGTTGTAGGGAGTTTCTTCATTTGTGCTACACTGCCTGCACCGAGGGGTATCGACTACGCCCATAAACATGAGTTTGTTCATTTTGCAGTGCCCCATGATGATCCCCACAATCTGCCTTAAGGCGGTTTCACACATCACCTCGCCGACGGATGAAGCCGATGGTGGGTATTTAATCTGCTCGCAGACGTGACATTTCAAACAGCGGCAGAAGAGTCGGCCGACGAAATGCGGGGGGAGCAGTGATACCAGCCAACGTTTACTCCTTCAGTCTTCTTCTCGACAGGATGGAGGCAGTATCATGGTCTGATTCCGCGTTTGATAATTGCGTAACACGGTTACTAGAAGAGGAGAGTTCAAGTAGTGATGAAGAGCTCGCGTTAGACAACAGCCGGTAGACAACAAATAACTTCAGATAGAAACTGCCACGGGTTGCAAGGTTGTCATCCCTGTGAAGCTCGCTAACTACGCATGAGCCTCGATAAACGTCGGCCGACGTTTTCCAAACTAACTTGAAAGCTCGCCGACATCCGTCGCCGACGTCGGCGTGGTGATTTGTGACACCGCCTTTAGTTCCTTCCTCTCAATCTTCAGAAGCTTCCGTCTTATTATGGTGATTTGTGACACCGCCTTTAGTTCCTTCCTCTCAATCTTCAGAAGCTTCCGTCTTATTTCGTGTGTTTGCCCTGAGATTCATCGTTTGGAGTGTCTCACTCCTGCAGCATTCCACTGTCCAATGCATTCTACCCGCATATTCTGCCACTGTCCTCTTGACTTGTGATGGAGATGTACCACAGTGGTAAGGTAGCCTTATAAGTACAGTAAATGAACCGCGTCTGGTCAGATGGTCCACCCTTTCTGTTTTAGCGTCAGTTACTAAAGACCTAAAAATGGACCAAAGCCAATGTTTTTCGGCAAAGGCCCTTGCCTTGAGTGTCCTTCGTCGTATGTTTCGTTGCCTTTGTTGTTTTCTTTTTGTCTATTACGTAAGGGACATTTAGTGCAGTGCCTTCACGCTTCAAGCTAGTCAGTTCTTGCCCGAAAGTTAGCCTGGCCACCCGAATATTCTTCTCGTTATTCCTGGTAACCCAGAAATTGTATTTGGGGATCCCGAGTGAGCAGTTCCGCGCAACCGATTCGGAATCCAATCGGACATTTACGCGATCGCGAGTTCGCCAGAACTGAACGCTCGAAGCTGCGAGTATATCCAGTTTCATCGCCTGAAGCCGAAGTCAACCTGAAGAAGACGCCTCAGGTCAGACGTAAAAGGGCAGCGTAGCTGGTGGACCCCTTTTCTTTTACGCCTATAGGAATTCCTGTTTTATTTAATATAATATATAATCTTTTAACTGTAATCCCAATGGTGGGATGCGCACCACGGCCAGATGACCTATTGTGCCAGTCCTAATGTCTTACAGGTCCTAGCCTCCTGAGGAAAGCCAGGTAGTTCCTGAAGGAGTCCTCGTTGGCCCATCCTGGGAGAAGTGGTGCCAAAGACCCAAAGTCACTCCCTCTCAAGTCTCCGGCACTGGGCCAGGACATGGTAGGGCGTCTCTTCATCCGTGTCCTGCATCGAGGGGTGTCGACTATACCCATAACATACATGTGTTTGTTCATTCTGCAGTCTCCAGTTATGATCCCAACAATCTGCTTCAAGTCCTTCTTCTCCATCCTCAGAAGGGTGTGTCTTAACTCACTTGATTGCTCTGAGACAAAGCGTTTGGAGTGTATTACTCCTGCAACGTTCCAAATTGTCTGATGCAGTCTTCTGGCGTGTTCTCCCACAGTCCTTTTTACTAGTGACAGAGAAATCCCACAATGGGGCGGTGGCTCAATAGGTACTGTAGACGAACCCCGTCTGGCCAGATGGTCCACCCCCTCATTTCCAATGATCCACTTGTGTCCTGGAATCCAAAACACATTAACTCTATTCGCACTTGCTAAGGAGTTAAGCTGTTTTATTCTGGTCGGAGAGATAATTTCTTCTCTTTTTGTGTTGTTGACGAGTGCCTTTCTTGCGACTGTGCTCGAATGGTGCACTCCAACTAGTAGTGACTACGATTTACTGAGAGGCAATTATAGTAGGAATCTTAGGTATGGGCGACGTTAATGAATTTACTGTCGGCTTTCCACTTACCAAGTTTCACAGAAGATCGTTGAGCTGACCCAGCGCCGGGGATTGTCCGTTTCCGGAGTTACGAATACTGTGGATAGCGCAAATAGGAAGGCCGACACAACAAATGCCCCAAACACAACTTCGTAAAGAGGAAATTCGAACACCACACTACAATTGAGTCGTAATCCTCGTTGGACTGCACGCACGTATTTTATAAGAAAACATCAACAACAATAATAAAAAAAACGTTAACCTTTTTTTAAGGTTACAGGATCGCCTGCAGCGCCTATTCCGTTTGGCCGTCGCTGCGGTCAGATGGCGTCCAACGCTCGAACGCGTTGGCGGAAACACTTTTGTTAATAAATTTCATGTACATTCATGGTTCAAGGGTTTTGTTCAAAGGAAAATTCTCCTCCCCTCCACATTGAACGTTACACTTTCGTTTCCAATGATCCCTTCATGCTAAGGAGTTAAGCCGCACCCTGCACTCCCGCGCCAGTTTTGACGGCGTGCGCCAATTCTTCAGCCATTATGTAGATAGTTTTATTGCTTATAGCCTTCATCGTGCGTTATGATAGCATTACGCTCTGCTTGAAAAACCGTTGTAGTTCTTCCAAGTTCCTGAATACTGTGAAGCCTGGCGAGTCTGTCCAACACCTCCATAGCCTCCGCCATGACAAACATACGAAGTGGAAGAAGGTAGAACATATCTTCCGTGGCACTGGTGGGTGAGTTTTCCCGCAGTTAGTGAGCACCCCAGCCTGTCTACATTGGCTAGGCTGTTGAAAGCCTAGTAAAACCAGCAGCCACCCTGGGCTCCTCCGGTACATTCTTTGACACGCCCACAATGCCATTCTCTAACTCTAAATATCAAGTTCTTAAAAGGAACAAAAACGAATCCACTATTCCGACTCTACTCTGCCTACCTTAGTACCATTTGAATTTATTGGAAAATTGTTTAAAATTGCTCGAAGCAGAACAGTCTAACGACTTGAGATCCGCTGGAAAACCATTGATAACCCCCACTGAACAAGACAAGAAGCATTCGCCAGTGTAGCGGTATTATGGAGAACTTTGAGGTTAGTTTGTTGTAAACCTCATGCACATTTCGTAATGGATACGCAAGACGCATTTTAAACAGCGCTTCACAAAACCAAAATCTTTCAGAGCAACGAATGGCAAAATATCGACTTTTGGTTTATAATTCATTCTGAACAATAACCCTCTATTTTCGGTCAGTATTTTGTAACCCCCCCCATTTCATACTTTACGTCGGGATTCTAAATATGCAATGTCCGTTCCACCGTCCGGGTCGTTTTATGCCTTAAACGTGATCTAAAAAATGCGTTCTTTCGCACGAAAATCCCATTTGGTATTTTGCCCGCCTGCCCGGCAATCCGATCGGATGAAGCGCATGGTTCTTATGGACAAAAAACCGTTTAAAAAATTAACAAAAACGCAATTTTGGCAGTTTTATCGCAAATACGCTGTGTTTGGTATCGTTTTCAAGGTATTTTTAGGTCCTGGGTCGAACGAAATGAGTATCAGACGTGTGCGACTGCGTATAGTACACTAGACTACTAATAGACTGCGGGACAGTACTGCAAAAGTAATCGTTTCATCGTCTCACTCCAAGCACCTATCAGGTCGACTCATCATATCGTGTCAATTGCCTACAGGCGCCTGAAATATTTAGTTTTCGTCTTTCTGTCGTAGTCAGGTCATGTTTGGTGTGGTTTACTGGTATTTTTCGATGCTGAATCGAATGGGACGGGTCTCGGAGCTGTCAGACTCCGTCAAGCCGTTCAAGAGAATAATAAACTGTTTTGTAACAATTTGCAGCGTTTTTAAAAAAGAGGCATCGCCCGCAGTCGAGAACTTTTCCTGGACATTCTCACTATGGCTGAGTTTCCCCTAACTTTTTGTGCCACGTCACACTTTTAACATTAAAACATTTTTTTTGCCCCTAACACAATTAAAACAAAAATTTATTTGTGACTTAAAAAACAAATGTTATATTAGTGTGCCTAATAATTATTTACAGCGCTATTAAAAAAGTGGATTCATCGCTCAATTTTGCACCTAAATCTAACTTGCATTTAAACAACCTGGAACGAAAGGGTTCAAGTCGCGTCAAAAAATTCTTATTTGACCCCCCCTCCCACAAATCGCCCTCCTGTGGCGTGGAACTCACATTGGAAAACACTGTACTATGACCTCAGGCCGGCGATTAATGGGGTAAGTGTGTCGACCCCAAAAAGGGGTGACAAAACCGATTGGACGAGTGCAAAGTACACAACTCTTAGTAGTCCGTCTGTATATTATAGTTCTGTGCATAGTATATACATTTCTACGTACGCAAAAACGTAAAAAACGATGAAGCGTAGGGGGGAGACATGAAACGGATTATGGTGCACAAATCGTATTGAAAATTCACACAACTTTTTGGCGTGATGGAGAAAATTTGCACTGTAAGTCACTATGTGGACTGTAAACTGGAGAAATGAGCTTTCCTACGCGAATACTACAAATTACTGGGCTTTAGATCATTTAAATAAATAAACAGAGCTCACTTACCTCCGGCAACCAAATTTTTGAGCACAAACTCAACATTTTTTTCTTGAGTCGCGGCCGTCATTCTGAAGCTCTTAGATCCCAATTGAAGCCGTGACCGATCGTCAAGCCATCGTCAAAACTTCTCGCCAGACAGACAGTCGGATCTTCACTTTCTCGCGCGCCAAGGTCCTCGATGTCAAAATTTGACCGAGAGTCGAAGACGTCGAAATCAGTCGCCTGCCGGAACCGAACTGAACTGAAACACAGAAAGAAATTCCCGGATCAAAAGGAGAAAGTTTTTTCCTCGCGTCGTCGGGGGATCCTGGGACGTCCTTCTTCTGACGTCAAATCTCGATTGGAGGGGGGGAGACGAACCTAACAGCGTCGTCGAGTAAGGAATCGGGCTCTTTTCATTAATTTGGACGACGAACGATGTTGTAACAGGTGGCACGAGGAGCAGGCAGACTCAGCGGCGTCAAGTCGAATCGGATAAAAGCGGAAAACACGAATTGTTACTTCGCGAAAAGAAAACCGACGAGCGGAAATACGTCCGAACTCTGGCGTAAAGCGCACACGAGAGAGAGAGATTTTCACTTAAAGGAATTAGCCTTAAAGCTCAGTCGATCACACTAGTATTCACAAAACTCCATCACGAATGACCAATTTTATTAAAAAAATATCAGGCACGACGCATCACACAACGTTCCTTGGTCCCACGCTCCTTCAGCTCGCGCCAAAAAGAGTAACATCATGGGTTGCAGCATTGACCGGTGTGTGGCGCAAGAAAAGTGCTGAGGAGACGCGTCAGCAAGCGTTCTCTGAGGTATCACCACCCGCGTGTTGCTCGGGTAGTACCTTAACTGGTGGCCGTTCTATCGTGGAAGATCCCCTTATCCTTCTTTCCCTAGTGCCAGCGTAGGGTAGCCTGGGCGCCTTCCCCAATTTCCCTAATGTTATTTATTTAGTTTCTCCTTTTTGGGTACCGCAGTCCCATATGAAAAAAACAAGTACGTGTGTCTGAGATGGCTCTTTGTTTGTTTTGTTCGTTATTTTTTGTAGACACCAAAATAAGGTTATGAGCGATTTCCATCGATTGGAAAGGGGGGCGGGGGACGAAAATGTACCAAAAACTAAGGGTTTTCGCATTTTTCTCGAAAACGGCTCTAACGATTTTGATGAAACTTTCAAATTATCTTCTACTAATCAATACCTAACTTTTCTTCTCTATACATATCTCCATGACAATACGGCGAACGGAGATATAGGCCTATGGAAGCAAAATTAGGTATTTTTACGCTTTTTGGCAAAACGGCTTCAACGATTTTCACCAAACTCTCAGGGTGTTTTCGAATAGTTAATACCTCCATATTGTTCTGAATAAATGTTGCTCTGAAAGTCCATTGAGCAGAGATAAAAATCAAAATGTATCGAAAATAACGTTTTTTTCGAACATTTCCGTAAATTCCAGGGTAACTTCTTCACCAGATGTGATAAATTCTAATGGAGTGTCTTATATTCACCCATACCAACATTTCGTTCCCTATAATTATTTTTGTATATGTATGTTGAACGGAGATATAAGCCTAGTTAACTCAGAAAAGGAGATTTGTCGAATATTAATTTATCGGTATTCCAATTGTCTCAAAAACGGCTCTAACGATTTCGATCAAACTTTCGGAGTACTCTCAGCTAACTAGTCCCTACATTTTGTTCTCCATAAATGTTCCTGTAAAAATGCGTTGAACGAAGATATAGCGCCCGCATATGTAGGTGGTGATGATGTCGTAGTGATCAAAACACCATTTTTACTTTCCGCTACCCGAAGGGAAGGAAAGTATAGTAATCGGCCCAAAAAAAAATTTGAGTTTTCTTCAGATCTTTACGTTTCAGACCCTACTGAGCCTAAAAAACCTAATTTCGGCGCGTGGTCCGTGTGTATGTGTGTGTGTATGTGTGTGTGTGTGTGTGTGTATGTGTGTGTGTCTGTAGTTCGATTTGCGAGAGAACGGCTGATCCGATTGAGCTGGTTCTTTTTTTGTTTTGTTCGTTATTTTTTGTAGACACCAAAATAAGGTTATGGACGATTTCGGCCGATGGGAAGGGGGTACCAAAAACTAGGGTTTTTCGCATTTTTCTCGAAAACGACTCTAACAATTTTGATTAAACTATCTTCTCCTAATCAATACCTAACTTTTCTTCTCTATACATATCTCCATGAAAATACGGTGAACGGAGATATGGGCCCCTGAAGCAAAAATAGGTTTTTTACGCTTTTTGGCAAAACGGCTCCAGCGATTTTCACCAAACTCACAGGGTGTTTTCGAATGGTTAATACCTACATATTCTTCTCAATAAATGTTCCTGTGACGGTCCATTGAACAGAGATAAAAATCAAAATGTGTCGAAAATAACGTTTTTTCGGACATTTCCGTAAATTCCAGGGTAACTTTTTCACCAGATGTGATAAATCCTGATGAAGTGTCTTTGAGTCACCCATACCAACATTTCGTTCTCTATAGTTATTTCTGTATATATATGTTGAACGGAGATATAAGCCAAGTTAACTCAGAAAAGGAGACTTGTCGAATATTAATTTATCGGTATTCCAATTTTCTCAAAAACGGCTCTAACGATTTCGATCAAACTTTTGGAGTACTCTCAGCTAACTAGTCCCTACATTTTGTTCTCCATAAATGTTCCTGTAAAAATGCGTTGAACGAAGATATAGCGCCCGCATGTGTAGATGGTGTTCGAACTTAAAGGGGTGGCGGAAAGTAGTGTGTTGCTACGCACCAGATATTTTTTCTCAAAAAAAGCTCTTACGATTTTTGATTAAATTTGTTATATTGATACCTCTCAATAAGGCAATTATACCATAACATTCACATTCGTGGGAAAATGACGAGAGCAGCGCAATAAATTATCAAAATTTCTATGAAAATCGGTTTTAGCGCGTTTTTACTTACCGCAACGCGAAGGGAAGGAAAGTATAGTAATTGGGTCAAAAAAAAAATATATCTGGTGCGTAGCAACACACAACTTTCCGCTACCCCTTTAAGTTCGAACACCACCTACATAGGCGGGCGCTATATCTTCGTTCAACGCATTTTTACAGGAACATTTATGGAGAACAAACTGTAGGGACTAGTTAGCTGAGAGCACTACGTAAGTTTGATCGAAATCGTTGGAGCCGTTTCTGAGAAAATTGGAATACCGATAAATTAATATTCGACAATCTCCTTTTCTGAGTTAACTTGGCTTATATCTCCGTTCAACATATATATACAGAAATAATTATGGAGAACGAAATGTGGGTATAGGTGATTAAAAGACACTCCATTAGGATTTATCACATCTGGTGAAAAAGTTACCCTGGAATTTACGGAAATGTTAGAAAAAACGTTATTTTCGATACATTTTAATTTTTATCTCTGTTCAATGGACTTTCAGAGCAACATTTATTCAGAACAATATGTAGGTATTAACTATTCGAAAACATCCTGTGAGTTTGGTGAAAATCGCTGAAGCCGTTTGGCCAAAAAGCGTAAAAAACCTATTTTTGCTTCAGGGGCCCATATCTCCGTTCACCGTATTTTCATGGAGATATGTATGAAGAAGAAAAGTTAGGTATTGATCAGTAGAAGATAATTCGAAAGTTTAATCAAAATCGTTAGAGCCGTTTTTGAGAAAAATGCGAAAAACCCTAGTTTTTGGTACATTTTCGTCCCCCACCCCCCCTTCCCATCGGCCGAAATCGTCCATAACCTTATTTTGGTGTCTACACAAAATAACGAACAAAACAAAAAAAGAACCAGCTCAATCGGATCAGCCGTTCTCCCGCAAATCGAACTACAGACACACATACACACACACGGACTACGCGCCGAAATTAGGTTTTTTAGACTCAGTAGGGTCTGAAACGTTAAGATCTGAAGAAAACCCAAATTTTTTTTGTGGGCCGATTACTATACTTTCCTTCCCTTCGGGTAGCGGAAAGTAATAGAGCCTCCATCGCGATCTGCAGAGTGGCTAATTCACGTTCTTCCCAGGCTTAAATCTGCAATTTATCTTCTGCGGGAACTCCATGCAAAGGTACATAAGTTCTGCTTTAATTAGCAGAACAAGCTCCCAGGCTCATATTTACACTACACGCTGCATTGCGTTTTAAAAAGCAGGCTTTGCTACTTGTATAGACGTATTTAGAGTTAAAATTCAAACGAAATCGACCCAAATGCCAAAACTCAATCAAATTTTCTCAAAACCTACATTTTGTTCTTCGGTAGAAATGCGTTGAACTAATATACAGCGAATTTACGAGGGGTTGCGGAAAGTTGTGTGTTGCTACGCACCAAATATTTTTCCCCAAGTGCGAGGCACAATTAATATCCGGGTTTTAAAATAATTGGTTAGTGGGACCTTAGTTTTAGAGCTCGCGTACCTTTCTGAGAGCGCACAGTCGGCAAGAGGTAAGGTGGAAGGTGTAGATACTGCTAACATTTATATCTCGCACCAAATCAACTTAGAAGTATTCGCTCGTTCGGGTAAAAGGGTTCTTCGATTCTCCGCAAAAGTATGGAATAACGAATCTTTTTCCCTTCTTCGGAAACCACAAAAATGTTAAGAAGCCTCGAAAAGGACGGCTGCTTTTGCGATAGTGTTTTTTTTTTTCAGATCGAAAAGGGGTTTTTAGAAGCCCGACTATTTCCTCGTTGGACATTATTTTAGCGCGGCCGTCACTCGGCTGTTTTGAATAATATGAAAGATAAGATTTGGCTTAAGGCACAGCTGGAACCCGTCAGTTTTGTCGTTGAAAACTTCTTATGGAATAGCAAAAGCAAATGGCTGACTTGAATCAACTTTTATTTAGTCAGTTATAGTCAACGTTTTTCATGTATTATATCTTCCCACGTATATTTAGATTTTACAGATGATGTACACGTATATATATACGCTAGCTTTGTTAGATAATTCGTCCGCCTAACTGTTTTTGAACGGTTGCTCAATTTTCTATGAAAATCTAATAAAATATCAACAACACAACAGCAACTCCAAGGGGAGTTTAGAGTTCCGGAATTCATTGTGCTGCTCGTACTCATTCCCGGACCATTATTGAGCAATTGGTACACTGAGGATTCAAGAGGCTGTAAACACGATTTTTTTTGAAGAGGACAGTAATCACCTAGCGAAACGGCGGTAGTTGAAATACCGGAATTTCTGGAGTGACCCCCTTGTATCTTAAGAGCGTTTTTAAACACTCACCCTATAGGTATTGGATTGGACTACTACACCAATTTTCTTTAAACACTCCAGTGATTTCAGCGGAGTTAATGAGAAAAAAAACGCTAAAATCGATATTCGTCGAAAATTTTGGTAATTTATTGTGCTGCTCTCGTCATTTTTCGACGAATGGGAATTTTATGGTGTAATTGTCTTATTACGAGCTGTCAATATAAAAAATTCAATCAAAATCGTTAAAGCCGTTTTCGAGAAAAAAATTTTCGGTGGTTTGATCACTATGATAACTATATTTAACTTTCGGTGGATTTTGCTCATACCCTTATTTTGGTATCTCATGGTAACCTGCGGGCTAGATATCAAGTTTGAGCTGATTTGGTACGGTCGTTTTCTCTAAAAACCGCGCTCAAATCGATTTTCGTCGAAACATTTGGTAATTTATTGTGCTGCTCTCGTCATTTTCCCACGAATGGGAATTTTATGCTATAATTGCCTTATTGAGAGCTATCAACATAAAAAATGTAATCAAAATCGTTAGAGCCGTTTTTGAGAAACAAAAAATTTGGTGTTTTGATCACTATGATAACTATAGGTAACTTTCGGTGGATTTTGCTCATACCCTTATTTTGGCGTCCCATGGTAACCTGCGCGCTAGATATCAAGTTTGAGCTGATTTGGTACGGTTGTTTTCTCTAAAAACCGCGCTAAAATTGATGTCGTAAAGTTTGGTAATTTATTGTGCTGCTCTCGTCATTTTCTCACGAATGGGAATTTTATGGTGTAATTGTCTTATTACGAGCTATCAACATAAAAAATGTAATCAAAATCGTTAGAGCCGTTTTTGAGAAACAAAAAATTTGGTGTTTTGATCACTATGATAACTATAGGTAACTTTCGGTGGATTTTGCTCATACCCTTATTTTGGCGTCCCATGGTAACCTGCGCGCTAGATATCAAGTTTGAGCTGATTTGGTACGGTTGTTTTCTCTAAAAACCGCGCTAAAATTGATGTCGTAAAGTTTGGTAATTTATTGTGCTGCTCTCGTCATTTTCTCACGAATGGGAATTTTATGGTGTAATTGTCTTATTACGAGCTATCAACATAAAAAATGTAATCAAAATCGTTAGAGCCGTTTTTGAGAAACAAAAAATTTGGTGTTTTGATCACTATGATAACTATAGGTAACTTTCGGTGGATTTTGCTCATACCCTTATTTTGGCGTCCCATGGTAACCTGCGCGCTAGATATCAAGTTTGAGCTGATTTGGTACGGTTGTTTTCTCTAAAAACCGCGCTAAAATTGATGTCGTAAAGTTTGGTAATTTATTGTGCTGCTCTCGTCATTTTCTCACGAATGGGAATTTTATGGTGTAATTGTCTTATTACGAGCTATCAACATAAAAAATGTAATCAAAATCGTTAGAGCCGTTTTTGAGAAACAAAAAATTTGGTGTTTTGATCACTATGATAACTATAGGTAACTTTCGGTGGATTTTTTTCAAACCCTTATTTTGGCGTCCCATGGGGGCCTGCGGGCGAGATATCAAGTTTGAACTGATTTGGTACGGTCGTTTTCTCTAAAAATCGTTTACAGACTCACAGACCATTTTCCCAAATAGTGTTTTTCGGACTCAGTAGCGTCAGAAACGTAAAGATCTGAAGAAAACTCAAAAAAAAATTTTCAGCTGATTACATAACTTTGCTTTCTACTTTGTAGAGCCAAGGAAAGTAAAAATAGATTTGTTTAGTAGCTATCGCTATGAAAATCACCTGACGTGGGGCTGAGGAAAGTTGAGCGATGCGTCACGCTAGATATTTTATACGTCCGTTTCGTAGCAGCATTGTACCACGTAAATTTCGTTGATCCCCATTAGAACATGACGTTTCCACGAATGTGCAATGCTGCATCCATCCCGAACGGCAGTCACCCTCTTCGCTTATTGCCTCGCCTATCCATTTAGTAATCATGAAGCAAAAATAACTAGTACATACCCTCAGAAAATCGAATGGTGTCGTGGAGAAAGCAGCGCGGATCACATCAGTATAATGCGTAGTTGCCAATGATCAAACCAATCGTACGTTTTAACCTTGGAAAATTGATGTTCGTCATTTCGAAGATCAAAACATCATTTACCATTACGTCTTCCCTTCATTTGTCTTCTTATTGGAAAGAAGCGTCGATTATAATTACCGTTCGAAGGTTGAATATTAATATTTGTCAACCATCAAATACCTATTTTTACTTTCCGCTACCCGAAGGGTAATTAAATCTGCTTAATGCTTCGATGGGAAAAATGCTGACTCCTTTAAAAAGTATTTCGTATACACAAACGAACGGTTGTTACTCTGCTTTCAACACGTGAATTACTTTTCGAAATCCAAAGAACAAAAGAAAGTTGAGTTTTCGTCATATTTTTACGATTTGAGGCCTCCTGACATGGACGAGGTCGACATGGAGGGAGAGAATGTCTGAGCCGATTGAGTGCTCTTTATTTGTTTAATTAATTATTTTTTGAGCCGCGAAAATAAGGTAGTTGGTAGTGGGGGAGAGGGCAAATGGAGTACGATTTTGATTAAACTAATTACGTTCTTCTACCGATTACTCCTTAACGCCTCCGTGATAGTACTGTAAACAGAGACCTAAGGAGCCAAAAGATATTTTTTTAACTTTTCGTGAAAACGGGCAAAACAATTGAAATCTAACTTAAAGGAGCGTTCAACTATGGTCAATATCTAGTATTTCCATGTCAAATGAACCCTTTCGCGAAAACTTGCCAAACTAAGTGAAAATGATTGAAAAAACGCCGAGGGACATATGATGTGTTCGTTTTCTTCTTCGAAGGTCTTCTCAGGAGACTCGTGGAGACTGAATGCGAGCCATACGCCTATGTGGATGACTTGACTGTGCTGATCTTTACAGTCAGTTCTCCAAATCGAAGAAAAAACCGCACCGTCACTCAATGGTGCCAGCATGTCAAGATGTAGGTGGCTGAGGAAAAAACCCAGCTAATCCTCTTGAAAGGGAAAGTGAATAATCCACCCAGAATACGCTTTGGCGGCCACAGGCTCCTTCTTGAAAAGCACGTCAAGTATTTAGGAGTGAATATAGGTGAGAGGTGGAGCTTCAACCAACACCTCCAGTCCATTAAAGGCACTAGGATTGCAAGATTTGCCTCAATGCGTGCAATTACAAAGGCCACTTGAGGGTGGGTGTGTTACCATGACACTATCCTCATGTACAAGAGACATTTTCAGAATGGATGCCACTCAATTCAGAGTATTCATGGGAGTTCTCACGTCGCTCATGCAAGGTAATCTTCACAAGCCCATGCCAGAGGTAATCTTACGCACGTCGGTATTTTTGAAAATTTTGAAAAAGTCGGAAGGAGACATTTTTGCGCTGCATTGAGCGTTTTGAGAATTACCGTACGACGAAACTGCTCAATTGTTGAGTGCTTCTGTGGGCAGCACACATTACAACTTCTTCACGTCGTACTTCAGCCCAAAAATATCTGGTGCGTAGCAACACACAACTTTCCGCCACCCCTACAAGTTCGAACACCACCTACATAGGCGGGCGCTATATCTTCGTTCAACGCATTTTTACAGGAACATTTATAGGGAACAAAATGTAGGGACTAATTAGCTGAGAGTACTCCGAAAGTTTGATCGAAATCGTTAGAGCCGTTTTTGAGACAATTGGAATACCGATAAATTAATATTCGACAAATCTCCTTTTCTGAGTTAACTAGGCTTATATCTCCGTTCAACATACATATACAGAAATAATTATAGGGAACGAAATGTTGGTATGGGTGAATATAAGACACTCCATTAGAATTTATCACATCTGGTGAAGAAGTTACCCTGGAATTTACGGAAATGTTAGAAAAAATGTTATTTTTGACACATTTTGATTTTTATCTCTGTTCAATGGACCGTCACAGGAACATTTATTGAAAAGAATATGTAGGTAATAACTATTTGAAAACATTTTCAAAGCACAGAAAAGGAAACCAGACAATATAATTCGTTCAAGTATTAGAACAAGGCACGGCTGACTGTGAATTCAGAGTGGAACTCTACTGCTGCATGTTGCAGAGGTGTTGATGAAAGACAAACCATGATATCAGTACATGATATTTTCCTGAGAGCTCAATTCATTAGAAGGTTACGAGATAAGTTCCAATCAAATCTTGACTAAAGCCATACTCTTGGAAGTGTATTGAGAGATCAGAATGGTAAAAACCGTCAAATTCAAGCTAAATTCGCTGACTTGTACGTCGTCGCGACCATCCAAATTAGATCTCATCGAGTTCAAGCAGTGAAAATGAAGATCTGAATAATAACCATCGACTTCGCCCACACAAAACTTTTGGCAAGCGAAAGGTTAAGGAGAGCATTACCTCTTCACGTTTTGAGGCAAATGAAACTCAAAATATTTGCTGTGTAGCAACGCAATACTTTCTGCAACGCTGTTACACATATATATGAGCGCGGTATCTTCGTTCAACACATTACTACACTAACATTAATCGACAACAATATGTAGGTACTAGTGAGTTGAGCTCTTGATTCAATTGGGAAAACGATAAATTAGGGCCATTTTCACCAAAACAGCACTGATCATGATCCAAATGATCATGGCTAGATAAGTAAATCAACCACCAGCTGAGATCATTGTAGGATGCAGTTAGGATAGTCGCGATTACACTGAGATTAAGCCGTATTGAGAAGGCAGTGGACTAATGAGGTTATAGTAAAGTAATTAGAAGGAAATAACTGAAGAAGAGACAGACCGGACTTTCCTGCAGCCACAGACAAAGGGCTTCAGGTTAGAAATAGGAGGACTCAATGTTCCGGCTCAAAACAAGCACTTCTCGTTAGAGGCAAGTGTGGAAGTTTCAAGCTCTAGATTCCAATGGCCTGTGCCGAACAGCCGTGTTAGAAATACACACAAAGGGCTGAACTGGATGGATTTAAAAGAAGATAAGTAGGAAATGTTAAATAATAGCAAATGTGCACGTTAGCGTATTAAATAACATTTACTAAACAATCATTCTTAAGCATGTGGAATCTCAGTTTTCATTTTTATCTCGCTCAGGTCTCATTCTCTCGCACCGCTTCAGATTTTACCTGTTCAACCAAAACATTCTCTTGGGCTAATTTAGCTTTTTCCTGCAGCTCTTACAGTTTGAGTACGCGCGTTTGCACTTCCCACCTATTTCAGCTTTAGCAGAGGTTAATGCAGACACGTTGGCGTCTCATAGTTATTAAAAATTACACTATGTTCAAATCTGGTCTGTTGAGAGTTGGGCATCGACGGGATGTACGGACGCGCATTTACGTTTACACTCTTGTTTACGTAACGTTTTGAACAGGTGCCAAATTACCGTGCTTTACTGTAACCTCATTAGCCCACTGCCTTCTCCCTTGAGGCTTGTCCAACCGTATTCCATAGTTATCTCGATTAACATAGTGAGAATGAAATAGGTGAGCCTTGTCTTAGTTATCTAACCTTGACATGATATATCACGATTAGTTCTGTTTCAGTGATTATGGCCCTTAAACATATATTTGACGAAACGAGGGACGTTTCCGTATTCAGTATGTTTAATTCCATAGAGCAAAAGTCAATGATTCTGTTGTGACAAGGGATTAACAATATCAGTAGATGCACGCGATTATGAGACAATAGACGCGTAATATACTAATTAATGGATGATAAAGATAGGAACAATAACGAGTGGCAAGTGAGATAGAGACTGACTGACTAGACAAAGGGTCGAACAGTTACTTAGGAACAACGGTTAGAGCATGTAACACGTGAATGGTGCGAAAGGCTACAATAGATTCATTTTGATTTTAAAACAACAGTAGTATGCGCTAGTCAGGACACAGTTAACGACTGAAAGCTACAGACTGGGCAATGCAATTGACCAGTAATGGGTAATCAGGGACAGAGTGGAAACTTTCACTTCCAAAGTAGCTACAAGACCCATAACCCTAAAAAAGAAGGTGATGTAGAATATCACACAGAACGTCTGAAGCTATGTCCACTTTTACGACACCTCCATTCAAAAAACCGTCTTGAGAACCATTTTTCTCGCACAATTTCGCACATTTGCCGCATTTAGGGCGTAAATATTTGGCAAGGATCAAACGGACATTCGTACACCTCTGCAGAACTTTAAGTTCTCCTGGCAATCAAACTAGTCAAAATGCGCGTGTCCATGAATTGCCGAAAAATCTCAAAAAAGACGAATAGGAGGAGGTAAAATACACCCCAAAAAAACACATGAATGGGGATCCAGATGAATTGAAGTCTGACCATGTTTAAATATCTGGTGCGTAGCAACACACAACTTTCCGCCACCCATTTAAGTTCGAACACCATCTACATAGGCGGGCGCTATATCTTCGTTCAACGCATTTTTACAGGAACATTTATGGGGAACAAAATGTACGTACTAGTTAGCTGAGAGTACTCCGAAAGTTTGATCAAAATCGTTAGAGCCGTTTTTGAGAAAATTGGAATACCGATAAATTAATATTCGACAAATCTCCTTTTCTGAGTTAACTTGGCTTATATCTCCGTTCCACATATATATGCAGAAATAATTATGGAGAACGAAATGTGGCTATGGGTGACTTAAAGACACTCCATTAAGATTTATCACATCTGGTGAAAAATTTACCCTGAAATTTACGGAAATGTTCGACAAAACGTTATTTTCGACCTTTTGATTTTTCATCTCTGTTCAATGGACTGTCAGATGAACATTTATTGAGAACAATATGTAGGTATTAACTATTTGAAAACATCCTGTGAGTTTGGTGAAAATCGCTGAAGCCGTTTTGCCAAAAAGCGTAAAAAACCTATTTTTGCTTCAGGGGCCCATATCTCCGTTCACCGTATTTTCATGGAGATATGTATAGAGAAGATAGGTTAGGTATTGATTAGGAGAAGATAATTTGAAAGTTTAATCAAAATCGTTATAGCCGTTTTCGAGAAAAATGCGAAAAACCTCAGTTTTTGGTACATTTTCGTCCCCCCCCCCCTCACCGTCCCATCGGCCGAAATCGTCCATAACCTTATTTTGGTGTCTACAAAAAATAAGAAACAAAACAAAAAAAGAACCAGCTCAATCGGATCAGCCGTTCTCCCGCAAATCGAACTACAGACACACACGGACCACGCGCCGAAATTAGGTTTTTTAGACTCAGTAGGGTCTGAAACGTAAAGATCTGAAGAAAACCCAAATTTTGGTTTATTATTCATTCTGAATAATAACCCTATGTTTTCGGTCACGAAAAATTTTTTACAACCCCCCCTCAAAATTTGATACTTTACGTTTCAAGACATGGAGATTCCAAATTTGCAATGTCCGTCCGCCGTCCCCCGTCCCCCGTCCGCCGTCCGGGCCGTTTTGTGCCTTTAACGTGGTCTAAAAAATTCGTTCTTTCGCCCAAAAATCCGATTTGGTATCTAGTTGTGCCCGCCATCTCGGCAATCCGATCGGACGAAGCCCGTGGTTGTAATGGGCAAAAAACGGTTAAAAAAATTAACGAAACGCAGTACAACGCGGGAGCTACAAGCGTTTCGTCGTTTGAATTCCCTCCGCCCCGCCCGTCTCATTAAAAACCAACCTCGTCTCGAGGCGAGCGAGTGCTGACCTCCCGCTCGCTTCCTCCCAACGACCGGTCTCTCCCATTCGCCTTTACTCTTCCAATTTCCCCGACGTTTTCGTTTTAATACGATTCAATTTTTTTAGATTCTTTCGTTTCATTCTCATTATGTTTTTCATAGATTTTTGGTTAAATTTTGATATTAGTATTTAGCGTGCATGTTTTCATATTAAAATTCAGTTTTTCTAGATACTTTCGTGTTTTTTTGTTTATTTTAATATTACGATTCAGTTCTTTTCGGCCTTTTTTTGGGTTTCATTATGATATTTTTCGATGCTGAATCGAACAGGATGGGTCTCGGAGCATTAATGCTAGGTCAAGCTGATTATCCGAATAATAAACCGTTGTGTAATAATTTGCAGCGTTTTTTGTATTGCATACCAAATAATTTAAATACTTAAGTACGACGATTTTCAAACAAATCAAGGTGACAGTCCTTTGAATCGAGCAGGGCGAACCGAATAGATTCCAGAATATTATGCGCCACCAGTTTTTATATACACCGTGACGGTTATAAAATAATTCAAAGTATTCGTTTTTTCGACTAACATGCTGTCCTTTTGGTTTATTATTCATTCTGAATAATAACCCTATGTTTTCGGTCACGAAAAATTTTTTACAACCCCCCCTCAAAATTTGATACTTTACGTTTCAAGACATGGAGATTCCAAATTTGCAATGTCCGTCCGCCGTCCCCCGTCCGCCGTCCGGGCCGTTTTGTGCCTTTAACGTGGTCTAAAAAATTCGTTCTTTCGCCCAAAAATCCGATTTGGTATCTAGTTGTGCCCGCCATCTCGGCAATCCGATCGGACGAAGCCCGTGGTTGTAATGGGCAAAAAACGGTTAAAAAAATTAACGAAACGCAGTACAACGCGGAGCTACAAGCGTTTCGTCGTTTGAATTCCCTCCGCCCCGCCCGTCTCATTAAAAACCAACCGCTCTCGAGGCGAGCGAGTGCGGCCTCCCGCTCGCTTCCCTCCCAACGACCGGTCTCTCCCCATTCGCCTTACTCTTCCAATTTCCCCGACGTTTTCGTTTTAATACGATTCAATTTTTTTAGATTCTTTCGTTTCATTCTCATTATGTTTTTTTCATAGATTTTTGGTTAAATTTTGATATTAGTATTTAGCGTGCATGTTTTCATATTAAAATTCAGTTTTTTCTAGATACTTTCGTGTTTTTTGTTTATTTTAATATTACGATTCAGTTCTTTTCGGCCTTTTTTTGGGTTTCATTATGATATTTTTCGATGCTGAATCGAACAGGATGGGTCTCGGAGCATTAATGCTAGGTCAAGCTGATTATCCGAATAATAAACCGTTGTGTAATAATTTGCAGCGTTTTTTTTTGGGCCGATTACTATACTTTCCTTCCCTTCGGGTAGCGGAAAGTAAAAATGCAAGGAGTCACATACGGAACTACTTAGTTCAAGATCAGTCGTGACGACTATGCGCTTCCGAATGCATTTGATCGTTATGCACGTTTAATAAGACTCGGTTAGATGTCAGCACTTTGACATATGGAAGTTAATAATACATTCTTTCAAAACAAAACCATTTTTCAGACATTGAAAAGTTGGCTCACCACTTCGAAAAACTTGAACGCGAGCGTCATCATCAATGCCGTCAATAAACGTTGAGAAGAGAATACTAACGGCGGTTTTCAGTATCGTGGTTTATTGATACGACTGAGTTAAATATGGGACGCTACTGATAACGTCAGAAGGCATGACAGGTTTTGAACCGGCGATTGAGGAAAATGAACACTTTGCAACCTCCCTGCGGTTTGATGGGTTATTCGCAAAGGTTATACCGAAACTACAACGCAACGTAGCGGCGTAAAATAAAACTTCATCTTCCCGCTTTTTCAAGAAATTGTTACTTGAGATTTGTGAACTCAGGTATTTAAGCAATTGGTTCGCCAGTAGGCAAATTACTAAAGTTAACGTTCCTGTTAGGCGAGTCCATCTCCTCTGGCTAGTGAGTTAGGTTACTCCAAAAAAACAATAAACAAATTATTAGGACAATATGACTCCAAAAAATACGACTCAAAAACACAAAATACACAGACTTTGACAAGACCCTGCACATTTACGTACATAGGACCAAAAATAACTAATATCCTCCAAAATATAGGCAAACAAATAGCATTACATTCGGACAACCCACTTAGAAACTAACTAACTGCAAAGACTGAAAAATAGACCCGCTCGAGCAAAGTGGGGTATATAAAATAAACTGTACTAGTAAAACCGCATACATAGGACAGACAGGACGAAAAATACGGACTTGATTTTCAGAACACATTAAATCTCTTAGTAGGAACAAAGACGAGTCAAACTTTGCCAACTGCCTCAAGACAACTGGACATGAACCTTCTAAAATACAGGACTGCCTTTTTACCTTCCTTGGCTCTACGAAATAGAAAGGAAAGTTATGTAATCGGCTGAACAAAAAATTTTGAGTTCTCTTCAGATCTTTACGTTTCAGACCCCCCTGAGTCCGAAAAACACTATTTGGGAAAATGGTCTGTGTGTGTGTGTCTGTGAACGATTTTTAGAGAAAACCACCGTACCAAATCAGCTGAAACTTGATGTCTATCCTACAGGTTACCATGGAACGCAATAATGAGGGTATGGGCAAAATCCACCGAAAGTTAACTATAGTCATCATAGTGATCAAAACACCAAAAATTTTTTTTCTCAAAAACGGCTCTAACGATTTTGATTAAATTTTTTGTATTGATAGCTCTCAATAAGGCAATTATACCATAAAATTCCCATTTGTGGGAAAATGACGAGAGCAGCACAATAAATTATCAAACTTTTCGACCAAAAGCGTTTTTCGCGCAGTTTTTTCCTTATAAACTCCGCTGGAATTCTTGTAGAATGTTAATCTGTAGGGGAAGTAGGAGAAGGACGTCTTCTTATCTTTCTGCCACTTCTTAACATGCATAGCGTATGAAAAAAACTAAAATTCGCGCTTTTTCGCGTAATGACAATAGCTCTATTTTCTATAAAAATACGTCAAAAATATAATTTTAGAAAATCAAAATAAAAATTAAAAAAGTGTGACAAATCCAAACATAGTGAGACTTAAAAAATGATATATAATGTTACGAAAAATGAGGAATGTCAGGAACTATCGAGGAAGCCCAAAGTAGGGTCCTTATTGTCAAAAGTTTAACACCACGGACGCGAGAAGGCCGACGGGACGGCGTTCAAATCATAACTCCTTCGCGTAAAGTCGATTTCTCGAAAATAAATTCATTAGCTTCTCCAATTTCTCCAACTCTTTCTCGAGAGTTATCTTCTTTTGGCGGTTGCTGTAAGAGTCAGAGCTCAATGGGATGTTTCGAAGTTTGAAAACCAACTCTGCATACGCTGAAAAAAAGACAAAACACAGTAGCGCGTTCGAATTTGGTGGTCGACAAACATGGTCTAGGGAATTAAAAGAATAGTGTTGGTTTCAATTGCGAATTTTATACCAAAAGTGATCGAGTGTGTTAATGTACGAGTCAAGTGTGTTCTCGTGTAACGTTTTTGACAAGATTGCAAGCTTTACTTTTAGCAAATAATTCGCTTTTTTCCAAGTTAAATTAAAATTCTTTTATTCTGTGGTTCGGGAGTAGAAAAGACGAGCTCACAAACAATCAGTTTTTTTTTAATCCGAGGGCACTAGGGACTGAGTCCATTCGTCACTGCAGCCACACATGGGCCTGTTGTAACGATGCCCCTTACCTTAATAAAAGACGTCGTACGCACCAGCCCCTTTTAAGAAGCCGAGTATGTCTTTTGCTGCAGATTCCGCTGTGGTTTGGGGTTTGATGAATCCGTGGGAAAAATCTTTGAGCGCTTGGCTGCCAAGACAGGGAACACATAGGATGCGTTCTGTCTTACGGCGTCCTCTCAGTACAGTCTGCAATCAACTACCTCTGAAATGCCCATCTTGTTGAGGTGACTTAAGTGTTTGGTGAGGAAGCAGTATTCCCGACCCAATGCAACACATTCCTGCGTTCGGACGGATTTCCAGCGCATATTTCTTTTGAGGAAGTAAGTTTAAAACTTATGGAAAGGCTTAGCTTCCAGTCATTCCTTTCATACGTCTGATCAATCATCGCGTTAAACATGTTTCACTTCAGAGCTAATCGCAAGTCAGTCATGCAACTCTACACACCATACTTATTGAACGAGCGTTGAAAGGATCTAATTTTTGTCATTCACCGCCCTACGGATCATTCATTATGTGAAATGGTTATGCGCAATGTTAGGGGTTTCATACATCCCTCAAGTTATCGTAAAAATAGGTTCCGCTTAGGTGATTATGAAGTGTGCAAGACGAGCGTTTGTCCTTAAAAAACTAATCAATAAAAAGTGTTTCAAACGACATACTTTTCTTCAAGTCCTCCAGATGGGTCTTCCTGTCTTTGTCGGAGAACTGCACAAAACCCGGGGAGTTGTCTTTTTTGTCATTGGCATAATCTCCACTGCATTCAGGCGTAGAAATATCCTTTTTAGAACTCCTCAAATACCTAAAAATATTCACAGCTTTATAGTAATACACTCTAAATCCCACACAGCTGTTATTTCAATGGTAATTCATACTGCTATGAGTATCCAGTAAGGTACAATGTAGGCTCCTGAGACTTACACGATTATATTTCTAATTTTGAGCGTTATCTTCTTATGTCAATAAAAACAGATAATTGCCAGCGCATGAGCAGATGAGTAGCAAGTAGTCATTGGCCTCTTCGAGTTGCTGCTCAGAACACTTATAGAGAGGCAGACTTTGAGCCGTACGTCAACTCGAGACCAAATCCCCTAATGTGCTTGAAATTGTCACGACGAGGTGTGAACACATCACATGGCAAGCAGCTGGGGAAGTGACTTATAGCCAGTCATTGATGTGTTTTGGTGTTCACAGGCTCCAACTCGAGAAGCAGATGAAACACTTGAGTATAACCGAAGGTGAGGAGATCTCTGCCTCCTTGAAAGCCACTTGGGGTTTGTGATGTCAGTTAGGTTTTCTTATAAAAAGTGACTGTTCCTTATCGCTCATCAGAGAGTTGTATCTGTGTACCCTCTCAGGCCTGTGTTTTATGACAGGTTGTCAGTTAGCCAGTCTCCCTGTTCAATATCCAGAGTCACGCAGTAAGTTGGAGTTTCCATCAAAAAGGGATCAGTAGTATTATGAGGAGGTAAAGACATGGTACTTTGATGCATTAGGGTTCCATGTGCTCTTGATATATCCTATTCCGCACCATCCTTCAAGCAGCCTAGACCATTGGCACTACACAATCTGGCTTTGCATAGTCTGGTCAAACTCTTTTACCGAAGATCAAATATCACAACATAGTTCAATGGGGATTTCTCAAATACGTCGACGTTCAAGCAACTATTCACATCATTGGTAATAGATGAGGAGAGGCTTAGTGATACGGACCGATTTCACTTCCTGCTGTCACGCTTGGAAGGCCCAGCTCTAGACACAGTCAAGTAGAGAGATGTTCTTCATGTGTCACCACACGAAGGTATGCCCTTGGAGGATCAGGGATATCTGGAAAGGAGTTCTTAATTTGGTTTCCTGACTGATCTATTTACTCGGGTGGCAAGTTTCAAAGGGGGGGATAAAATGTGACCACGCTTCATTGCCAGGACCTTCTTCGCAGACTGGGGGAAACGAGTATAGGCCCCCTATTACCTAGTAGTGGTCAACACTGGTCGATTTGGCTGTAATTCCAACAACCGCTGTTGTAGGAACCACAACGGAGCAGCATCTAGTTCTTGTTTTCTCCGAACTAGAAGCGCAAAATGAGCAGGATGGAGAGTCTCTGAATGCATTGAAGTCCCCATGTCCCACAAGAATCCGGCTCGACCCACTTACGCGTTCACTGATGTTGGGACGTTCCTTTAACATGGATTATCATCTCACTTGCCGTTTATCTAGCTCAGCAAGTGTTCGTTTGGTGGAGAAGCCAATACAGAGCTTGGCAGAGTGAAAGAAGCTCCCTTTGCATTCTCCACTTGTCCACCATGAACTCAATGGACAAGTCAATGGGTCAGCGATCACTAAGCAAGCTTTAATGGATGCTGCATTGTAGGGCTTGGTGATCAACAGGAGCGTAGCACTCTGGGACTCTCCTTTGATTGTGACTCTAGGTTTCGAGCTCCAGACAGTTATGATTCTGCATTCAGGGATGTCTGGGGAGTACTGACTGGGTGGACTCTATCTCCCTTAGATTTAAAAACGAAATTTGGGATGGGCGAATTACCCTCCAGCGACCACACGATGCCCGCGGGGCCAGCGCATTTTCCAGAATTTTCAGGCCTTGCCCTGATCTTTTGATGGCTCTTACTGCTTCCCTCATCCCATGACAAGACTGTTTGGACTTTCTACCTTCTCTGAGGTTTGGAAGTAAGCTGCAGCAGAGGCCTCCCGAGCTTCCTCCAGAAAATTACTGTTCTGCATTAGGGGGATGTCTGTGGGAGTGCCGACCTGGTGGCCCCTACCTCCCTCAAACCCCGCAGTTTAGAAACGAAGGAAGGGGATGGGATTTCTACTCTCCAGCGACCCCCCGACGTCCACAGAGCAAGCGCATTTTCTAGCATTATCAAGCCTTGCCCTGGGTAGGAGCTGGATTGCTCCATTCTACCTACCTTGACCTGCGGAGGCAGCCACGTGGCCCTAACCCATAATGCTGTGCATTCCCGTGGTACCATTTTGGGTCAAACAACCCTTAAGACCTGAATGGTCAGCGGCCCGCACGTTATTTTAATGGCACTGCTTTTCCTCATCCCAGGGTGGGGTAGTTTGGGCTTGCTGAACTCCCTGGGGTCAGGAAGGACTCCAGTAAGCTGCGACAGAGCCCCATAGCCTCCACCCACTATTAGGGGGCAGTAGCCAATCATGCTAGTAAATGGCATGGTACACAAGGATTGTGCCACAGTGACACACACCTCAAGTGGTTGAAACGCCATCTCTCACCTACATTGACTCCCAAGTACTTGACTTCCTTCTCCCACATTTCACTCCCTGGCTGCCAAAATGCATTGACGGTCGGCTATTCAATTTACCCTTCACGAGGATGGCTAGATTTTTTCCTGAGTTTGTGCTATCAATACACTACTCTCATCCCCAAGGCATTTAGTGTGCTAGGCTATTGGCAATAGTACTGTTATTGAATCTGGAACTGTTAGAAAAAAAATGTAATCAAAATCGTTTGAGCAGTTTTTGAGAAAAAATAAATTTGCCGTTTTGATCACAATGAGAACTACACTTATTTTAGAACCAGTTTAACTCATTGGAAACAAAACTAGCTTGCAATACCTTCTTGGAGTCAGCAAAAAACCAGCGAATTTAATTCAATGTGACGAGGAAATGAGACAGAATATTGTGGTGTCGAATCCAAGCAACGGAAGTTGTGATGATGTTGCTAGGGAAGGACGACGGGGACGCGAGTAACAACGAGAAAAGATGGTGTCCTGTCGGGATTTCCGTCTTGAAAGTTGTTGTGTCTGGTTATCGAAACGTGAACGATTTGTGTGCTCAAGAACATTTGATTAATAGAAAGAGGACTGAAAATACAACAGTTTGTTTAGTTTTAAAGTTATTGTTCATAAAGTTTAGACAGTTCACGCATTGGTTGTATGTTGTTATTGTCTTTCAGAGTTAAGCCAGTTTTTATCAGATACGAACAATTAGAAACGGTACAATATCTTTGAATGATGGTGACTAATGATCTTATAGGGGAAGCATATGAATTCAAGGTTGCTGACTGACTGCGACATCGGGCGTGGGTGAAGGAAAGGTAATAAGGTTATGCGTTGGTTAGCGAGGATGACGCAAGGAAGCTATGTGCCACACCTACTTGTCATACAATGTTTAACTAATACTATAAACGCAAAAGAGAAAACACCAACTTAGGAACTTCCCCCTTTCGATAATTAGAGGGCAACTTAACAGGATCCGGTTTTTCAGGTTTGTGCTTCTTTTCGTAAGTTCGAAAAGTATTGTAGGTCACAAAGTCTTTCGGTTCTCCCTAAAACAATAATTACAAAAAATGAAAGTAAAAACGACGAAAGCTATGACAGTAATATGAACAAGTGACCAAGTAATTACTCATTAAGTGGGGCACAAGCGCCTAACGTCCTATCCCACAGGTCCACGCCCAGCTTCCTAAGGAATGCCAGGAATTTCCTGCAAGTCCATTGATGGCCACCTTGGGAGAAATTGCATCAAAGACCCAAAATTGCTCCCTTTCGAGTCTGCGGTATTGGACCTTTACACACACTGTAGGGAGTTTCCTCATCTGTACCACACCACCTGCACCGAGAGGTGTTGACTATGCCCATAACATAAATGCGTTTGTTCATTTTGCAGTGTCCTGTGATAATCCCTGTTGGGTTTGTTCGGTATGTTTTACCGGGGGGAGTCGTTCTCTGTATTTACAAACAATCCCTTTCCTTTTCTCATGTCCCCTCTTTTACCTTTTTACTTCCAATTTTCACTCCTATTTAGTCGTCTGCTGCTCGCCAGCATTGTGCTTCTCTCACGTAATTCAATTGAAATTACGTCGCCTCCAAGACTGAGACCTGTTCTTTTATCCCCGGAGAACACTAAAGGTTTGGCCGGTGGATATCTACAAGCCAAGGCAAAGCTGATTTGTTTGGCCGAGTGTTACAGCAGCAGTTTTCACCAAACCCTCCTGAGGACTTGGCATTCGACGAGGATGTCTTGCAGGCCCTTCAACAGCCTTTACAATTGTCTCAATTTTCCCAGTTCTTCTCCCCAAACGACGTACAAAAATAAATTAAAAGAGTACGAAAGAAAAAATCACCTAGGCTTGACCTAATTAATAAAAAACTGCTCTTGCAACGTCCCTAGGAAGACTTTCGTATATTTGACGCAGATATATAACGCAATACTCAGAACTACCAAAAGTGGAAAATTGCGAAAATTGTAATGATACATTAAGCTGGGAAAACAGACGATGAGAGCGAATATCGCCCTATTACCTTATTGTCTACATTTTCCAAAATTTTAGAAAGGCTCATCTACCCTCACATTCTCAACCAAATTGAGCACCTACTACCGAACACCCAATCTGGTTTTAGGCAACTCCACCGTTTTCTGGACCGTATTTAGAAGACCTACGAGGACAAAGAAATTGCACTAGGACTCTACCTCGACGCTGAAAAAGCCTTTGATAAGACATGGCACGCTAGTCTCTTATCCAAACTCAAGGCCCATCTCACTGACACGTATTTTCGATTGATGCAATCATTTCTTTCGGATCGGACGTACAAAGTATGTGTAGAGGGTGCCGTTAGTGCCAGATTGCCAATTTTTGGGCCTTTATAGTACATTTTCTGCATCCACGATTTGCCCATTTACAACGACAATATTACAATGTCAGCCCAATTTGCCGATGACTGCGCGTACTTGACCAAACACAAGACTGGTGAAGAAGCAAGTGAGTCGATTCAGGCGATTGCAAATGATGTCAGTGAATGGGCGAGAAAATGGTGAATAAAAATAAACGCTTAAATCTAATCTGTGCGTTTATACTTACAAACGCAACTTTACATGCTAGCATGTAGATATGGACTCAACCACTCTTGAGATGAAAACGCACAAGTATTTGGGTTTGACTATAGACAAACGACTCACATGGACAAATCACATCAATGCAATAACAGCCAAAATACGCCATAGACTCAGCCATCTTAAACCACTCCTCACTAACAAAAATTTCAGTCTTAAAAACAAGCTTCTTATCTACAATTCCATAATCAAGCCCATCTGGTGCTACGGAGGGGGTCTATGGTCGTCCGCCCCGAACACCCAAATAAACCGAGTGCAAGTCCTCCAAAGTCGCGTTCTCTGTTTTATCACTGGCGCCGACTGGTACATCACGAGGAACTTCACAAGGACCTTGAAGTACCAACAGTAAAAGACTGCTTAATCGTCACATACCACGCTAAGTACGTCATAGCAGTTCTGATTGACATCAGAGGAGCGTTTGACTCCTTAATGAGCTCAAAGGGGATTCCCCACAACCTGTACTCGCTCGTCAGAAGTTACCTGACCGACAGAACTGCTACGATCGAAAGCAGGCATGTCTCCGTCCGGAGAAAGATTGAGAAGGGGTGCCCACGGGAAACTCATGGAGACTGACTGCGAGCTGTACGCCTATGTGGATGACTTGACTGTGCTGATCTTTGCAGAGTCAGTCCGCCAAATTGAGGAAAAAATCCACCACGTGCTCCGCACCGTCACCCAATGGTGCGAGCATGTCAAGATGCAGGTGGCTGAGGAAAAAACCCAGCTAATCCTCTTGAAAGGGAAAGTGAATAATCCACCCACAATACGTTTTGGCGGCCACAGGCTCCTTCTTGAAGAGCACGTAAAGTATTTAGGAGTGAATATAGGTGAGAGGTGGGGTTTCAACCAACACCTACAGTCTCTCAAACGCACTACCATTGCAAGGTTCGCCTCACTGCGTGCCATTACTAAGGCCACTTGGGGTGTGTGTTACCACGACATTATCCTCATGTATAAGGCCATCTATCTAGGTGTGATTGGCTACTGCCCCGTTGTCTGGGGTAGCAAACTAACAGTCAATCAAAAGAGAGTATTGGCCCAATCCCAGAGAGCTGCGCTCCTGTGGATCACCAAGGCCTATAAGACTGTATCAACAGAAGCACTCCAGGTGATAACTGGTCAGTTACCAGTTGATTTGGCTGTTGAGTGCATGGTTGACAAGTGGGAGCTTCCCCCGCTTTGGGCTGAACTCCGTGCGGATCTCACTACAGAACAGAAACTTGCCGCCATCGATGAATGGGCTCTAGAGAAATGGCAAGCGAGATGGGAATCCTCGTCAAAGAGACGTGATACGTATGAGTTCTTCCCCAACATCCGTGAACGTCTTTCTAGAAAATGGATTGAGCCAGACCACTGGACGAGCCAGTTCCTCACAGGACATGGTGACTTCAATGCGCGGCTCCACTTCTTTTCTCTCAAAGACTCTCCATTATGCACGTCTTGCGCCTCCAGTGTGGAGGAAACAAGAAACCATGTGCTGCTCCACTGTAGTTTCTACAACAGTGAGCGACGGTTGTTGGGAGGGCAAACGAACTTAGCAGCTTTGACTGCTACAAAGGAAGCCTACAACCATTTTGCAAAGTTCGCGAAGAAGGTGATGGCTAAGAAACGTGGTTATAGTTGATTTGTCCTTTTGAAACTTGCCACCCAAGTAAATAGTTAGATCAGGTAGGAAAGCAGATTAAGAACTCCTCCCAGATGGTACGGGATTCCTCAGGTGGTCACCTCCGCGCGGTCACACACGGCAACAGCTCTCTACCGGGAGACTGGCTAACTACCAAATACCTGCCGTACCTCCACAGGTCTGAGTTCGGTGGATGCTGCAGGGGCCGGCTCTTGCATATTAGCGAAGCCGCAACTTCTATGACTGATATAACCCTCGTCAAGGGTTTAGGTACAGTCATCAAATAAGGAAACAGACCGTCACATACCACGCATC
Source organism: Pachypeltis micranthus (assembly GCA_020466155.1). Lineage (NCBI taxonomy): Eukaryota > Metazoa > Arthropoda > Insecta > Hemiptera > Miridae > Pachypeltis > Pachypeltis micranthus. Next base: position 9,581,439 of record CM035782.1, on the reverse strand, counting down.
CTACCGAAAAGCATTAACCCCTCCAAATCCGTACGTAAGCAACATTTCGATAGAACGACTCTTGCCCAGACATCTGAGACGCCTTAAACGGAAGCACCTCTCCAACTTCACAGAGGGCTTCAACTGAATAAAGCCTCCTTCACCCCCGTCATTTTTAAATTTGCAAAAACAAAAAACCCTGCAAATTATTACACAATGGTTTATTATTCTCATGAACAGCTTGACCAAGTATTACTGCTCCCCAATCCCATTCAATTCAGCATCAAATACTAGTAAACCATACAAAACATGTCCTGGCTACAATGGAACTACGGAAACAAAACGTCTGATGATTTTGCCCCGTCGGGCCCTTCGAGCGAACCCGTTGTGAGGCGAAAGGGGAGTTGAGCCGCCCGCCCTGCAGCGTTGCCGCCGTTTTTTATTGAGACGGGCGGGAGGGAGGGAGTTCAAACGACGAAACGTTGACTTCCGCTGTAGCTCCCACGTTGTACTGCGTTTCGTTAATTTTTTTAACCGTTTTTTGCCCATTACAACCACGGGCTTCGTCCGATCGGATTGCCGAGATGGCGGGCACAACTAGATACCAAATCGAATTTTTGTGCAAAAGAACGACTTTTTTAGACCACATTAAAGGCAATGTCCCCGGACGACGGACGGACATTGCAAATTTGGAATCTCCAAGTCTTGAAACGTAAAGTATCAAATTTTGATGGGGGGTTGTAAAAAATTTTTTGTGACCGAAAACATAGGGTTATTATTCAGAATGAATAATAAACCAAAAGGGCTATGCTCAGAGGAACAGTAAACTCACCAGTACAGTTGTTACGCACTCGCGGAATTTGTTTCGTGTTATCTGTTTACACAACTGTTTGTTATCTCACTATATAGTGCTGTGCACAAAAATGTTTCTTCGTAAAAAAAAAAGTTTGGCGCAGATTGGTGAGTCCCATAATTTATTTCCTAGTTTGTAGATTATTAGGGGTGGTTATTCAGGGTGATTGGTTTTCGGATTGGGGCTTGTGACAGTAAACCGAGCACAATAATTGAGGGACACTTTGCCTACGGTTTTATTTTCATTATATTACAGTCAGCTTGATAATAAGCAAAAAGGAGTGACTACTTCCCCCTCATTGTTCTCAACAATCCCCATTATCTGCCTTCAGGAGATTACTGACGTAGACTTACGATAAGTTCTTTGAGAGCGTGTTTGTTCATCTCGTTACTCATCAAATCATTTAACGCTTCGTTCGATTCTGTGGTTTCAGATTCAAACGTCCGCGACAACGGGGGTAGAGACGCAGAACGCACGATGCAATTTTTTGAAGGTTTCGTTACAGTCGCTTGGTCATCCGGGTCGTTCCTGTTGGGACATCTCGGGTATACTTTCTTCCCTTTCTGAACTTTTTCGACGGCTACAGTCTGCATGCCTACAAAGTAGCAAACGATTGAATTTACGAGTAAACGAGCAAATGTGTGAGTACTGGATTTATCCAATAGCTGAAAATTTGATGAAGTTAAACGACAGTTTCGTTATTAAAATCAAAATGAGGCCATGAAAATTAAGGCATAAGAAGTATTATTACATACAAACTCTGTGAAACATACCAAGCATACCAATAAAGTAGCTATTATATTATACCTGACGGTTGCTAACTATTTCCTTACAAATGTATATACGAAACTAATAATTAAATTCTATTTACCAAATGGAACTGAATAAATGTGAATTATAAAATCCAAACGTTCCGTCTCAATCCCCCCGTATATGCTGGTGGAAACTGAGAAAGTCCCCACTGCATGCTCAAACGGGCCAGTGTACATGAGCTGCTTCATGTCCTCCTAGTTCCCATGGAGCTCTTGATCCCTGACGCGACGTCCCTACCAGTTTCGCACAAAATGCATGTCAACTTTGAGGTCTTACCCTGTAACCTCATCCAGCCACAGCTGAGGCACATTACAGCCAGCCCTGCATAAGTACACAGTACACGCTGCGTTGATTCCAGCCCTGCCATGCATAATCTGCCGCTCTGTACCTCTGACTTGCCAATCTTGGGCAGTGCCCAGTGAACAGACCACGTACCATTTCTCCAGACTGAGGATATCTGTAGTTCGCTCTTTGAAGTGTCTAAGTGATAATAAATCACACTGGGTATACTATTTTAATTTAAATGAATAAGAAATTGTCAATTGTCGATAGCCAATTAAAAAACTAAAAACGAATTGGCCTGTGCAAAATGTACAGAATTGGTGCATTGGGTCGGCAGTAACAGCTTCAAACCAGGGACTGACTGCCTGAACTCGCTGGACATTCCTTTTCCTCGACTGATCGGAAGAAACCTGAAGCCGGATGAATGTCGCGGGCTCTATGCAGAGTCTGCCTGTGGCAATGTGTACAGCTTTGGTCAAAAAGCAAACAAACAGCGAGGTGGACACTGGGTTTCTGGAACTTCTTTCGGAGCCCTGGTAAACTGACTAGGAAATGGACCTGCATTCTCTACACCTGAGACCAAGAAGGGGAAATCCATCAAAGTGCGATCTACAGAAATCGAAGCATCCATTTCTAGTGGAAATGGGCGAGGTATTATTGTAAAACACGCCACTGAGCTAGTTTACGCCTAACAATAGGATAGGGGTCAGCACGCAACAATAATTTATGACTTTTTTTCTATCAGTGTTTTAGTTCCAAGATATTTATAGGGCAAGGTAGGTGCTTCTCACGATCAGGGAGCTGTTAGTTTCTCAACCAACTCGAAGGACACCTGAACTATCAATGAAACGTGAGCCATTCAGTTATGCATTAGTCAGTTAAATTAAGACCTTGTGCTTTAGCTCTTCGGACTAAAACGTTCATAGCTGATGACCCTTCTTCATCATTGCTCGAAATTTCCACAGATTTTTATTAGGTAAAAACATGAGAGAGCTCTTGAGTAGTACGACATATTCTTAGCTGTGATATGCGCCAAAGGCAGAGTCCAACTGCAGTTTGGCGGCGGTTCAAAATCTATTTCTAGGGATAAAGTGCCTTGGGTTAGAGCACAAACTATTGAAGGAGTCATCCTCAAGCGCGTATTGGAGCAGTCTGTTTGTGCTTCAGATAAAACAGTGGAATTACGTGCGACCACTCACTTCTCTGCGTGACCTCAGCACTACTGGAAGAATCGGATGAATCCTCTTCAGAGATTTTGGGGCTCTATTAGGAACCTCAAGGTGACGTGCTTCATTACGTGTTGAGGCCTACGGAATTCATTATGACCAAAAGACAATTCGCTTCACAAATCTCTAGTTTACAATCCTCTCAGGTGGCGCGCGCCATAACTCAATTTATTTTGAATGTCTTTAAGTCAGGTGCTCAGCTGCAGTCATTGAACCTACTCTCCTTATATCAATCATTTCCAACAGTACAATATCCCATGTAACATGTCCAATTACATACACACACATGGAGCATTATGATACATAGTTCAGAGAAGAAAATTTCTTTCAGTCAATTACATAACCTTCCTTTCTACCTCTTAGGGCTAAGGAGAGTAAATGTTGGGAAGTCAAAAAATAGTAACCTTGATTTTTTACAGGTTTGGCTGATGCCATTGCAGTGACTGGTGTGCTCAGGCGTGATATGATTGAAGAACCGGCTGAATTGCATAGTTCCTGATCACTCTTACTTCCTTTGTGGTAACTTCGATTCTTCGAAGGAGAATTTTTGACCTGAAACCAAAAAATAATTCTGACAGTGCGGCAACGTTCTAGTACTGAGTGTTTATCAAAGATGGCGTTGGGTGTTTGAGAGGGGAGGGGGCTTGGGGCGGAGTTTGAATAATAAATGGGTGTACGCAATGAGTGTGAGAGAGGACTGTATTTATACATTCGATATAAAGTAATGAAAAGAGTTTGAGATATGAGCGCATATAGTTGTAGTAGGCAACGCTCACAGCCTCGTGTGGCTTATGATCACAATTACGCTTCCACAAACGTCACAAAAATACAAAAAAATTTGATGTTAGAGGAGGCCGGTCAAGTGTGAGAATTCACGCGACACAAGGGGGTCTCTGGTCTGGGGAACTGGGTTGTAGAGTGGAGAGCGAGTAAAGGATGCCAAAACTGAGTACCGAATGTGCGTTAAACTGGGTGAGCGTGTGGTTTAGTGTGGAGCCGAGAGTTAGGCTGCCTAAGAAGAGGTGGGGGAGATAATATTGTTAAGGGCACGATCAGATTAAGCGTGACCTGGAACACCGGAGCTGCTTCTATCGGGCAGAGCTGTTCCTTAAGCAGCTCCGATTAAATCTGAAGAAGAAAACTGCTGAAGGATATGGAGAGGGAGGGGGGGCACATTGCAGCGATCAGGAGGTTAGGAAAATTGCGCCCACAGCCTGCAACGAGGCGATCGGCCTATTCCTCTACCTGATGCCAATGGCTATACTTCGCTCTTTCTATATCTCTCTACCTGTGGGCTTTATATAATGTGGAATGGACCTGTATACTTCGACCATGAATATACTGTATTACCAAGGAAGGAAGCAATTAATGGTGAGATGCCCGAATCAAACCGATAACAATGTTTTGGAAACTTGAAAGCAGAAAGTCCGTCGTCGGCTTTGGAAATACTCTTTAAGTTTTTGTCAGCAGGAGAAGTCGATTGAATAGGCAGTTCAGATTTGCCCACAGCCACCATATCGAAGGCTTCAGAAGGTCAGAAAGAGCTGGACTCGAAAGCTCAGGATTTCACATTTGGGTCAACAAACTAATTTGGCCTGAGCTGAGCCGAACAGAGGGAGAGCTCATTGATCGTAAATTGTAACACTTGCAACAAAACTATGAGAGGGGCCCAAAAAAAAGAAGAAAGGGTTGAATCCCAAAACAATGGCCGTGAGTACAATAGCCCAGTTCTTCAATTCGCGGTTCAGAACGTTTACTAGCGTCGCTGATACTATTGCTAGTTACAACTTTTATCACTGGCAAGTGCCTCGCGCTAGTATTCTTCAAAATATGAACTCGCTCGACTAACCATTGAACTATGGAATCATTGCATGAATCCCACACTTCGTCAATTTTCCGTTGTATGGAATTAACGTCCTTTAGTTGTCGAGTTGCCGCCACCACATGCCTAACCATTTCTTTCCTTATCCATTTTTCCGGCTTCTCCTGCATCAGTGCTTTCCCCACTGCCCTTTTCGCGGTCCGTTTCAACCACCCGTGGATAGCCAAATTAATACGACTTTGGTTCATCGATTAAGACAAAAAGGCTTGCGAAGTGTTGTGGATTGGTATATGAGTGTCAGTTTCATCTCAGATGAGTGTGCGTGGACGAAATTGTGTGAAAAGGCTGGTCCCTTAGATGATTTGAATTGAAGAATGCCATTACAAGCAGCCTCCCCTCTCCCCTCCAAATTCGTTATATTTTTTCATTGCTGTTTGTTCGCATTGACTGTTTTGTGCGCTCTCAATTGTTTACACTCTCCCCATTTCTTTCGGGCGTGTTATTAACATTAAGTTTAAGGCCTGGTTCTGGGTTATCTTCCCAGGAGCCTGCCCATGCTACCAGGCGCGACCACGGGTTGTGGATAGTGGAACGGCCACGGCATTGTCCCCAGGGGCATGTCTGCGGCCAGCTGTGAATATGGTCAGCATGCTGACTGAATAAGCAGCCGCGAACAATGGGCAAAACCCAAGAGATCGCCGAAAAGATCCTGAACACAGGACTCAAGGGCAAGCGGATCTACATTTTCTCAGACAGCCTTAAAGGCCATCGCAGCCTATAGTTTTAGGTCTAAGCTGGCATGGGAATGCCTCCATGCGCTCAAGCAGCTCAGCGCCCGTAACAGGCTCTCCCTCATTTGGGTGCCAGCTCACAGGGGGCATGAGGGCAATGAAAAGGCTGACCGCCTCGCGAAAAGGGGTGTAGAATCCCTACCCATCGGGTCTGAACCACACGTGGGTCTGACGAAAAGTCACCTGAACCGTCTGGTTGCTCGATGGGAGATACAGAAAATGGCGCCCATTGGCATCCCCAAACTGTAGCGGAATCTGCGGTGAAGGACATACTCGGCTTCCTAAGGGGGGCGGGTATGTACGACGCCTTCTACTAAGAAAGGACCAGCGTCACAATAGGCCCATATGCGGCCGCAGTGACAAGGGAACATGTCTCACTCGCCCTCGGGTCAAAAAAAAAAACTACGTTTTACGACAAAACTTTGCTCAACTCTTACCGCTACTGTTAAGCTCTCCAATATCAGTTATAACAGTAAACGTTTCGAATCGCGAACTGAAGTTCCATGCAAATGTACCCGCGGCCATTTTTCTGGGATTTTACCGAAGGAATGGGCAATTTTTGCCAGAGCAGAAAGACCCAGTCTGATGTAATGTCAAAAAAAGTGCTAGCCTGGCATTCGCAAGTGTGTGTGTGAGCGCATATAGTTGTAGTAAGCAACCCTCACAGCGATGTGTGGCTTGTGATCACAATTACACTTCCACAAACGTCACAAAAATACAAAAAAACTTGATGTTAGAGGAGGCCGGTTCAAGGAACCCTAAACTCTAAATTTGGTAACCGCAGAAAACTCACTTTAGACGCGTTAGACGAATAACTTCGTATTTGATTCTGCGATTGAAGTTTCTTCTGAGTTTCTCTCTGCATGTGACGCAACATCTTGATATTTTCCACAAGGAAATTTTTCTCTGGTTTCTCTGAGTAACCCAGACCTGAAACGAACGATCATGCTCTAACCGACCGTACTACTTCGTACATCGTTTACGTGAGAATTCGATAGCACACAAATTTCGAAAAAAAAAAAAAGATCATCGCGTAAGAAGGTAAACTCAACATTGTTACCAGGAAGAATTGTTCGGTCTCTCGGTTTTCCCATCATGACTGACAAAACTATTTAAGACGAGGATCCGTCGGTGTTTTTAAAAGATTTCAGAATGAGCGTAGTATCGAAACATCACGGATTTTGAACAAGAAGCGAAAGAGTCATCGCGTAATTTAATCGAGAACTGTGTTCAAATTGGAAATTATTGAAATTTGTTTATGATCTAAGCGGGAACAGGGCTGATAATTGTGATAAGAGTTGTTTACGAGATAAGCAAACTTGGCACCGACGCTACCTGCCGATGATATGGCAAACTATTAACAATAATTCTACTCTCGACCAAAAGAGAATTAAAATGGAAATATCTGGTGCGTTGCAACACACAACTTTCCTTAGCTCTACAACAATTCACTTTGTACATGGCTAATTCTATTTAATCAATTTTTTTATCACTCAGCTCATTTGAACTTGGTCAAACAACGCTTCACAGCAGCAGGAAGGGGTAGCGCTTACAGTTCCAGATTATTTTGTGCTCCTCGCACTCATTGCAGGACGATTATTGGGCAATTGGTACACAGATTATTAATGAGGCTGTAAAAACAAATTTTTTGAAGAAGGATAGTAATTACTTTTGCAGAGTTATTGGGTAAAAACGTTTAGAACTGGTAGTAAGCGAAACTGCAGTAGTTGAAATCAGGAATTTCTGGAGTGACCCCCATGTATCTCATGAGCGTTTTTAAACACTCACCCTTTAGGTATTGGGTTGGACTACCACACCAAGTTTTTTTAACATTCTACAAAAATTTCAGCGGAGTTTATAAGGAAAAAACTGCGCTAAAAACCATTTCGTCGAAAATTTTGATAATTCATTGTGCTGCTCTCGTCATTTTCCCACGAATGGGAATTTTATGGTATAATTGCCGTATTGAGAGCTATCAATATAAAAAATGTAATCAAAATCGTTCCAGCCGTTTTTGAGAAAAAAATTTGGTGTTTTGTTCAGTATGATAACTATAGTTAACTTTCGGTGGATTTCGCCCATACCCTTATTTTTGCGTCCCATGGTAACCTGTAGGCTAGACATCAAGTGTCAGCTGATTTGGTACGGTTGTTTTCTCTAAAAACCGCGCTAAAATCGATTTCGTCGAAAGTTTTGATAATTTATTGTGCTGCTCTCGTCATTGTCCCACAAATGAGAATTTTATGGTATAGTTGCCATATAGAGAGCAATCAATATAAAAAATTTAATCAAAATCCTTAGAGCCGTTTTTGAGAAAAAAAAATATTTGGTGTTTTGATCACTATGATAACTATAGTTAGCTTTCGGTGGATTTTGTTCAAACCCTTATTTTGGCGTCCCATGGTGACCTGCGGGCGAGATATCAAGTTTGAGCTGATTTGGTACGGTGGTTTTCTCCAAAAATCGTTCACAGACACACAGACCATTTTCCCAAATAGTGTTTTTCGGATTCAGGAGGGTCTGAAACGTAAAGATCTGAAGAGAACTCTAAATTTTTTTTTCAGCCGATTACATAACTTTCCTTTCTACTTCGTAGAGCAAGGAAAGTAATAACATGTGCCTGTCAGGATCCAGGAAAGGACAACTTTGATTCGACTATGTTTGTAGATCCCATTCGATTCAACCTCGAAAAATACGAATAAACGATATGAATATGAAACCACTATATGACCACTACAACATTTTCTAGGCAACGCCAGGCAATTGGCACAACAAAGTGGTTGGAGTGGGATGGGAGACAGTCCAGGAAATTAGCGCAGGCTAGGGAGAAACGATAACTTTTGCTATATTGTCCCAGGAGGTCGTTCAATTTTTAGAACTTGCTCATTTTTATAGTGATTTCACTGAGTTTAATCTAGATGCTGTCCTAAAACTCTGAAACTCGTCCTATTTGACTTATCATCAAACAAATACCCAGAAAACTTGGGGACCATGGGGATAATATAGCAAAAGTTATCGTTTCTCCCCAGCCTACGCCCAGCAGCACTGCCTCCTGTCTCTTCAACTCGACACATCGTGCCAATTGCCCAGCGCCGCCCAGAGGATGTTGATTTTGTTGTAGCCAGGTCATGTTTAGTATCGTTTACTAGTATTTTTCGACGCTGAATCGCGTGGGGTGGGTCTCAGAGGTGCGAGACAGCGTCGAACGGTGCAAGAAGAATGATAAACCGTTGCTTAATAATTTGCAGCGTTTTTCGTTTTGTCCGCGATTTTGTGAAGTGACGTTACCTGTACTAGGGATTTTGGTTCAACCAGTTTCGATTACGCTGTAAGCCCCAAATTATCTTTAACTAATCAATACCTATCTTCTGTTTTTTATAAAGATCTATGTGACAGTTCGATGTTCGGTGTTCGAGTTTTTGGTTAGCTAGTTGGGAAAATGGCTCTGATGATGTTCATTGAACTCGCAAGTCTTCAAGTAGTCAATACCTATATATTGTACTGCATAAAGGATCGTCTGACACCCCCTTTGACACCCTTCTGGCTCAAGAAGCTTGAAAATATTAAGAACTAATTGGAACTATACTTTTTTGGCCTGTAATATACTTTATTTTCTGGTTGGAGAAAGTTAAAGGTTCATGAAAAAAGACGCACGTTGATAACTTACTTCAACTATTTCGATCAAAAATACGTCAATTCATCCAACGAAAAATTGTTGAAATCATCTCTTCTAACCTCTTAACGTTGATCGTTCAGAGTTGTGATTCACAGCTGTATGAGGCAACTGCGACCGCACAAATTAAACAACGAGCGTGTAATTTTGTTGTGGTTCGTCAACGTCAGTTAAAATGCAGCAGGAAAACGCGCGTTCCCAAGACGAACAAGCAATTTCGCAAGTACCCGTTCTTCGATTTCCGATCAACAGAGATTCTTCTCGATTCTCGACTACTTACAGCTTTTACGAATTTATCGAGTGAGTAATCGGCTCAGTTGAACTTGAAATTCAGATGTAAATTGAAAAGGTGTATTCGGGTAAAGGGGATTTACGAACATTCTCTCGCCAGCATTACGCCGTTCCCTCGCAGATTAATTAATAGAATTCACTACTCAAATACAAGAACAGTATAGCTGGTACGGTTGTAGTTTAGAGAGGAGATATCAAAAATGACGACGAGTCCTCGTGCAACACCTTAGGAATGAAGGAATCCTTGAATGTTTGGATAACTGTTGTTAAACCACTTAGCTATTACAGTTTTCCAGCAGATGCAACAGCTCCCCAAGTAGACAGTTAAAGTTGGAGGTATTTGATTACATGTTGGTACCTGTAGATTGAGATTTTTAGTCAGAGCTCAACATCAACTGAACAAGATCTTAGTCCGCAATGCATTTCAATGAGTAAATTGGGCACCCATTCACTTTTAAACGGATAAAGGAAATTAAGGTGAGCTAAGTGAAACGCCCTGACTGCAACATGCTCACACTATGGAAACTCATGACAGTAAGAAGAGGGGAGTTAGCCATTAACATGACGCTAATAAACAATTATTATTATTCCATATGACACTCTGGTCGACAAAAGTACATTACTGTATAACTACCTAACAACTGTGGTTGGCTTTGAGGTGTTGGAGGTCAGAGGAAGATCAAAGGGAGAGCACAGCTCTTGTGGATACAAGAACATTGAGAAGTGGACACACCTACCAAGGAGAAGGCAGCTGATTTGTCTTCCTGTGCCGAGGTTTTGTTCATGAAGAAGTGTTGTGTTCCATCGAATGTCTCTGACGAATAGGATCTCATGTTTTAATTGTCAAAGGTGGATGGGAATGAGGAATGTTTGACACAAAAAGCAACCTAATGGGGGAACGAGCCAGGCCAGTTGTGGCCTACCGGCTCATTGGTGCAAGGTGGTGTTGGGAAAAATGGAGGCGGGGGAGGTTATTATAACCTGCCCATGTCTAGCAGGCCTGTCGCAATGCTAAGACCCGGCACTAAGGGGTGCAGAGGGAGCGTTTGCGGTGCCCCTTATTGCTAGATGGCAAGGGCTGGAGTCATGGACCCCCTTGCCATGGCTCCCCAATCTTGGGCGAATCTGGCGAATCTACGCCTAGCTGACCCAGTGGAGACGAGTGTGGGTGCACTCTCAGAGGGGGGTATGCGCATCGATTCTCATGTCTTCATAGAGGGAGCAGGAGAACAGGACGTGTTCCGCATCCTCGCTGTCGTCAGCCCTGCACGGGCAGTCGTCAAAGGTGCGGCACTTGAAAAATAAAAGGCGCCTGTTAAAGGCCCCGTGCCCGGAGAGCAGCTGGACTGCTGGAAAGGAAGGGTGCCATTCACCCATATTAAGGCGGCCCTGAACAATGGGGATGAGGGCGTGGAGATGTCGCGCAGTAGGGGTACCCACCGTGTCTGCCACAAGTCGAGGACCACCTCGTACACTAGCCTCAGGCGGCCCTCAGTAGAGGTTTCCAGCCACAGCGCAGGGACGAGCGACTCTAGGGCACCCCGGTAGTCATGCAGCGCCGCACGCTGGATGGCAACCCACAGGACAGCTAGGCCAAGGGCAAGGTCTAGAGGGGGGGCACCCATGAGCACTTGCAAGGCCAGGTGGGACGTTGTCTGGTATGCCAGTAAAATGGCCAGGAGGACGTCTCTTTGCAGTGTGCGTGCCCGCTGCCTATCCCGCTCCAGACAGCCACGGCATATAGTGTGATAGGCAGAAACACCACACAGTAGTAGAGGCAGCGGGTGTGCAGGGAGGCCCCTCACAAAAGGCGAAAACCCCTAGTTTGTGGTATATTTTTATCCCCCCCCCCCTTCAAATCGACCGAAATCGCCCATAATCTTATTTTGGTGTCCACAAAAAATAACGAACAAAACAAAAAAAGAACCAGCTCAATCCAGGCCGTTCTTCCGCGAATCGAGCTACAGACACACACACACTTCCTTTCCCTTTGGGGTAGCGGAAAGTAAAAATGACTGACTAGAACGTAAAGGTTACCGACTAAGTGCTTTTTGACAATTAATCAACCAGAAACCTGTTTTAACATTGAACTTATGTGGTTAATACCATCACCTTCAGAACATCTTTCACGAACAAGAGCAACGCTTTTGAATTTATCAAAATAAATCATAAATAAGTTTAATTTCTTATAACTGCATTAGAATCCAGCAACAATTAAGCCTGAAGTAATAAAATAAGTGGAAGCAACAGTCGTCAACCTATTGCCCACACCCCAGGGGGCTGGGATGAACCCATTTTATTGCGCTTGTAATATCCAATTATATAAATAAATTTCATTAATTGAACTTCCGAACCCTTCAACCTGATTTGTAGAATTCCTAAATGTGCACAATGAATCAAAGTGGTATAATTTATTATTGTTTTGTTTCACTTTGAAGATTAAAAAAAACAGGGGTTTACGTAAAGTAAAAACGTTCTTGTTTAATCTCTCAGCCAAGAATTGAGGGAAGAAGAAGAAAGAGACATGCTTATCTTGAGAATACGAGAGAACATCATAGGAAGCTTAGTTGACGAACTGTTTGATCGCCATATGGATCGCGAGGTCGTCCCATTTACCGTCAAGTGCTACCAAGAATCTTTAAGAAGACTACTCAACGTTAGTAACTATATATTGGTTTTTAGTTTGATACAAAAAAAAAAGTGACGTTATCTAGACGCTTATTCTCATGATCGCCTCCTGAAAGCGTTGTTGCCCAAAATACGTTTTCTGTATTACAATATCAAATATCAAAACCTGAACTAACTACATACATAATATATATATTTTAATGTACATATTCTATGGGGGAATAAGCAAGTTACTGGAGGCATTTGGACGTATTTTTATCTGTGGCTTTCTCCGCCAGTTTTGTCTCCATAACAGCAGTTTCTAATTTCCCTGGAGACCCCAAGGAGCTCATTAATTTTCATGACCCACTTTTTGACCCAGTTGTGGAAGGTATATTTTTTAAAGAAAATTCGTTTTAAAAAAATAACAAGAAAACGGAGCAGACGAATTAATTTTATTCGGAACAAACTATAAAGCTACTTCTAGAAGCACTTTAATAATAAAATCATCGATGGCTTGTTTATTTCACCTGTCCCTCTGTCTTTGTCCTATACAAAATCGTCTTACAAATTTGTTGAGTCTGTGTGAACGAGAACCATTTGTGACAACGTTCCCGTTTGATGGATGTTTTAGTACAGAAAAAGGACTTGGTTGGTTCAGAACAATACTTGCCTGTCGACAAGGACTGAGTTCAGTGATCAGTCATGCTTTCCGACTTGAATTGTCTCGATGCTAACATTTGTGTAATTGTCCTGGGTTTTGATCTGTTGGTTAGTTTCAAAATGAGATGCCTCGAGTGCGAGGCAATCAAGATACTCAGTAGAATCTGAGGTAATCAAGGTAAGGTTCTGGAACAGGCAATAAAATATTTTTAATTTAAGACTCACTGCAGGCTCTGCCTGCGGAAATAGTTGTCCTTCGGACCTCTAATGAACTGGATACAATAAAAAAAATGTCAGAGCGATAGATACAGTGGACTCAACGTGCGTGTAACGTAAAAATCGCGATCCTTCGCTTTCTCTCAGAGCTCCTTCAGGTCTTTCAGAAGTTAACGTTGAGTGACGCAAGGTGGCAATATATTTACTGATGGAAGCTGCTGCAGAGCGTTAAGTTCAAACAGGCTCACATGAGCTGAGTGAAAAACATATTGCGTTTTGCTACAGCTGTAAAAATCGCTGAATGTACGTGGGGTAAGCAAAAGTGGAAGATGCGTCACATCAGACATTTTCCAAATGGCCAACCAGATTGAATCGAAACCGTCAAAGATGGGAGAGTGGCCGGCGTATGCAATTAGATTTATTTATGGGAGAACGGTTAAACCGATTGGTTTTTCCCATTTTTCGATTTTGTTGTTTATTTTGTGAAGGAGTGAAACAAGGTTATGAGCAGTTCCCTTCGTCTTAGGAAGGAAGAGAGGGATAAATGTACGAGAATGGCATTTTCCTAAAAAAAAAAACCTTCTACTGAACAGTAACTAACTTGCGTTTTTTAAAAAATACCTACGAGAGAACTCAGTGAGCGGAAATATGTGCCAATGGAGCAAATGAGTGTTTTTTACTTTCCTTGCTCTACAAAGTAGAAAGGAAAGTTATGTAATCGGCTGAAAAAAATTTTTGAGTTCTCTTCAGATCTTTACGTTTCAGACCCCCCTGAGTCCGAAAAACACTATTTGGGAAAATGGTCTGTGTGTCTGTGACCGATTTTTGGAGAAAACCACCGTACCAAATCAGCTCAAACTTGATATCTCGCTCGCAGGTTACCATGGGACGCCAAAATAAGGCGTCCCAACAATAATATTGAACAAAATCCACCGAAAGTTAACTATAGTTATCATGGTGATCATAACATCAAATATTTTTTTTCTCAAAAACGGCTCAAACGATTTTGATTAAATTGTTTATATTGATAGCTCTCAATAAGGCAATGATACTATTAAATTCTCATTCGTGGGAAAATGACGAGAGCAGCACAATAAATTATCAAAATTTTCGACCAAAAGCGTTTTTCGCGCAGTTTTTTCCTTATAAACTCCGCTGGAATTCTTGTAGAATGTTAAAAAAAATTCGTATTGTAGTCCAATCCAATACCTAAAGGGTGAGTGTTTAAAAACGCTCATGAGATACATGGGGCTCACTCCAGAAATTCAATAATTTCAACTACTTCCGTTTCGCTTACTACCAGTTCTTAAGGTGTTTACCCAATAACTCTGCAAAAGTGATTACTATCCTTTTTTTAAAAAATTGTGTTTACAGCCTCATTAATTATCTGTGTACCAATTGCTCAATAATCGTCCTGCAATGAGTACAAGCAGCACAATAAATTCCGGAACTGTAAGCGCTACCGCTTTCTGCTGCCGTAAAGCGTTGTTTGACCAAGTTCAAATTAACTGAGTGATAAATGAATTGATTAAATAGAATTAGCCATGTACAAAGTGAATTGACGTAGAGCTAAGGAAAGTTGTGTGTTGCAACGCACCAAATATTTTAAACTGTTTCAACGATTTACATTAAACTCGCAGGGTGTCAATACCTATGCATCGTTTTTGATAAATGTTCTTCTAATAGTGTGCTGGACGGAAATAACAACTAAGATGTACCAAAAGCGCGTTTGTTAAAAACGTTTTCGAGTTTTTAATTGTAAATGCTTAACTAACCTTCATGCATCAACGACCTGACGAGATTTGCTGAGGAGAAAAATGATCATTTTCTTACTGTTGTAATGCAATGAAAATAAAGAGTTTGATCAAACATACTGGGTATACTCAACTAAGCGGTACATACGTTTTGTTCTTCATAAACATTTCTGTTGAAATGCGTGGGAGGATTGTACTGGAGTGGCAGAAAGTTGTGTGGTGCATCTTAAACATACCTGATGTTTAAGACTCCATTTAATGTTGAAACGTTCCAGATATGAAGCGGTTCTTACTGTGTTGGCGTCATAATCTTCAAGTGGAACTGGAACTCCATTCGGAGTTATTTTATTTTCTCCGTATGCATCAGTTAAGTCTAAGAACACCTTCATATTGCACTACATTTATAGTGGGCGTTGAGAAATGTGGCGTGCAACTTGAGCTATTTCCGTATAACGTACTGTGACGAAAAATAATCATTTCGCTGCTACTGCTCCGCGACTTTTGTCACGATGAACCGTTCGCGAGGAACGGCCGCGGCTAAATCCGTTCCAAGTAACAGCACAACGTAGTAATAACATAACGGCTTCTAACGGTCAACTTGACTGCGAGCGGTACCCTAGTTTGGCTATGTGGATGAGTTAACAACTAACGACGAAATGCGCAGCGTCGTACTAGCATTTACTAAGTTGAGGCAGGTCCGAAGCGTCGTTTGAGATGAAAACTGGTGTCACTTGGGCACATTATTTACTTCCTACTGCGGCCAAATGTCGACGAATTCTCGATTCTCGTCGGCAACTTGTTACCGGAGGACCGGCCCGCCGAAAACACTATATAACCGTTCACAACTGTTTGATAATAGAAAAAAGGTAAGTATAACAGAATGATACTGATTAAGGGGAAGGTTGGCGCAGAACAAACATGAGGGGTGGGGGGTGTTGGAGCAACAAGTAAGTAACAGGTATCCGATGAATTACGACGGTATTTATTGCGTTTTTCAGTGGTACTTCTTTCCGAGGGATCCGGAGGACACTCCGGTTGATTGGGAAGAGGACGAACCTCCTCCTCCAGTGCCAGTGGACAACTGGGCCAGTTATAGCGTTCCAGCAGGTGGATATCCTCCGAAAATTAAGTTTAAATTTAAATCCGCTTGTAGCGACGAGGAGGATGAGGAAGACGTTGATGCGGATCTACCGGATTTCTCAGGTATTGCGATATAAATAAGGTAGAGGAAATCTAAATGTGGGGGGAGATTTGCTGCTCAAGCAATAAGACATGATAACAAATTCTCAGAGCTCAGGTCAGAAGAACTAGGCGTAGGATTTGATACATTTTTCAGACCGCCGACATCTCTGAATGCGATCAATTGGCAAATTTGTACTGGCTTAACGAAAGTATACTGTTTGGCGAATTGGTGAGTCGGGGAATGGCCTCAGCTGAGGAACCCCAAGCACACAGAGGCACACCTCAGCTAGCCCCTGACAAGTACACAATACATGCTCCGCTGACTTTGCAACTCTGTACCTCTAACTCACCAACCAGGTGGTACCGTAGTGGACACCCCCTCATCAAGTTCGTATTCCAAAAAGGTGAACAAAATCCTCAAAAAATCACGCAGATAGTTACGATTCTTCATTTGGGGATGTCTGAGGGAGTCCTGACTGGGTGGCCCCCACCACCCCCAGACACCACAGGTTAAAAATAAATTGGTACGGGCGAACTACCTTCCAGCAACCCCACCCCCATCACGGTGTCCACTAGACAAGCGCATTTTCCTGCTGTTTCAGGCCTTGCCCTTGGTTGGAATTGGATTGCTCTCCATTCTACCTACCTTGCCCTCGGGAGGCGTTCACTTATTGTGGCCCTATCCCATAATGCACTGTCGCAAGGCCATGGGCTGTGCATTCTCGAACCATGTTTGGGCCAACCAACCCGCCTCGAGGCCAGAAGCTTCCGATGGCACTTACGGCTATTCCTCATTCCAGAAAAAGACAGTTTGGAATTTCTACCGTCCCTGAGGTTTGTAAGGGCCCTTGTAAGCCTTGGTAGAAATTTGTAAGAGTGCTGGGCCCGTTGCTTTATAGAGGGTACCCAGCTTTAAAGCCTCAACCCCTCTCCTGCCAGCTCCAAACCGCTCTCTAGGGGAATTTCCAGCAAAACCCGGTCCCCATGAAGCCAAACCCTTCGTGTTTTGGCTGGCAGTGCCACGCCTAAAAGGCTCTATGTTGCCGGCTGCGGGCAGAAGCCCCCGTGGTAACAATTCTATTTAACTGCAACTTGAGCAGCCTACGGACCTGAATGGGTGGCAGGCCCCGGTGCCAGAATTGCCAAAAGGCGTTCTACCGGCACGTACGCTTTATCTCCATGGGGAATCCGGGGATTGGACTTACCCCCGTGCGTCC
The DNA here is from genome assembly GCA_020466155.1 of Pachypeltis micranthus. NCBI lineage: Eukaryota > Metazoa > Arthropoda > Insecta > Hemiptera > Miridae > Pachypeltis > Pachypeltis micranthus. The sequence goes on along the minus strand of CM035782.1, from coordinate 9,564,070 downwards.
CTCGGTAGACAGTCTCGCGAGTCTCCTTTACGCTGATTGCTTAATAAGAGTCGAGGTACGGGTAGGAGCAGCACAATAAATTCTAAACTTTAAACGCCACCAGTTTTCATGCAGATCGTTATTACTAACAGGTTTGATTGGTTCGTAAAGTCACTAATACACGTGAGGCCTAGGAAAGTTTTGTTATGCCTCGCATTTAATGTTGTATCAACATGTCAAGATATTGCGAACACTAGAAATGGCTGTAAACTCGAGAATAATTAGCCGTCGTCTCATGTAGCCCAACGAACTCAAGCGATTATTATCCCTTACAAACTCCAATGCATGTTTAATTGAAATTACACGTTTCTTCTCCTCAGACGCGTAATTAATGTTTTTGTTGCAGAGTTCAGCGGCGAAGCTAATTTTATGCCGATTTCTCCACAGCCGAGCATTGCAAGGTGTCGGAGCGTGTCGGATCCGGGTTCTTTGGATTCACTCGCTTACCACTCGGTAAAATCGACGTTTATTCTTGGAAGTATTTAGGCGTCTGACAATCGTACGATTTTATTTGACGTGTGATGAGCCGGCACCCGTCCTGGCAGCCCCTTTCCTTCCACCAAACAGTAAATGCTTCACCGCAACCTAACCCGATTAGCTTGAGAACGTAAAAGATTAAAAATATCGCTTGGCGATTTATAAAAAAAAGCTGTTTACACTCTTAGCATTAAGTAGATTGAAGGCACAATCACAATTCGCTTGCCGATATAGGCAAGGTAGAATTGAAGAGGACGACCGAAAGCAAAGATAAACAAAAACGAATCATTCTCAAACCGAATCCGTGATTCGGCTGAATGTCTGGACCACAGCGTACACAAGTCGAGAGTGCTACTTTCAACTGCTCCCCGACTAGCTCATTCTACCGCTGTTCCAAGGCGAAGTGAATCACATCAACTGCCCATTCTCCAATTGCCGCTCAGGTGTTCGTCCACTGTATCCTCACAGTTTGATTCAAGCGTACTTGGGCTGTGTTTTGCCACCTCTGCTTAGCGCCTCCTCTGCCCTCTTCGCGTTTTTTGTTTTTTACGATTTTTCGACAAGCGTCGAGTACTCACATTTCGACTGGTTTGATTGCCAGGTGAACGTAAAGCTCTGCAGTGGTGTATGGATAACGGTTTGTTCCCTGACAACTATTTTGTGTTCTGAATGCGACGAATGTATGAAATTGTGCGAGAGAAATGGTTCCCAAGACAGGCTTGAATGGAGGTGTCTTACGGACGGTCACAACTTGACACGTTATACACGTTATTCTTTTTTTAGGGTTATGAGTCTGCCGGCAGATACGATTGCTTTGGAAGTAAAAGTTCCCACTCCCACAGTCACTGATTGGATCAACTTCAACCGAAAAGTATGCACGACTGATTACGAGTGCAAATTGTACGCCTAGGAAAAAAAAGTGTTATTTTAAATCTAACGTATCTGTCGGGGGAGACGACGTTAAAAAAAAAAGAAGTCAATTACAAATTTTGGGAACAAAAAATTGTCATAATATGAATAAATGTACTAAAGAAAGAATCAAATTAAAAAAACAAAACAAACAAACTAAAATAATTCCTACGTATGTGCGCCTTTATTGATAAACGCTACTACCACCGATGAGTTCAACTCGTGCTGGTGGTAGGAGTCACTTCAGTAAGCGTTAAAAGAAAACGAGCGGTGCGTAGCAACACACAACTTTCCGCAATCCCTCTAAGTTCAAACACCACCTACATATGCGGGCGCTATATCTTCGTTCAACGCATTTTTACAGGAACATTTATGGAGAACAAAATGTAGGGACTAGTTAGCTGAGAGTACTCCGGATGTTTGCCGTTTTTGAGAAAATTGGAATACCGATAAATTAATATTCCACCAATCTCCTTTTCTGAGTTAACTTGGCTTATATCTCCGTTCAACATATATATACAGAAATAATTATAAAAAACGAAATGTGGGTATGGGTGACTAAAAGACACTCTGTAAGATTGATCACATCTGATGAAGCCTGGAATTTACGGAAATGTTCGAAAAAACGTTATTTTCGACCCATTTTCATTTTTATCTCTGTTCAATGGACAGTCAGAGGAACACTTATTGAGAACAATATGTAGGTATTAACTATTCGAAAACACCCTGATAGTTTGGTAAAAATTGTTGAAGCCGTTTTTCCAAAAAGCGTAAAAAACCTATTTGTGCTTCATAGGCCTATATCTCCGTTCACCGTATTGTCATGGAGATATGTATACAGAATAAAAGTTAGGTATTGATTAGTAGAAGATAAATTGAAAGTTTAATCAAAATCGTTTAAGCCGTTTTCGAGAAAAATGCGAAAAACCCTAGTTTTTGGCACGTTTTCGTCCCCCTCCCCTTCCATCGACCGAAATCGCCCATAACCTTATTTTGGGGTCTACAAAAAATAACGAACAAAACGAAAAAAAGAACCAGTTCTATGGGATCAGCCGTTCTCCCGCAAATCGAACTACAGACACGGACCACGCGCCGAAATTAGATTTTTTAGACTCAGTAGGCCTCAAAACGTAAAGATCTGAAGAAAACCTAACTTTTTTTTGACACGATTACTATACTTTCCTTTCCCTTAGGGTTAGTGGAAAGTAAAAACCAAAACAAATAAACCTAATTGAAATAAAGTTAATTAAATTGAATAATCAAATTAATGTAGTTATTGAGTAATGAGTGGTCTGCCATACTTTCTATATTATATAGTTAGATTGCGCCTGCCACGTTTTAATATTTTCCTTAAGTTTCACTGAAGTTACGCATGTTTTTAGATGGTCTGGTAGCTCATCATAATTTACTACATTTTTGTACCTACAAGGCTGTTGTGCAAAGGATGTACTTTCGCGAGTGATTTGCAAGTTCATAAAGGGTCGTGTATCCGATAAAATATTCCTATGTTTACCGCTTTAACATTCTTTAAATAATCGAGTTAATGAAGTTCTTTTAATTAATTTATGTAAAGACAGCACTTTCAAAATTCTAAATAGCCAACTAGTGGAGAAGCGTTTGGATTTCTTTAATGATATTTTGAACCTAACTTTTTGAGTTACGAAAACTTCCCGGTGATTACGGTTTTTCTCGACATATTTTCGTTGCGTTTTGTTATAATTTGGTCAAACGGGCTTTAACATTTACCGTGAGCTGTTGCGGTGAGTTGTGAGCGCGACGATTTTACCGTGAACAGTACCCGTGAGGTCACGGCCCGGACAATGCAATTTTACTTGATTTATTCAGTTTTTGGTCGGATTATGAAAAAAAAAAAAAAAATTCCAAAGTAGCACAAATTCCTGTTTCGTTCAATTCACATAAGGATAAATTAGGGAATCGCGAACCTGAGGAATATTGATTAAATACGATGATATTTTTGCTACCGTTTATTGACTTCGTCCGTGAGATCAACGGAAGAGAACTCAGAAGGAACATGTAGGTAGGAGACTAGCACGTAGATACTAAAGGTTAGAGACGATTATTAGGAACAAAATTCAAGTATTCGCCAGTCGAGTTCTCTCCGACGGTATTTAATGCGAAATTCAGGAAAGCAGGACACGATTCGGATCGGATTGTTTCCCTTTGGCGTTACAGCGAAGGTTATTATGTAAGCTGTGCTGAAATTCATTCCTCAGAATGATGATTCACACTCCGCATCGTTCCTGAGCGAGTTCATTCTTAACGTAAATCCATACAATTATTTTAGATTTCTGTTAAGTCCATAGTACACTACGCAACGCGTTCAGCTTCCGGTTTTAGATAATAAATGGGCTTGAGTGGTATGTTTCTTGATCCTCTGAACAGACCACATTAAACCACCTACACGCAGAAACGAATATCTAACCTTTAAACCTTTTGTTCGCCCTAAAATTGCCCTAGTGAACGTCTTTTTGACGCAATTGCATTAATTTTAGGTGGAAAGCGAACATTTGAGCGAAGCCCGAGGGTCGTTTACTGCTTCGACGACCGAATCTAAAGATAATCTGAAGGTCGAATCCTCTAGAGTGCGAAGGACTCAATTTCAAGTGCCTCCCGACCGCCCTTCAAAACCCAAAAAAGACTTTCATTTTTGGCTCAATCCAACGTATTTCCCGGCGACGAGGTAAGTTTAGTGTGTAAACTGAAAAGTAGCCTTTTGGTTGATTATTACGCAACGTTTATATTATCCGTCGTCGTGAATTACTATAAGGCAATTGGTACGAAGCATCGCAAAATTGTCATCACCCCCTGTATATTCTGCGACACGCTACCTTAAACAAACGCCCTACTTTCTATGTAAACAGTTATATATTAAAAATGGAGGTAGTACCCTGACAAGATCTTACAAGTGTGGTCAAAATTATTAATTAGATTAATTGTTGATTCACAATTCGGCTTCCGTAATGCATTTTTTACACGAGAAGCACTGTTTAGTATCAACGTACTTTTACAGAAATGTCGTGACCAACGCAAAGACGTGTATGCTTTATTCCTAGATTACGAGAAAGCATTCGATCGAATTCAACACGATAAGCTAATAGAAATGCTGCAAAACGTTAGGCTAGATGGCAGGGATATCCAGATAACGAGGAATTTGTACTGGGGACAGAGGGCGAATGTGAGAATAGGCAATATCACAACAGCAGATATCAACATCCAAAGAGGGGTCGTCAGGGTTGTATTCTCTCCCCACTGTTGTTCAACCTTTACTCCGACTGTGTATTTAAAGAAGCACTGGACGATCTCTCACACTATGGTGTGAAAGTAAATGGCATTCCTATAACAACTATCAGGTATGCTGACGATACAGTTATATTGTCGGACACAATGGATGGGCTTCAATCACTACTCAGTGGAATCGACGCATAGATAGAATAAGACAACTACTGTGTGACGACAATCTGAATCTCAAAATACGGCAAAAAATGACACGGTGTTATGTCTGGTCTGTACTCCTATACGGACTGGAATCTTGGACATTGAAAGTTAGCACAATGAATCGTCTCGAGTCTTTTGAGATGTGGTTGCATCGGAGAATGCTTCCCATACCTTGGGTGGATCACGTCACCGATATGGAAGTACTTCGAAGAGCCAATACCAACAAGCAGATACTAAACACGATTAAATGTCGCAAAATCGCCTATCTTGGGAGGAGAGATGGGAGGATATTGAGAGGAGAAAAATACCAACTACTCCAACTTATAATTAAAGGAAAAAAAGAGGGGCGCAGAGGACTTGGGAGGAGGCAACACTCGTGGCTACGTAACATCCGTGATTTGACTGGAATAGGATCAGTGGGAGAATTGCAGGTAGCACAGGACAGAGAAGACTATTTTGAGAAAATGTTAAGTGAAAAACGAATATTGTGCTGGTCAACAAACAGCGAGCGTGAAGAAGAAGATAGTAACCGCAAGAGGAGGCTATAATCGTATCAGGGAAGGCCGAAAGGCATGACCAGAAAAGGGCGCGCAGTGGCTGATCGCGTTGGGACGTGAGGATGTCGACACCAGGCGAGGATAGGGCCAGAGGATTCTCTTGTAAACCCAACGGGGTGAGGCAACGGGTACCAGCATGTGGACACTGTGCGTGCTCCTCAATGGGCTCATGTAGGGGAGATGGAAATGCTCCCAACTTATGGCCACGGCAACTGCCACTATTTCTCCAGCTTCGGCTGCCTTCCTGCAGTCACAACCATCCAAGGGTGTTGCGCTGAAGAAAAAAGTAGGTCATTAGTTGACTAGGAGAAGGAAAGAACTATAGGACAATTGAAGTGGAAAACGTTTTTCTGTGGGAAAGTGTATTCAAGTTCGTTGGGAGTTCTTTCAACTTTCAATGCAACTCGGAAAATTGCCAAAATGATGAATAAATACGTAAATAGAAGTATTACTTACGAAATTTGAGCCCCCTTCCCCTCGACCTCCTTCTGCGCTCATTGTACGATTCTAGCCTCTTCCATATCACTGATAGAACCCTTATCAGATAAGGAAACAGACCTGTAGCCTCCTCTTGCGGTTACTGTCTTCTTCTTGCCCACCCGCTAGCCAGGCGGGGATAGAACCAGCGGACTCTGGTTCGATCCCTGACAAGGCACCCCCCCCTCCTACAAACCCAGGGAGGTGAGGCAATGGGTACAGGCAAAAGGCTGCGGGCCTCCCAACAGGGATGGTTCATTCGATGCGCTGGGGGCCTGAAGGCGTCCTCCCTGTTATCTCACTCTCTCTCACTCTCTTGCCCGCCCGCTATTGTTGACCATCGCAACACAACACCCTCTGCTCAGCTTAAATCACGCCCTCGTACTTTCCTGTATTAACGTGTTTTGGGTTGGTTTCCTCCCTGGGACTTGGTCATCGCAGGTATTGCAGGAGAGTAGTTCGTGAAGACGTGATGATGTCGCAGGACGCATTATAAATTCAGGGGGCTTGACAGTCTGACAGTCTTCAGCGTACCGTTGATGGAGGATGTGTGTGGCAAGGTCAGAGCATGGAAAGTAACATAAATGTTGTTTGAGGGAGTTAATTCGAAAAATACATCTGTAGTATTTATAGTCAACCGAAAGTGTCCCTATGGCATTGGTGATCTACTTTATGGTCACCGTAAGAGAAGAATAAACGAAGTTTAGTCCAGTGTACCTGTCCTTCACCAAACCACTATTACAATACGACGCTTCAATATTTTATTTGTCGCATGAAATCAAGCCTAATGTGATTGTACAATTAAATCGTCACTTTTCGGCAAAGGGGTTTGTATCCGTTCGTTCGATAAAAACGTATTTTCTTAACTGCTAACCCGAAAATCCCTTTTTTGACACTTATCTTATGCACGAAAAATGTCGAGCCAAGAATTGAACATTGCACATTAGATGTTGCAAAAAACCGGGGTAAGGCCGAAGGGAGCCGAACTTAAATTTTCCGAAATTAATTCAGTCAACGGCTGAACTTTTCGAAACTTGTATCAAAGCAATAATCGTTAGAAAGCTTTCATTTCGGAGTCGCCAAGGAAAGTAAAAGCATGTCGGGAATAAACCCTCTACGGGGCCAATTACGGGAATTACCCTAATGCATTATCCTTGCCGAGTCAACGGGATCAATGTTCCCGTTAAACTTGACGTAGAAGGCAGAGTAAGCGAAGGTAAATGTACGAAGTAAAACATAATTATGCGATCGCGCCGTCAAATTAATGTCTAGTACGCTAAATTAGTATGCCTTTATTAGCGACGTTTGAACGCCCCTTCCTGATCGACAAAATACCCTCACTGCGCGGAAGTACTGCGGGTTGCGGCTCACAGAGGCGCTACTTCGCGCGGCTAGTTCGTATAAAAAGGATGTTCCCCGAGCCAATTCGATATTTATCCTCAACGCTGGTGTTTAAAAAAAAACGCTGCAAATTATTACACAACGGTTTATTATTCGGATAATCAGCTTGACCTAGCATTAATGCTCCGAGACCCATCCTGTTCGATTCAGCATCGAAAAATATCATAATGAAACCCAAAAAAAGGCCGAAAAGAACTGAATCGTAATATTAAAATAAACAAAAAACACGAAAGTATCTAGAAAAAACTGAATTTTAATATGAAAACATGCACGCTAAATACTAATATCAAAATTTAACCAAAAATCTATGAAAAAAACATAATGAGAATGAAACGAAAGAATCTAAAAAAATTGAATCGTATTAAAACGAAAACGTCGGGGAAATTGGAAGAGTAAGGCGAATGGGGAGAGACCGGTCGTTGGGAGGGAAGCGAGCGGGAGGCCGCACTCGCTCGCCTCGAGAGCGGTTGGTTTTTTTAATGAGACGGGCGGGGCGGAGGGAATTCAAACGACGAAACGCTTGTAGCTCCCGCGTTGTACTGCGTTTCGTTAATTGTTTAACCGTTTTATGCCCATCACAACCACGGGCTTCGTCCGATCGGAATGCCGAGATGGCGGGCACAACTACATACCAAATCGGATTTTTGGACGAAAGAACAAATTTTATAGACCACGCGAAAGGCACAAAACGGCCCGGACGGCGGACGGCGGACGGGGACGGGGGACGGGGACGGGGACGGGGACGGGGACGGGGACGGCGGACGGACATTGCAAATTTGGAATCTCCATGTCTTGAAACGTAAAGTATCAAATTTTGAGGGGGGGTTGTAAAAAATTTTTCGTGACCGAAAACATAGGGTTATTATTCAGAATGAATAATAAACCAAAAAGGAAGGTACAAGGTACACATTAAAAGCGCATTATTATATAAAGTTTAATCTGAAATACACAAAAACGGTTTCAAAAATTTAAAAAATGAATTCAAACTCTTGCAAGAAAGTAAACTAACCAGAGGAAATGAAAACTTATTATTTGGTGAGACGCACGACACAACTTTCCTCAGTCCCACGTATATTTCGGGATTTTCATCGCTCTACCCACTAGTCCAATGTTTTTACATTTGAACTTGGCAAAATATAACGTTACGCGGAGGAGCTGGTAGTGAATTCATTGAGCTGCTTAAGCTATGACCTTCAAAGAGTAACCATTGCAAAACCTCATTTAAAGACTGTCAACACGGTTTTGGTTTATTATTGATTCTGAACGACGCGCCTCTGTTTTCGGCCAGAAAAATTTGTACAATATCCGTCTGTCTCAAGTAACTATAGCAAGATGAACTTCTGTAATTGAAGGAACTCGCGGGATAATGTAGCGAAAGTTATCTTTTCTTATTTTCTCTCACACCTTCCGCCTCACTCCAACCACACGTCAGCTCGAGCCAATTGCCTTGCGTCGCCTAGAAAAAGTATATTTTCGTTGTCCCGGCGTAGCGGTCATGGTTAGTATCGTTAACTGGTATTTTTCGGTGCTGAATCCAATAGGGTAGGTCACAATCATATCCGTCATCAGAATTATTTTATTAATATTTATCATATGAGAAAGTATAGTAGCCAAACGCTACGTTTTTTTCCAAAAAAATACAAGATCATCAATTGAATGATTACAAAATACGCCACCTAGAGAACACTCATATTCTGAATTGCCAATAATCATCAAATTCTAATATGGCAGAACTAATGCAATGAGCTTAAGATTCATAGATAAAGAATTTTCTTTTATTAGAAATAGCAACCTGATATAATTTAACATTCCAAGACGCTAACTCACCACTAATAGAACAATTAATTTTTTTTCATAATAGAACAATATTAATCTTATTAATAATTACAATTATAGTAGCTTATATAATAGTATCAACCTTCACTAACAAATTAATTAATCGATATCTATTAGAAGGACAAATAATTGAAACAGTTTGAACTATTATTCCAAGTATTATATTAATATTCATTGCATTACCATCTTTAAAAATTCTTTATATAATAGATGAAATTAATAATCCATTATTAACCATTAAAGCAATTGGACATCAATGATACTGATCATATGAATATTCTGATATAAAAAATATCGAAATAGAATCATATATAAAACCTTATTCAAATAATGAACTAAATGAATTCCGCCTATTAGATGTAGATAATCGAGTAATTTTACCAATAAAATCTAATATTCGAGTCATAGTAACATCTTATGATGTTATTCACTCATGAGCAGTACCTTCATTAGGTATAAAAATTGATGGTATTCCAGGACGATTAAATCAAGGAATAATATTAATCAACCGGCCAGGACTATTATTCGGACAATGTTCTGAAATCTGTGGAGCAAACCATAGATTTATGCCAATTGTATTAGAAAGAGTTAATATAGATATATTTCTAGAATGATTAAATAAAAATTCATTAAGTGGCTGAATGAAAGCAATGGTCTCTTAAACCAAAATATAGTAATTATCAAATACTCTTAATGAAGATATTAGTTTAATTACAAAACAATAATTTGTCAAATTATAAATACAATATATTTGTATATCTTAATACCACAAATATGACGACGTTTTCCTCGTGGGATATGCGGATGACATCGTCGCTATAATGAAAGCCCGAACCACAGAACATCTACAGTTCAAACTGAACCAGACAATGCGACGTGTGAAGGAATGGCTGGAGTCTCACTCTCTCTCTGGCATCCCAGAAGACAGAAATCAAACTGCTGACACGAAAACGAGTTGATAGAAATGTGCAAATGCTTGTGGATGGGCACAACATTATGGCATCCAATGCAATACGCTACCTAGGAGTGATGTTGGACGGGAAATTGAATTTCTGGACCCACATACGAACAGTTGCAGACAAGGCGGCAATCGTTGTGGGGAGACTGAGCCGGCTTATGTCTAACATAGTTGGCCCATCCCCTAGGAAGCGTAAACTGCTGATGAGAGCAGCAGAGGCCATAATGCTGTATGGTGCGGAAATATGGGCAACCTCACTTCGATGCCAAAAACATAGAGCCAGAATCGAAGGAGTGCAGAGAAGAGGGGCTCTCGGGATCTGCAGTGCATACCGCACAGTATCGACACCGGCAGCCCAGCTGATTGCGGGGGTTGTCCCAATTGACATGCTGGCACAAGAGCGGCAACGGGTCTATCGATGAAAGGGGGAAAAGACACCATTGACGATCGTCAAGAAGGAGGAAAGAGAGGTCACTCTCAGACAGTGGCAGCGCAGTTGGGATGCGGAGAGTCGGGAACGGTGGACCGCCCGCCTCGTACGGAGCGTTGAAACATGGACGACAAGGAGGCATGGAGAGGTAGGTTACTACCTGGCCCAGTTTCTCACCGGGCATGGATATTTCCGGGCCTACCTTAAGTGGGAAAGTCAGCAGACTCCATATGTTTTTACTGCCGGATGAAAGATGAAGATGTTCACCACACCTTTTTTGTGTGCCCCACTGGGACGAAGAGAGAAGACGGCTGGCCGACAAACTTGGAGGACTGTCCGCAGAGACAATTGTCAATGTTATGATGAAAGGCAGAGAAAATTGGCAAGCTGCAACAGACTACGTGCACAGTATACTCAAAAAGAAAGAGATGAACCGAGAATGGGATGGACCCTAGAAATGATAAAGCTGTAGAGCCATGACAACACGACTGACCCGAAGTAATACAGAAAGTAGTTCCGGGTCTGTCGTTCTAGAAGAAAGGGCGGTTTTTTAGACGGTAGGGTCTGGGTTATCCCTCCCTAGTCCTACTCCGTCATATCCTATCAGTCCTTGCAGGAATCCATAAAGGATTAAAAAAAAAAAAACCCACAAATATCACCATTGTGATGACATATCCTGATAGTTATGTTTACTTTATTTATATTTATATTTTTAATCAAATTATACTTTAACTATACACGACAGCCTATAAAATAAAATGAAATAAACAAAAATATTTCAAAGGAAATAAACTGAAAATGATAACAAATCTATTTTCAACCTTCGACCCGTCAACTAGATTATATATGTCTATAAACTGATATAGAAGAATAATTGGATTAATAATCAACCCAACAACATATTGATTAATACCAAATCGAATAAATATTATATTCAGAAGTATCACATCAACACTAAATAAAGAATATAATATACTATTAAATATAAATATAATATACTTTTAAATATAAAAAATAATTGAATAACAAAACCGTTGTGTAATAATTTGCATAACTTTTAGAGTAGGGTTTTCTTCAGATCGTTACGTTTTGAGGCCTACTGATATTTGCGGAAGATTGAGCTGGTTCTTTTTTTGTTTTGTTGGTTATTTTTTGTAGACACCAAAATAAGGTTAGGGGCGATTTCGGTCGATCGGAAAGGGGGGTGGGAGATGAAAATGTACCAAAAACTAGGGGTTTTCGCATGTTTCACTAAAACGGCTCTAACGATTTTGATTTAACTTTCAAGTTATCATCTACTAGTCAGTACAAAACTTTTCTTCTAAATGCATTTCTCCATGAAAGTACGGTGAACGGAGATATAGGCCTATGAAGCAAAAATAGGTTTTTACGCTTTTTGGCAAAACGGCTGAACGATTATCACCAAACTTTCAAGATGTTTTTGAATAGTTAATACCTACGGATTGTTCTCAATAAATGTTCCTCTGACAGTCCATTGAACAAAGATAAAAATCAAATATCTGGTGCGTAGCAACACACAACTTTCCGCCACCCCCATAATTTCGAACACCACCTACATTTGCGGGCGCTATATCTTCGTTTAACGCATTTTTACAGGAACATTTACTGAGAACAAAGTGTACTGACTAGTTAGCTGAAAGTACTCCGTAAGTTTGATCAAAATCGTTAGAGCCGTTTTTGAGAAAATTGGAATACCGATAAATTAATATTCGACAAATCTCCTTTTCTGAGTTAACTTGGCCTATATCTCCGTTCAACATATATATACAGAAATAATTATAGAGAACGAAATGTTGGTATGGGTGACCAAAAGACACTCCATTAGGATTTATCACATCTGGTGAAGAAGTTACCGTGAAATTTAGGGAAATGTTAGAAAAAACGTTATTTTTGACACATTTTGATTTTTATCTCCTTTCAATGGACCGTTACAAGAAAATTTATTGAGAAGAATATGTAGGTATTAACGATTTGAAAACATCCTGTGAGTTTGGTGAAAATCGCTGAAGCCGTTTTGCCAAAAAGCGTAAAAAACCTATTTTTGCTTCAGGGGCCCATATCTCCGTTCACCGTATTTTCATGGAGATATGTATAGAGAAGATAGGTTAGGTATTGATTAGGAGAAGATAATTTGAAAGTTTAATCAAAATCGTTATAGCCGTTTTCGAGAAAAATGCGAAAACCCTTAGTTTTTGGTACATTTTCGTCCCCCCAACCCCCCCCCCCCTTCCCATCGGCCGAAATCGTCCATAACCTTATTTTGGTGTCAAACAAAAAGTAACGAACAAAACAAAAAAGGAACCAGCTCAATCGGATCAGCCGTTCTCCCGCAAATCGAACTACAGACAGACACACACATAAATTAGGTTTTTTAGACTCAGTAGGCCTCAAAACGTAAAGATCTGAAGAAAACCCAAATTTTTTTTTTGGGCCGATTACTATACTTTCCTTCCCTTCGGGTAGCGGAAAGTAAAATGTGTCGAAAATAACGTTTTTTCGAACATTTCCGTAAATTCCAGGGTAACTGCTTCACCAGATGTGATAAATTCTAATGGAGTGTCTTTTAGTCACCCATACCCACATTTCGTTCTTTATAATTATTTCTGTATATATATGTTGAACGGAGATATAAGCCAAGTTAACTCAGAAAAGGAGATTCGCCGAATATTAATTTATTGGTATTCCAATTTTATCAAAAACGGCTCAGACGATTTCAATCAAACTTACGGAGTACTTTCAGCTAACTAGTCAGTACATTTTGTTCTCCATAAATGTTTCTGTAGAAATGCGCTGAACGAAGATATAGCGCCCGCATATGTAGCTGGTGTTCGAACTTGAAGGGGTGGCGGAAAGTTGGGTGTTGCTACGCACCGCTCGTTTTTCTCAAAAATGTCTCTAAATATTACGGTTAACTTTTTTAGATGAACTAACGAGCGGATGGAAATGGTGCTAACATTCTCAGAAAAATTGAGACGGTAGTCCAATAAGGTATTTATTGAATGGGCGCTCGATAACGCTCATAGCATAGATTAGGAGCGACTTCAGAAATTTCGTAGTTCAAACCGCTTCATTTTGTTACTACGCCGTCTCACAGATTTTACCCCAATAAGCTAAACATGATCCTTCCCGTAAAAATCGGGTTGACGTTATCGTGAATAACCTGCGGATTGATTGCTCGATAGTAGTAGTAGCTAAATTGTCAATGAGCACTCGTAGAAACGTTTTATACGCGTCGTAACTCGATTTTCTCACGCAGGACGGACGTTCTTTGTCGGTATGGGTACACAATGACTTGTAGGTAGCGTTTTTTTAATCAAATTTGAGCTTTTCGTCGTTGAAATTCTAACGGTATAAATTTATAACTTCGTATTCGTCATATTACATTGTATAACTGTGTTTCCAAAGGTTCAGAATTCTCTCGAGTCCGCAACTGTAACCGGCCGCCTCGATATTTCGTACGCCTCCACGTTTTTTATTCAACTGAAATTCGTGTACAGATACGACAATATTAATGCAACGTGGCGTTTGTAGGTAGAACAGGGGGATGGTGCCTGAGAGATGAAGTTGCCAGACGACGAGGATGAAAACGGCTCCGTTGGGAGCGATAAATCATCTTCTGACGGCCCATCTCCGCTTTCATTTTACTCCTGTCCCCCTCTGTTCCCTTCGTGAAACCACTAACATAGAGAGAGAGAGAGAGAGAGAGAGAGAGAGAGAGAGAGAGAGACAGAGAGAGAGAGACAGAAAGAGAGAGAGAGAGAGAGAGAGAGAGAGTGAGAGAGAGAGAGAGAGAGAGAGAGAGAGAGAGAGAGAGAGAGAGAGAGAGAGAGAGAGAGAGTGTGGAACGGGGCGAGGTTAATGAACATAAAAGAGTGAGCCGATGGTGGATCAAATATTTGGTACGAAGCGTCCCTCAACTTTCTTACCACGGACTGAAACCCTAATTGCCACGTGAAAATCTTATTTCTAGCAGTTTTCGTAATTTCATCGACCAAGTGAGGTTATTTAAGGTACTCGAAATTCGTGGAGTCTATCAGGCGATTAGCGTTAAGTGAACGATTCGAGCCTATCGACTAGCAATTACAGCGGTAATTACTCCAATCTAGGAGTCATTAGGACTAATTGAAGTCAATCGCCAGCCCCTACGCGTGTAGTTCAGCCAGGGCGCATTGTGCGTGCGCTAAATAACCACACGTTTCACTGTTAATTTTGAACCGATTTCGCTCACACTTGTTTTTGTGACGTCCCACGTTGAGTTCCGAGATTCACATAAAACGTGAGCTGTTCTTGACCAGTTGTTCCTTCGTTATTTCGCGCACGCTCGCTTTTTTTTACGAAGCTCGCCTAAAAAATTCACCGGAGCCGTAGGGCATTAGTGGTGGTTGCAGTATGAGAGGGGAATCGCTCTCTCAGGTGTTTGTCGACATGGCATACACTTTCCTTCAGCAGCTGCTATCAGGAGCGTCTGCTTAGCACGATACCTTTAAACTGACTGGTCAGTACTCAGTTTCTTATTCCATCCAACATGACACTTCTGCCAGAATAGGGAAGGGAAGAATTGGAAGAGGGATATCAGGAAGATGGGGAAGAGGAATGAGGCGGGCGTCCCTGCCCAGAGCTACTGGATGCGCCTCCCTGAAAACCTTGGCAGCCTATGGGCGGCTCTGGGTCTATTTTTACTCTCACTCAAGCCAATGACAGAGCTTAGATGAGGGCGGGGAACCCATTAGCAAGAGCCCCTCGTTCACCAGAGCACGAGTCAGCGACTTTACAGGGAAAGCATGATCTTCTGAATAATGTCCCACTAATAAGTGTCAAGCACCCCTTGTTTAACCCCAAGGAGGTTGGTGACCTGTTCCCATGAGGACGCAGAATACTAATTTAACAAAGCGCACTCACATTCCACGTAGATCTGCTGGCAAAAACGCTACAAATTATTACACAACAGTTTATCTTTTGCGTGACCCTGTGACCTATCCCATTCGATTCAGCATCGAAAAATACCAGTAAACGATACGAAACATGACCGCTACACCAGGACAAGTCGAGCTGACAGTTGGTTGTGGCTAGGGGGAAGGTAGTGGGAGGAAATGAGCGCAGACCAGGGAGAAAAGATAACTTTCGCTACACTGTAGCGAGTGCCTTCGACCGCTAGAATTCACCTCACTATATTTACCGTGATTTCACTGTTGTCCATCTAATAACAATCCTGCATCTCTGAGACCCGTCCTATTCGGCTCAACATCAAACAAATACCTGCGAAACGATGCTAACTACGACATAACTCTAATAAAACGGTCAAAATTGTTTTGGTCACTTTTTTTAACCAGTTTTCCTTATAACGACCATCGGATTGCCGAGTAGGCGGGCACAAGTAGATACCAAACGGATTTTTATGGCAAAATATGGGGTGGGCGGCGGACACGCATTGCAGTGGTGTTGGGGGGGGGGACACAATTCTAATGCACTGGATGCCTTCGACTAAGATTAATTAATGTCTGTCGCATGTTCTACAAAATTGTCGCTAATCTCGACTTAAACGTATTTAGATTTATCCAAAATTTCTCCAGGCTCAACGAAATTGGTTTCACGCATGAAGTCTGCCCTTGTTACTGAGTGTGTCGGACATAGCGTTAAGTGAGCCATCTAACATCGTTCTTGAATCCTACTCCGAGGAGGATTTAAAAAAGGTTTTAACTTGGGTATGATGCTATAATAGTCATTGCCTACCTAGATGGGTATTGGCATTAAGTGTTGGAGTTCGTAGGTTACTGTATTGACTAGAGGGATGTCTACCAATGACGCATTGAACCTTAACGTGGCCTTGAAAATTATTTAAATCGGTTTCTTCAACGCTCTGAAATCTGGGGCCGTAAAAAGACTGAGTGGAACCCCCAATGTTCCAGAAAAGCTCAAAATATGAGTACCTTCAAATATTGTAAGTTCATGTTTTACGGCTTTAACGATTTTGATCAACTTCATCGGTTACATTCAGTTAACTAGTATCTAAGCGTTTTAAATGTATTGAACGGTGAAGGAGTCACAGTACAATGTAATTATTAGATGGTTGAAGCTGTGAGATGCCACGAACCGGATTTTCTTCGTAATTTTTTAATACATTCGTTTCTTCTGCTCCAAGTTTGCAACAACCTGCCCTTCTCCCCACCTGCACAATCAACACCGACCCTATTTGATGGATAGCACTTGAGAGGCCGGTTTTCGTCGACAGAAGAACACAGAGCTCATGTTCGACAATTGAGCCGGTAGGAGTTGAGATCCGGCAACGTGGCCTCCTCTCATTCCCTACACCGGCATTGAGCCCCGAACTAAATTAATTGTTACGCCACTAACGTGACTCTGACCTTACTCAAGAACATTATAACCGACGGGTACAGGGGACCTATCCCGTAAATTCATTCGGACGAACGCTAACTACGTTGTCTAGAAGGTTTTTGGAGCAACTCGAGGGCTGGGCCACCCCTCGGCGATCTACAGCAGAGGATCAATGTATACTTACAACAGAGTGAGAGAGAGAGAGAGGGAAAGAGACTGACTGACTGATTTATTTATTTATCTGTACAATTTTGGGCCTAAGCTCTTACAAACATACAACAAACTTTATGAAAAACAAAATTCAGTATCTTAAAATTTAAATGAATGTCATCTATCAAATTTTCATCACATATTTAAACAGTAAGTTATCAAAACAAAAGAAACAATTTCGCAGGTCAATTGAAAATTCCGATACTAAATACGTTCGTCAGTAAGTTTTTCCTTGAACAGTTTTCTCAAGCACTTAACATTTTTCTGTCCCCGGAACAACTCCTGGTTCTCATCGACGATCTTACTGGCTGAGACAATACATGAATTATTCATTTTCTCAGTTCGGTGTCGAGGTATTTCTAACGTGTTAATACCAGCTCTAGTGCTACTGGTATGAGAAGACGTACTGCTCAGCATACGGAATTCTGATGCCAAATATTTCGGACTCTTTGTTTTCAGTAATTGCTGAGTGTTATTGTGTATGCTCAATTGGCGTCGCTGCTTTATTTTCAACCAACCTAGTTGCCTAATAAATGGCGTGACGTGTTCATCATACCTTAGGTCATAAATGAAACGTATCACTGCATTTAAGGCTCTTTGCAGGACATCATTATTCCTCTCTAGCATGTCAGTATACTAACAGGAACAATACTCGAAATAAGGCAGTATCAGTGCCTGAACGAGCCTAACTTTCACGTATTGAGAAAAATGGTAGGCGAACTTCTTCAACTGGTGCAAAGCTTTGAAGGAAGCGTTTCGTGTGTTACTAATTTGTGCATCCTAGGACAAATTTTTGGTTATCACAACCCCCAGATCTTTTATTTTATCCTGGTAGTCAAGCACGACCCCGTCTACTTGTATTTGGCAAACATCATCAAGATTAATTAATTAAATCATGCGTGAGCTTCCCAAAATCATAGCCTTACACTTTGTTGGGTTCATCTTAAGGTTATGCCTTTCGCACCACTTTACCTATTTGGAAATCTCCGTATTCACTATGCGCTCCCAATACCCTAACTATTTTATTTATATATATGATGAAGCAGGGAGCCGACAGGACGGAGCCTTGCGGAACACCAACCACTATTTTTCGCCAATTAGATAGTTGCCCATTCGGTGCACGCACTCGTTGCTGCTCGTAATTTCCTCGAACGAGTAGAGCGCAACTTCTGAGTTCTGCGCAGAAATTCGATCATAATATTCGAAGACATCGACAGGCGCGTTCGGCACATTAATATCACAAAAATGGTCATTTTTGAGTGGGAGAGAGATATATTTTTATAACTACCCCACACTATCGTATTTAATTTGCGGTTCTAAATAATAAAATAAACATAGAAGTGATCAATTTAAGCCAATATAATTCAACTCTTCTGTAAATCGTGTTCAGAGACACTCGGACTATTTTCGCAAATGGTATTTTTTTTGCACTCTAAAGACTTCGAAACATAAAGATCTGAAGAAAACTTCAAAGGAAAATAAAAACTGGATGTAAATCAGTAGATTTTTAATTGTAAATTGTTCATTTGCAAGATTTTGCTCGGTCGTCAGTCCTCCAATACGTATTGTTCCGCTCGAATGCGACTGCAATGCAGTCGTCAAAGTTTTTCCATTTTCGTTGAAAGCGCGTAGTTCAGTCGGTAGCGGAAACTATAACAATGGGGGGCGAGAAAGCGAGGGGATGAAAAGTCGGAAAAAGCTACGCAGGGGGGGGTTGGAACGAAGAAGAAAGAGAAAGCGGAGTTGCAGTAAAAGTGCATAGAGAGGGAAACGATCTGAGAGCAGAGCAAAACGTAATGTGGTGCGAGGGGGGAAGGTATAGGGGATAGGGAGGGTTTGAAGAATCAGCTGTCTGGGTGTGGGGCGAACCAGAAGCTGTCGATCGATACGTTTCCACTCTCACCAGCCAACTCGCTCATCCAAACGACCCCCCCCCCTCCACACAGCTCTTCAAGGGCGATGATTTATAGATTTCGAGAGGCTGCGATCGGTTGCAACGGCGTTTCAGCATTTTCGAGATAATGAGGTCTTCGAATCAATCTTTGCAACGACTTGACTATATAACACGCGAGAGCCGGCGAGCCGTTTGAAAACAAAATATCTGATGCGACGCATCACACAACTTTCCTCCTCTCCAGGAGTGCAGCGGTTTTTATAACTATAGCTATTATTATATCAGATCGGTTTATCACACAGTTTATACCAACTTGCTAGAACTTCAATGTTTTATGGAGTATCCGATATGGTGGTTAAGAGTCCGACATTTATTGCGCTTCCCCTATTCATGCTAACACCGTCAATGAGTGACTATTGCATAGGTAATTTATGAGCCGATGAAGTTGATTTGGTTTCACATTTATAGTTATCGAAAACTACCAAAAAAATTATACAAAAAATATTTGGTGCTTTGCAACACACAACTTTCCTTAGCTCTACGTCAATTCACTTTTTTACGTGGCTTTTTCCACTTACTCAATTCATTTATCACTCAGTTCATTTGAACTTGGTCAAACAACACTTCACGGCAGCAGTAAGCGGTAGCGCTGCCATGTAGAAAGTGAATTGACGTAGAGTTAAGGAAAGTTGTGGGTTGCAACGCATCAGATATATACATTTTTAAACATTCTAGTAACATTTCTAGGAGTTTATAAGGAAAAAAACCGCGCAAAAACCTATTTTCGTAGAAAATTTTGATATTTTTTATTGTGCTGCTCTCGGCATTTTCCCACAAATGGGAATTTGATGGTCAATACAAAAAATACAATACAAAAAATTTAATCAAACTCGTTGGAGCCGTTTTTTAGAAAAAAAGGTGTTTCGATCACTATGATAACTATAGTTAACTTTCGGTGGATTTTGCACATACCCTTATTTTGGCGTCCCATGGTAACCTGCGGGCTAGATATCAAGTTTGAATGGATTTGGTACGGTGGTTTTCTTTAAAAATCGTTCACACATACAGACCATTTTTCCAAATAGTGTTTTCCAGACTCAGGGGGGTCTGAAACGTAAAGATCTGAAGACAACTCTTAAGAGATCTTTTTTCAGCCGATTACATAACTCTCCTTTCTACTTTGTAGAGCCAAGGAAAGTAAAAAAACCCTGCAAATTATTACACAATGGTTTATTATTCTCATGACCTAGAATTACTGCTCCGAGACCCATCCCATTCGATTCAGCATTGAATACTAGTAAATCATACAAAACATGACCTGATTACAATGGGACTACGGAAACTAAATATTCCCCCAGCGCCAGGCGCTCGTAAACGTCTGTAGGCATTTATGATCCGATGGAGGGGTGTGCCGAGGAAGTGGCCCTGTCGGCCAAAAGAGTCGGGGAAATTGTGAAGGGCTTCCAGCGAACCCTCGCTCGGCAATTGGCAGGACGTTGCGAGTCCAAAGGGCGTCGCGAGCCGAGCGGGCCTTGAAAACGATACGAAATACGGCTTATTTGCGATTATACTGCGTTTCGTTAATTTTTTTAACCATTTTTTGCCCATAACAACCATGGGCTTCGTCCGATCGGATTGCCGAGATGGCGGGCACAACTAGATACCAAATGGGATTTTTGTGCGAAAGAACGAATTTTTTAGACCACGTTAAAGGCACAAAACGGCCCGGATCAGACTTTGAGGGGGGTGTAAAAAATGTTTCGTGACTGAAAACATAGGGTTATTATTCAGAATGAATAATAAACCAAAAGAGCGCAAAAAACAATCCAGCGATTCAAGCCATCCTCTGTTCAACCACCAACAACAACGAACAAGACTTAAGTCCAGGAAAGGTTTTATTAAGTTGACAGCACCTTTAAGCATGACTCCAGAACAAAGAAGGCTAAACTTGTGTCGAGAGAAATTACAGATTCCAAGACTGGAACTAAAAGAAGAACCAAGCGGTGGTTTTGAACTTCCCTTTACCACCTGGAAATCACTAAACCGACTAACAAAAGTAACCAGGTGCAAAACGAATAAGGTTAAGTGGGGCTTGTGAAATTAAAATGAACGGGACGTAAGAAAATAAATTGCTTGTAGGGATGAACCCAGGAATTGAAATAAAAACAAATATGATAAATTGAAGAAGGAAATTATATTTTAAAACCCTGCAAATTATTACACAATGGTTTATTATTCTCATGAACAGCTTGACCTAGTATTAGTGCTCCCCCATCCCATTCGACTCAGCATCGAATACTAGTAAACCATACGAAACATGTCCTGGCTACAATGGAACTACGGAAACAAAGAGTCTGATGATTTTGCCACGTCGGGGAAATTGGAACGGAGGTGCTCGAAGCGAACCCACCCATTCCGAGGGGAAAGGGGAGTTGGGAGGCGAGCGAGCGGGGTTGCTTTTTTAATGATACGGGCGGGGCGGGAGGGAGTTCAAACGACGAAACGCTGTAGCTCCCGCGTTCTACTTCGTTAATTTTTTTAAAATTACAACCACGGGCTTCGTCCGATCGGATTGCCGAGGTGGCGGGCACAACTAGATACCAAATGGGATTTTTGTGCGAAAGAACGAATTTTTTAGACCACGTTAAAGGCACAAAAATTTTTGGACGGGGGACAGGGGACGGCGGACGGACATTGCAAATTTGGAATCTCCATGTCTTGAAACGTTAAGTATCAAATTTTGAGGGGGGGTTGTAAAAAATTTTTCGTGACCGAAAACATAGGGTTATTATTCAGAATGAATAATAAACCAAAAGAGAGGAAAGAAAAGAAAAACAAAATGTAACTGTCACAAAACTGATTTAAAATGACGAATTTGGGTAGAAAGAACTAAAAAAAATAATGTCTTCTGCTACCTAACCTAAGACCTGCCGAAAATAAATAAACTAGTCCACCGACTTGTGCACTGTGCAGACTTCTCTCCTGCACATGCATCTCTCCTCTCTTCGTTCGAACAAAATGAAGTTCTAAGGAACAGGTATTTCTTCGGGAAGAGAGCGGAAGATATAGAAGAACGGGAAAAACGGGAACGTGGTCGAAAAAATCCACCAGGGAAAAGCATAACCTTTTTCTTTCTTGAAACCTTTCTTCTCCTCCGACAAGCGCCATTCCAAGCGGCTCGATTGGTGAGAGGAGACACCCAGCCGCGTCAGTATCATTCCTCTTTCACATTACAGGCTACACTCAAGATACAACCTGCGACTGTGGGCTAGAGCAAGATTACGATCATCTTCTACGATGTGACTTACTAACATCACATATGATGCACATATGAAGATATTTTAGCATGTAATGACAAAGCGGCTGAAGTTTGAACGGTGGATCTGGACACGGAAAGAAGAAGCGTTATGACTGATAGTTTAAACCAGTGGTTCCCAACCTGGGGGCGATCGCCCCCCGGTGGGCGATTTGGGTTCTAAGGGGGGCGATAAATTTGTGGGGGGCGACAGGGGGGGGGGCGATCAGTATGAAAAGGCAGAAAAAATAAACTAACTCTTCTGTAGAGTAGAATCTTAAGTGTCGCAGAAACACGGTAGCGTTTTAAAAACAAATTCACTCGTTTTTAAGAAAATTATGGGCAAAAAAATATGATCTGTATAAAATATGCAAGTGTGCAAGATTGAGCTAAATTTGCTTTACAGATAGATGAATCTACTGTAATTGATAACAACGCTATTTTGTTTGCCTATGTGAGATTCATCAATGAGCAGAAGGAAATTACCGAGGAAATGTTGTTTGCAAGAAGTTTGACCACTGATGCGAAGGGGTCATCCATTTTCAATGTATTAAAAGAATATTTTGAGGAAAAGCATATTCCCCTGCATGACCGTCTCTTCCGACAACTGTGCCACCGAAATGATGAGGAATTTGAGCGGTTGCTCCTTCACACGGCCGTGAGGTGGCTTTCAAAAGGAAACTGTTTGCGGCGATTTTTTGAATTGTTCGAAACAATGACTGAATTTCTCGATTCTTGTGACCCTGAATTGAGTCAAGCGTTGAGACTTCGCAAATTCGAGATTGCATATCTGACTGATATTTTCGAAAAACTCAATGAGGTCAACATGAAGCTGCAAGGAAATAAGATGAATCTTATCAAAGCAAAAGGCATTATCAGTTCGTATTGCCAAGTTTGCCATTTTCAAAGGTAATATAGGTCGTGGTGAACTGTGTCAGTTTCCATCCCTACAAAAATGCTCAGAATCCCTCCATCTTGAAGATGACCAAATCTTCACTTTCACAGACCACCTTGACAAGCTAAAATGTGACATGGAATCAAGATTTGAAGACATTGCCAATCTTAAAATTCCAGATTGGGTTTTTGATCCATTTTCGTTTGACGCGGTGGACACCCGTGAACATATTTTGCAGACAGAGTTTTTGGACCTGAAATATGACTGTGAGGCAAAGATGATTTTTAAGCAGCATGGTTACGAGTTAGCCTGGGTAAAACTCATGGAATCTTATCCAAAACTGTGGGAAATGGTTGAATCCCTTCTAATCTCATTTCCATCCACATATTTAGTGGAAAAAGGATTCAGCTCTGTCGTCCAGCTCCTCACAAAACAAAGGAACAAATTGGATGTTTGCACCAAAGGAGACCTGCGCCTTCACCTGACCAACATACAGCCGGATATTCAGGCTTTGACTGCAGTCCACCAAGCACAAGGGAGCCATTAAAACGGTAAATTAATTAATTGAAATAATAATAATTGTATATAATAATAAATCATTTAACATAATAATTCAGTCTATTATTTTTACAACAACACGTTTCTTACATTTAAATAAGGGTATACCGTACTGAGAGAAGGGGGGCGACAGGGGTGAGTCGTCTTCCACTAAGGGGCGATACCTCATAAAAGGTTGAGAACCACTAGTTTAAACCTACGCATATCCAAATATGTCCAAATTAACTTCGTCCGCCAATACCACATTTTTGCCAATCGGTATCGCAATATTTTTAAGGAAATAAGCATTAGATCGGAGGGGAAGTATTTTGCGCAAACTATGCGGACTAAACTGCTGCCCCGCGCTCAAAGCTCAGTCATTTCCACGACGTGGTTACATTACAGTCTCGTAACTAAACGTTATCGCGTGAAGTAGATTAATGACGTCAAAAGCTCATGTTGCAGAAAACGCCATAAAGCATCCGGGGGAGGTTCACAGTTGGACGAGCTCCAAAGGAACGTTTATTTCGTCAGAAAGATTCTGATGATATGACAATAGAATTAGTCTTCGCAGCACGAAGAAATTGTGTGGAACGACAAGATGGAAAGGTTGAGATCGCAGGTAATCAATCACAGGAAAATGAGAGGAGAGAAAGGAGAGGGAAAGGGAGGTTTTTTTTATTTATTTTCCCTCTCCCCCCAGTCGGAAAAGAGGAGCTAGCGCAGAGATAGTGGCCTGCAGGGCGCTTGCCTAGCGACAACGTCAATCTTTTTGCCCCTTTCGACCCGTTCCTCGACTCTCACTTCGGGCCTTCACTTTCGTTCCCGCACCTCAAATTCGCTTCTAATTGAATTTTGTTATGGGCCCGCGGGCGAGTCCAAGTTTTCCCCCTCTGATTTCAGTTTAAGAGGGATTTACATAAATTGTTTGGGAGATATTAAACCGGGGGAGGAGATGAAGACTGTATCGCCGTGAAATTGAGTTCCAGGGGGAACGGCAGAAGAAAAAAAAAACGCAAAATGCGCACCCGCTCTTTTCTAAACGTCCTAAAAGCCCTTAACTGGGTTACATGTAAATTGTGTGACTATGACGCGCTCGGCAGCAGTTGCCTATTAAGAGATGAATTTCTAATGCGCTTACGAAATAATGTGGGACTGAAAAAATTCCTTAGGCAAAAGTTTCGTCAAAATGTCCAAGAGAATGAATGCAATCGTTTTGAAAACGTTAAGAGTGCGAATTTGCGAAAACAATGTGCGCCGAATCTGTAAAAGCAGAATCATAATAATAATATATCTTTCGCAGATATATCTCTCGCTATTTAGATATCGGCTTTCTTGCATTACCGTCAATTTTGACTATTGGCAACTTGCAATCATGCGACAGGGGGTTGGTTGGCTTCATCTATTGCTTCAGCACTTCAGTGGCCTTACCATTCGATTGCTTATCCTTCCTCATTCAGTTCATTCCAGCCACCCTTCATATTGTCTGTTGACTGCAAGGACACTTTCGCCTTGACAATGAACCGCCTTCCAGCGTGCCTGGGAGCAGTTGGCACCCCTGCCGACCTGACATTCAGCACTTCAGTGGCCTTACCATTCAATTGCTTATCCTTCCTGATTCAGTTCATTCCAGCCACCCTTCATATTGTCTGTTGACTGCAAGGACACTTTCGCCTTGACAATGAACCGCCTTCCAGCGTGCCTGGGAGCAGTTGGCACCCCTGCCCACCTGACATTCTGCACTTCAGTGGCCTTACCATTCAATTTCTTATCCTTCCTCATTCAGTTCATTCCAGCCACCCTTCATATTGTCTGTTGACTGCAAGGACAATTTCGCCTAGACAGTGATACGCCTTTCAGCGTGCCTGGGAACTGTAGGCACCCCTGCCCACCTGACATTCAGCACTTCAGTGGCCTTACCATTCAATTTCTTATCCTTCCTCATTCAGTTCATTCCAGCCACCCTTCATATTGTCTGTTGACTGCAAGGACACTTTCGCCCTGACAGTGATACGCCTTTCAGCGTGCCTGGGAATAGTAGGCACCCCTGCCCACCTGACATTCTGCACTTCAGTGGCCTTACCATTCAATTTCTTATCCTTCCTCATTCAGTTCATTCCAGCCACCCTTCATATTGTCTGTTGACTGCAAGGACACTTTCGCCCTGACAGTGATACGCCTTTCAGCGTGCCTGGGAATAGTAGGCACCCCTGCCCACCTGACATTCAGCACTTCAGTGGCCTTACCATTCAATTTCTTATCCTTCCTCATTCAGTTCATTCCAGCCACCCTTCATATTGTCTGTTGACTGCAAGGACAATTTCGCCTAGACAGTGATACGCCTTTCAGCGTGCCTGGGAATAGTAGGCACCCCTGCCCACCTGACATTCTGCACTTCAGTGGCCTTACCATTCAATTTCTTATCCTTCCTCATTCAGTTCATTCCAGCCACCCTTCATATTGTCTGTTGACTGCAAGGACAATTTCGCCTAGACAGTGATACGCCTTTCAGCGTGCCTGGGAACTGTAGGCACCCCTGCCCACCTGACATTCAGCACTTCAGTGGCCTTACCATTCAATTGCTTATCCTTCCTGATTCAATTCATTCCAGCCACCCTTCATATTGTCTGTTGACTGCAAGGGCACTTTCGCCCTGACAGTGATACGCCTTTCAGCGTGCCTGGGAATAGTAGGCACCCCTGCCCACCTGACATTCTGCACTTCAGTGGCCTTACCATTCAATTTCTTATCCTTCCTCATTCAGTTCATTCCAGCCACCCTTCATATTGTCTGTTGACTGCAAGGACACTTTCGCCCTGACAGTGATACGCCTTTCAGCGTGCCTGGGAATAGTAGGCACCCCTGCCCACCTGACATTCAGCACTTCAGTGGCCTTACCATTCAATTTCTTATCCTTCCTCATTCAGTTCATTCCAGCCACCCTTCATATTGTCTGTTGACTGCAAGGACAATTTCGCCTAGACAGTGATACGCCTTTCAGCGTGCCTGGGAATAGTAGGCACCCCTGCCCACCTGACATTCTGCACTTCAGTGGCCTTACCATTCAATTTCTTATCCTTCCTCATTCAGTTCATTCCAGCCACCCTTCATATTGTCTGTTGACTGCAAGGACAATTTCGCCTAGACAGTGATACGCCTTTCAGCGTGCCTGGGAACTGTAGGCACCCCTGCCCACCTGACATTCAGCACTTCAGTGGCCTTACCATTCAATTTCTTATCCTTCCTCATTCAGTTCATTCCAGCCACCCTTCATATTGTCTGTTGACTGCAAGGACAATTTCGCCTAGACAGTGATACGCCTTTCAGCGTGCCTGGGAACTGTAGGCACCCCTGCCCACCTGACATTCAGCACTTCAGTGGCCTTACCATTCAATTGCTTATCCTTCCTGATTCAATTCATTCCAGCTACCCTTCATATTGTCTGTTGACTGCAAGGACACTTTCACCTTGACAGTGATACGCCTTTCAGCGTGCCTGGGAATAGTAGGCACCCCTACCCACCTGACATTCAGCACTTCAGTGGCCTTACCATTCAATTTCTTATCCTTCCTCATTCAGTTCATTCCAGCCACCCTTCATATTGTCTGTTGACTGCAAGGAGACTTTCACCTTGACAGGGATACGCCTTCCAGCGTGCCGGGGAGCAATTGGCACCCCTGCCCACCTGACATTCTGCACTTCAGTGGCCTTACGATTCAATTGCTTATCCTTCCTGATTCAATTCATTCCAGCCACCCTTCATATTGTCTGTTGACTGCAAGGACACTTTCGCCCTGACAGTGAACTGGTTGACAACACGCCCGCCTGCCCCCAAACTTTAGTCATAGGATTAGTCAGTCATCTTATCCTTCCTCATTCCTTGACAGTGATACGCCTTCAGTCGTGCCTGGGAACAGTAGGCACCCCTGCCCACCAGACATTCAGCACTTCAGTGGCCTTACTATTCAATTTCTTATCCTTCCCAAGCTGGACATCGTGGGAGAGCCAGGTTTTGGGCGGCTGAGATGTAGATTCTAACTCCTTGATTTATTTTGATATAAGGCACACAGTTCGTCGGGCTACATACTCTACTCCGTCCCTCAGACATTTCCCGGCATATGCCCTGGCCCTACTCAAGTGAACTATATGAACAAACAAATAACTTTAACACACACAACACAACGCATATTAACACTGCCATACACTCAATAAATTAAATGCATCGCCCTGTCTCCGTAAACATCAACTCTCGCATGCAGCAATTCCATCTGTAAGAGTTGCCCACCCACATGTCGCCCACTAGACGGTTGGTTTCATGCATTGGCGTCCATTTGGACTATCAGCAACTCGCAATCATGTGACAGGGGATTTGTTTGGCTCATTCCATCGTGATATCGTCCAATCTCCATAAATAGCAACCCTCGCGTGGGAAGTCCACCTGTGAATGTTGTCCACCCACATGGTCTAAAACAGCTTTAAGGTGGTTTTTAATGAGGAAATCTGGGAGGTATACTTTCCATGGCGATGATTGGGACTGGATGACTGGAGCAATTTGAGCTGATTTTCAAATTGATATCACTCAGAAACAATAAGTTCATGACCTAAATTGTTTTAAAACGAACTAATTATGGAATAATGACTACGGCGAGGGAATAAAATGTAACAGATTTCGACTGCAGTGCAGTTTTTCCCTTATATCTCATAAGAGAGTTGTAATAGTCCCTGGGAACCGGGCAGCAGCATCCACCGATCCCAGACCTGTGGATTTAGCCAGTCTCCTGGTGAAGCGCTGCTGCCTGCGTGAGGGATGACCCTTGGGAATCCTGTGCCATCTGGGAGGAGTTCTGAATCCAGTTTCCCACCTGATCTAACCAGTTAGTTGGGTGGCAAGCTTCAAAAGGAGAGTTATCTCTATAACTGCAACCACGTTTAACTGCGCACAGGAGGTACAGGGCATGGAAGATGTCTTTGAGAGAAAAGAAGTGGAGCCGCACAATGCAGTCGCCGTGTTCTGTAGGGAACTGGCTTGTCCAGTGATTCTGCTCAACCCTCTTCATAGCGTATCGCTCCAAGTGCACGCATTACCCTGGAGGTCTCGAGATTTCCATATCTTTCTACCACTGTTCCGTTCTTCCACTGTAAGCTGCTTGCTCTGCAGACATCTGGCTGAACTGTCGCGCTAGCTATGGCTAGTCTTCGGGGCGACTCCACCTGCCTCTAAGCCAAGTAAAGCCTCCTGTGTTTGCAGCTGCTATGCACTGGTCTGTCGATGCGTGGGACCTCGGGTTCTTTGGTGAGTGGGCTTCAGACAAGTCCATGAAAAAGGTCTTTGCACGCTGCGTACAGTGATGAGGTAGGGGTCATAACAATGTACATCCACATTCTGTTAAAAATTCCATAATGATCTCCAAAATAATAAAATGGTAGAGTCAACCTGTGTGCCGTTGAATTACTTTCGGGTTGTCAACGCACCTACCTATCTGGCCAGCCCCTGAAGTGTGTTCCCTGGGTGCTAGTGTGCCATGGGCGACCATTTTCGATGATGTCTTCACATAATTTACATAGGTAGGGCTAAACAACCCTTATCTAAAACCACAACTATAAATAACAACCTTAGCATGCGGCAGTTCCATGTTTAAATGTACCAAAAAAGCAGCCATCTGTACAGTGGGCAGTTTGTGGGGTGGGGGAGATTTAAAGATGGAATTGCCACACGCAAGGGTCGCTATTTATGGAGGCTGGACGAAATCACGCTAGATAGAGCCAACCAATCCCCCTGCCACATGATTGCAAATTGACGCTGAACAGTGGGCAGGTTGTTGGGTGGGGGACATTTAAAGATGGAATTGCCACACGCAAGAGTCGCTATTTATGGAGGCTGGACCAAATCTCGCTAGATAGAGCCAACCAATCCCCCTGTCACATGATTGCAAATTGACGCTGAACAGTGGGCAGGTTGTTGGGTGGGGGAGATTTAAATATGGAAATGCCACACGCAAGGGTAGCTATTTATGGAGGTTTACATACGTTATCAGCCAAGGGTAGCCCACCTAACACCTACATGAACATTGACTGTACTCCGACTGAAACTTACCCAACCATTTACGTACTTTTGAGTCTTCGTTTCTTGTGGTTATAATTTAAGCTCTATTCTACGTGTTTATCGTCACACAATACTTTTTACTTTCCTTGGCTCTACGAAGTAGAAAGGAAAGTTATGTAATCGGCTGAAAAAAAAATTTTGAGTTTTCTTCAGATCTTTACGTTTCAGACCCTCCTGAGTCCGAAAAACACTATTTGGGAAAATGGTCTGTGTGTCTGTGTGTCTGTGACCGATTTTTGGAGAAAACCACCGTACCAAATCAGCTCAAACTTGATATCTCGCTCGCAGGTTACCATGGGACGCCAAAATAAGGGTATGAACAAAATCCACCGAAAGTTAACTATAGTTATCATAGTAATCAAAACAACAAATATTTTTTTTCTCAAAAACCACTCTAACGATTTTGATTACATTTTTAATATTGGTAGCTCTTAACATGATAATTATACCATAAAATTCCCATTTGTGGGAAAATGACAAGAGCAGCACAATAAATTATCAAAATTTTCGACGAAATCGATTTTAGCGCGGTTTCTAGAGAAAACAACCGTACCAAATCAGTTGAAACTTGATGTCTAGCCTACAGGTTACCATGGGACGCAAAAATAAGGGTATGGGCAAAATCCACCGAAAGTTAACTATAGTTATCATAGTGATCAAAACACCAAATTTTTTTTCTCAAAAACCGCTCTAACGATTTTGATTAAATTTTTTATATAGATAGCTCTCAATAAGATAATTATACCATAAAATTCCCGTTTGCGGGAAAATGACTAGAGCAGCACAATAAATTATCAAAATTTTCGACGAAAAGCGTTTTTGCCGTGGTTTTTTTCTTTTAAACTCCGCTGGAATGTTAGTAGAATGTTAAAGAAAATTGGTATTGCAGTCCAATCCAATACCTAAAGTGTAAAGTGTGAGTGTTTAAAAACGCTCATGAGGTACATGAGGCTCACTTCAGAAATTCCTGAATTTCAACTACTGCCGTTTCGCTTACTGCCAGTTCTAACAGTTATTACCCATTAACTCTGCAAAAGTGATTATTATCCCTTTTCAAAAAATTCGTGTACAGCCTCATTGATTATCTGTCTACCAATCGCTCAATAATGGTCCTGCAATGAGTACGAGCAGCACAATTAATTCCGGAACTGTAAGCGCTACCGCTTCCTGCTGCTGTGACGTGTTGTTTGACCAAGTTCAAAGGAACTGAGTGATAAATGAATTGAGTAAGTAGAATTAGCCATGTACAAAGTGAATTGTTGTAGAGCTAAGGAAAGTTGTGTGTTGCAACGCACTAGATATTTTTACATAAAATATGTTAAATTTGACATTTACGTAATTTTTATTCCAAATTTATTTATTAACATTTTTTGTGTTTGTTAGTTCGTTTTTTTGGACGTTATTTAGTTCAGACGTTCACAGTTTTTGTTCCATTGCGCTTCGCGTGTTTACCTCGTTTATTATTATCCTTTGAGTGGAGGTCTAATTCTTTGACCAGATTGTCAATTTCGTCGTACTTACTTCGCCTTTGGATTATCGATTGGGCTTTGAGTAGTCGGCCGGGCAAATTCAACAGGAGCACGCCTATAATTTCTTCTTTGTCGTTGAGGTAGAAGACGACTCCTTCGTTAAATGTTTGCTGTTTCATCGTTTCCTCGTCGCCGTTTTCTATTCTCGTCAGCTCTCCGTCATCGTCGTCGTCGTGTAAACCGTTCTCGTTCGAGCTACCATTCTCGTGGCTGGAAATCATCGCAGGTCCCTTGTCACTTATCCCCTGTTTACCCTTTCTACTGACCTGAGCTATTCCCTCTTGATGATCCTTCCCTATTTCTTGGACGGGATGGACCCTCGGGTAAACCCCGACAGTCGGTTTAGATGCGTCAACAATTCCCGCTCCTTCGATGACATAATCTGGAAAGAGATTGCATCCAAAATGAGGTTGAAGTACGAGCCGCCCGTTTTTCTTTCCCGACATATTTTCTCCGGCTATTTGCCCGGTCGCCATCGCGAAATTATGATGTTCCGCTCGTCTTCTTCCGAGGGAGCAGTCGTAAAACGAGGCGCAGTCGCCCGCTGCGTAAACGCCGTCGCGCGATTGCATTTCGGAATTAACCATAAATCCTCCGTTTATTTCGTCAATTTCTAAGCAGCTGTCGGCAGCCAAGTCGACGTTGGGGTCGATACCGGTGGCCACTACGACGTGATTGGCGACCACACATTTTTCGTTCGTTACGTACAATTTGACGAAATTGCCGTCACGAACGGTGTCTTCGACTAACGTTTTGGTCATTATGTGTATTCCCCGTTTGGCCAAAACTTCGGTTACTTTAGCGGCGAGGTAGCTCGGAAGTATCTTTTGGAGATTCCCTTCGTCTTTGACGATATTGACGATTTTGATGTTTTCGTTCATCGTTCTTTCCCTCAAAGCGGCCGCCATTTCCGTTCCTAACAACCCTCCCCCGACAACTGCGATGCATTTCATTCCATCTTGAATCAACTCTTCCAATTCTTGAAAATCGAAGGAATTCCGGTAAAAAGTCACTTTTTTGAGGACGTCCGGGTCGGCTTCGTGGAACGGAGGGGGGATTTTGGGACGACCCCCGGTCGCCAAAAGGCATTTTTCGAATTTTATTTTTTTCCCGTTGTCCAGAATAGCGACTCGATTGTCGACGTTCAGTTTCTTTATGGACCAACCCTGAGCGACGCTGACGCCACCTTTGGGCGTGTTCAGATTTTGAAGCGGAGTGTAGTATTGGTCGGGTTCGAAGAACAATTTTTTATTTTTTCCGTCGGGGCCGAAAAATTCCAAATTTAGGGCTTTTTCTCTGTCAGGGTCTTTCCAGAGCCAGCTGGACAAAGGCGGCCTCATCGCGGGTTTAAACGGCGGTCCGTTACTTACTATCAAGATTTTGGCATCGCTGACTGCACTTCTGATCGCTTTTTGAGCGGCGAAGGACGCCGTTCCTCCGCCAATCAACAAATAGTCGACTTTGTCGGGAAAGTCGGATGAAGAACTTGGTACTTTGATTATCTCCATCGGCCTCTGGAACCTTTTATCTCTCTGTTTAGTGATAAGACTCAATTTTTGATCGGATTTCTTTTCTTTACCGTATATCCGATACAATATCAACCCTCCGACGATGAGCCCGATACCTAAAAGCGCTTGCATCAATCGATAACCCCAGTCGGCTTTTCGCTCATAAGCGCAATCCGGTTCTCCCAAACAAATTTTGCGTTTTTTCTCGCAAGGCGCCAAACAAGGGCGGGGCACCATGTTGCATTTGCACGTTTTCGAAATATCGGGTAGACACGGGTTGTTGTAAGGTCTCAAACAATTTTTATCGTAAATCGGCGGTGGCGCCGGGTCCGACTTACATTCAATCGGCAGGGGCGGAACTTTGACGGGACCTTGGCATATGTCTGGCGGCGTGCGAGAGCATTTGGGTCCCAGAGGAGGTAATTCTGTGAGGCACTGTGAGGATTTATTCTTGCATTCGGCATCTTTTCTGTTGGTTTTTGTCGAGTAACCGGCAACGATGAAATTTATGTCAATGCGAGCGATTCTACGATGCTTGAGACAAATGTGATGTCTATGGAGAAAAACGTGTCTTAGACGGAGCATATTTGCTTAGAACCTTATCATTTCTTTGAATTTTGATGCAGAAAATATGTCTGAATTGTACTTTTGTTGAAAGAGTACGTTCAACAAAATTTCATCACCTGGTGAGCGTCGTCACATATTTTGGGGACAAGGGGCTTTAACGTTGCCATAATTACCGATTGTAGTGTGAAGATTTCTCAAATGAGCAGAAAAATCCATGAATCTGCGGAGTCCTGCACAGGGGAACTAGGTGTCTCAATAGCATGTGTTACATACACCCAAAGGAACCTCTTGAATGGCTTGTTACTGGTGTGGCTGTTCACATTTCGGACGGGACCACACATAAAATGGCAACTTAGGAAAGAAGGAGGCATTTTATTTTTAATTTCACAAATACAACAGTTTTGTTTATCCGTTTTTTCTTTTATTATTATTATTATGGAACGATTTGTGACGGGATGTAGCTCGTAGTGTCATCGATTCCGTAGACTCGCCCGCCACCGACGAACACAATCCAGAGGAGAAACCTTCCTTTTTTATCATCATAATCGTATCTACCGTCGCTGTGTTTGCTTCATACCTCGTATACATACCGTTTTATCTTTTTTTACCACCGCCAACCATACCTATTACCAACTTCAGTCTTCGACATCGTTTATACCCATTTGCTTCAACATCAACCTCATCCACAAGCCTATAAAAACTTTTAGCTGCTATGAGTTATCCGTGGGTGGAAGACGTAAATTTAACCAACCAACTGTCTCCAGAGCACTGTTTTATTTTATTAATTTATATATTTCATCGGAAAATTAAAGTGTTTGTTTTGTTTCTTTTCTGTTATTATATTTTTCATTTTCATTATACAAGCCGTATCTTTTTTTTGTTAAATGTTTATTAACACCTTCATAGCGGCATATTATAATTAGCCCCCTGTTCATCAGGACAAGGCTCTTAATTAGCCCAACCAGTTACATTCCAGGGCGTCAGGGTGAGGGTGTCGTAAATAACCCCAACCTATTTCTTCAAATTTGGCAGTTTCAAAGTCTCTTCAAACTTCAAGTTTGTTTTGGGAAAATTTTTTCATAATGCTTTCCCCTGTTTTTCCAATCCTGAAACGTACGAGGCAAACCGACTGTAGCATCCAATTCAGCTTTCCAAAAAACGTAGGAATAGTGCCCCTCATCATTGCATCTATGTTTCCTGTATGTTTCCACCCCGCAAATCGCAAAGCGGGAAATTCCTACATGTACTCGGGAGGCTGACTGCAGAATTCTGTTCAGCAACTCAAAAAACGAAGGAAAAATGCCCTCCATCCTCCCATCTTCCTGCACTTTACCATCCCTAAAGAATGGCAAACATGGCAATCCTCACCCGCACTCGAAAAAACGACAGTGGCATACAATTCAAGGCTCCAAAAAATGTCGGAATCGTGCTCTTCATCCCTGCATCTACGTTTCGCACACATAACCATCCTTAAAAACTGTAAAAACGGGTATCCTCACACGTAGGAAATTCGACAGTGGCATCTAATTCAGTTCCTCGTCAAATGTAGGAATGGTGCTCTCCAACTCTGCATCTATGTTTCATGCAGATGTATCACGCTGGTGAATGGGAATACGGGAAATCCTGACACGTACAAGGAAAACCGACAGTGTCATCTACAGTGGGTGGCCAAATTACTAGTTAGATGTACAAAAATTAAAATATGCTTAATTTGAGCGCTTTTAACATTTTGCAATAGTGAGCATTTATATTCTTAATGTTTTCTTTAGTTATTTAGGTATTAATACCGCAATTAAAAATACATTTCTGTACTTAAAAAAAATTATATTTTGAAAAAGAGAACGATACAAAATATTCTTCATCATGATGCCAAACTTTAATTAATACTGGCTATAAGATTTTGTTTTTTTGTGGTGTTTTCTTTGGAAACTTTTCGTTTCAGAAGCTCCCAGGCGTTCTCTATTCGGTTCAAGTCTGGTGAATTGCCAGGCCAAGGCAAAACTTTTATTTGTTTCGTCTCTAAGAAAGCTGTTACTGATTTTGCTTTGTGGCAAGGGGCGGAATCGTGCATAAAAATGCATTCAGAAATATCAGCAAACTACTCGTTGATCTGAGGAATTAGTCGTTTTTCCAAAACTGTATAGGTCTTGCTTCATCATACCATCGACAATGTACAAACGTCCTGTGCCTACACCACTGATAACTGACCACACCATCATCTTTAGAGGATGTTTAACAGACTGTGCTATACAGTCAGAGTTCAATGTGAGATTCGTCTGAGAAGCAAACCTGGATCAAAAAGAAAACAACAGTTATTTGTGTTATTAATTAATTTAATGCAATAAAATCATATCAGCTATTATTGAGACAAGCAATCCCAATCTGCAACCGTCATGTATCGATGGTTTTTAGCCCATTCCTATCGTTTTACCTTCATGGCTGGGGTTAGTTTTGGTTTCCTTGCTGGCCTACAACATTTGAACACCATTTCTACAAGACGACGGCTAGTTATTCTAGCAGAAATAGTAATGCCGCTTTCATTTATCATTTTTATCAGTTCTTTTGTACATTTTCTTCTGTTGTGCAGGCAAGTGTCACGAATTTTTCGGTCAGCTCGAGGTGTAGTGATTCTTTTTCGTCCCTTTTACTTCCCAATTCTGCTTGAGAACTAAATCGGTACTTTTCTGTCAAGTTTAGCTTTTATTCGGTTAACTGTCATCACATTAACATTTGTCAGTGAAGCAATCTTTCTTTGTGAATAATTTGAGTGTCGCAGTAATGCCAAAATTTCAGAAATTTTTTCTATGGGAATATCTTTGGTTTTTCCCATTTTTCACCAGTGCTTATGAAATATTTAAACTTTAGAACACTATTTTAACACAAACTATCACTAATTGTACTATATCAACGTTATTTAAACTTTAGAACACTATTTTAACACAAACTATCACTAATTGTACTATATCAACGTTATTTCAAAAGCCCAACAGGCTCTTTTTAATCAATATTAATATCGAAACTAGTTTAACCTCAAAATAAGAGTTTGAGACTTGACAGCGGAACGACGAGTAATGACCAGTAATGACAGTCACTATACAGTGTTGCCAGTGTGAGAAATGTTGAATAGCATTGCCAGAGTGAAATATCAAAATAGGTAACCCAACAAATAATTTAATACGTCAATTAAGAGCGGTTGAGTCTTACTTAATAAGAAAATCTTTAGTGTAACTAATAATTTGGCCACCCACTGTAATTCAGGTCCCCCACAAACGTCGTAATAGTGCCTCCCATCCTTGCATCTACGTTTGCCACACATTACCATCCCTGGAGAATGGGCCCACCGGAAATCCTGACACGCACGAGGTAGACGTTGTTTTACAGCAACTTTTGGGATACTGCGACCCGACGAGAATGCTGAATGCGCGGTAATTACGATTTTTTTTCACTGCAAAAGTGAGGGAATGGCAATGAGTACAATGTATGTAAGCCGTTTTAACGAGGCTCGTGCTGAGACGATGATGGTTGGACTGGAATGAAATAAAATGGCGCATGAAGGCTGGTGTGCCCTTCGCATCAAAACGAAATAAAATAATTCAATAGATGACATAATTGGTGTAGCTGCCTGAACATGTACCCCTTCATTCACAAATAATTGAATAATGGGGGGTGATCGGTCGAATTAGTTAGTGGCCATTTACCCTAACGGTGAAACCGGGTCTTTTTCTTATCTGTAAGGCGTTTCATTAGCCTCTCCTGCTAACAAAAGGCGCTAAGGGCAAAGAGTTTTGCATTGAGAATTTTCACGGCGTTCATATCTCCGTCACCACCTCTCTTTAGGCATTCAGGCCCCACAGTTGGCAGTAACTCTCCACTCTCGTTTGAACACGAGATCACCCCCCCCCCCCCGCCCCCGTGAACTAGTTCTATTGGGTGCTCAATCAGAACTCTTAACAAGCGACCTTTCCGTCAGAACGCTATCGTGGTAAGCAAGTGACCGTTTAGAACTCAGCGTATCAATACTGCACGAACTCTACGTCGTTCGTCACATTCGTCAGTCAATTCAAACCTTTATTGCTCTCTCTTTCTCTTGCACGGTAAATACGTATATCTTAGATGTGTTTTATCTAAAGAGTAAATAGGGAAATGCTAATCAATATTCGTTATCGAATAGCATTGAGATTTTTTTGATTCCCCCGAGTGCATGCAGGGACATGGTCTCTTTGTCACTGCGGCCACACATGGGTCTATTGTGACACAGGCCCTTCCTTAGTAGAAGGCGACGTACCTACCCGCCCCCTTTATGAAGCCTAGTATACCCTTCACCGCAGATTCCGCTATGATATGGGTCTCAATAATCCCCTGGGCAAAATATTCAAAGCGTTTGACTGCCAAGGCAGGGCATTCACATAGGATGTGCTCCACCGTCTCGTCCTCCTCACCACAGAGTTTGCATTCCACCGCCTCTGAGATGCCCATCTTGTTGAGGTGATACCTGAGTGGGCAGTGTCCAGTGAGGAAGCTAACCAAGACCCTCAGATCTCTTCTGGAGAGTGTCAGCATCGCCTTTGCCCTTGGACCAGAAGGCGTAACAAGCCTTTCCGATTGTCTAAGTCGTGGCTGGCCAATGGGCGCTCCTGGCTTCTTCATACCTACGTAAGGTTCAGGCCCAATGGGTAGGGCTTCTGTGGCCTTCTTCGCAAGGTGGTCGGCCTTTTCATTGCCCTCTTGCCCCCTGTGAGCCGGCACCCAGATGAGGGAAAGCCTATTGTGGGCGCCGAGCTGCTTGAGCGCATGAAGGCATTCCCATGCCAGCCTGGACCTGAAGCTATAGGCTTGCAATGGCCTTTAATGCGACCCGGCTGTCCGAGAATATGTAGATC
This sequence comes from Pachypeltis micranthus, assembly GCA_020466155.1. Classification (NCBI taxonomy): domain Eukaryota; kingdom Metazoa; phylum Arthropoda; class Insecta; order Hemiptera; family Miridae; genus Pachypeltis; species Pachypeltis micranthus. The sequence continues at coordinate 9,525,758 of CM035782.1, read as the reverse complement.
CGCTTGCTCTTGAGTCCTTTAGACCGGATCTCTTCCGCGCAGATCTTTATAGCTAGGATTTCAGCTTGGAATATCGTGGCGTACTCTCCCAGCGGCTTAGCCAAACTGTAGTTGGGCCCAACAATACCCAATCCAGCTCTGCCTCTCATGACTGAGCTATCGATGTACCACCGCAGGGCGCCCACCTCGGTCTGGAACGTCTCCTACTCCCATCGTTTCCGCGAGTACTGACCCTGAATGGCAGCCGAAAGTTCTTCCACTCTGACATGACGTCGCAAGCAAGCACCTCTGCCTCTTCCAGTTTGAACTGTCTTGTTGTTCTTTGGAGGCTTGCCTTAACCCTGTCTGCAAACGCCTTACCGCTCCCAGGTAAGCAGTCCTCTGAATACGTATATGAAGAGGTGAGATGTCCAAAAGTACTTCCATTGCAACAGCGTTGAGATACTGTACATAGAGAGACAACGCGGATTTGTTTTTTCACTCATTGATTTTGTTAGGTCGCTCAGTATTAGTTTGCGAGATTTCAAAAAAGCACCAAACCATTAAAACATTTTACTTCAACTCGCCTAGAAGTGAATCAAGTACCCGACCTAATTGGTAGTGTAACAACGTTCCTCTCGGACTAGTTAAATTGCTGCCCTTAAAACCGGAGCTACTCAGTTTTATGTTGAGCCGGGAATAACCAAGGTGACTACCCTCTCCGGTGTTACCATGGAAACCCAGCTGTTCTCCCCAACAGCTGAGTCCAGTCAATACCCACCTGATCAGGAGGGAGTCGTTTGGATGAATCGCCGAGCATTACGAAACAATTTCTCTTTTAACGATTTATTTCGACTGCTTTATTCCACTCAACGCCGCCTTAAAAATTAACACTTTATAAATACAGGCAATAACTTATCATGTCGAAGAAGATCGATTCAAGTATTGTTTACATTGGGTAATTTAATAAATTTGTTAATAACTCATTTCAAAATGCTACTGGCGAAGAAACATCAGCTCATCAGAATTTCACGTAACTAATCACCTTAAGTACGAAAATAATGCCCTGTATTCTTTCTTTTACGGTTAATTGTCATATTCATTGCCCGAAATACAGATACGCATCATCACCCGATAACGAACACATTTTTTCGACGTTGGTCAACTTGTCCGGGCACCTTTTGTTGATTAATCTAGTGTTTTTCGAAAGCATTCATTTGAGAAAACGCTCCGCGTGTTAGTGAATGTTCTTTACGATGCTGAACCGAATCGGCTCAAACGATATGTTTAGCCTGCTGGTCATCGTGAGACGCCAAAATAAGAGTACGATCAAAATTCGCTCAAAACTAACTATAGTTATCATAGCGATCAAAACACCAAATATTTGTTTTCTCAAACGATTTTGATTAAACTTGTTATATGTACAGCTCCCAATAAAACAACAATACCGCACAATTCCCATCAGCGGGGAAATGACGAGGGCAGCACAACAAATTAACAAACATGTCTTCGAAAATCGACTTTAAAACCGTTTTTCCCGTGTAAACTCCGCTCAAATGTTACTACAATCTTCAGAAAAATGTAGTTCAAATGTGTGGTTGTTCACTCAAGTATGAGCCTTCAATAACGCTCATAAGATACACAGAAGCTACTCCAGAAATTCCGATAACTCTGGAAAAGTGATCCTTCTCAATAAAATCGAGTGAACGGCCTCATTCATTCTCTGTCTGCGTATTGCGCAATAATGAGTAGGAGTACGAGCAGCACAATAAATTCCGGAACTGTATCTTCTACCGCTTTCTGCTTTTTTTTTGCCTAGTTCGAATGAACTGAGTGAGAAATACTTTGAATCGCTAGTAAAAGCCACGAAAATCGGTGAATTTATGTAGAGCTAAGGAAAGAAAGTTGTGTGATTCGGCGCACCTGACATTTCTCAGTGTTTTCTCTTCGATTTCAAAACGCTTCAATTCTTTATCTTTTTTTAAATGCATGTATTGACAAAAATTACACACTTACTCTCGTTTATAAATTATAACTAAATGCTACAACCCCTCTAAGCGAACTTGTGTTGGAGTGGAATACAAAAAATATCTGGTGCGTTGCAACACACAACTTTCCTTAGCTCTACGTCAATTCATTTTGTACATGGAATTTTTAATCAATTCATTTATCACTCAGTTCCTTTGAACTTGGTCAAACAACACGTCACAGCAGCAGGAAGCGGTAGCGCCTACAGTCTGGAATTTATTGTGCTGCTCATACTCAATATAGGACCATTATTGAGCAATTGGTACACAGATAATTAATGAGGCTGTAAAAACAAATTTTTTGAAGAAGGATAGTAATTACTTTTGCAGAGTTATTGGGTAAACACTTTTAGAACTGGTAAGAAGCGAAACGGCAGTAGTTGAAATTCAGGAATTTCTGGAGTAACCCCGATGTATCTCATGAGCGTTTTTAAACACTCACCCTTTAGGTGTTGGATTGGACTACAATACCAATTTTGTTTTACATTCTACAAGAATTCAAGCGGAGTCAATAAGGAAAAAACTGCGCTAAAAACGCTTTTCGTCGAAAATGTTGATAATTTATTGTGCTGCTCTCGTTATTTTCCCACGAATGGGAATTTTATGGTATCATCGCCTTATTTAGAGCTATCAATATAAAAAATGTAATCAAAATCGTTATAGCCGTTTTTGAGAAAAAAAATTTGGTGTTTAGATCACTATGATGACTATAGTTAACTTTCGGGGGACTTTGTTCATACCCTTATTTTTGCGTCCCATGGTAACCTGTAGGCTAGACATCAAGTTTCAACTGATTTGGTACGGTTGTTTTTTCTAAAAACCGCGCTAAAATCGATTTCGTCGAAAGTTTTGGGTAATTTATTGTGCTGCTCTCGTCATTTTCCCACAGATGGAAATTTTATGGTATAATTGCCTTATTGAGAGCTATCAATATAAAAAATTTAATCAAAATCGTTTTAATTGTGTTCAAAATCGTTAGAGCTGTTTTTGAGAAAAAAATATTTGGTGTTTTGATCACTATGATAACTATAGTTTAATTTCGGTGGATTTTGTTCATACCCTTATTTTGGCGTCCCATGGTAACTTGCTGGCGAGATATGAAGTTTGAGCTGATTTGGTACGGTGGTTTTCTCTAAAAATCGTTCACAGACACACAGAACCACAGACCATTTTCCCAAATAGTGTTTTCGGACTCAGGAGGGTCTGAAACGTATAGATCTGAAGAAAACTCAAAATTTTTTTTTTCAGCCGATTATATAACTTTCCTTTCTACTTCGTAGAGCTAAGGAAAGTAAAAAAAAAAAAAAAATCATACAAAAACCCTAAAGAAAACCAAAAAAAACTAAATATAAATATAAGATCGCTGAACCTCTTCAAGGTAATTAACGGTATCTGGTCTACAAACTTTTGATCATTAAAAATAGTTTTGCCCCAATAGTCGAAACTTCTAAGACCTGCTGTTGTCATCCTTCTAGGAATATCCACTTGTATTTTGTCTGCCATTCTGGTAATACTTTTATATCTTTTAATTTTTCCTGCTAGCAATTGTTTATAAATAATAGCTATTGTAGATTTTTCTATCAGTTTTTTAAACGTTAATATTTTAGTTTCCTTAAATAAATCTTTTGAGGGATACCTTCGAGGTTTATTAAATAAAATTTGTATTAATAATTTGTGTGTGGTCTGTACACTCTTTATTTTATTAGAGTAATCCGAAACTATTTGACGTTTAAAACCTACACGCCGGTTACTCAATAAAGGTTGAGATGTGAGTAGTGGCAACTCGATAAATTCCGTAACGTTCAGCACTGTTAGTTTTTACGTAAACGAGTTGAACAAGGAGAAATAAAAGACGCCGAAACAACATGGGGCCGAACGAAGCAGCGTGATGCGTCTCGCCAGATAGTCCAAGGCGAACACGGCACGTAACCTGTATTACGATAATGCACCAGAGTCGAAGTAAATTCAAGAACGTTAAAAAAAAACCTCCCGGCGGCATGTGCCAGAAACGGTCTTTTTTTTATCGACGATGACGAAAAAAAAAGAATTGGGTGGTGGTGGTGGTGAGGGGATCTCCTGTATGGAGAACGAAAGAACTTTTCCCCAGCAGCTTTAATAGAATTGTCCCCTACTTCGCTTCCACATCGGTGTTTTCCCACAGTGGAGCTCCCCTTTCAATTTTTCATGAATAATATAACCTTTCGGAAAAAGTGGAGCTCCTCCTCGAAAAGGATAACAGCTCCCAAATTGAATACTGAACTAACTGTTCATTACTTGGCGAGATATATTGCGCCGCACCCTGAATTATTAACGAAAATGAAAGGTGCGAACGAATGAGGGGTATGAAAATGTTGAATTCGGCCGTTTTCAACACTATGTATTTTGGCTCATACTCTGTTCAATGCATGGTAAGTTGAACGCGGAAATAGTTTTTGTGCTGTGAAAGCTCCAACGAGGAGAAAACCGGTAATGCACTCACTAAAATGTGAATGAAAAAGTAAGCTTCCCTCCTCGTTCTTCGAATCTTTGATCGGATTTTCCGGGGATTTGCTCAACTCACAAAAAAACTTTTCATTTAACGATGATGGGGGCGATGTACTGCCTGACTTTCATTGTAGGTCCATTGTTGGAGAGCTGACTCGTGGAAAACTTACAGTGATCCAGAGTCTGATTCACTACCAGACTTTCGTCAGAATATGACGACCCCCCTCACCTCTTTGATTAGATTTTTCGGGGATTCACTCCAACTCTCAAAAATCCGTTCGTTGAAGTCGTATGGCATGACTCCCACTGTAGGCACCTTTAGTGATCGTAGTCCAATGTTTAAAGACGATGGTTCATCATCCCGACGAAAGTTGGGAAATGGATCGGAGCTCCTCGCGATCGCTGTAATTTTTGCCTGAGTCAGCCGATCCCCAAACATCTCCAATCCCCCTCGTAACAGCAGCTTGACCTAGTCTCACACCTCCGAGACCCATTCTACTCGATTCAGCATCGAAAAATACCAGTAAACCACACGAAACATGACCTGAATATAATGGAACCACGAGAACCGGGTTCCAGGTTCTTTCAATCAGTAGACTTCAGCTCACTATAATTACTGTGATTTCACTATTGTACGGCTAAACGCATTCGTACTCCTCTCAAAATTCTTTCATTCGACCCATCATCTAAAAATACCAAGAAAACGATGCCGAACACGGCGTATTTGCGATAAAACTGCCGAAATTCCGTTTTTGTTAATTTTTGCTACTATTTTTTGCTCATAACAACCATTGGTTTTGTTTGACCGGATTGACGAGCAGGCGGGCACAACTTAGACACCAAATGGGATGTTTGCGCGAAAGAACGGATTTTTTAAACCACGTTAAAGGAACAAAACGGCCCGGATGGTGGACTGACCTCGCAGATTTGGAATCCCAATGTGTTGAAGCGTAAAGTATCAAATTTTGGGGGCGGGTTGTTAAAAACTGTTCCTGACTGAAAACATAGTGCTATTATTCAGAATGAATAACAAGCCAAAATTCAATATAATATCAGTAGTATACTTTTAGGTACCCCTGGCTGGATTGAGGTCAGCCCACCCCCCTCACCACATAATGTGACGTCATACCCCCTCCACCATTGTAATGTCTGAGTGAATACCCCCCTGACACTCCATTATATGACGTCATACTCCCTCTACCACTGTAACTACTTCACACGGTGAATTTGAAAACGTTAAAAAATTCTTTGTTTTTTTTTTTTGACATTTTGTGTCTTTCCTGAGGCACGTAAATTCGAAAAGCATTACGAAATAGAACATTATGAGGAAAGCACTGTTCTGTGGGCGTTCGCTTCCATGGAAATGTAGTCGCCGCCGTTCACTGACAAACCCCCTTTTGCCACTTCAGACGAAAGTATACAATTAGGTGGAGTGGGAAAAAAGAGATTAGCCCCGAAACGCAAGATACGGGATTATCAAGGTGATACCCTTCACGTGATCGCACGCAGTTAACCGTCTCTTCCCATGCGACAGCACACAAAATCTTCTGTTGTACTGAAGTTGGAAGAGAACTGACAAAAATGACTAAATACTAACTGCAACGCCCGGGGTGATGCGTGCTGTGGGACGTCCGGGGGCGACTTAACAGAACCGAAAACCTAAAGATAAATATTTCTCTAAAAATTATATCGAAATTGCATGAACGGAATCAGAAATATTCTTAGTTTTTTGTTGTCAAGCGAGGTAATTTCGGAAAACATGGCAGCACTATGTTGCAGCCCAAACCCAGATTGTCTTCCTGAGGTGCCAGACTCAATCGATACTTGAACTTCGTCAGGGAATGAGCAGGTCTTGAAACGTTCGCCATCCATATCGCCCGGAATGCACCCGATGGAGGGGTTTTTATAAAAAGTATCTTTTATACAAAGCACGCTATCTTTTTCTACTGGGAACCTACGAAAGAGTTATTCTCTCTCTCAAGCTTTTCCGACTGACTTTTTACGGTTTTTGTAACATGCTTAGTAGTTGGAACACACGAACATGAAAAGAAAGAAGTGAATTTAGATACACACGAGTAAGCTCTACGATATTAAATAAACCCTGCAAATTATTACACAACGGTTTATTATTCTCATGAACAGCTTGACCTAGTATTACTGCTCCGAGACCCATCCCATTCAATTCAGCATCGAATACTAGTAAACCATACGAAACATGACCTGGCTACAATGGAACTACGGAAACTAAATATTCCCCCGGCGCCAGGCGCCCGTAAACGTCTGTAGGCATTTATGATCCGATGGAGGGGTGTGCTGAGGAAGTGGCCTTGGCGCCTTGTCGGGCAAGAGTCGGGGAAATTGGGACGGGGGCTTCCAGCAAACCCGTTGCGAGTCGAGCGGGCGAGTGGTTTTTGATGAGACGGGAGGGAGGGAGGGAGTACTAATGACGAAACGTTGACTTCCGCTGTAGTACCCACTTTATACTGCGTTACGTTCATTTTTTTAACCATTTTTTGCCCATAACAACCATGGGCTTCGTCCGATCGGATTGCCGAGATGGCGGGCACAACTAGATACCAAACGGGATTTTTGTGCGGACGGGGGATGGCGGACGGCGGACGGACATTGCAAATTTGGAATCTCCAAGTCTTGAAACGTAAAGTATCAAATTTTGAGGGGGGGTTGTAAAAAATTTTTCGTGACCGAAAACATAGGGTTATTATTCAGAATGAATAATAACCAAAATTAGCGACGACCCAATCCGTTTTGGAATGCGCATCGTTACCTGTTTCGTGGCTTCGTTCGGTTTAGCGCTAATTTAGCACATATTACTGTGTACTACCCTACAGCGAATTTCTGTCAACTTTCCTGTAGCTCATGTTTGCTCAGGATCGTTACGAGAATCATTCTTAATTTTGTCGATAATTCAATGGAACAGTCTGACGTTTTGAATCACCTTCAGTTTTGGCAAAGTTATTAGATTGTGCGGTTCGTTCATACAAGTAAATTGGTAAATTGTACCCCTCGCGACTACAAAATAAATCTCGTACGTTCGCAAACGTTTCATATCTAAATGGACCTTTTACCCGACCGTTCAGCACTGGGGCATAATTCCATAAATTTATTCGCTCCTCTTGTCGACATATATCGTAACCGGAGACTACATCGTGCGCCATCTAAGACGTAATACTTCAGAAATCGAAACATGACCTGACTACGATGAAACTACGGAAGCTAAATATTCCAGGCGCCTGTAGGCAATTGGCACGACGTTGCGAGTCGAGCGGGCGGGTGGTTTTGATGAGACGGGAGGGGGGGAGTACTACGACGAAACGTTGGCTTCCGCTGTGGTTCCCGCGAGTTCTTGCAATTAGTTGACTCTTATAATTACTGTAATTTCCCTGTACGCAGTTGTACACGTCTGATACTCAATCCATTCGACCCAGGATGTAAAAATACCTTGAAAACGACACAAATCACGGCGTATTTGCGATTACACTGCGTTCCGTTAATTTTTTTTAACCATTTTTTGTCCACAACAACCATGGGCTTCGTCCGATCGGATTGCCGAGATGGCAGACAAGATACCAAATGGGATTTTTGTGCAAAAGAACGGGTTTTTTAGACCACGTTTAAGGCACAATACTGGCTGGACGGCAGACGGACATTGCCGATTTGGGATTCCCATGTGTTGTAACGTAAAGTATCAATTTGGGGGGGAGGGGGGCTCGTAAAAAAATATTCCTGACCGAAAACATGAGGTTATTATTCAGAATGAATAATAAACCAAAACCGCACCTGCTTCATTAACGACTACGATATGTTGAACAATTGCGTTAATGAAGCAAGTGCATGAAAGAGCGTTCGTCATACGAAGAGGGACCGAGGGAACTCAATTAGTGTCATAGGAAACTTATTAGTTACCTCTTCCGCCTCTCCGAATTCGAGACTGGCGAACGACCAAATACCTGCCTTACATCCGCAGGTCTGAGTTCGGTGGATGCTGCAGGGGCCAGCCTCTTGCATATTGCATAAACAGACCGATCCGCCTGGAGAAATGTTTATGAAATAATCAGCGAGTACGTAGTTTACTTAACTGCCAACATACTTTTTTTTTTTTTTTAAAAGGTTCGCTTTCGCTCCACTGACGACTGTTTTCCCGCTACTTCTGCGCGTTCAGGTCCCGACAAAAGCGTGTTTTCCTCTTTAAAAAAACGAAGCTTAAGGCGTTTTCAAAGGACCCGTCATACGGCATTCACTGTGAGCTTTTGAGGAGCGACCTGGTTCGAGGAAAATCCGAACTAGACACCGTTTCATTACGAAGAGCTGGAAATGAGGGTAAGGGCCTTGAAAATCCCGGTAGATGCGTCCGAAGGGATTTGTTTCCCGACCGTCGGGTTCTACTGTAAATTTCCAACCGCTTTTACACCAACGCAACGGCTCCAACGGGGGAACGGAGCCCTTTTGAACTATATCAACTCTATTTTAAGTTTAGTCGCGCAAAAGGTTGGAAAGGGAGTAAAATGAACCGACGTTTGCGGATCCTCGCTGACATCTAAAGTAGGCAGCTGAAATAATTAGAGGAACCGCCTTGGGAAAAGCTGCCTACTGTTCCAAACAGCTTATACACGTGGAGAGTCTTATAACTTGGGCTAAAGCAAGTTCAACTAGCTCAGATCAGAATTAATTCGTTCGTGCCCGGGTCTCATTAGCGGAGCACAACTTTTAATTATGTTCATCATCAGGATAATATTACACACGAAAATGTAATTCTGATTTCCACTTTTACCACAACCCACATCAACGGGAATTTTACCACAACGCACTAAACTGACTTGTTCGTGGAAATGGCCAGAGGGTCAGTTAGAAAGCGTCGTAGGGCATGGAGCGCGCTGGAGACAAGGTCGACACTGCCGTCTGACTGCCAATCCCAGTCTCCCAGTACGAAGGATACGATTATGGGAACAGTCACGCATGTAATTGGTAGGCGAGAACGGGATGGCGAAGGGTTTTGACTCCCGCACCCCGGACGAGGGGCATCTATCCACTCAGCCAGAACAACACAATGGAGCCCATATCCGCCATAAACTCGTTGTGCAGCAGGTTTGGAGCGAGTGGACAAAATATCGCAATCGATGCCCGGTACCGTAAAAAGACCCAGTGTACTCATTGGAGTAGATTAAAGTAGCAGTCACAAACTACAGAGGCGCATTCTAGGTACAGTTGGACAAGGGAGAAGTGCGGAGTATGAAAACTCACGAGTGCTGTGCTCGGAGAAACCTCAACGACCACATAGCAGTAAGGCAGCCTCGGCAATGCGATCATTGAACATCATCTGAGGATTCAGGGTAGCCCAATGGTCCAAAAAGAGGATGAGCGGCTGAGGACGACGACAATAATCAAGTGTGTGCGAGGACACCGAGAACCACATTTACCTGGATTAAGAGCAAGGCACGTGTGGAACACCAATCAACAAACTCATCGAGCAGAGACTGAAAGGCGCAGTCAAAGGGACTGCAAACTCTGCTCAAAATCTTGACGTTATTAATGTACCTGGGAGAAATAGCACAAATAGCACTCACGGAACTGAGTAGGTAGACGGTTTATTTGCGAATGAGAACATTCTGTACAACACACCAAAGGGTAGCAGAGGAGGGGGCGTGCTCTAGTGCGCATGCGCCCTACGTCCCTTGAACCCCACTAGCGAGTCTACATCATCATTTCCCCCTCCTCAAACGAAATTTAAAAAAAACATTAGGATACGTATAATAATACTTAATTAAAATTTGCAAAACAATGGCACAAGTTGCTGTTGACAATAGCAATTATTAATAAATAAAAACAATTAAGTTTTAAAACAAAAGGTATACTTGAACCAAATGTGCAAGAAATGACAAAAAATGCATACCCCAAAATAGTAACTGAAACAACGGAACTTGATATACTGAAAATCAGACAACGCAATAGGATAATAATGAGAAGACAAGATAGAAAGCTTACCTAAGGACGCCATAAAAACGTCCTGAACGTGTTTGTGAGGGAGAAGCAGGAAGAGTTGGTGCTCTCACCTCCACCAGACCACTATGGCCCCCCCAACTGGCTTGATTTCCCCAGGATTTCTGTTAGTTACAACCTGATCAGATGAGATCATTGGAGATAGAACACCTGCAGAAGGCAAATTGTCACTATTCACACTACGTGGGCGGATCTGAGACCGGTGAACCGTATGCTGAGCTCCTCCTTCCACTAAGACCTTGTATGTAACCTGTGACAGCTGCTCAGACACTACCCCCTTATCCCAGACTGGACTGATGGATGGGTTAAAACCCAAACTGGACCCTGAATATCCACCTGGGAAGGCGTTGCCGACAGCTGGTTGGCTGCTGACTTGCGCAGCTTGGACAGAGCTGGTCGAGGGTGGAAGGACAGCATTGATATCATGGGAGCGACCCCGGTGGACACAGAAGGGGTAGCTCGATACGTAGCTAATGCATGGAGCAAGATTAATGCAGGCTGAACAGTTGGGCGTTGTAAGGCCATTTTCCTGATGGATTGTTTCATGGTTGATACAAACTTCTCTCCACCTGACCATTAGAGCGTGGGTTGTAAGGTGGCGTAAAACATAACTGTATATCCATCTGTGGGCAAAATTGTTTGAAGTCGTGAGAAGAAAATGGAGGCCCATTGTCAGTGACCAACTGGAACGGAACTCCAAAACGGCTGAATACATCCCCTAGGAAGGCACATACCGACGAGCTAGTGCAAGTAGAAACAATTTTAGCTTCCGGCCATTTGGTGTACGAATCCACCAATTGCTAATCCAATGTGCTTTGCACGCGTGGGTTCATCCCATCCTCGTCGCCAGTAATGTACCTGGGAGAAATAGCACAAATAGCACTCACGGAACTGAGTAGGTAGACGGTTTATTTGCGAATGAGAACATTCTGTACAACACACCAAAAGGTAGCAGAGGAGGGGGCGTGCTCTAGTGCTCATGCGCCCTACGTCCCTTGAACCTCACTAGCGAGTCTACATCAGTTATTAGCATACATCAAGAAGGTGAAAGCCCTCGAGGGCTGAACAGATCTCATTCATGACGAAAATAAAGAGGTGAGGTCGAAGGCGAGAACCCTGTTCAAAACTAACTTTAGTTATCATAGTAATCGAAACACCGAATATTTTTTTTTTCTGAAAAATGGTGGAATGATTTGGATCAAATGTTTTACGTAGACACAGAAGGGTGTCGACTATGCCCACAACATACGCGGCCCTGTGATGATCCTCACTATCTGCCTCAAGTCCTTTCTTTCCTTGAGTGTCTGAGATAAAGCGTTTGGAGTTCCTCACTCCTGTAGCATTCCAGACTCCTACAGTCCTCTTGACTAGAGACCGAGATGTCCCACAGTGGGGAAGTGGCCCTGCAGGTACAGCGGACGAACTGAGTCTGGGCTGACGGTCCGCACTCTCATTTCCAGTGATCTCTTTACGCCCAGGAATCCAATAAACGTCAATTCCATTAAAGTCCGCTGTGCGCATTTTGCATTCACTCGCCAGTTTTGACGTTGTGCAGTCATTCTTCAGCTCGACTATCAAGTTAACAGTTTTATTGCTATAACATTTATGCCAGCGACCACGCCGAGTTCTGTGAAGTTTTCCGACTAACTGAATATGGCCAGGAGGTACGCGTTACTCGTCTGTGGCACCTTAGCTGTACCAAGCCTGGCCAGTCTGTACGCCACCTTCTTCAAAGCCTCTGCCTTCACAAACATATCACGTGGAAGAACGTCATTTTCTCCATTGTACTGGTGATTGACTGGATTCATCACCCCAGCCTTCGTACTTTGGCCTAGACTGCACATTCGCAGGGCTGTTATCGCCTCCTTGGTCATACATCTGACGTGCTCTCTCCATGTTAGTTTACGATCTAGAATCACACCCAGATACTCAACCCGTTCCTTGAGCTGATCTGATTTGCCCATTACTTCTTGCGGTCTCAGTCTCAGCCGCATTCTCCCATTCAGTAGACCTCGAAACGTTTGAAATTAGAGTTTGATGAAACTTGAAGAAAGAAAGTCGAAGGAAAAAATATACTTCTGATTCCATCGGAAGCATTAAGGTTACTTACATTATTATCCGTACTTATTCAACTTTGCCAAGTCAACCCCGAAATAAATAACGCTCGAATGCATCTAATTTAAGAAATTGGATCCATAGCGAATCAATACGTTTTATTCGGAAACTTTCTGAAAGGAAAAACGAAACGGAAACGTCCGTGTTTACATTGATTCTGTATACAACAGATTAAAGGGACGGGAAAACGGTTTTTTTCTTCTTTTTTTACGGGAATCATCCTCTCCCCCCACCAATTTCCGAGCGAATGGGTTTGTTTACCCTTTCCCGACTTATTTAATAAAATTTATCTTCGTAATCTACATTTTTATTTTCTCGAGAGCCGCGGGCACTTTTAACGCGTATGGACATGTTTTTCTCGATTTCTGATGTATTACGTCTTAGATGGCGCACGATGTAGTCTCCGGTTACGATATATGTCGACAAGAGGAGCGAATAAATTTATGGAATTATGCCCCAGTGCCGAACGGTCGGGTAAAAGGTCCATTTAGATATGAAACGTTTGCGAACGTACGAGATTTATTTTGTAGTCGCGAGGGCTACAATTTACCAATTTACTTGTATGAACGAACCGCACAAACAATCTAATAACTTTGCCAAAACTGAAGGTAATTCAAAACGTCAGACTGTTCCATTGAATTATCGACAAAATTAAGAATGATTCTCGTAACGATCCTGAGCAAACATGCGCTGAAATGTCTCCTCTACACGGCGTGCTTTGAGCTACGGGAAAGTTGACAGAAATTCGCTGTAGGGTAGTACACAGTAATATGTGCTAAATTAGCGCTAAACTGAACGAAGCCACGAAACAGGTAACGATGCGCATTCCAAAACGGATTGGGTCGTCGCTATGTTTTGGGTCACGAAAAATTTTTTACAACCCCCCCTCAAAATTTGATACTTTACGTTTCAAGACTTGGAGATTCCAAATTTGCAATGTCCGTCCGCCATCCACCGTCCCCCGCCCGGGCCGTTTTGTGCCTTTAACGTGGTCTAAAAAATTCGCTCTTTCAACAAAAATCCCATTTGGTATCTAGGTGTGCCCGCCATCTCGGCAATCCGATCGGATGAAGCCCATGGTTGTTATGGGCAAAAAATGGTTAAAAAAATTAACGAAACGCCGTATAACGCGGGAACTACAGCGGAAGTCAACGTTTCGTCGTTAGTACTCCCTCCCTCCCTCCCTCCCGTCATATCAAACTCAATCACCCGCCTGCTCGACTCACAACAGGTTTGCTGGAAGCCCCCGTCCCAATTTCCCTGACTCTTGCCCGACAGGGCGCCAAGGCCACTTCCTCCGCACACCCCTCCATCGGATTTTAAATGCCTACAGACGTTTACGGGCACCTCGCCCCGGGGGAAAATTTAGTTTCCGTAGTTCCATTGTAGCCAGGTCATGTTTCGTATGGTTTACTAGTATTCGATGCTGAATTGAATGGGATGGGTCTCGGAGCAGTAATACTAGGACAAGCTGTTCATGAGAATAATAAACCATTGTGTAATCATTTGCAGGGTTTTTTCATGACGTGCATTGAGTGCTTGTTTGGAAACAATGAAGCGAAGTCCAGGTTGCAAGGGCTTTGGAGGTTGGAAGGCATCTTGCCGGATTGAGACAACCCATCCTGTCACATGATGGCAAATTGCCGATAGTCCAAATGTCGTGTGTTTGGTTGGGTCGATACAGATGTCCTTTAGCGGCTTGATTCTTCGAAATGTCTTCGCTTGAGAGCTCCAGCGAGGAATGTAGTATAGCTGGCTTTGGAACAACCAAGAGAAAATGTTCAAGCTGGTTAAAAAAGAAATGTTCATACACAGAAAACAAGTACACAAATTAATTTTTTTTGTCCGCTACGCTCCGCCGGGGAGGGGAAATCTTCAGAAAGACACCAAATTGGATAGCGCCGGATTCTTACCGACTAAAACCCCTCCCCCGCGGTTACCAACTCGGAGGTTCTAAACCAGAAGGATGGGAGGCCTGCCTTGGGACGGTTGGGGGAAGAGGTTGTGATGGGGTTAGGGTGGGAGGACACAGCAAGCCCTGCAAACGATATCCAAGGCGTTGGGGATGTACTCTGCGAGGAAACAAGGTGGCGAGTCACCCCATCACAGCCTAAACAGCATGAAAGCGACTGTTTAAATAGTGAATGGAAGGGTTCCTATTTTTGGAGGGTGGACGATATGCCACTCGAAGACTCCACGCTTGAAGGCCGTAAAATAGACCAGAATGTGACTTCTTGTTTCCCCCAGTCTCAAAGACGGATGGGGCTTTGCGAGGGGATAACTGACCAATTTGAGTCATTGGTGGTCTTCCAGTGCTTCCAGAAGGTGTTGGCTTCGCTCTTTCAGTTGGTCGATGACGTCCAAAGAGCGTTTCAGGCATCTAGTAGTACAGCCAAGAATACTTGATTCTTCAGACAATGGAGTTGGGGATTGAATGAAACAGAAACAGTTGCCCACCCTGTGTGTTGCTGTAACGCTTTCCACCTCGCCTTGGCTGATTGTCTTTGGAGTATGAGTGGGGATTCCCTGTGCGAGTTCCCTGTACTTTGGTCGTGCAGGTTGAAGCAGAGAAGTGAGGGAAAATGGCGGTAAGACGTATCATTCAGCCAGCGGACTCACTGTCCTCTATTCTCTTCAAACATCTGATTGACACTGCACTACGTTAGCTGTGACAAGAAGTAGCGTTTGATCTCGTTTATGTAAATATCCCTAAGAGCATCAACCTTTGTGGATGAGGTCCTTCAAGCAAGTAACAAGCAACGATCACAAGATGGGCCCAAAGCAGGTTTGTTAAACAGCTTGGAAATTGTGAATTGGGTTTTACTCCTGCAAAATGTGGCTTAATCTTGCCCTAGCTAGAGGCGTCCTTGAAATGTGTTACTTTGGCACGGCATAATTTCAATCTGCGGTAAAGTTCCCACTGAAGTCAGAACGCAGACTACATTTCACGCAGACGTGCTTCCTCCCAATGTTAACTAAGGGCTGGTTTTTGGGAGGTTGACTAGGTTTACTACGGGGTCAGTACATAGGGACAGAACAGTACTCTTTGTGTCTGTGCTGAAAGCACCGCCTGTCACTGGCGCCTGGCTGGGGGTATTGCACCTAGTGAGGGTGGCCTTGTGTCTGTGCAAGATCAGCCATAGTAGTGTAAGCCGCACCGTCAGCTCCAACAAAGCCGGTGTTATCAGATGATTCGGTTCAGGTCACATAACGAAATGCAAGGTCCCTGACGAGGGTTGAGTGGTCTTCACAAAACATTAACTACTGTGGTGAGATGTACGAGAGGTAGTGTGTGGCAGAGTAGATGCTTGCATTGTAGTGTCTGAGAGCCCCAGAATCTTTTTTTGTTTGTTTGGAATGTAGAAAGAGGGTCTGCACCTGGCGGTCCCATGCAATTACTCCTCCGTATTGAGAACTAACCAAGAACTGTTTAGCACATTGCATCAGGTTGGCCTGTAAGCCTCTCTGCAGTGGCTTTTCACTCTCATGAGAATCTTGCAGCGTGCCATTCTCACACTACCCAGCAGTTTGGGAAGTTCTGGAGCTTCATTATTCGTCCCTGGCCCCAGATCAGCAAGCTCCGTCTATTTTGTCTGAGCACCACCCTGTCAAATTGAGCCATGCACCTCCACTTTCCATCGGAATGCGAACGAATGCTCCTGGCGTGACTGTGCCTTCCACCGTACGAACTGCCAACCTGCCAACTTTTGGCAAAAGAAGGTGGCATGGGAAGCATCATCATGCAGTCCAAGTAGTTTGGACTTGCAGCCTTACCAATTCGGTGCAGGCACACTCTGTCCTGTTAGGAATCCCATCAGCCTCCCACTGAATCATGAGGTGCTGGTGTGTCTTCGAAATTACCATAAAAAATTACCGCTCAGCATGCTCCCCCCCCCCCCCCCCCCAGCGAAACCCATCTTTCACGCTGCGAAATCTTATAAAAGCGTTTCAACAAATAGTATTCCTGAATTCCTTGCAAACGGCTCACTTTAGCTGCATCAGTAAATAGTCTTGAACGGAGATAAAACGTAAAATGTGCCAGTGTCTTCTAGCAGCCTGAATCCACATTTTTTCCTGTATAACTATTTCTGCAACCAGCCGCTGAACGGAGATACACGAAGACAAGCCCCTGCAACATTAAAAGTTCGCCTTGTAACTTCTCATGTTAGGAATAGTTACGAGTATGTGGAAAGGCACTTGTTACAAATAATTTACAAGAATAAACATTTTGTGTTACTACTACTTTACTCCCTCTCAGTATTTACAAGCTTGTTGAATCTTCGTACGAGAACTACGAAATAGATATTTCCGTTCAGGAGAATGGCGGTTCTCAAGTTGGGAAATGACAGTCAAACGTAAGCTACATTCCCCCTTCGAGTTATACGTGCAGGGGAGAAAGGTACCGACCTACGCCAACGTGGATCGTTGCCAACCGGGCGTATTGATCTTGAGCTCAGCTGTTGTGAACTTGTAACTTCCGAGTTGCTCAATTGCTTGCACGAGGTTAGCAACCGACTTAACGAGTCTGTTCGTCAAAAGGGATCGCAAATTTTAATTGAATTCGTTCTGACGGTCGCAACACATGTCGCTGGTTGGCAACGATGTCCTTTCGCTTTGCCCGCTAATGTATTTTTATATTTCTAAAATTGTTTTCAACCCAACGGATGAGGTAAGTTATGTAAACAGAACTCCATAACGTTGTCTTAAACGTAACGTAATGATGTCTCCCAGTTCGAATGAAACTTCGGTTAAGGATCTCCCTGGTGCCATACGTAGTGTACAGTCAATTGAGGTAACTTTGCACCACCTTTTGGCGTTTTTTGCTTCGTAATGCATTTAAATTCCGTCTTTTCTGGCTTTTTATGTCGAAAACAAAAATCAATTGGACCAAAGTTTGCATTATGAAAGATGCTTTTTCTAAAACTTTCTGTTAAATACTCAAAGAGCTTGTATTTAGGGCGGTGCAGTTACCCAGGCTTTCAGGGTAACTTTGAACCACTTCAATTTCTTGTCCGCTAATCGCGAAATTTCGGAAGCTTTGTTGATATTTAGGCAAAACACCGTCCATCAGCCGAAAGTAGAATAAATTCGGCACCCAATGATAACAGCTCAGTAGAGGTGGGGTAGTTTCCTATAAATCGACAATTGAAGAAAAGTTTCGGCTTGATTTCTGAGTCCAGAAAGGGCCTGGATGCTATCGTCTAAAAACACGAAACACCCTTAACATTGTAGTCTTTTCTGTCATCAACAAAATACTAGACTGTCTTACCTTTACAATAAAACCATTAGAACTAGGGGAAAAATAAATATACCCCCATAAGGGAAGTCCGATGTCGCCTACACCTAAATGTTCCACCTGGTGCAATGTTGGACCTGAAGTTTGACCTTGCATGCTGCACACCCAAAAACACATCCATATACATATTTATAAGTTTTATATTAAAAGGAACCATATCTCGAGCAAAGCCCTTTGCAACAAAGCTTCACTATAATTGCTTTTACAGCCATAGCGCCGCACTCCTTGTCTTGGAGCATCTGTCTTGTTTCTTGACGGCATCTTCTATAAATGATTTAAAGAAAATTTACTGACCTAGTTGCGACTTTGTTTCTCAATTTAATAAGCAAGTAGAATCTTAAATCTATTCACACTCCCCTGTAGATAGATTTTTTTAAATTTATTTATTTTTTCACTTTCAACATTATCAAACTTTGATTCAAAAAAGCAATTTTTTTTTTCTCGATCTTTTCAAAGTACGTATCGTAACATGTGTCACTGAGTGTGAAAAGGCTGTGCTGATGCCTCTTGGCCTACTGTGCCTTCTGCAGCGCCAAGCTCACCTCTAGGTTCAAAAAATGTTGATACTAGTTGCTTCTATAACTCCGTTTTTGTAACTCTCGTTCTTGCGCCTGGCCATATTCGGGCAGTGAACTGGGTCGTTTTCGTGACAGCCGGACCGACGTTAGAACTTTCCTCCGTTACTCAACTAAGACCCTTTGCTTTAGGTATATTTTATGTTATATTATATTCTATAGTATAATTAGAAAGAAGAGGGAGAAAAGTTTAGAAGTAACTTGTAGTAATCGCACGCCTCAATTGAAAATTGGTTTCTTAGCTTATTCTGTGCCTGTGCTAAAGAAGTCGTAAATATTTGAATGCTTTTGTATGTAAAACTTTCAGTTGTTTGCCTCAATTCACGGAAAACTAGAGCTGAATTCTGACTGATAGTCCGAGTGAGTCACAACTCGAATAATTTCGTAACGCAACTCATTTTGAAGGGCAAAACCAAAATCTTGGAACGTCTTCCTCTTCATCTTGCTTGATATACTGGACGAGTGAAACCACACAGGTTTATTTTAATCTTGGTTGGTTCGATTCTCACAGAGTATAGGTTGACGTTCGATTTTATACATCCGATTTACTATATGCAATTAAAAGTTCAAATTCATCATTTTTCATTTAAAGTGCGACATTTCTCGTTCGGGTACATTTAAAATGAGGAATTATTTTCACAGATCAAGTTCTCTGTATTTTCCATAAATGCCAGGCGGTGGTTGTGGATCATCAACGAGTTTGCATGTTGCGTAACACTGGCGAGAAGGAGACGATCCTGCACATATTTCTAAGATGTTTGCGGTTGGATCTTGGCAAATGGGGAATTAACGTTGGGCGATCAGGAATTCTCGATACCGTTAACAGTGGAGAAACGTGATCCTTCCCAGAGGCTGAAGGATTAACAGTCCGTGCAACACTGACTGAAAACGTCTGAGGCTCACGACGATGTTCACCACATACTGTCACGATAAATGCCTGCAACCAACGGTGAAAACACATCTCACATGGCTTGCGTTTGATTGAATGAAAGTTGT
The DNA here is from genome assembly GCA_020466155.1 of Pachypeltis micranthus. Lineage (NCBI taxonomy): Eukaryota > Metazoa > Arthropoda > Insecta > Hemiptera > Miridae > Pachypeltis > Pachypeltis micranthus. Next base: position 9,506,271 of record CM035782.1, on the reverse strand, counting down.
GGAAGAAACGGACTACTCGAGGTGCCTGGGAATGCCCAAGGCGCCGTTAAAAGTCCCAAATCAGGACTCATCGGGTGAAATATGTCTAGCTCGTCTCTTCCGGCCCTTTGGATCCATTCACGACCCAAAATGACTGCCTCGTCATTGGACATTCGAATCCGTTATTACGTTCATCTAAATTACGGACCGTATTTTACTAGCGAACGACAGTTGCGAAGACCCATAACCTTCGCTCTCGCTCGAGTTTAGTGCCGAAGATGGTATTCTCGAGATTAAATACGGGCTCCCCATTCAAACTGCGGAGCTCTAATTTACGATAGTTTTCTCGTTCCGAGAGTAGTTTGAGGAAGCAAAATAAATCAACGTGACTAGAAAATACTAGAACCAATAAATCGGTTGAGGAGAACACGCTTCCCTTTGAGCTCTCCAGACTGAGAGCTGACGTTGCTCATCTTTATTTCGGGGATCGGCTTTTGTGCTTCAGTTTTCATAAAATTTTAACGAATAACGGAGTGTTGCCCGTAATGAACGGAAGGATGTCGGCGGAACGGGCATAATCCTTGTTCGACGTCAGCAGCTTCTACAGTACTCTTCCTTTTGTCCGGTTCGGAGCAACCTTTTCGCTAACATGAATATCACTCCACATCCGTCTGTGCCCCTTTGGAAGAGATCACATTTTGTGAGTAATAGATTTTCTTACCATATCTGCACTACAACCACAGCTGGTCCCGGTACTCCATCGTGCTTGGCTCTCCAGGCGCCATCCGCTTCGCCGTTCTGCAGTGTCCTTGACTGCTGTTTGCTTTGATTGGGCTGCGATGCATGGTAATTGTCACTGGGTCCTCACCTTCTTCCAGAGTAGCGAAGGCATCTTTGGAAGAGATCACATTCTGTGAATAATAGTTTTTGTCACCATATATAAACTCAAGCTACAGCTATTCATGCATATTCGTGATGAGACTGTTCCTCCATCGTATTTGAATCTCCAGGCGCAATCCAGTTTGCCAGGTCTGCAGTGTCCTTGACTGCTGTTTGCTTTGATTGGGCTGCGATGCCTGGTAGTCGTCACTGGGTCCTCACCTTCTTCCAGAGTAGCGAAGGCATCTTTGGAAAAGATCTCATTATGTGAGCGATAGTTTTTCTTACCATATCTGCACTACAACCAAAGCTAGATATTCGTGATGGGCCTGCTACCTCAGCCTACTTGACTCTCTAGGCGTCATTCGCTTTGCCAGGTCTGCAGTGTCCATGACTGCTCTTTGCTGTGATTGGGCTGAGATGCATGGTAGTCCTTACTGAGTCCTCGTCTTCTTCCAGGGCAGCGAAGCCACCTTAGGAAGAGATCTAATTTTGTGAATAATAGTTTTTCTCACCATATATAAACTCAAGCTACAGCCAGATATTCGTGATGAGACTGCTACCTCAGCCTACTTGACTCTCCAGGCACTATCCCCTTTGCCAGGTCTGCAGTGTCCTTGACTGCTCTTTGTTGTGATTGGGCTGAGATGCATGGGAGTCGTTACTGAGTCCTCGTCTTCTTCCGGGGCATCTTTAGAAGAGGTCTCATTCTGTGAGCGATAGTTTTTCTTACCATATCTGCACTACAGCCACAGACAGATATTTGTGATGTGCCTGGTATCATGGTAACTGACTCTCAAAGGGTTTCCTTCGGCGTGCAGAGTCCTTGGCTACCACCCAAGCCCTCTCCAATCCACTTTCATGGCATCAAGGTGATGGCCTGGCGTGGCTGTTACAACAACAAAGGCCACCAATTTGGCGATGGTGCTGTATATACAGGCCACCCACGAAGTCCTTAGTCCTGGCACTGCAACGAGCACCTCTTGTACTTCTGAGTGTAGTAGAATAGCATGGATTTGGACGCTACTGCTAAGGCCGGATGTGCTTCCACTGGGATTGGTGTCCAGCATTAGACAAAGCTACTTTTGGGTTGGGTTGGTCACCACCTGCCCACCTTGCATAACGTGAGGTACGGCGATGAGCGACGCATTCCCAGAGGATTGGGTTATAATAACGAAACCATCATTCGCTGTGCTGCCGAAGATTACATCTTAAAATGGCAGCCACCGGAAATTAACTAAACCGTGGAACAGCCCTGTTAAAGGGGGCTTCCAGCAGCATTTAAAATACTACATTAGAGAAAACTTAGCGAAGTCTTTCAACAGAATTTAACCCAACCGAACATTCAGCTCCGAGCTGTCTGAGTTTTGTAAAATCCCTCTTTGTGGTTTTCTCACCAGACCGTGACTATTATTATATCCTGCCCTAAAAACAGCATGCTCTGCGGAGAAACTACAACTTCGTCCTAACCACCTTAACGAGAAAAGCAGTCGGTTGCATCGAAGTTCGTGACAGGGAACGGTGTGAATTCACATGGCGAGCCACGTTAACGTCAGCTCTTGAACAATCAGTCCGTTCAGATGCTCAACTATGTCGTCTAGAACACGGGTAATTCTCGGCATCCGGAACAAATACCCGTATAGCGATCGTTTAGCCTGCTGCCCGCCCCTGTGATTGCTCTAAATAATTACGTGTTGCTTCTCTCGAAAGGAGCTTTAAGAGCTTTGTGCCTTAGCTCTCCTTGCGTGATCGACAAAACGTTATTAGCGCTAGACGTTGAATCATTTTCTTCTATAAAGAGCATTATTCCGGCCAACTTCTTCTCCCCCTTTCCACGTTTTAGGTTATTCATCTGACGGTCAAACTAAGTTAATATTAAACTCCCTTATCAACTCTTACATCCGCTTCCTGAGTAAAATGAGCGCGTGCACACCGGTTGATAAAAATAAAAACGACGAAGGAAGTAATATTCCACCGGAGGGGGGAAAAAGCTGATAATTTTAGTCCGAGTTGTTCGATATCTCGCGAATGGCGAGAAGCACGAGTTGTTGTGACCACGAAACGAGCTCCTGTTGCTGTTGTAGCGCTAAGCCACACGCTAAATGGTAAACACAATCCTCAATAAGAACTTTCAACCGGATGCCGAAGATTATTTTTAAAGTTTAGCTTCTACCGCAATTTCCAAAGTGCGCCCCTTCGGGCACCCTTCTAGTACCTAAGACAGGTAAGGCGATACGAGTATATTGCAATACAATCTTCATCAAACCTTCAAGTTTCAAGGTCAACTAGGCACGAGCACACACGTAAGTTTGTCAGCTGACCAAACGTTCTTCGTTATTATGTCTTCAACAGTATTTATAGTTCAGCGTGAATGTCAATCTGATAACCTTCCTGAATTAACAAAAAAACTCTGTTTTGCGTGTTTTAAAACGTCCCTGGCACTCATAAACGTTTGCGTAGATCAAACTGATCGTATTTTCTCGCAATCCATAAGGAACTTTCAGCTAACAGGTACATTTGGTTTAGTGTAAACCTTTTCGTGAGAATGCGTTGAAACGAACATACAACGCCTATATATAAAACTCTTAAGGTCTTAGCCTCGAATTGTTACGTTGCGGCAGGTGTGGGAGTGTCTGACTGGACTCAAGGCCCTGGCCGAGGACAACAGTGTCACTCTGTGTTGGGTTCCAGGGCTTCAGGGTATAGATGGAAACGAACGGACAAAGAAGGGATTGGCCTGTCGGTCCTGAGCCCTTTGTTGGGACTAACTTGAGCCACCTACGTAGAGGGGTTGGCAAATGGGAGGATAGGCGCCGGGCTGCCCATTGGCAGGGGTTGCCCGACAGTCAAAACTCTTCATCCGACTCTCCAGAGGGAGAGCCAAGGAGGTGCTTGCACTGGGGAGAAAGGATATCAGGATCATATGTGCCCTGTTTACAGGTCCCTGTCCGATGAGGTACCACCTTGCAAATATTGGCAAGTGTGACGTACAGGTATGCAGGTTCTGCGAGGTGGGGCTAGAGATGGCAGAGCATGTGTTGTGCGACGGACTCGCGGCATCGTGCCGTCGTGTGTTTGGGAGTCCCTGTCTTCAGCCGGAGGAGGTGGCGAATGCAGAACTTGCGGATGTCATACACTGAGCGGGGTGGGCGTATAGGTGACGTTGCATCAAGTGAGCCCAGAGCTGTGGGGACTGGAGGTGGTGCTGGGGGGCCATGAGCTGAGGCTTATGGACGCTCTTACAATAGGCCTGTTTGTGGCTACAGTGATAGTATCACCAGCATCCACCGTTTCAGAATATAAAAAATAAATATCAACTGCTTTAGAAGGGGTTGAGGAAAATTGTGATGCGTTGCACGAGATATTTATGGCAATTTCAAAACAGGGCTCAACTCTTCAGCAAACTTAGTGCGAGTTGATGCACAGGGATCATTGGAAATGAGAGAGCGGACCATCTAGCCAGACTCGATTCGTCTACTGTACCACATCCCCTCTGTGGAACTTCTCTGCAACTTTTCAAGAGGACTGCGAGAATATGCCGCGATTGCATCAAGCTTTTTTGAATGCTGCGGGAGTGAGGCACTCCAAACGCTTTATCTCAGGACCAATGCGCGAGGTAATATGTAATCTTCTGATGATAGAAAGGAAGGATTTGAGGCAGCTAGTGAGGATCATCAAGGAACCCTGCAAAATGAACAAACAGAAGTATGTTATGGGTATAGTCGACACCCTTTGGTGGTATAGGTCTGTTCCCTTATGAATATGACTGTTCCTGAATAGGCTGCCGTAGGGGTTGCATTTCTCTATCATGCACAAGGTGGCCACTTGCTAAGCATCCACTGGACCCAGCCTTGTGGAGGTACAGCAGGTCATTCTGCGAGTCTCTCGTTGTTGCTTGTGTGTAACCGCACTGATGTATGACGCTGGGGTATCCCGTACCATCTGGGAGGATTCTTAATCTGGTTTCCCACGTGATCTAACTAGTTATTTGGGTGACAAGTTTCAAAAGGACCGACCAGCTGTGACCACGTTTTTTGGACATGTCTTTCTGGGCCAAGCAATTGTGCGCTTACCTAGTAGCAGTCAACGGGCAACGGGTTGTAGGTTTGGCTGCTCTTAGAACAACCATCGCTCACTGATGTAGAAACATGCATGTGGTTCCCTGTTCCCTCCGCACTGGAGGCGCAAGGCGAGCACTATGGAGAGTCTTCGCGACAAAAGAAATGGAGCCCCGCCTATTGAAGTCGCCATGTTTAAGGAACTGGCTCGTCCAGTGGTCTGGCTCAACCCACTTTGTCCCGTCCCTTTGATGACGATTCCCATCTCGCTCGCCATTTATCTATTGCCAACTCTTCCAGTGCGGCAAGTTGTTCAGTAGAGAGATCTGCACAGAGTTCAGGCCAGAGTGGGGGGAAGCTCTCGTTCCACTCTCCACTTGCCTACCATGCACTCAACGGCCAAGTCTACTGACCATTGATCACTTGGAGTGCTTCTGTCGATGCTGTCTTATAGGCCTTGGTGATCCACAGGAGGGCAGCGCGTTAGGGCAGTAGCGGAGAAGGAAGCTCCCTAATCCTCAGGGCCAGTGACTTGAGGGTGGTGGTGGTGGTGGTGGGGGGATTTTTAGTGTTTGGTACAACTTTTCCAAGGGTGGACGTCAAAGAAGACTCTTGCAGGAAATACCTGTCATTCTTTAGGAAGCCATGGACCTGTACGACAGTAGTACTGACACAATGCTCTTCTCCGAATCGCAATAAGGGAGAGTCAGAGTATTATGTATTTATACAGGAGATTGAGAAAAGTTATGATGCATCGCACGAGATATTTATGGCAGTTTTCAACACTTCGTGCACGTTGCAGAAGTGACAACTTTTCCCGACGGTATTGATACGTTATCAAGTTACCAAGCGAGAAGGCCGTTCAGCCGAGAACCGACGTGGGAGCCCTTCATTGCGTTTTGACGAACACGCGAAGTTTCTTCGTTCTTTCGCGAAGTTTTCGTCCGAACGTTCAGGAATTCGACGCCGCAGCCCACGTCGAACTGAACATTTCATGGGATCACTTGGGAACTAGTTGCGGAGTCACTTTTTCAAAGGAATATCGGGTCGTCTTCGAAAAACCTTTCTAGAATAAGGCAATCCCTCTTTTAAAACTTCGAACTGTCATGAGAAGAGACGCTTGTCTTGCAACTTGAAGCCCGTTGTCCGATTATTCTGTAAGTTACTTTTTGTCCAAACGTTTTTCTTAACCAATGTAATCCCGATGCCGGAAACGCGGGCGGGAGAACTCCCACTTTTACATCAGTCGGAAAAGCCTGGGCTTGTTAGAAAAGTAAAGTTTTAAGAGCTGGGAAACCCACTGTCTCCCTTCATTCGCCCGAAGGACGGATGGAAGGGCTTTTAGCGGGAAAAACCTCTTTGTTGTAAGTTTGACGTGTTGGGGGGGAGGTTGAGCCCGTGAAAAGCGGAGAAAGAGCCGCGGCAAAAGTCAGAGAAAAGCGGGAAAAAGATGAGCGAGTGTCAACCGTTTCCACTTTGAATGCGGATTTCTTTCCGAATTACAAACATTTTAGTTTAATCTCGAAGCGCTTCGTTTGCTATAACAAACTTCGCGGAGCTCTTAATGGAGTCGTCTCGAATTGTGAGGAGGTTGGCGTTTATTACTTCTCCCGAAGGGCATTATTGTAATTAGTAAGAAATTTTTGTTATCTGCGAAGCATCGCACAACTTTTCCTGACCTTCGATAGGAAATAGAACGTGCAACCTGCTGTTCCAGGCCGGGGGGCGGCGGTGGCACATAGGCTTCTTACGTGGCCCATAACAACCCATCAGCACCTCAGTGGCCTCTTTCGTGTTTTCTCATCCTTTTCTCATTTAGGCTTTCCGGTCATCCCACTTCTCTCTGACTAAAGAAACCCTTGCCCTTTACAGTGACGTGCCTTCCGGCACACCTGGTAAACAGCAGGTCCCCCTGCCCTCCTGACTTTCGTCATAACTCCCGGTACGTCCAGGCTGGACCTCATGGCGGCCTCAGGATTTTGGATGGCTGGGCCGGAGATTCTTTGGTCTTTCTTATTTATTTTTGTTTCTCCGGGCGGGGGTGGAGATTTCAGCACACAGTCCCTCGAGGGCGAGGTACTCTTCCCCCTCTTCGTGTATCTTGGGTTTTTCCCATTATTGCCTTGACTGATTGGGTCGTCGGGCGAGGTACTGTACTTTCTCTTCTTGGCCCATGGAGTTTTCCCATCTCTGCCTGATCCTGGCGGATTTCTGGAGATTGATGTCCTTCAAGCCCTTCCCCGCCTCTAATTCCTACACATAACACAGACACAATATCCTACATCCTATCGTACAACGTGCAACCAGAAGAAAGCCTACGGCACAGCTATGGGTCAAAGACTTCAGAAGGCACGAGCTTCGGGGTGGGGATAAGTGGCCCTGGGAGGAGTGGGACATTGCCCTGACTCCCACTCCAACAGGTTTTCAAGCAGAGATGTATACTACCATTGCCAGGGATATCACAATGCTTCAAGAAGGCTACACCAATAAAACTACGAAAGACTGATAGTCAAGCGTCGTGAAAGGCGCTGAAGAACTCCTGCGCAACGTCAAAACTGGTGCGGGAGTGCATGATGCAGCTTATAATTCCTTAGCTCTAATAGAGTTAACCTTTATTAGATTCCTGAACATAAGGGGATCGCTGGATACGAGAGGGCCTGCAAAAGACTTGTCGATGCCCCAGGAGTTTGATACTTTGAATTTGTTTACATCTTTTGTGTTGATATCGCGACGGAAGATCAGTCCCTTATTGTTTTGAAATCACCTCGTCACCTCTGTCCTCGCAATATCAACAACTGTACGATCCCTCTCCCCGTTTGCTGTCTCAAGACTTGCCGGCCGACACTTCTCTGCCCGAAGAGGGTTACGATCTGAGATGTACTCCGATTGTGGACTAAATTTTGTTGGAGCTTCTAACAGATTCAAAGAATTTGCGCAGTGGTATAATGACCCTCTAACTAAAGACCAACTGAATCAATACTGCACTCCCAAAGGCGTCAAATGGAGCTTCAATCCTCCTCATACACCACATTTTGGAGGGCTATGGGAATCAGGAGTGAGATCAGTCAAACGTTTGATGGCCACCACTGTGGGAGACACTCCTCTATCTTACGAAGAATTTGCCACCTTATTTTCCAGGTTTGAAGCTGTCTTAAACTCGAGACCATTGTGTCCCCTATCAACCGATCCAGAGGAGTCTGACTTCTTATCGCCGGGACATTTCTTGGTGGGCGGCCCGCTTCTAGCTTACCCGGAGCCATCACTCTTGGACTTGAGAGAGAACTGCCTTAGCAGATGGCAACTCGTCAAGAGGATGTCCCAAGAGTTCTGGAAGAGATGGAACCTCGAGTACTTGACCACTCTCCAGAAACGAACCAAGTGGACTTCGTCATCACCCTCACTTCAAGTTGGCACTCTTGTCCTCATCAAGGATAGCAATGCCCCAGTGATGTCTAGGCCGTATTTGATTCGATCGATACGGTAGGCTTCTCTCGAGTCATGCAGATGTGGGGCTGGTGGATGCAAACTTGAAACAGCTCTCAAGCTACCTGCTCTGGCCGTGCCCAATATGTCGCAGGCCGCAGGCACTTCGAGGCCTATAGATTATGGTTTCGTTCAAGGAAGCACACTTGGGCGTCCTCGTCTGCATCAATCAGCTACTTGATTTAGCTCCTACAGGCGATGCGCTCCTCGTCGTGGACGTAGTAAGAGGTTCGTGGCAGGATGCAGGGTCTCCTGGACTATATCAATGGCTGGCTTTGAAGATAGGGATAGCATATGTTTGTGGGTAAGGGCAGCATCCTTGACGTTGAAGAGCTGAGAACCCACTCGTACCATAGTCTAGCAGGATGTGACCACGAGGAGCTAGACCAGCAGCAGAAGTACCTCGGGGCGATGGAAGCACATTTGCCATCTCTAAACCAAGCTCCGCCAATAATGTATTTTACCGTGTGAGGCACTCGTCTCAAATTGGTGTGCACGTCTCTTGTTCAGTCCTTGATTCAGTGTGTGCACGCGAGTATATGAATGACTTTACACAAAGGAATTCTGAATTCTCTCCAAACCAAGAAGGTTCTCACGCGAGCTCCTGTTCCGAGAAACCAAGGTATTTACGATACAGCAGCTCTTTGTCAACGCTGGGGCCTTATCCTTCCAGGCGAACTGCTCCCATAAATCCAAGGATCAACTAGTTCTTCACTTCAAGTAGTCCGCAATACCTGATTTACTTAATTCATAATAAGGGAAGCTCTTCCGGCCTCCCTTAGGGACTACTCATTCCCGTTCCTCCTGCGAAGATGCTGCAAATGATTAACAACGGTTTATTATTCTCTTGCACAGAATGATTGCTCGGGTTGACGCAACCTCACGCCTCCGACTCCCGTCTTATTCGACTTAGCATCGTCAAATACATAGGAAAATGAGACCAAACACGACATAATTGCGATAAAACTGCCGACATTTCGTTTTCAACTAGTTTTCCAAAATAATGTTTTCCTCGTGACAATATTATGCAGCATTATCGACTCGATTTGTGCTGGTGTGGGCACAACTTGATCTCAAGTGGCATTTTTGAGCGAAACAACAGCTTTAGCAGTTAGCTCCGAGCTGCTCTTTCCAGCGGCGGGGGCTCCGCCTCGTCTTCCGCTTCTCAGTTCGCTTTTAACAGTCGAGTCACCGGGAGGTTTCACCAAACGCACACAATTGTCGTTTAAAACAATCATCAATGATCATTGATGTGAGATATACCATGCAATATAACGGGTTTCACCGACGTGGGATACGATTACAACATTACAATAAACCGCAAATTCTTCAAAACGGAGTCGTAGCGGTTATAAGTTGCCTGTGCGTCGCGGTTACCGCTCTCCAAACTAAGACCGTTTCGCAGACGGGACACTGACTATAACTTAATAATTTGAATTTGATAACTGCTTTTCACTTTGTCTTCAATTGTTTCGCGAATTTCACTTACTTTAAACTCACGAAAGGCCAGAGAAATGAGAAGGTTATGATTTCATTGTTATAGACGAATCGTAAACTAAAGACCAAAAGGTTGGCTTTTATTCATTAGAAAAGATAGCTGACTAACGGACGACACAAGTAAAAATAGTCAGGTCAATTACAACAGCTGATCAGATGATTTAACTGAAAATGGGGTTATTATAAACACTATGACATTTATATGGATAGTTCGTAACAAAATGATTCTGGTGCGATGATACGCTCTTTGAGCACTCAAAAACACATTGAATTGGTTAGAGGACAGACTAAACGGTTTCCGCTGAAAGACCAGATTGAACTATGTTCTTCGTTGGGTCTGCTTTGGTCCTCGACAAAAACGGCTGCTAATATCAACCTAAATTCTCTACCACAGCCGTTGAGAGTATTCTGTAAGTTCGATCGAAATCGTTTGACCCGTTTTTTGAGAAAACTGCGAAAAGCCCTAGTTTTTGGTACATTTTCGCCCGTCCTCCCCCATCCCTTTTTCCGTCGACCGCAATCGCCCATAATCGTATTTTCGGGTAAACGAAAAATACAGAAGAAACAGAAAAAGTACCAACTTAAACGGTTCAGCCGTTCTCTCAATCAAAAGACAAACATACACGGACCACGCTCTGAAATTAGGTTTGTTGGATTCAATAGGCCTCAAAATTTAACGATCTGAAGGAAACCGAGCTTTTTTATTGACACGATTATTGTGCTTTCCTTACCCTTTGGGTCGGGAAATGTAAAAAGTGAAACCCACTACCTTGCTGTATGGCCGTTCACCAAATGTTCGAAGATATGTACATCAAAAGTAAGGTTATGATTAGTAAGACGAAACTAGATCTCAAACGGCATTATTGTGTGAATCAACGGAATTTTAAGACCTAATATGGAATGTACGCTGAACGGACATCGCAGATTTGGAATCCCCATGCTCTGAAACGAAATGGGTCTATTTTAGAGGGGGGAGGGGGTGAAAAACATTCTCAATGTTAGAGCGTTTGCAGTTAGCTCCGAGCTGCTCTTTCCAGTGACGGCTTCGACCGCTTCTCAGTTCGCTCTCAACGGAAGTCGAGTCACCGGGAGATTTCGCCAAACGCAGACAATTATCGTTTAAAACAATCATCAATGGTCATTGATCGGAGATTTAATATTCAATGTAACGGGTTTCACCAATGTGGTTTACGAAACTCGCATTTCGTGAGGTATTGAGTTGATCAAGATTACAGAGCTGAGTATGTGTTGTCGGCTTTCGATGTTCCTCTCGATGGTTTGATTGAAATCTAGAAAAACCATCGTTAAAAGCGGCGGTTCCGAAGGATTTGTTCACGGGTAATGCGTAGATTCCCATTACAACCATATTTGAGACATTTTAGTGACAGTATTTAGTAGTTATTATACTTTTGTAGATGAAACGGGCGGCGGTGGGTACAAATCGAGACACGAACGTAGTTCGATATATCGATAGTTCTGTGAGGGGCGACTAGTAGCGGCGGTTGCTCCGCCTCATCTTCCGCTTCTCAGTTCGCTCTCAACGGAAGTCGAGTCGCCTGGAGGTTTCACCAAACGCTCACATTTTACGTTTAAAACAATAATCAACGATCGCTGACGTGAAAAATACTATGCAATATAACGGGTTTCGCCAATGTGGGATACGATTACAACTTTATAATAAACCGCAAATTCTTCAAAACGGAGTCGTAGCGGTTAAAAGTTGACTGTGCGTCGCGGTTACCGCTCGCCAAACAAATACCGTTCGCAGACGGGACACTGACTATAACTTAATAATTTGAGTCTTATAACTGCTTTTCGTTTTGTCAAGTTGTTGGAAACTTGCATTTTGTGAGGTATTGTGTTGGTAGAGATTACAGAGCTGAGTATGCTGTTGTCGGTTTTCGATGTGTTTTTCGGTGGATTGGTTGAAATCTAGAAAAACAATCGTTAAAAGCGGTGGTCCCGAAGGATTTGTTCACGGGCAATGCGTAGGTTCACATTACAACCATATTTGAGACATTTTAGTGATAGTATTTAGTATTTATTACACTTTTGTAGTTGAAACAGGCGGCGGTGGGTACAAATCGAGACACGAACGTAGTTCAATATATCGATAGTTCTGTGAGGGGCGACTAGTAGCGGCGGTTGCTCCGCCTCATCTTCCGCTTCTCAGTTCGCTCTCAACGGAAGTCGAGTCGCCTGGAGGTTTCACCAAACGCTCACATTTTACTTTTAAAACAATAATCAACGATCGCTGACGTGAGAAATACTATGCAATATAACGGGTTTCGCCAATGTGGGATACGATTACAACTTTATAATAAACCGCAAATTCTTCAAAACGGAGTCGTAGCGGTTAAAAGTTGACTGTGCGTCGCGGTTACCGCTCGCCAAACAAATACCGTTCGCAGACGGGACACTGACTATAACTTAATAATTTGAGTCTTATAACTGCTTTTCGTTTTGTCAAGTTGTTGGAAACTCGCATTTTGTGAAGTATTGAGTTAGTTAAGATTACAGAGCTGAGTAAACCGATGTCGGTTTTCGATGTTTTTCTCGGTGTATTGGTTGAAATCTAGAAAAACAATCGTTAAAAGCAGTGGTCCCGAAGGATTTGTTCACTGGTAATGCGTAGGTTCATATTACAAACATATTTGAGACACTTTAGTGATGGTATTTAGCATTTATTACACTTCTGTAGATGAAACAGGCCCCGGTGGGTACATATCGAGACACGAACGTAGTTCAATATATCGATAGTTCTGTGAGGGCCGACTAGTAGCGGCGGTTGCTCCGCCTCGTCTTCCGCTTCTCAGTTCGCTCCCAACGGAAGTCGAGTCGCCTGGAGGTTTCACCAAACGCTCACATTTAACGTTTAAAACAATAATCAACGATCGCTGATCTGAGATATACTATGCAATATAACGGGTTTGACCAATGTGGGATACGATTACAACATTATAATGAACCGCGAATTCTTCAAAACGGAGTCGTAGCGGTTAAACGTTGCCTGTGCGTCGCGGTTACCGCTCGCCAAACAAATACCGTTTCGCAGACGGGACGCTGCCTATAACTTAATAATTTGAGTTTTATAACTGCTTTTCATTTTGTCTTGAGTGTTTTGGAACTCGCATTTAGTTAAGATTACAAAGCTGAGTATGTGTTGTCGGTTTTCGATGTTTTTTTTTCAGTGGATTGGTTAAAATCTAGAAAAACAATCGTTAAAAGCGGCGGTTCCGAACGATTTGTTGACGGGTAATGCGTAGTTTCACATTACAACCATATTTAAGACATTTTAGCGACAGTATTTAGTAGTTATTATACTTTTGTAGATGAAACAGGCGGCGGTGGCTACAAATCGATACACGAACGTAGTTCGATTTATCGAAAGTTCTATCGGGGGTCTCGTAGCGGCGGCGGCGGCCTCGTCTTCCGTTTCTCAGTTCGCTCTCAACGGAAGTCGAGTCGCCTGGAGGTTTCACCAAACGCTCCCATTTAACGTTTAAAACAATCATCAATGATCATTGATAGGAGATATACTATGCAATATAACGGGTTTCACCAATGTGGGATACGATTACAACATTATAATAAACCTTGAATTCTTCCATACGGAGTCGTAGCGGTTAAAAGTTGACTGTGCGTCGCGGTTACCGCTCGCCAAACTAAGACCGTTTTGTAGACGGAACACTGCCTATAACTTAATAATTTGATTTTGCGATCTGCTTTTCAATTTTGTCTTGAATTGTTTCGCAAATTTCGTTTACTGAAACGTCCGAAAGGCGTACGAGACTAAGAGGTTCATTTCGGCATTTCAACAAAACGAGAAGGTTATGATTTTACTAGCTGTGCCCGCGACTTCGATCGCGCGGTTGTCGGAAACACCATCGCGATTATCTTTCGATTGCTCACGTTGGTTTTTGTTATTATGATCGTGAACAAGAAATTTTAAAAATAATAGGTTTTCAAGTACTTCCACGTAAACGACATTAGTTTTATTTTCTTGTGTTAGAAAACATTCTGATTTTCCCCTCAACCCGATCTTGACAACTCGACTTAGCAGTCTTAACGTAAACCGATTTCTACGTCTTTAAATGTTTGCCACCCTGTGATTTATTCATTGTTACGGCAATAGATAACTTAATGGGAAATTGAATTCTTTTACGCTTTTTCTAAGGTAAATCGTTTGGAATCATTGGGATGCGAGTTATAAGCGCTGTTTGACCAACTGCCGGACCAGTCAAAACTGTTGCAACAATCACGTTATTGCGAAGGAATTTTACTTGAAGTCGGGTCCCGTTGCATAAATTTGGTGGTTTAAGATTTCTGAGTAAAATTATCGCAGCGCCGATCTTTAACTTGAGGGAATGTGGTGGAAGGCCACTCGGGTTTAAAGAATTGAGAACTCCTATGGGTAATGGGCAGCATCTTCTTGATCCATTACATTATCAATAGATGTGTTATACCGCCTGGAAGTTTAGTTAAAATTAGGTCGTTAATTTCGTCAACGTTACTATTTCTAGCCGCCATTATTGCCTTCTGTCACATCCATTGATAATCTTTATTTTTCATTTCGACGATATCAGGGTAAATGTTTGATATTAAATCCTCAATGCTACTCACTCTTCCTCCTACATCGCGATCAATTTTAACTTTATTTTCAAAATGAAGTACTTTTCCGTCTACTATTGAAAGTAACTTTGAAGGAAAATTTGTACTACCTCCCCCCCAAATGTGCTCTCATATTCGCAGATAGTTTTAATATATGGACAAACTTCCATAACGGCGAACTTTTAAGGCCACTTACAATGTCTGCTCTAGTTCCTCTTAATAATACCGGTAAAGTTTGTCGAAAATCCCCAGAAAACAAACGGTAATCCCACCCCTCATTTTATCACAGCTTCTAATATCTCTGAGAGTTCTATCTAGAGCCTCTACTGAGCTCTATGGATTATGGTGCATTCGTCGTTGTATAGCCTATAGCCTTCTTCGGCAAATAATATTATTATGAGTAAATCTTATGAAATAGACATATACTGTCACGGACTTTTTAAAATTATTATTAGAAAGGAATAATTCCTTCATACATTTTTACATTCCTTGGCTCTACGAAGTAGAAAGGAAAGTTATGTAATCGGCTGAAAAAAAAATTTTGAGTTCTCTTCAGATCTTTACGTTTCAGACCCCCCTGAGTCCGAAAAACACTATTTGGGAAAATGGTCTGTGTGTCTGTGTGTATGTCTGTCTGTGTGTGTGTATGTGTGTCTGTGAACGATTTTTAGAGAGAACCACCGTACCAAATCAGCTCAAACTTGATATATCGCCCGCAGGTCACCATAGGACGCCAAAATAAGGGTTTGAACAAAATTCACCGAAATTTAACTATAGTTATCATAGTGATCAAAACACCGAATATTTTTTTTCTCAAAAACCGCTCAAACGATTTTGATTAAATTTTTTATATTGGTAGCTCCCAATATGGGAACTATACCGTGAAATTCCCATTCGTGGGAAAATGACGAGAGCAGCACAATAAATTATCAAAACTTTCGACGAAATCGATTTTAGTGCGGGTTTTAGAGAAAACATCGTACCAAATCAGCTCAAACTTGATGCCTCGCCTACAGGTTACTATGGGACGCAAAAATCAGGGTATCGGCAAAATCCGCCGAAAGTTAACTATAGCTATGATAGTGAACAAAACACCAAATTTTGTTTCTCAAAAATGGCTGTAACGATTTTGATTACATTTCTATATTGATAGCTCTAAATAAGGCTATTATACCATACAATTCCCATTCGTGGGAAAATGACGACAGCAGCACAATTAATTATCAAAATTTTCGACGAAAATCGTTTTTAGCGCGGGTTTTCCTAATTAACTCTCCGCTGGAATGTTAGCAGAATGTTAAAAAAAATCTGGTGCGTTGCAACACACAACTTTCCTTAGCATTACAACAATTCACTTTTGTACATGGATAATTCTTCTTAATCAATTCATTTATCTCTCAGTTCATTTGAACTTGGTCAAACAACACTTCACAGCAGCAGGAAGCGGTAGCGCTTACAGTTCCAGATTTCATTGTGCTGCTCTTACTCATTGCAGGACCATTATTGAGCAATTGGTACACAGATAATTAATGAGGCTGTAAACACAAATTTTTTGAAAAAGGATAGTAATTACTTTTGCAGAGTTATTGGGTAAAAACGTTTTGAACTGGTAGTAAGCGAAACGGCAGTAGTTGAAATTCAGGAATTTCTGGAGTGAGCCTCATGTATCTCATGAGCGTTTTTAAACACTCACCCTTTAGGTATTGGATTGGACTACAACACGACTTTTTTTAAACATTCTAGTAACATTCCAGCGGAGTTTTGATTATTTATTGTGCTGCTCTCGTCATTTTCCCACGAATGGGAATTTTATGGCGTGATTGCCATATTGAGAGCTATCAATATAAAAAATGTAATCAAAATCGTTAGGGCCGTTTTTGAGAAAAAAATTTTGTGTTTTGATCACTATGATAACTATAGTTAACTTTCGGTGGATTTTGCTCATACCCTTATTTTTGCGTCCCATGGTAACCTGCGGGCTAGATATCAAGTTTGAGGGGATTTGGTACGGTCGTTTTCTCTAAAAACCACTCTTAAATCGATTACGTCGAAAGTTTTGGCAATTTATTGTGCTGCTCTCGTCATTTTCCCATAAATGGGAATTTTATGGTATAGTTGCCATATTGGGAGCTATCAATATAACAAATTTAATCAAAATCGTTAGAGCCGTTTTTGAGAAAAAAAATATTTGGTGTTTTGATCACTATGATAACTATAGCTAACGTTCGGTGGATTTTGTTCATACCCTTATTTTGGCGTCCCATGATGACCTGCGGGCTAGATGTGAAGTTTGAGCTGATTTGGTACGGTGGTTTTCTCTAAAAATCGTTCACAGACACACATACACACAGACCATTTTCCCAAATAGTGTTTTTCGGACTCAGGAGGGTCTGAAACGTAAAGATCTGAAGAAAACTCAAAATGTTTTTTTCAGCCGATTACATAACTTTCCTTTCTACTTTGTAGAGCCATGGAAAGTAAAAATTGGTGTTGTAGTCCAAAAATGTGATTACTATCCTCCTCAAAAAATTCCTGTTTACAGCCTCACTAATTATCTGCGTACCAATCGCTCACTAATGGTCTTGGAATGAGTACGAGCAGCACAATAAATTCTGGAACTGTAAGCGCTGCCGCTTCATGCTGCTGTGAAGTGTTGTTTGACCAAGTTCAAATGAACTGAGTTGTCAATGAATTGATTAAGTAGACAAAACCAAATAGAAAGCGGATTGACGTAGAGCTAAAGAATGTTGTGTGTTGCAACGCACCAGTTATTTTCTCAATCGCGTTCACAGGCGCACACATTTTAGCAAATAGCGTTTTTGTTTAGACTCAAAAGCCCTTGAAACGTACAAATCTGAAGGGGACTCGAAAAAGTAAAAATATCTTTTACAAATCAAGTCAACTAGGTACTAGATAAATAGGCTAGTACGCTCGTGAACCCCATTCTGATCGTTTTAATAATTTCGAACGACCTTGGTGAAACCCGATTTAATTACTGACAATTCCGATTTATCAATTTTAATGTTGTTTGGTGACCCCAGCGCGCGGTCGTGTTTCTTGTTCCGCGACAAAAATTCCGTTTCTCCTAAAATGCGAATCCGCGAAATTGAGTGCTATTGGTGAATTTTCGTTACGCGTTCCACCAGTTCGCGGACATACCTTTTACTCAGTGCGCGGCAAGATATTCCGGCGGTGTCGTCAAACTATGCACTCCTGCCGTGGATGTTACGTCATTGTGAAGACATCAGGGGTGAGTCCTCTTACTATATATTCTGGTACTGTTTATTGGTCGTCTTGAAAATAGCTCAATTTGACAGGAAATGTTTAATATTGGGGAATAATGAAACGAAACTTCCGGAACTCGAGAATTTAAAGTGGACCGTATTTATTTACAATGGGATTACTCTTTCCAACAAAACGTTGTGGCACTGACGTAGTGGGATGTCCACGGTACATATAGTTCCAGATACCATGAATGTTCGTGATTTCGCGAAATGGGAGGATTCCGCGGGCGTTAAATAGAAGTCGCGGTTAACAATAAAAGAAAGAAAAACAACAATAAACTCCACGAACCGCAAATTTCAAATAACTGGGTTCGAACAGGAACCACAACCCGAAATGTCATGCGTGCGTATTTTATTACGCCCCCGGTACAATGTGCTTGCGGCAAGGATTGTGGACTTGTACAGGCTCAACTGTACTGACGTGACAGGGCAATATCATCTGCCCTGGTGTGCCCACTGCACCAATTCATCAACGTGGAAGAGACAGAGTTTGTTACGTTGAGTTTGAGTAGCTGACGAATTTGGCTCCGGTGCCCCCTCAAGTTTGATGGAGTCACGTGAAAAGACACAATGCAAGCAGATAGCTGCCAATCGTAAATACGTAAGGAGTCTGATTTGACTAAGTTGAGTTTTCATTTTCGTGAAATGAAGAGATCCGGTGTTAAGTAGCGCACAACTTGCTTAGCCCCACCTACGTAGTTACTAAGTTCATATGAATATGTAAAACAACTTAGCTTAGCTCTCTTCGCCCGGAATCTATTGAGCTGCTACTACTTGTGCCAAGCTCTTAATTGAACTAACTGGCTAGTTGGCCCTTAAAGTTCCAAAATTTATTGACCTGCCGCTCGCTATGACGCGACCTCCTTTTAAAGAGTCCCCTATAGGTAACTAATGAGACTGCCAACGCCATTATTCTGGGAAGGTTTCTGTTGTGGAATTAGAGGAGAAAACACAGCGAAAAAAAATTATTCTACGAAACGACGTTAGTTTGAATAGTTAGGCATTTTTGTGGTTTCTCCGGACTAAGTAATTACCATTATCGAACTTCTACCGCCTAGGTAGTTTATTCTACTACCATCCTAATTTTTTTTTCTGAACAATAGTATCCGATGTGCGGGATTTGTCAAGAAAAAATTGGAAAAACGATAAATTAATATTTGACAAATCTTGTTTTCCGAGCTATCGTGGCTTATTTCCCCGCACACCAAACATATACGGAAGTAATTTGAGAGAACAAAATGTGTGTAAAGGTTGCTAGAAGACACTCTGTAAGATTGATCACATCTGGTGAAGCAATTACCCCGGAATTTATGAAAACGTTCGGAAAAACATTACTTTCGACATATTTTGATTTTTATCTCTGTTCAACAGGCTGTGTTGATTAGAAACCATATATAGTTATTGCCCATTAGAAAAAATCTTTTTCCCGTACCAAATCAGCTCAAACTTCATATCTCGCCCGCAGGTTACCATGGGACGCCAAAATAAGGGTATGAACAAAATCCACCGATGTTTAACTATAGTTATCATAGTGATCAAAACACCGAATATTTTTTTTTCAAAAACGGCTCTAACGATTTCGATTAAATTTTTTATATTGGTAGCTCCTAATATGGAAACTATACCATAAAATTCCCATTTATGGGAAAATAACGAGAGCAGCACAATAAATTACCAAAACTTTCGACGAAAAGCGTTTTTAGCGCAGTTTTTTCCTTATAACTCCGCTGGAATTTTTTTAGAATGTTAGAAAAAATTAGTATTGTAGTCCAATTCAATACCTAAAGGGTGAATGTTTAAAAATGCTCATGAAATACATGGTGTTCACTCCAGAAATTCCTAAATTTCAACTACCGCCGTTTCGCTTACTACCAGTTCTAAACGTTTTTACTCAATAACTCTGCAAAAGTAATTGCTATCGTTCTACAAAAAATTTGTGTTTACAGCCTCATTAATTATCTGTGTACCGATTGCTCAATAATGGTCCTGCAATGAGTATGAGCAGCACAATAAAATCTGGAACTGTAAGCGCTACCGCTTCCTGCTGCTGTGACGTGTTGTTTGACCAAGTTCAAAGGAACTGAGTGATAAATGAATTGATTAAATAGAATTAGCCATGTACAAAGTGAATTGACGCAGAGCTAAGGAAAGTTGTGTGTTGCAACGCACCAGATATTTGTCTAAATTCTCGTTTCTAAAACCTCTTAAAAGTGAAGCACCCGTCGCTCATATTTGTTAATTCGCGGAAGATTAATTTATGTACTACGCAAAATTGAAAGTTTTCAGTTAATTATTTTTTTGCCCCCCCCCCTCCCCTCCGCCACCGTCCACTTTACTATAATTTTATGAAAACACTCATATTCACAGCTGCGTTCTAACTTGGTTTTACTCAGCTCTCTTATAATTTGCGTTCTCGCCCAGTGGCAACTTCATTGTCGACTCCTTTTCTTATTTAGACGTGAAGTTTGAGATTTATGAATGTACGAATAGCCCACACGAAAAAAAGAGAATTGAAAGGGAAAAAGCATTCCTTCCCGAAAGTAGTCTCGGAGGATGGATGGCGCGGAGAGTGGGGGAGAGTTGATAGGTAAAGGTCTCTCTCTCTCTGCGCGCCTCACATTTCACCTCTTTCCTTTATATAATGAAAAGCGCACCCACCTTAAGTGATATTGGGCCGAGCGATCACGTGACGGTGCAGGATGAGAGAGAGAGAGAGAGGTCTGAGCAAATGTATTCCCTCGGAAAGCATTTGATGGTTTCAACGAAAATGTTGGGTGGGAAGATTTCCTGAAGTTTTACGTTCTCCCCTCCCCGTTCACGATTTTTCGAATGTGACTCAGCTTCAACTCCTCGAAGCGCCTCATCCATTTGGATGAATACTCTCTCTCTGCTTGACGGTAGAAGTAGCTTCAGAGATTACCGATCTGCAGCAAGCGTACGGGTCCGCAGGGGGTTTATGGGACCACATTCGCCTGAAAAGGGGACCTGGATCGAACCGATGACAGAATGGAACTGGCTTGAGGGGATGCGGAAGGTAATGGTGCATTGCTACTCCCCTAAGGGTTCCTTTTGAAGTAAACCCTTCCTCCTTTCAGAACAGGAGAGTAAGAAGAGAGTACCACCCGCATGGAAAGTACTGACAACTCTCAACTTTATACGTTGCATATATTTTACGTACGTGTACACACAACAGTGTGCCCGTCCCCCACCCATATCTTCGATTTCGACTTTCTCGAATTGAAGTTCCTCCGCTGGGATTCCATAAGAGTCATCTAGTTGCAACCCGGGCACTCCTCAATTTATCGAAAGGCGAGTTTTCTCTTTTCTAAGTGCTAAGATACATGATCCAGATGAGATTAAGAAAACATGTCATAACAGGAGTCCTCTGGTGAGTTTCAATCCAATGAGCCGCCATCTCCTCATCTGGTTGGCTAAGCACGCCCACGACAACCTGGAAAATATTGAGGTCGTTTTCCCCATTCCTGGGCCATTCTTGGGGCATTCATTCATCCTTCCAGATCGCGTCTTCGGACACAAAAATCGGGATCTGACCCTTGCGGATCAGATTTTGCTAAGATCCCCTCGACAAATTCCCAAAATTCGCGCGGAGAAGAAGTGTAGATGCCCGCAGAACGCCTCTCGGCAATTCGGACACTGGTGTGACGAGGGGTTTGGAAATGTTTGGATAGCCGCAAAAACTCAGGCAAAAATTACAGCGATCCCGAGCTCCAATCCAATGCCCGAATTTCGTCGGTTTATGAATCTTTGTCTGACTACTAGTGTTGTGCGTACGAGAGGGGGACCTTGAGGATCGAAATGAAAATGAAACTCGGTGAGCGTGAGGAGGACTGTAATATACGTGCGGAACTGAGTTGAATTAAAATCGAGGTGAGATGGAGTACAAATGGGCAACACAAGGGCAGTACTCGGAATGCGTGAACTGGCGCGGGCAACTGTATGAGAGAGTGAGAAGTTACTGGGGTGGTAGTTGGAAGCAGAAAGATTTTGTAAGAGCTCTGTCGTTGATAGGAAAATGAAATTGGGAGAAAGAAATAAAGAAAGGGGAAAACCTAGGAAAGGGGGCTTGGGGGACCCGAAGCTGAGGGATTGCCGCAGGTGAGGGGCAGGTATTGAAATAGTTGGAGACAATTAGGCGGTCGGAGACAATGACGAGGGGAAGTCCGAGATCAAAGATTCTAACCACTTTGACGCTTTGCGTCGAACAACTAGACTGTGATCACTGGAGGTGCTGCAGTCAGGCTCTCTCCCCCCTCACCTCTTTGATTGGATTTTCCGGGGATTCACTCCAACTCTCCAATATCCGTTCATTAAAGTCGTCTGCTCCAGGAGCAGGTGCTAATGGTGAGGGGGGAGATGTACCGCCTGACCCTCATTGTAGGCACCTGCAGCAATCGTAGTCTAGTGGTCATATGCGAAGATTCATATTCCAACGAAAGTCGGGCATTGGATCACAGCTCGGGATCGCTGTAATTTATGCGTGGGTCAGTGGATCTCCAAACCCTTCCGAACCCCCCTCGTAACACTAGGGCCCGCCGCCCTCCCACGTCCTTAGGCTGCTCAAGCCGCAGCCAAATAGAATGATACTACAGGAGGCTTCTGCTACTAGCAAACGTCAACGGCTGTGAAGCCAACGAAATCCTAACGTTTTATTTCGTATTGGCAGAAGAGAGGTAAAGGCGCTAACTCACACAGAAGCGGGCTGGTATTAATAGTTTCAAGTGTGGTAAACGGGGTCATTTTCGTTTGAAAATGCAAGATAAAGTTAGGAAACTACCAGTTTTCCTCAGAAGCTCGAGGGCGTAAGGCCCCATAGGACTGAGGTTAGAGGGGACTGAATATGACGAGTCTCACCTCCCTTTATACCCAGCTCACCAAGCTTTTTGATGGCGCCATTGAAGGAAAACGTCCAACTGAACCATAGCTAATCTTAATAGTTCTATCCATCAACGCTGCGGTTATATGTTGGCGTCTGGTGTAGTTGAGTCTTCAAGTCCATGGGCAAGCCCGGTGGTTATAGTAAGGGAAAAACCTCGAGACTGGAGATTCAGTGTTGATTCCCCGCGATGTTAATTTCCTTCTTCAAAACTACGCTTTTTAGATCAGCCAGTTCTTCTTCTACTTTTTCGTGTTTTCTTTCTTCTCTTTTTCCTTCCGATTGTGGCACTTTTGCCTAATTATCTTTTATCCAAAATATGTGGTACTCTTCTCTTCACTTACTTTTGTTTCAATTGGGTTCGCCCGTTTTGGTTTATTATTCATTCTGAATAATAACCCTATGTTTTCGGTCACGAAAAATTGTTTACAATCCCCCCTCAAAATTTGATACTTTACGTTTCAAGACATGGAGATTCCAAATATGCAAAGTTCGTCCACCGTCCGCCGCCCCCCATCGCCCTCCGCGGTCCGCCGTTTGGGCCGTTTTGTGCCTTTAACGTGATCTAAAAAATTCGTTCTTTCGCACAAGAATCCCATTTCGTATCTAGTTTTGCCCGCCATCACGGCAATCCGATCGGGGCAAAAAATGGTTAAAAAAATTGACGAAACGAAGTATAACACGGGAACTACAGCGGAAGTCAACGTTTCGTCGTTAGTACTCCCCCCGCTCTCCCGCCCGTCAAATCATACTCAATCACCCGCCCACTCGACTCGCTCGACTCTTTTTGCCCGACGGGGCGCCAAGGCCACTTCCTCCGAACACCCCTCCATCGAATCATAAATGCCTACAGACGTTTACGGGCGCCCGGCGCCGGGGGAATATTTAGTTTCCGTAGTCCCATTGTTGCCAGGTCATGTTTCGTATGGTTTACTAGTATTCGATGCTGAATTGAGTGGGATGGGTCTCGGAGCAGTAATACTAGGTCTGTTCATGAGACTAATAAACCATTGTGTAACAATTTGCAGGGTTTTTACTTTCCGCTACTCCAAAGGAAAAGGAATGTATAGTAATCGTGTCAAAAAAAAGTTAGGTTTTCTTCAGATCTTTACGTTTTGAGGTCTACTGAGTCTAAAAAACCTAATTTCGGCGTGTGGTCGGTGTGTCTGTAGTTTGATTTGCGGAAGAGCGGCTGTTCCGATTGAGCTGGTTCTTTTTTTGTTTTATGTAGACCCCAAAATAAGGTTATGGGCGATTTCGGCCGATGGGAAGGGGAGTGGGGGACGACCATGTACCAAAAACTAGGGGTTTCCGCATTTTTCTCGAAACGGCTATAAGGATTTTGATTAAACTTTCAAATTATCTTCTACTAATCAATACCTAACTTTTCTTGTCTATACATATCTCCATGAAAATACGGTGAACGGAGATATAGGCCCATGAAGAAAAAATAGTTTTTTTACGTTTTTTGGCAAAACGACTTCAAAGATATTCACCAAACTCTCAGGATGTTTTCAAATAGCCAATAGCTATATATTGTATAGTATATTGTATGTATTGTATTGTTCTCAATAAATGTTCCTCTGGCAGTCCATTGAGCAGAGATAAAAATGAAAACGGGTCGAAAATAACGTTTTTTCAAACGTTTCCGTAAATTCCAGGGTAACTGCTCCACCAGATGTGATAAATCTCATGGAGTGCCTTCTAGCATTATAAACTCAAATTTTTACCCCGCAACTATCTCTGTATTCATCTCTTGAACGGAGATATAAGCCAAGTTAACTCAGAAAAGGAGATTTGTCGAATATTAATTTATCGGTATTTCAATTTTCTCAAAAACGGCTCTAACGATTTCGATAAAACTTACGGAGTACTCTCAACTAACTAGTCCCTAAATTTTGTTCCCTATAAATGTTTCGGTAGAAATGCGTTGAACGAAGATATAGCGCCCGCATATGTAGCTGGTGTATGAACTTACAGGGGTGGCGGAAAGTTGTGTGTTGTTTTTTTTAAAAACTCAGTTTCCCTTCGGGCAAACACAATTTAAATATAACAGTCAAGGATTCCCCTGAATTGAACGGATTGAATGGAAGCAAGTGGTTTGCCACTCCCGATCTTATAAAATATATTTACGAAGAAGGTAAAAAATACTCCCACCTATTGCCACGGTGCTGCTCCTCATGAATTCCCCTTCTTTCCAGTTCTCTTTTGGTTTCATGGTGTGTGGCACATGCAAAGCTACTCGATCGCGCGAAGAACTTATTAACAGCACTGACGAAACCTAATTAGAACGATATTGGTAATAAATTACACCGAGGAAGTTGAGGTAGCGAACTCCGTCAGAAGCGTGACAATAATTGTCAATGTACTAATGTTAATGTACCCGTTAGGTGAGTCCGTCTCCTCAGGTTGGTGAGTTACTGGGAGCAAGCGCTTTCGATGTAAAGACATCATCGTCTGGCCGTTAAGTCAGTGTTGGAGTCAGTCAGTTGGTCGTGGTCTTTATATACGAAGAGAAAGGAAAACGGGACGATGGAGCGTCGGGGAAGGGGCGGGGGCGGGGGGGACGAGGGAGGTCGTGTATCTCTGGGGGAAACCCACTAGAGGTGAATGGAACATCTTGAATGGTCTGTCAATTGTGGAATCCACGTCTTTTTTGTATAGGGTTGGTTGTTTTGCATTGTCAATGTCCCACCACAATCCTCGCACTGTGCTCTTTCAAACGTAACTGAGACGCAAGCGTGTGTGTCCAGGTAGGAATGGCCGGTCATGATGGTTCCAAGAAGGTGCACGCTGGAGTCTTGGGGTTTAACATCTTCAGTCTCCGACGTACAATAAAACGCACTAGTCAGTGTTTGCAGTACTATACTGTAATTCCTTTGGGCCTAACAAATGAGACTGGGCTGGGCACTCCGACCGCCTCAGGTCTTAAACTTGCACATGTTTCTCGCACAAAACTTTCACGGTGCATTTACTTTCGACGCGGTTTTTCACGAATGTTTTTGTTTTTCCCCAAAGCGCACAAAACGAATTATATATTCTACGGCGCGTTGCGCAGTTATTACACCTGGAAATTATGGATTATTTAACAGCGCGGAAATCGTATTACCAACGACAGCGCGTTAATATTGCGTTAAAATGACGATGCAAATTGAATAGCATGGCAGATTCTCATTGAGCTCCAACGAGCCCGTTGGTTCAACTTAGAGGCCGGTGCCGGTTTATACCTAAATTCGACGAAACGAAAACGGCCTATAACAAGGGGGGAATTCGAAGGGAAGAAGGATGGAACGAGGACGGGGGCTTACACCTCGACACCACACGCTCCTTGTACTGCTTTAATGAAGTAATGGAATTTGCATGAAAAACTCGTCAGTTTATTTTAGCGCTAATTAAATACAAAGTCTTTGAATCGACGGTTGTTTCGGCCGTTTGTTTGTCTACGCAAAACCCTTCTCTACTTGAGAGTAAGTGGAGCGAATTCCCTCGCGTTTCCCAAGGCCCCGAAGTTCAAGATTGAATTGCTCGACTTATTTACATTTTCAGCTAACAACGAGCTAAATGAAAACCCTTGAGGAGGAGAGTTTACTGCAGAAGTCGATTTTTTTTTGTTGAATAAGGCAAGCGGTGAGGTTTCTGTTATGTTTTCACTTTTACAATTCCAGGTCGGCATGATGATTTGAGGAAATCGTAAGGCGATACGATTATTATGTTGCGGCATACGTCCTCTTAAGCCCACTTAGGCTCTCAATTTCTCAGTGATCCCTCCATCTTTCATGCAATATTTTTTAACCCCTCGGAGCATCTCATTTCTGGAGAAAGTAATTTGGTTTTCTTGAAGTCAACAGTCGTCTCAGGTATTTCTTCCTTCACCCCAGCAACTTCTGCTGTACTCTCGGTGTATGACATCTATAAGCCTCGTCTATGACGCTCACTCTCGCCTGATTGACACTGAATGAACTTCATCCCAACATTCAGCTGTAGCGGGTTCAATTCAATCCCTTCGCCTCTAACAGAAGCTTTGGGCCTTTCCACAACTTTAAACTTAAGTTGCCGATCCAGAGTCCCTCGTCAATCAACTCTTTGACAAGCCCTTCCAACCCAATGTCGCGACCTCGCCTCTCAACGGTTTCCCCAGTGGGGTTTTCCTCACTCCTTCTCCCGTCCTACTTGTTAGCCCTTACTTTCTCCTAGGGCAGTCGATTCTCAGCTCTCGCCCAGTTACACTCACTCTTAGCTCTCGTCCCCATACCACATCACTGACTCCTGGTCAATCAACTGTTTGACAAGCCCTTCCTACCCAATGCCGCGACCTCGCCTCTCAATGGTTTCCCCAGTGGGGTTTTCCTCACTCCTTCTCCCGTCCTACTTGTTAGCCCTTACTTTCTCCTAGGGCAGTATACTCTCAGGTCTCACCCAGTTACACTCACTCTTGGCTCTCGTCCCCATATCAGATCACTGATTCCTGGTCAATCAACTCTTTGACAAGCACTCCAAACGCAATCGCGTGACCTCACCTGACAACGGTCGTCCCAGTGGGGTTTTCCTCACTCCTTCTCCCGTCCTACTTGTTAGCCCTTCATTCTCCTAGGGCAGTCGGTTCTCAGCTCTCGCCCAGTTACACTCACTCTTAGCTTTCGTCCCCAAACCAGAGCACTGATTCCTCGTCAATCAACTCTTGTACAAGCCCTCCCAACCCAATTTCGCGACCTCGCCTGACAACGGTTTCCCCAGTGGGGTTTTCCTCACTCCTTCTCCCGTCCTACTTGTTAGCCCTTACGTTCCCTCACGGCAGTTGACTCTCAGTCTCGCCCAGTCACACTCACTCTTAGCTATCGCCCCCAAACCACATCACTGATTCCTGGTCAATCAACTCTTTGACAAGCCCTCCCTTCCCAATGTCGCGACCTCGCCTGACAACAGTTTCCCCAGTGGGGTTTTCCTCACTCCTCCTCCCATTCTACTTGTTAGCCCTTACTTTCCAACTTCGGCTGACTACAGCTTCTCCTAGCAAAATCTAAAAGTCTGTACCCGTGACTGCAATCTTGGTCAGGTTAGTAGACAGTGTTCTGTGAACAGGCCAGATACCATCCGTATACTTTCTCCCTCCAGACTGAGGACCTCTCTTGGTCAAGGCAGTTATCCTTAGCCCTCTCTGGATCTGTTTTCCTACTCCCACTCAACAAGGAATAAAGGAGGAATAGGATGATAGGTTAAATAAATAACAAGAAATAAGGTTAAATGAAAGAGAGAGACAGGTAATAACAAAGAAATTGTGGGGTAAATTCTCTAACTCGAATATCACGTGTACAATCTCACTTATTCTCTGTGTACGAATTGTTTAATATTGATCTCGAGCAGCACAATAAATTTCAGAACTATAAGTTCTACCGCTTTCTGCCACTGTGAAGTTGTGTTTTATCTAGCCCAAAATGTATGAAAAATACATTAGTGACAAAAGCCATGAACCCAAGTGAATTGACGTACAGCTAAGGAAAGTTATGTGATGCGGCACACCTGAATTTGTGGTGCGGCTGGTTTAACCATTGTTGGCAGAATCTTTTCACTCACCGAAACGTTTTGTAAGTGTATCAAAAAAACTCGTAAGAGCACGTTTGGTTCAGCCATTCTCTCGCTAACTTGGCCACGGCCTAACACACACCCAAAATTAGGGTTTTCCTGTTCAGGAGGTTTCAAAACGTAAAGGTCTGACCACCTGATTTAGTGAACAAAATGTTTGGGGAGCCGCTGACTCAGCCAAAAATTACAGCGATCACGAGCTCCGATCCATTGCCCGACTTTCATCAGATTATGAAATTCGTCTATACCACTAGACTACGATCACTGAAGGTGCCTACTATGGGAGTCAGGCCATACGACTTCAATGAACGGATTTTTGAGAGTTGAAGTGAATCCCTGGAAAATCTATTCAAAGAGGTGAGGGGGGAGCTGTACTGCCTGACTCCTGTTGTAGGCACCTCCAGTGATGACAGTCTTGTAGTCATAGACGAAGATTCATATTCCGACGAAACTCTGGCATTGAACCGTACTCTGAATCACTGTAATTTTTGCTCGAGTCAACGGTTCTCCAACTATAGGCCACTTGAGTACCTACAATGAGAGTCAGGCGGTACATCTCCGTTAAATGCACAGTTTTTTGAGAGCTGAATCCCCTGAAAATCAGATCTAAGATTCGAAGAACGAGGGGGACGACAAAAAAAGAGCGCTTAGTTTTCCATTCACATTTTAGTAAGCGCATCACCATTTTGCTCCGCTGGAGCTTTCATAGCATCAGCGAAACTCGACCGAGAATTCGTAACATTATTTTCTCTCTTTAATTTTTTAATTTTTCTCTCTGGACCTCTTCTTTTTCTTGGAATGAAGGAGCGTGTTTGAGTTGATGATGAATCTTCGTCTATCCCCACTAGGCTACGATTGCCAGGGTGCCTGCAATGGGAGTCAGGCAGTACACTACAACGATTACAATTTTTTTTACTCTTTACGTTAGGGGAAGTCAAAACACGTTAAGGGGGGTAACATTGTTTTCCCTCACAGCTTACAATTAGTTTTAAATCAGACTGACGTTGAAGAGTGGCAGCGCAAAACAAAAAAAAATTTTTTTTCCACGAACATCGATTCACGCCTTGAACGTTGAAGATGATAAATGGTTTAATTCGACTAGCAACTTTGTGGTAAACCAAGTCAGTTGGTATGAAGAATGGAATGTAACTCATTCTCGGAGGCCCTTTTCCACGGCCGTACGTTTCCCGGTAACTCCGCTCCGTTGCTTGAAATATTCTCTAATTTTCTGAATTCCATTTAGTTACGAAGGGAGATTGGAGTGAAGCGGTAGCAGCTTCAACACTCCGGAGCTCTTCAATCCGCAGAAATAATTTTCACGGCAGACGGTAGTGAATTCCCGTTTTTAGTGAATAACTCTCAGTCTTGAGCCTTGAGCCGTTTTCTTTCCCTTTCCGCCATTTCCGCGAGTATCTCAATTACTGCGAGGTGTTTTTGTTCTTACTTTCTGCTTCTTTTCAAGTAGAAAAGTGAGCGGGCTGAAGAGGGAAAGGGGGGAAGCTCTTAGACAGAAAGGGAAAGGTCTTTATAGTTTCCACTTTATTGTCCAATAAAGTAAATTGAGCCGGGGAAGTAAAGTAGAGGAGCTTTCAAGTTTCAGCTCTACGTTTCGCTGTGCAATAACACGAACGGTCGTCTTATTGATTCAAATTTACGCGAGCGTTAACCCGTGGAGCGTTGAATTATAAACACACTTTCCCCGCTACCAAGATAAGCTGTTCTTCATCAACCAGTCGACACAATTTGCAACTTTGAGATGGAAAGGGTCGTTAGTTCCATCAACCAGTTAATGGTACAACTTCAGCACATCAGGTCGACGCATCACATAGCTCTTTGACTTGGTTGAGCACGGCGGCCCAGTGATCTATTGTGCCAGTCCTAATGTCTTACAAATCCTTGTCTAAGGAATGCCAAGTGTTTCCTGCAAGAGTCTTCTTTGATGTCCACTCAGGGAGAAGTAGTACCAAAGACCTGAAATCGCGTCGGTTTTGGGCCAGGACGCGTGGTAGGCAGTCGCCTCATCTGCGCCCCACCACCTTCACCGAGGGGTGTCGACTATGCCCGTGACATGCACGCGTTTGTTCGTTTTGCAGTGCCCCGTAATGATCCCCACGATCTGCCTTAGGGTCAGGGGTGCCTCACTCCCGCAGCATTCCAGGCAGTCTGATGCCTTCTTCGGGCAGATTCTCCCACAGTCCTGCCTAGTGACGGAGGAGTCCCACAATAGTTATCTCTGTTAGAGCCTGCTAAGGAGTTAAGCCCGATTCTGCACTCCCGCAACAGTTTTGACGTTGTGCAGTAGTTCTTCAGCGCCTTACACGACGCTTGACTATTATATTCCTACATCCTTTCTCTTTTATTATGATATCCCCAGCAATGATCTCTCTTCAAACACCATTGGAGTGCGACTCAGGGCAATGTACGTCACACTCCTACCAGAGCCACTTATCCATACTCCAGAGCCCCTCCAGAATTTTTGATCTAGCTGTGTAGATGTTAATACTGTTGGAACAGTCATAAAATAAGGAAACAGACCTTTTGGAATGTTACTACATTAGGTATTGTTGAACTTTCATCAAGTGTTTGATGCTTGGTGACGAGTGGTGCGTAGAAGGCGTTTGTTCGTGAATTGTGAAGATATATATTTACCTTCGTCTGTATTTGACCATCTTTCTTACAAGGACTGACAACTCTCGCTGTTCCATACGTCTTCATCTGGTTACAAGTTGTAGTTCCTCCAAGTATATAACTAGGGTAATTATTTTGAATAGGATTTTTTGTTAGTTGTACCAGGGAAGATGGAAGAGAGGGCCCCATGGCCCTAAACTTGCCCTGGTCGTTAGATATAAAAGTCAGTCAGTCTCACCACTCTCTCACTCTCTCTCTTTCTCTCTCTCTCTCTCTCTCTCTCTCTCTCTCTCTCTCTCTCTCACTCTCTCTCTCTTTCTCTCTCTCTCTCTCTCTCTCTCTCTCTCTCTCTTTCTTCCTCTACCCCCTCTTCCTCTCACTCACACTCTCTCTCTCTTCCTCTCACTCCCTTTCTCTCTCTCCTTAATACTCTATCTCCCAGTCCTCATCTACACTCCCTCACTCTCACTACCCCACCCTCACACCTTTCTCTCAATCCTTCTTTCCCCCTCTGTTTCCCTTCCTCTACCACCTTCCTTCTTGCACTACCAACGCAACTCCCCTCATCACTCTCTCTCTCTCTCACTCTCTCTCTCTCTCTCTCTCTCTCTTTCTCTCTCTCTCTCTCTCTCTCTCTCTCTCTCTCTCTCTCTCTCTCTCTCTCTCTCTCTCTCTCACTCTCTCTCTCAATCTTGCTCCATGCCCCCCCCCCCTTCCTTCTCATTCAGCAATAAACAGCGATCTTGCTACGTATAACGACCTAGGGTGGTAGAAAATTGATGATAGGTAAAACCATGAAATTTAAAATTTTAAAGTTCCAAATACTTCATTTATACAATTGTTAGGGGTGGGGGGATTAATATTGAAAGCGGTATCGCACTAGGTAAGTCGGGATGTAGTACGATAGAAGCCAATTGCAATTAGAACAAGGAGTTTTATTCGAGAATTACATTCGGAGATGTTTCACCACCACAAACTGGGAACTGGGTGGGAGCGAACGCAAGTGTGGGCAACACGGCAACGAGGGAACTGGCTCGGTTACAACTGATGGCAGCGAAGGTAAGGTGCTCAGTCAGCATAAATGCCCTGGACGAGCCTCCACTGAATCGAAGGGTTTGGTTCTTCCCGTTACGCCACTCTGTCCTTGATGAAGTGCCTGTCCTCAGGTACTCACGAGCACTGCAGTTTCTTGCAATGCACTGCAATCAGGGAGTTGTTGCCAACCCAACAAAGGGGAACCTAATCTTGAGTGGAGAGAACGCAGTTTGTTTAAAGTTCCATGGCCATGTTTGTAGTGGGAGTATTGAATTAATTACTACTAATAAACAGTCACTTCACAATGTCTCTGACGTATGTTAAGTGTATCGTACGTCTTCGTCCCACACAGCTGCGACATCCATGGTTCACAGAATCGGTCCATCTCTTGGCGAAAGACGATTCTCTGAGTAAGGGGAGTCAGAGTTTCCCTCCTCCTCACAGGACACCTGCCCTCAGGTGTTCCAGGAGGGGTAGTGCAGAGCGAAGATGCTGCGTCTACCGTGCACTTGTTAGTTGCACTTTTGGGAACAAGTGTCCTGACTCATGGGGTGGGGCAGGGTGTGACGACTATGTTGACAGCATACACACGTGTACGTTGAGTGGCAGCTCGTGAGGGTGTGTGAGGCTGCCAGACTATTCTTACACAGACACGCAGGAAGATGTCGATGTTGATGCAGGATGGGGGATTGAGTGGTTGTGAGGTGTATAGTCGGTAAGTTTCCGCTTCTACGATGATGCTGCAAAACATAATGGCAGGCGAGAGAGTAGGTCGCAGCAGGACAGAAAATTTGAAGGCAGAGGGTCAAAAATTCCCATCGCATTACAAGAACGTTAAGGTTTTACTGCGTGGCCGGCATCTCGAACTGATATAGGGGAAGTTCGACCACTAGTTGGGCGCCAATGTTACAGGGGGGAATTAATATTGAAAGGGATATCGCACTAAGAGAGTTGGGGAGTTAGTACGATATCAACCGATTGCAATTGGAACATAGTTTTATTCTCAATTGCATTCGGGGAAGTTTTACCACCACAAAACGGGAACTGGGTGGGAGTGAACGCGAGCGCGGACGACACGGCGACGAGGGTACCAGCTCAGTTACAACTCACGGCAGCGAAATCTCGAGCGAATGGGGGCATTTGAGGTGCTCAGTCAGCACAAATGCCCGGGACCAGCCTCGGCTGAATCGAAGGGTTTGGTTCGTCCCGTTACAACTTCATTCATACTATAACTACGTTATTATTACCGACGCTCATGAAGTAACCTAATGTAATGCAACTCACACACACAACAAGTTCCAACTCACAAATGGCAATTATTTAGTTCATTTATAAAACAACCAGTATTCGTTTACAATGCAATTTTATTTGACGAAAAAATGTCTACTAATCTGTTTGGCTACTGGAACGTGTCGATAGGATGATCTATTGAATAAAACTTAATCAGCATGCTTACTACACTTTTTGTACATTTATGTATCCAGGGGACAAGGCCACTTGGTTCTAATCTCGCTCTACTTTATTTAAATGAAGTTCATCATCATCTCTCTCGCTCACCTAGTTTTCCTCACTCCTTCGTTCCCTTCATTTTCCTACCATTACCTCCTGCAGGTTGTACACTCTCCAGAACCCCCGTTCTTCTGTTCGTGCATTAATGAGGCGAGCAACTGAAATTGACTAATGTATTCTGCTTCACTTCCTGTCACTCCTGTTCGACATGATCGGTTTCCTCTCAACGCGGTTAGGGCTATAAATAATGGTGTTGGAGGAGTGATATACAAATTAGTCCTTGCAAGTCGACTTTGATCAGGTGGCGGTTAGGATCACCGTGGCCGTGCGAGGCCTCGAGACGGGGTCTTAGGCTCAAATCTATTGAATTTCTATAGGGAGGCCTACCGCTTCTCGAGAATGCATTACCCTTGATGAAGTGTATATATTATCGTGTTTGGGCTTCCGTGAATACCCGACTTGCTATTCAATTACTCCCTTTACTTAAGTTGATCAATGTTTCTCCAACAAAGGGAGTGCGCGCAGTTCTCGCGAATAATGGAAGGATTGAAGTTGATCCCGGGGTTTCTCCTGTTTAAACCTGACTCCACAAATTAGAAAACTTCTTTACGCTGATGCGCCACATAACTTTCAGATGATTGAGGTACTGAATACCAGGGAGCGTTGGAGTTCCTGATTCTGACGCTTTGGCATGAAGAGTCCATCAACTGTAGCACGCGCAGAGGGATGCGAGTCCCATGACACTCAACTTCAAACACTAGATTGGTATCATTTGATATAAAAAACTTATATCCCTCCATACCAATAAAAGAAACCATTGACATACTACAAACCAAACTAAGGCAAATAGACACGACAACCACTAGAAACGTCACCAACCTCACCAAACTGACACTCGGACAAAATTACTTTCAATTTAACAATAGCATATACAAGCCAAAAGATGGATTAGGTATGGGAAACCCTACCTCGTCCATATTAACTGAAATATTTCTACAACATTACGAAGAAACTCACATCCAGACCTTAATGACAAAACACGATATCAAACACTACGCCAGATATGTAGATGATATCATCTGCGTATTAGGCCGCGATAACACTGACGATATACTAAAGGACTTAAACAATATCCACCATAACATCCAATATGACATGGACAAAGAACAAAATAAAACTCTCAATTGCTTGGACCTAAAAATCACACGGTTAGACAACGAACTACAATACGACATTTTTAGAAAACCTACCGCTACCGACACGACCATACATTTTACATCAAACCACCCACAACAACATAAACTAAGTGCATTCAGACACATGATACGTAGACTAAAAACTATCCCACTATCCGAACAAAATTACAAAAAAGAACTTGATATTATAAATACTATCGCAGAAAATAACGGTTACTCTAAAAAAACAATAAACAAATTATTAAGACAATATGACTCCAAAACAAACGACTCAAAAACATAAAATACACAGACTTTAACAAGACGCTGCACATTCACGTACACAGGACCACAAATATACGGAATAAATAACATCCTCCGAAAGGAAGGTATACAAATTGCATTACGTACGGACAACACACTTAGAACCAAACTAACTGCAAAGACTGAAAAGACAGACCCACTCGACCAAAGTGGGGTGTATAAAATAACTTGTACTTGTAAAAACGCATACATAGGACAGACAGGACGAAAAATACGGACCAGATACTCAGAACACATTAAATCTCTTAGTAGGAACAAAGACGATTCAAACTTTGCCAACCACCTCAAAACAACTGGACACGAACCCACCAAAATACAGGACTGCACCATCTTACTACACAAACAATACAAAGGACGAAAACTGAACATATTAGAAAACATGGAAATTTAAAAACTTCAATGGACAGATCATAAATGAACAAATCAACACAAAATGCGACACCATATTCACACCACTCAAAACACTACACAAACGAAAACAACCAACTGACGGATTTACAGACAAAAAAGACGTAAATTCCACAATTGACAGACCATCCAACACGTCCCATTTATCTCTAGGGGGTTTCCCCCTGAGGTACATGACCTCCTCTCCCCGCCCCTTCCCTGACGCTCCAACACCCCTTTCACCTTTCTCTTTGTATATAAAGACCACGACTAACTGACTGACTCCAGTACTGACTTAACGGCCAGACGATGATGTCTTTACATCGAAAGCGCTTGCCCACAGTAACTCACAAGCCAGAGGAGACGGACTCACCTAACAGGTACGTTAACTTTAGTACACTCAACTTACATGCCACTCTCTCGTTTGTAATGGAGTGCACACGAATAGACTGGTGGCGGCCATCCTTTGCCACGCGACACAAGTTCTTCTTTGGCCGCAGAGCGTATACCATGCCCCAGCACTCTTTCAAGCACTGCGGGAATTCAGCAACTGCCCATGCCAGGGCTGGAGCCAGAGAGGACGTTCTGTTCACCTGCCTGTAAGAGGACATACGACTGTGGGCTCGGCTTATTGTCACAAGTGTGTCTTCTCAGCTCCTGCTGAGCAGGTTGGCGGCTTTTTGTTCGCTTTAAGAGTTTTCAAAAGTGCCGACGTGACGCACGTGTAGCGTACCATTGAGTTTAAAGATGTAGAGGAAAGTTGTTTGTTTCTTCCTATAACCAAGAGTGTTAAAAACATGCAATCTTCATTCGCATCATTTTTGGGAATTGAACGAGATATAGGACTATATTGATACACTTGCTTAACACGATAGTTCTCTGAGTAGAGCAAGACTGAAGAAGCAGAACATACAGAGTAGAAACCATAGCTTGTGTGCGAGTTACACTATGGGAAAACAAAAGAGCAGAGGAGAGCGAGGAACTCGTAGTGAGAATGGGAAGCGAATGTAAGCAAAGCGGCCAAATGGGTCCAGGTTGAGCTGTGAAGAGGCCCAGAAATGAAGAGATCGTTTGAGTAACAATAGACGAAGGGCCCAACAGCTACCTTTGGGTTTTCCCTGGTGATTGCCCTCAGTTTGGCTCAGTGAGGCGGACAAATATCATTACTCGATTTCCCTGTTTAGTTTGGAAGTATGGTATCAAGTATTTAACTAATACTTAATTACTCAAATTTCCCTATAACTGATTATCGATAACAGGGGGGGATCAGGAAGATATTTCTTCCGGGTGGTTCACATTCAATTGTTTGTGAAGCTGGTCTCTCTTCCAGATCTCCTCCTTTCAAATTTATTCTCGACATCGTGCGTAAAGGTGTAAAAAAAAAAAAAAAAAATGAAGCCGACTAGGCACGTGTCCCCCGTCCAATGCTCCCTTCTCAGCGACAATGTACGCTAATGCCTTCATGTTAAATGAATTCATCTTCTGAACCAGATCTTCAGTTAGCAATTCCGATGGTTTCCTCACGGTGCCACACATAATATCGGCCTTGAACTCGCGTTGACCGAGTAATGAGGGGGTTTCTTTGCTTCCAGATAAGTTGGAAGTTCAATACCTTCCAGCCTGGCAAAGGCAATGCCGTTAACCTCGTATCGGACGCGCCCGTGGAGGCGCTTTTCATTTACCCGACTAAAAAGGTAATTTTCGCGGCTCAGTACGACTCACTCGTTACTTCATTTTATCGCGATATTTTTTTTCATTCTCGTAGAATTAACGTTATTGATAACGCCTTCCGCTGGAGGTGCTTACGATTAGGCCAATTGTCAGTTGGTTTTAAGGAAAAATTGTAATTTACGAAAAACTCCTTAAATTTCTGTCTTTTTGAATGTGTATGTATATAAGTTATGTCCGTGACTTAGCAGATAACGTTTTTAAAAACCCTGCAAACTATCACACAACGGTTTATTATTCTCATGAACAGCTAGTATTGCTGCTCCGACACCCATTCTATTCGATTCAGCATCGAAAAATACTAGTAAACCATACGAAACATGACCTGACTACAATGGAACTACGGAAACTAAATGTTTCCCCGGCGCCCGTAAGCGCCTGTAGGCAATTGGCACGACGTTGGGAGTCGAGCGGGCGAGTGGTTTTGATGAGACGGGAGGGAGGGAGTACTAACGACGAAACGTTGACTTCCGCTGTAGTTCCCGCGAGTTCTTTTAGTTAGGTGACATTGACTCACTATAATTACTGTAATTTCCCTATACGCAGTTGTACACGTCTGATACTCATTCCATTCAACCCAGGATGCAAAAATACCTTGAAAACGATACGAAACACGGCGTATTTGCGATTATACTGCGTTTTGTTAATTTTTTTAAACCATTTTTTGTCCATAACAACCATGGGCTTCGTCCAATCGGATTGCCGAGATGGCGGGCACAACTAGATACCAAATGGGATTTTTGTGCGAAAGAATGGATTTTTTTAAACCATGGTTAAAATGGTTAAAATTGACCATGGATATCTGTTAGGTGAGTCCGTCTCCTCTGGCTGGTGAGTTGCAGTCAGTACTGACTTAATGGCCAGACGATGGTGTCTTTACATCGAAAGCGCTTGCCCACAGCAACTCACCAGCCAGAGGAGACGGACTCACCTAACAGATACATTAACTTTATTAATAATTTGCCTACTGGCGGACATAACCCAATTGCTTTAATACCTAATTTTGCTGCCTTTATGTGCGCTGTGCAAATTTGTTTTCGACCAACATCAGAGCACTCTCACGGTTCCACCGTGATTCATCGGTATTTAGAGATGTGTATATCGGACCACAAACGAAGAAGAAACAGAAGAGTCAGATAACACAGTTCGCTTTCGAGGCCCTCGTCTTTTACCGTAATCGGCCCTCCGAGAGGTTTCCCATAGAAAATTGAAAATTGGAGTCCTCTCTTAGATTCCGGAATCTCGGCAGTTCGTGAAGTCTGGCGAAGGAGTTACACAAAAGGTTCCCTAGGGAACCTTTCAAACGAAACGCTAATAAGTAAAAGCCCGCATTTTAAAGTGATTTTGTTGGGAATGCATTAGTAATATGTTGGGAGCGATATCGCAATAAGTGAGGAGGGGCGGAAGGATGATATCCACCGAGTAGTAATCGGAACAAGGAGATTTATTCGTGAATTACTTTCGGAGAAGTTTAAACTCCACAAATCGCGCAAGCTGCCGAGGAACGCCTCGATGAGGCAACCGCTCAGTTACGACTGATGGCAATGAAGTTTTGAGCGAATTGGAGCATTGGAGGTGTCTAGTCTGCACAAATGCCCTGAACGAGCCTTCGCTAAATGAAGAGTTTGGTTGTGCACTTCGCCCTTCATAAAATACCTACCCTCAGGTATTCATGAACACTGTTTTCTGCTAACTGGAGCTCAGGCGAATGAAGAGGGGACGGGATCCTTGCGAATGGATTTCCCGCCCTGTTCATTGCTCTTCCCTCGCCAGGAACCAAACGTCGGTCTCCTTTCCCACCATCTTCATCTGAGGTGATGTGATGAGGTTAATGTCGATAGGACTTGGTACATCTGTGCTCGTGAGGAGGAGTGTCTCATTACAGTTGCTGAGGTGCACGCTACGACGGAGGGAGTAAGCCGTGTCAACAATCATCTGGCATTCCCCGCCCACTCTGCAGCAGCCATTAAAGCCCTGTACCAGAAGCTCGAGTATAGGCAGCTTCTGGAGGATCAAACCTCCGCAAATAGTGACTGGGCTTCCATTGCAGACGCGGGTCAGCAGCCCCCAGAAAGCTGGCCAGCCCTTCCAGCCTCTGACACCTTGTACCTTTTGAGAAGTGATATTCTGAGGGTGTTTCTGTGCACGAGGTTGAAGATTCTCTTGAATCTGCCCCCCCTCTTCTTCAAGTGGTCGAAGGGCTGCTAAAATGACGAGGTGGGTGGAGCATCAGCAGGTTCAGATGTTATGGAGGAGGTATCCGGGTAGAGTCATGGCTGAGGTGCTTGATGAGGGTACAGGGCATGTGAAAATTCTGCCTACTCTTCAGGGGCTTCTTATGAGTGCTCTCAGTCGCACCCCTGAAGAGCATGTAGCGCCCCTGCTCCCTCTAGGGAATCCTTAGCAAGCGTTGTATTCCCCAGTCCTTGTTGATGAGGCACTTAGTGTCAGCAACTCCACTTCAGCGGTACCTGATGGTATTTCTCCCCACAGATGAAATAAGGCCCCAAAGGTTATTAAGCTGCTGGTTATGAACCTACTTCTCTTCATGGGAAAACCTTCTGCTGGATTGTCGCGTACCTGAGCTCCCTTTATCCCCAAGAGAAGTGGTGATAGGCCGAGGGGCTACAAACTGATTTCAGTGTCGTCTGTGGCCTTTCGGCACTTCCAGAAAGTGCTGTTATCTCGTCACCATGTATCTGGTGCTGTTGGCGACGTCCAGAGGGGAATTACTGAAGCGATATCGAACACGAGGTAAGTGATAACTCCTTGTCAACCGTAGTTACTCAACGATCCAACAAATGAATGACAGGGCACTGGTTTTGGTATAATAGTTTCAGAAGTGTTTCGACGATTGGAAGAAGCGCTGGCATAAGTGCATAATATCTAATGAGGACTATTTTGAAGGCGACAACATTAACGTAGACAAATAAATGAAAGATACTTTTAAATTCATGATCATGGCAGCAAGTAGTAGACACGGGTGGTAAAAAAAAAGTCTCCGATGTTGAGAGTGGAGAGGAAAGTTGTGCGATGCGTCACGCCTCATGTTTGCCTTCGAATCCAAAATTTGTTGTAGCCCTTTCGCGACTAAAAAGAGCAATTAGACAATCGCCAGAATGATTTCCCAGACCTCTTCAGGTTGTGTTACGTCGAAGCAATCCCACCATCCCGCGGGGAAGTTGCAAATTAAACAGAGAGAAGAGATTAGTTGTAAGAGAATTCCGCTCGTTCTGTAGACTCGAGAGTTTGCTGACTTTCAATTAACCGCTTATAATCGTTTCTATTGAAGGAGGGGACTGCACTATCCGGAGCTTACCGAGCATTAATCAAGTTCTGGCGAGTTACTATTGGAAACTAATTATGGACTGAATTGCGACCCGTGTTCGCTTGGATTGGGAACCATCCCTACTGCGTTTTCGCAGATTATTACCTTCCACTCGGTTCACCCCTTGACGCCGTTGAATCACGTTTTTTGGCCAATTCAGGTTTCCACTACATTCCGCTTCCAATTCGGGTTTACGGACAAAACTGCGTTGTTCGGCCGTCGTTGAGGGGGTTCATCAGCGGACTTGCTGCAACCAAGAGAGGAAATGTGATTCGACCGACGCGGGGATGGAACCCGTTCAAGCTGATTGAACCCGAGACGGGAAATTGACTGTATGCGACTGTTTTGGGTGCAGTGTTCCGTTTCCAAGGAGCTCCGCCGTTGGTGTTACAATCGACCTAGTAGGAGACCAACCTGACGCGTCATGGAAGGACAGGAGGCAAATCGAGGTGGTTGGCATTACCCACCGCGCCGCGCTAGCACAAATGTAATGCGAGACAATAAGTACCTCACGCCCTTTACGCTCTTAGGTCAACCCTACTACGTTCCAGACCAGCGAAGTTGATCCAAACTGATAATACTCAACATAGCCCACAAAACACCGAATGTTTGCTTTTGGCCTTTTAGCAGGGCGCAGTATATACCGCTTTTTCGCGTGATCCCTTTCAAGAAGAGATTGAGATACATAGGTCGTCGAAATTACCGTGGTGGCGGGAAGTTGTGTTGCTCCGCATCTGATATTTTCCAATCATGCCTGCTCTTGCCAGTATCTAACAACTAAGTGCTTTAAGCGTGAGTTTTAGCCAACACTTCCAGTCCCTCAATGGTACTACCGTTGCAAGGTTTGCCTCACAGCGAGCAATTAGCAAGGCCACATGGGGAGTGTGTTACCGCGACACCTAGTCTTGACTGGCTACTGTCTCATTGTCTGGGATAGCAAACTCACAGTCAATCAAAAGTGAGTATTGGCCCTATCCCAGAGAACTGCGCTCCTGTGGATCAACAGAAGCACTCCAGGTGATTACTGGTCAGTTACCGGTTGACTTGGCATTTGAGTGCATGATTGACGAGTGGAGAGTCAAAGAGGGGCTTCCCCCACTCTGGGGTGAAGTCCATCCGGATCTCTCAACTGCATGGAAACTTGCAGCCATCGATGAATGGGATATGGGAATCTTCGTCAAAGGGACGTGACAAGTATGAGTTTCCTCAACATCCGTGACCGTCTTGAGAGAATGTGGGTTGAGCCAGACCACTAGACGAGCCAGTTCCTTATGGGACTTGGTGACTTCAACGTGCAGCTCCACTTCTTTTCTCTCAAACACTCTCCTTCCTTCACGTCTTGCGTCTCCAGTGCAGAGAAAACAAGAAACCACATGCTGCTCCACTGTAGTTCCTACAACGGTGATAGACGGTTGTTGGAAGAGCCACCAACCACCAGCATTGCCTACAACAAAGCAAACCTAGAACCATGACGCCTAGTTTGCGAAGAAGGTTACAGCAAAGATTCGTGGTCACAGTTGATCAGCCACTTTTAAACTTCCCACCCAAGTAAATAGTTAGATCAGGTGGGAAAATCCAGATAAATAACTCCTCCCAGATGGTACGGAATACCCCAGGGATCATACCTTCACGCGGTAACACACTTGCAACTGCTCTCCGCGGGGAGACTGGCAAAATGCCAATCGTGCCTGCTGGGTTTTGTGGATACGGAGCGAGTTGCTGCCCACTCTCATGATAGCGAAACTGCAACCTCCTTGACAGACAACTGATATAGCATGAAGCATCGAACTGACGAGTGGTTGGATGTAGTCGAGAAGCAGCGGAGGAAATGAGCGCAGGTCGGGGAGTAACAGTTACTTTCACTATATTGTCCTGCGACATTCCTCATCAGTATCAGTTGTTCTCCATCCAGACGTAGTCCTACACATCTGAGACCCTTTCTATACGATTCAACATCAAAAAATACCAAATTATACTGCACTTTCTTAAAGTCAAACAACTACTTACTGCGCGCCAGTGATCATGAAGCAGAATAATCTGACGTTGAAAGGGCTTTTTCATTCGGCATATTTGAAGGTCATGTTTCTCGCGATTATACTAAAACCTGAGTTCCGCAATTTATTTCGGATAGTTGAGGCGCTATGGTTGACAAAAACAGTAAATTGTAGAAACATTCAAGTTCTAAAGGTATATTTTGGATAGAATCAAAAACGATGTCAATGATTGCACAATGGTTTATTATTCTTTTGCACAGCATGACTATCCAGCTTGACACAATCTCACACCTTCGAGACCTATCTCATTCGATTCAGATTCGAAAAACACTAGTAAACGATACGAAACATGACCTGACT
Organism: Pachypeltis micranthus; assembly: GCA_020466155.1. NCBI lineage: Eukaryota > Metazoa > Arthropoda > Insecta > Hemiptera > Miridae > Pachypeltis > Pachypeltis micranthus. The sequence continues at coordinate 9,463,538 of CM035782.1, read as the reverse complement.
ACAATGGAGTGACGAGAGGGAGTGCGAGAAATGAGCGCAGACTGGGGAGAAATGATAACTTTCTGTATATATTTTACTGCGAGTTCCTTCAATTAGTAGAGTGTGCCTCGATATATTTACTTACGGCAGACGGATATGGAACATTTAGAATCCCCACGCTAGAAACATAGCGTCAATCTTATGGTTGGAAGGGGGGGGGGATGTAAACACACTTACGTGATCGAAAACATAGGTGTTTTCACCTCAGAATGAATGATGTATCAAATGCGGCTTGGTACCGCCCACTTTATACCACTCAGCCACTTCTTGTGTACGTTTGGGCAAGTACGGTCCGTAATGCGCTCCATCGGACTTCCAAACAACCGTCACAACTTGTCATTCATTGCACAGCGGGCAGGGAACGGTTTTACGTCCATCATGATGAATTGGAGCCACAGCATGGCTTCATCTCATCATGCGTCTTGATATGCAGACCTAATATCAAATTTGAGACGATTTGATTGAGCTCTTCTCTCTTGCAATGTTGTCTGACCTGCCAACATGCGCTATATGCGCCCAAGACTTCTCACCAGGTGTATTCAGTTGTACATTCCACCGGAAACCTAACATAGCACAACCTAATCATAAAGGTTCGGGAGTCTTCAGCTTTTCAACTCGAACGAGCCTCAAGGCGACGATGGTTCAGCTAATGTACTGTAGCGTCTAGTCACGCGAAACAATAAGAGAACGCCAGTTTCAAGTCGTCAGCTGGTCTAGTTCGTTTCTATTTCCATCCGACAATGGCCTCGGTTGGGACTCTCCTCTTCATTGACGAGTTTCAGACGATGTCTTTAGCGGTGCACACCATTATTTACTGCGAGAGTCCACCGTAGCCCTTGATTACGTCCGATTGTCTTCTTTTGAAAACCCTTCCGTCATTTTTATTTGCCCTTCGTTTTCTCTTCTCTCAGACGACGTCATTTACTTCATTCATTGTCAAGGCTGAGGAGAGGTCTTCGGGTTCCAGCGTTGATTAATATTCTTACTGTGGTCGTATCGACAATTGATCGCTCACCTTGAATTTCCTTGGCAAGGTGTTGTCTGTTGAGGATGGGCTCGGAGTAACAATGCGCTTTCAGAGGTTGTTAATTTCAAAATAAAACGACTTCCACTTTGAATTACGAAGACACGGGGGTTGAAAATGGTAGTGACTAACCACCAGTTGCATCATCGCGTTTGATAGTACAAATCTAAAGCGCTCTTTAAGTATATATAGGTAACTCATAAACGACAAATTGTACGATCATACTTAGAAACCCAACATTCACGTTCAAAATTGACATGGAGAGCACGAAAACCTTACAGAACGAATAGAATATCCATGACAATATACTGAAAGTTACCTTTTCTCCCCGGCCTGCGCTCATTTCCAACATCATTTCAACTCGTCACAACTTGCCAATCGCCCAGCCTCGCCTAGAAAATTTGTTCTGTTGTGGCCAGGTCGTTTTTCGTATTTTTTAGATGCTGACTTAAATGGAAGAGGTCACCGAGGTGTAGGACTGTGTCTAGATGGAAGAAAGGAGAATAACAGTCCTCGAAGGAACCTGCGGGACAATATTCTACTATTTGTTTCTCCCTAGGTGACGCTCATTTCCCACCCTACCTCTTGTCTCACTCCAAAGCCCCCTGCCAGTTCGACCAGTCACATCATGCCAATTGCGTGGCGTTGTAATGTCCATTTTCACGTTTCGTTGCAGTCAGGTCATGTTACATATCGTTTACTGGTATTTTTTCTATGGTGAATCGAATGGGAAGGGTCTCGGAGGTGTGGTACTGCATCTAGATGAAAAAAAGTACAATCAAAGTGAGTATAGTGAGGACAATTTTACTACTGGAAGGAGCTTGCAACATATTATGGCAATAATGATGGTCTCTCCTCGATCTACACTCATTTCCCGCACTAACCCTCGTCTCACAGCAACTACTCTGTCTGTTCGACTCGTAGCATCATGCCAATTGCCCAGCATTGCCTAGCAAATGTCAATTTTCCTTACAGTCAGGTCATGTTTCATATCGTTTACTGGTATTTTTCGATGCTGAATCGAACAGGAGGGGTCTTAGTGGTGTGATACCGCATCTAGATAGAAAAAAGTAAAATCAATTCTACTACTGGAAGAAGCTTGCAACATAATATGGCAATAATGATGGTCTCTCCTCGATATACACTCATTTTCAGCATTAATCCTCGTCTCACAACAACTACCCTGTCTGTTTGGCTCGTTGCATCATGCCAATTGCCTAGCATTGCCTAGAAAATGTCATTTTCGTTGCAGTCAGGTCATGTTTCGTATCGTTTACTAGTATTTTTCGATGCTGAGTCGAATGGGAGGGGTCTTGGAGGTGTAATTATGTGTAATGGTGTACAAGAGTATAGCCTACCATCGTGTAATCATTTGCTACGTTTCTTACAACTACACCTGAGGGTAAAGAAAGTTACTCGCTTAGTTACTGTTGTCAAACACAAGCATAAACGTCGACCTCTCAATATTGTATTGAGTGAATAGAAAGAACGGCTTGGAGGGAGGCGGCGAGCGGAGAGTCAACGTTCGTTTCTGTAGTCCCAGTAAGTTTCAAACTTCGTTTTGAATTTAAGAGTTCGGATCTCGTCTAGTCGCGTACTTTCGGTAACAGAGCTTTTGTATCATTCACTGAATTCTCTTTAAGAAGTTAGGTAACTCAGAGAAAGCTGGATAAGTTGAAAGAGGAACTCTGGAATACAAAAAAAAAGGGCCAGGACGAACGAAACTTCGTGTCAAAAGTTGTTTCGATTTCTATTAACGGGGTAAGAGGAGCGTCAAGCCATCTTCTCTTGAGTCTTCTCTCTCCTTTCAGTTCTCTCCGCGCGCTCTGACATTTGATAAACCATCTTATTTGAAACTTTGAACAATACCGGTATCTTTGATGGTTGAGAGAGGGAGGATAATGCAGTTTCCAGTTCTATGAAACTTTGAAGTATCCTCCGGTGCGAATTCCAATTGAACTCCGGCTGAAGAGCAATGGCCGCCCTGTTCTAAATTAAATTGGACAACTTGGAACAAACTGACGAAATAATTAATGTTCAGTTGTTTAAACAATCGACTGAATGAGGCGGCACAACCATTCAAGAGGTAGTGGTGAGCTTTCACTAATCCTCTTTTCCAATTTCCGCCAGCCGCAGTACAGTAATTGTCCGGAAAAACGTTAAATCTGGGTGGTTTGAGGTCTTGCGAGTCAGAAATACTAAATATCTAGTCCGAATCACCACACACAACTTTCCTCAACGCGCCCCACAGTTCAGATCTGACCCGAACAACGGGGGGGGGTCCTGTTGTAACACGAGGTATGTCTGTTGGCACACCCAGCCGACGCCTGTCCTCAGCGCTTTACTACACCACACATCGAGCCACGACACGGTCAATGTTGCAACTCTGATGCTATCAGCCTCCACTCCGCGAGTTTCGGACGGCTTGACCTTTCCTGCCCGGAAGTCTCGTACCTCTGAGGATAGAGGACGGGCGATCGTCCTTCTCGTCCAGGAGGAGGAGGGCGATTATGATCCTCCTATTAAGTGCTTGGCAGGAAAGATGGACGAGGGCTGAGACTGGCCGATGAATGTTTGCTCTATTGCCGTCTGTGGAGAGCAGGTTAAAAATGAGGTGCGTTAGCCTTGGATACTCTGTGTCTCAGCTAGTGCTGGGGATTTCAGGGTGAAGCTACACAGACTCAGTCTCTGTGATGAGGAGACGTGTAGCTGTGGAGATGCCCCAGAGATACCAGAACACGTACTCCGTGAATGTCCCAGCGCGCGCATCTGAGGAAAGTTTTGTTCGGGAATGAGCTCCCTACAGACGCGTTGTCTGGCGGCAGCTTGCTTCCCAGCGCTGGAGGACTTTCCTTCTAGCATTGTCATAAAATATCCAAACCAGGGTCCGTAGCCACTCTAGTATTGCACGAGCCTTCAAACCTTATTCAGGCCATGCGACAGGCACATGGAAGTAGGGGCTAATTATCTCCGCAAGGGGAAGCCATTGGGGAGATGGCACCCCAAGAGGCTCTCCCTTCAGGCTATGCCAGCTCCTCGAGGCATACCAAAAGTCTGCTGGAGAGCCTGGGGCAACCTAGGAACTGCTTAGCAACTGGTAGCATGGGCTGTTAGACTCCCCGCTGATTCCCCGGTGAGGGAGGCACTGTGGCAGAATGAAGAAGCACTCATGCTGGTCTGGTTTACGAAGTGCTGGAGGATGGGCTTCTGAAGCCATTGGGTCAAGCAGTTGCTATCCCTTGTCTACGACTTGGTGACGAGCTTCGAGTCCTCAGACTGGCATAAATCGGATCGCGAGATTGGCAGTAAGATTTCTCACTTCCAAACGGAGATCTATCCTGTCATGAAAAAGGCTGTACTACAGTATGATTGGTTAATAATTATATTAGAGGGGGAAAAGGGATGAGTTGGAGGGGTTGGTTGGGGGTGTGGTCAAAAACCTCTTATTACAGTACGATTGGCCAGGGGGCGTGGTTTTCTTCCCCCACTCCAAATTGCGCTAAATAACCATTTCGAGCTTTCAACTCTCATTTATCCCCTACTTAAGCCAGAAAATGAGCTTTGCCGATAGTGTTCGTTATTTTAATTTCTTTCGAAACGATAACTTCATATAATTAGTGGCCACATCCCGTAGAAACGCGATCAACGAAGATATAGCGTCTGCGTGTACAGGATGTGCAATCCCACATCTCCACTAATGACGATTAAAGGTTGATTACGTTTGTCCGAAACGTAGAGTGTAATTTGCCCTTGAAACGTTTCACCGCGCCACGTTTCGAAATACAATTTGCTCAAATTTTTGAGGCGAGGTGCCAACTTCGCATCGCTCATTCACCACGGCAGCTGTGGTCGTTGAAAATCGTTCGCACCAGCTCTGAATAATTCGTAATTGAAGGACTCCCCCTCCCCTCTCCCCTTGCTGCGGATCCGGCCGTTTATATTATATCCAGTAGAATACTCGATAACAATCCGTAAGACTTTTTCCCCCTTTCCTCGTCTTCCATTTATTGTACCCCTGCTATTTATTCCACCCCAACAGAGTTACCCTCGCGAAGGGTAGCTCCCTGCCAGGCGATGACGAAACATGAATCATCGCGGAGATGCGGGAGAAAAAAAAAAAGAAGTGAAGCCGATATTTTGGTTGGAATTTTTTGTTCGTCTAAAATGGAAACGGCCGAGTGACGTTTGGCGACGAGAACCACGGACCCAGCATCGTAGTAGTATATCCAAAACCTTAGGACGGATCGTACTTCCCCTTCGATTGGGTGGGGGGCTCTATCGTCAATACGGTTTTCGAGAAAATCCTGTTCGTAACAACTGCAACGCACCACGGAATTCAAGCCTGCCATGGAACGTTGACGCAGAAGCACAATCTGGAACGAGGGCCTTTTCCCCAAACTTAGACCCGACGAATTTTATTTTATCTAGCCTCCTACTATCTGAGCAACTGAACGTTTGTCGTGACCGACCAAAGGTCCGAACTGCCTGGATGGTTGTTACTGGGGCGAGTGCATCATTGGATTTGCTCGGTAGCCATGACTAACGACAATTGCATATGAAACTAACAATAAATATCTGGTGCGTTGCAACACACAACTTTCCTTAGCTCTACGTCAATTCACTTTTTACATGGCTTTTTCCACTTACTCAATTCATTTGAACTTGGTCAAACAACACTTCACGGCAGCAGGAAGCGGTAGAGCTTACAGTTTCAAAATTGATTGTGCTGCTCGTACTCATTCCTGAACCATTACTGGGCAATCGGTACACAGAGAATTAGTGAGGCTGAAAAACAAGATTTTTTTGAAGAGGATAGGGTAAAATCCCAGAACAGTGGCCGCGGGTACATTTGCATGGAACTTCGATAGTATAGTGGTCAGTATCCCCGCCTGTCACGCGGGAGACTGGGGTTCGATTCCCCACCGGGGAGCCAATTTGAGTGCGGACATTTTTTTAAAAAAGACTGCCTAGCCAACCGTGAATGGAGGCCGTGACTGAGCTGTACAGTCGTACAGTCATATGCAGTCTTCATTTTCTCTCTCTCTGTTCTTTCAGCAGTGGCAGATCTCGATGAAACGTGATTTTCGGAGCTAGTGTCTGTGTGGGACAAGGAATATTTGTCCTCAACGTCCGACCCATGAGATTGGCAGCAGGAGAGTCAATCTTCCCTCCAGCAGTATTGCGATGAACAGTGGCCGCGGGTACATTTGCGATGATTGAGCAATGCCAAGTATGGGTCCAGGTATTAATTTTCGGTGGATTTTGCTCATACCCTTATTTTGGCATCCCAAGGTAACCTGCGGGCTAAATATCAAGTTTGAGCTGATTTGGTACGGTCGTTTTTTCTAAAAGTCGTTCACACACACAGACCATTTTCCCAAATAGTGTTTTTCGGACTCAGTAGGGTCTGAAACGTAAAGATCTTTTTTCAGCCGATTACATAACTTTCCTTTCTACCTTGTAGAGCCAAGGAAAGTAAAAAAGTGATAACATTGATTTGGTAAGTAACCAAACCTACTGCCAACCAAATGAAACTTGTGCTGTGCTTAATGGTTTTCTACTATAGTAGTTAGTATTTGGGGCCAATATACTTAATCAGATAAGAATTCGTGAAACTCACCTCAGATATCAAATAAATGGCTCTTCTTCAGCCCACCCACTTTGAATTAATCGAATAAATAGAAATGAAATAAATGAATCGAACTCCTTTCGATATTTAATCAAAGTAACCTAATTTGCTCGAATTGTGATTAATGAAGACAATACCGGAACAATAAATAAAAGGGGTTTTCTCACCTTTATGCAACAATATTCAAGCGAGGGAGAAAACAATAAACTTAAATGACCTGGCTGATAAGGGAGAAGCGCGATTAGTACGTCACTGGGGGCGTGAAGAATCAGAATGAAAAATGGTGCTCAACACCTCGCGGAGAAGCCTTTCACTCCTCCCTGTGCTTTCCCCCTGAACAGCAGAGAGCTGGAAGAATCAGAGGCCAAAATCTTTCACAAACCACATAAATTCCTCTTCAATCTCGTAGGTAGTAGACCAGTCTCCGATGCAGATCCTAAACTGCGACGTTCTATTCGTAACACCCTGTACTTGTTTTATCAACTCTAAAACGAATGTTATTTTAGTAAATACGCAATTTTCGTCAGTAAACCTACGCGCGGGTACTCAGTAAAGATTTTAACATAAAGCATGGATAACCTAATGAATTGCGAAAGGTTGAGCTAGGATTATGATGGAATTATTCGATAGAGCAGTACAAATCGATAAATGGACGAGGTGTTGAGAGAAGTTAGGCCGTACCGTACCAATCGCCGTAGCCAAAGCTCGCCAATAAATTAAAAATGTTAAAATGCCGTAAATTCGCAAATAAATTTTGACGAAGTCGACAGATTTTGATTGCGCTTCCTTATTATACTTCGAGTTTGATCGGAAACGGCCTCCCACGAACATCCGTTTCCGCATAGTCTGAAGACAACCCTTTAGAATCGACCTCCCCACCCAACCCCTTCATTCCTCCACACCGAAGGCGAAGGGCGCATTAGTTGCCCTCCAAACGTCTTAAGATCCGCTTCTCCTGACAGGAGAATGTTCGCAATTAGCGACAACATCTTTGAAGCACTTCCTTCCTCAGAGATGTTTCCGGAGAGGGAAGTTCTGCGGCTTCTAAAAAATAGGGAAGCCCGGAATACGATTGGGGGGGGGGGGGAGAGAGAGAGAGAGAGAGAGAGAGAGAGAGTGAGAAGGGCGACCATACTCTGCGGAATAAAGAACCTCGGGTCTTTTGAATGGGGCAACGGATGTACAGCTGACCTGCAGTTCCCGTCGGCGAAAATGTCAGCTGCCTGTAGTCCTTAACGACTCAGCTTCGTTTGTTATCAAAATACCGTCTTCCCTAACGCGTTTATGCCAAATATGTGCTTATGGCATTTTTAATATCGAGTATTCTTCAAAAAGCGTTCTTAAGAGTGTAACAGGCGCAGTTTTAATCCATCGTGTGTACCCCATAATGATTTGACAAGGAAAATTTAGGAACTTGTGTGACAAGATTTTTAGGATTAAAAGTACTGTTTAACAATCCAAGGCCAAGCGGTGGGTGCTTTGGTACATAAATTTATATTTAAATTTAGGGGATCAAAGTTAACCCAAATTTAATAATTTTTTTCTTCTTTTCACCATCAGTCCTTAGCACTTAGCCCTCATTCACAGAGAGGCAGGAACAGAACAAATCCGAACAGGATGGTTGACCAATGGGTTTACCAAAAGAATGAGCGAATGGTTTACCAAGGGGTTAACTTAAGACTAGACGAAATGGCTGAGCGTAGGGATAATCAAAAGGCTGAGGTATGTGTTGAGTGAGAAGTTGACTGAAGGGTTAACTGACGGGTTGGTCAAATAGAAAAGGCATGGTATGGGCGAAGGACTAGTTGCATGGTTGGCCAAAGGGCTAACCAAAGAGGAGGCTGTAACTGAGTAGTTAACTGAAGGGTCGACCAAAAGGTTGAGCCAAGTGGTAATCAAAAGGCTGACCTAAGTGTTGAGTGAGGAGTGAACTGAAGGGTTAACTGAGGGGCTGACTGAATGGTTATCTCAAGGATGACGCAAAGGGCTATCCCAAAAGTTGACTGAAGGGTTATTCCAAGGGTTGATCGAAGGTTTATCTGAATGATTGACTAAAATGCTAACCAAAGAGAGTTAACTGAGTCATTAACTGAAGAGTCGACCCAAAGGTTGAGGCTAGGGGTAATCAAAAGGTTGACCTAAGTGTTGAGAGAGGAGTATACTGAAGGGTTAACTGACGGGTTGACCGGATAGATATCCCAAGGGTTATCCAAACGGTTGACCAAAGGGCTAACCAAAGAGGAGACTGGAGAGTTAACTGAGTCATCAACTGAAGGGTCGACCAAAAGGTGGAGCGTAGGGCTAATCAAAAGGCTAGCCTAAGTGTTGAGTGAAGTGTTGACTGAGTCATTAACTGAAGGGTCGATTGAAGGTTGAGGCTAGAGGTAATCAAAAGGTTGACCTAAGTGTTGAGAGAGGAGTATACTGAAGGGTTAACTGACGGGTTGACTGAATAGTTATCCCATGGATGGGCTATCCCAAGAGTTGACCAAAGGGCTATCCTAAGAGTTCATCAAAGGGTCATCTGAAGGGTTTACCACAGGGCTAAGCAAAGAGGAGACTGGAGAGTTAACTGAGTCATTAACTGAAGGGTCGACCCAAAGGTTGAGGCTAGGGATAATCAATAGGTTGACCAAAGTGTTCAGTGAAGTGTTGACTGAATAGATATCCCAAGGGTTAGCCAAACGTTTGACCAAAGGGCTAACCTAAGAGGATACTGGACAGTTAACTGAGTAATTAACTGAATGGTCGCCCCAAAGGTTGAGGCTAGAGCTAATGAAAAGGGTGACCTAAGTTTTGAGTGGGAAGTTTACTTAAGGGTTAACTGACAGGCAAAGAGGAGACTGGAGAGTTCACTGAGTCATTAACTGAAGGGTCGACTGAAAGGTTGTGTGAAGGGTTGACCAAAGAGTTGACTGGATGGTTAACCAAGGGGATAATCAAAGGGTTAACCTAAGGGCGTCCAAAGAGTTAACTGAAGGGTATTCCAACGGCTAACTGAAAGAGTTGACCAAAGGTTAACCAAAGTGTTGAAATAAACTGTGGCGCTATAGGCTTAGTTGTAAGCGTTCGTCTTGTAAGTCCACCTCTCCCTCCGCCCACTACTCTCCTCTTCATCATCTCATCACCACCTCCATCTCTTCTACACGCCAAATAATGGGGCGTTCCTGTAATGCCAACATTGCTCATCATCAATCAGAATCATCGTTTCCCGTTGAAGCTCCAACGATGCGTTTTTAACGCCGTTCGAAAGAAAAAGTGCGGCTCGAAGTCTAATTTTATGGTACAAATTACATTATACATCAACGTCTGCTGCTAGCGAAACGATCAGAGGATAAATGGTCAGAGCGATCCAATCTTCCGGAGGACCGTGACTAGTGGAAAAACAATGGAGAAGGCCGAGCCTCTAGGAAAAACATCACCTCATCCCAGGTCTATTTTCAAAAGAGAGTTTGCAAGTAATGCTACGACCGGAGAGCGTGAATCTTCTACAAGATAAGAAAGTTAAGAGCCCGTTCTTCCGGCCAATCGTCCTTCTGATTGAACGATCTCCGTTTGTTCTGGTGGCATTTCAACGCACGACTTCTCTCGGTCGTTATAGGTGACGTATCCAAGATGTATTGTGAAGGAGGAACAAAAAAAAAAAAAAAAAGAAGGAAATAGGAAGCCTGAACAATCGATTAATCACTTGCCCTGAACACTCTTCGTTATACGTTTATAACGGCACCTTTAACTCCCAAATAAATAGCGGGTACCAAATGAAGCTTCACGTTTCGCTCGGTGAACCGAAAACCGTAGGTCGTTCGAACCGATCAGTGCAGAGCTCGAAACCAACTGCTTTCCTTAGTTCGGCTTTTTTTCTTTCTAGTTTTAATTCGTGTTACATTCTTGAACTGCGGATAAACTGCGACGTACAGCGCGAAAATGATTCGCGTGTAGAACAACAACACATGCCAGGAGCTACATAAGGCAGATCCCATGTACAAACATAACTTGGAGGTTCTGTATAAGCGTATAAAACATTCCAGTGTGTAACCATCGGATCATGGTTAAAGACAACAAGGGGGGCAAGGGATAAATACGCCGGGGGTTTGCTCATCTTTATCCAGTAATATTCAAGCGCTGAAAACTAGCTCTGACAACAACAGGTGAAAGCATGATTGAGATGCGACGCCGGGAATTAGAAGAATCAGGATGTTAATAGCCCACAAGTCCACCAACTCTCGTCAAACGGTGTGATAGGAAGGAGGACTAGCAAAGACTGAAGGTTGAATCCTTCGCAAGAGGTACTGTAACACAAAAGCAAAAACCCTGCAAATTATTACACAACAGTTTATTATTCTCATGAACAGCTTGACCTAGTATTAGTGCTCCAAGACCCATTCCATTCGATTCAGCATCGGAAAATACTAGTAAACCATACGAAACATGACCTGACTACAATGGAACTACGGCAACTAAATATTCCCTCGGCGCCTGTAAACGTCTGTAGGCATTCATGATTCGATGTAGTGGTGTGCGGAGGAAGTGCCGGCCTCATCAGCTCTAACCTTCCTCCGCCCCGTCGGGCAGAAAGAGTCGGGGAAATTGGGATGGAGACTTCCAGAGAACCCTCGGCAGATAGCACAACGTTGCGAGTCGAGCAGGCGTTGCGAGTGGGTGGTTTTGATGAGACAGGAGGGAGGAGTACAACCGGCGAAACATTGAATTCCGCTGTAGTTCCCACGAGTTCTTTCAATTAGTAAACTCTAATAATTACTGTAATTTCCCTATACGCAGTTGTACACGTCTGATACGCATTCCATACGACCCAGGATGTAAAAATACCTTGAAAACGATACGAAACACGACGTATTTGTGATTATACTGCGTTTTGTGAATTTTTTTAAACCGTCTTTTGTCCATAACAACTATGGGCTACGTCCGATCGGATTGCCGAGATGGAGGGCACAACTAGATACCAAATGGGATTTTTGTGCGAAAGAACAGATTTTTTTAGACCACGTTAAAGGCACGAAACGGCCCGGGCGGGGAACGGGGAATGGTGGACGGGGCCGGCGGACGGGGGACGGCGGACGGACATTGCATATTTGGAATCCCCATGTCTTGAAACGTAAAGTATCAAATTTTGAGGTGGGGTGGTAAAAAAGTTTTTGTGACCGAAAACAAGGGGGTTATTATTCAGAAGGAATAATAAACCAAAATAAGCAATAAATATCAAATATAAATAATTATTAGCAATGTTCTAATAAGCTATTAGGTGGGGAGTAGCGGTAGTCAGTAGAAGCCATTGGCGTTATATGAATGATGTTTTCTTTTAAGCCGCATGGTGTGAGGGAGGGGAGGGTGAAAGGATAGAATTCACGAAAGTTGGTTTACCTGGATGCAGTTTATGTGGGTCTTTGACGTGGAGTAGCAGAGCCCCTCCATACAGCCAGATGGGGAGGATGAGCACCTTGTATAGCCAGAGTTTGACACAACTTGACGCTACTGGAAAGAGCAACCTTATGTCCCTCGAGTTCCACCCACAGCTCCCGTGGTGGTGAGACGTCCCCTATACGTTCCCTCCATTCTAACACAAAACTCAAGATAACCTTGCAGTCTATCCCTACAACTTTCTCAGGCTGCTGCTGAGGAACCCCGTGCGGCCGGACGCGCACTGCATCCAGCCCCTTACAAGTACACAGTACATGCTTCCCTGACTCACACTCTGCATTGCAGAACCTGTATCTCTGACTTACTAGTCATGACCAGGAGGTACCTTAGTGGACAATGACTTATGAGAAAGCACATACCATCTGTATACTTTCTCTCTCCAGACTGACGATCTATCTTGTTTGCTCCCTGGAGGGCATTTAATAAACAACCATGACTGCCTTTGGCCTGGCTTATCCTGCCAATAGGCAGCCCTGCACCTCTCCTCCCACTTGCCAACCTCCCTCATCAAGTGGTGGTCCCTACCACTTCCTTTTCACGCCATTTTGTCGGCCTCCTCATTTCCGGCAATCCCTGTATGACCTGGCACCCACGTGGTGTTAATTAGCCAAGATCTTCAGGCTAGTCAGGCAGCCCTAAGCCAGCTAGGATGAAATAGTGTAGAAAACCATGGCTTTGAGTGCAGCCCGACTGTCTGACGTAATATATATCTTTTTTTCGTTGAACCAACCTGCGCAGGGGAACTCTGAAAAACTGTCATGGGGGTCTGCAAAGCTGTTGCCGGTGCACCTAGTGTACCCCTGGCCTATAGACTCCTGCACATGCTAAGCCACCTCCATTGATCAGTCTGTATAATATATCATTGCCCTTGCCTCAATCCCACAAGCATGGGACCATCCCTTCAGTTGTGCTTCGTCCGTACTTAGTCCTTGACATGCCCAACAGGCCTCCACGCCCACATGGAGCCTGTTTGGCGCAAGCCACAGCGTTTTTTTGACCTCGGGATGACCTCACATGGCCTCACGGGACTCCCTGGCCCTCAACAACAAAGTCATCGTTTACCCCAAAGATTTTTGTACCTGCGGGAATTCCACCTCCGGAGTTATCCAACGACAAATTTCCCTGAAGCGCTTTTATTCCCATCTTTTCCTTCTTTCAGATTCCTCTCCACAACAGACAGCTCCTCCCAAATTCGTTCAGCCATGGACGCTCCTCTCCCTGTGCTCACTCAGACATTCCTCTATCAATTCTCAGACCACTTACAGCTCGCTCTCTCCCTCCGATACAGTTACCCGCGCCAGTTCTCGTGTATTCCGAGTAGTCCCCTTGTGTCGCCCTTTTGTACCCAAACTCTACTCACTTAATTGCATATAATACAGTTCTCCTCACGCTCACTGAGTTTCTTTTATTTCGATCTTCAGCTCTCACCCTCTCTTGCGCCCAACAGAGCCCTTCACCCCCTCCTGACAAGGCCAAGTTCCAGCATACAGCTATCCCTAGGCAGCTCTCTCCACATTTTACAGTGAACGTAGATATTTAGTCAAATATTGTAACCCCCTAGCACAACCATTGCTTAAAGGGGGGAGTACAAACGCGCATTGTACGATATGACGTATTAAATTTGATAACGGAAAAACAACGTAAAAAATTAAACTGAAAAAAATAAGCGGAAAAAATAAATTTAAACATGTCACTCATTCCCCCAGTTTACACAAACCGTTGACGTCCATTCCTCACACATTATTTATTGTTAATCAGAATTGATTATACCCGCTTCTCCTAGTTGTCTGACGCCCCCTGTATTGTCGTCAATACCAGTTCGGAAAAAGCGATCCAGAGTTGACGACCGAGCAAGTCTAAACCTACTCGTTTAACATTAATGACTCATCAAACCTCTATGTCCTTAACTAAAGGTTCATTTCGCTCTCACCGCCTCGAGATAAGGGGAAGATTCGAGTCGTTTATGCACAAAGATGGTCAGTTAAGCTTAAGTGCCACGTTTCCCTTTAATATATGCACCCTTCCCCCTTTCGCTGGCGGTTCCATCATGATGGACAGACAATAAGAAAACGCCTGTATCTAGTTACAAGCGCGATGAAAGGAAGAGCCTAGGGTTTTGGGAGCTATCAACATTGTTAAACTTGCGTCTTAGTCTCCTAACAATCCATTAATGCTGCAACTCAATTATTATCCTTGCATATTCATTGATAAACTGCTTCTGACGCAAAATAGCGTCTCGTTTAAGAGCAAAATGTTGAATACAATTTTGAAGAAAATGGTCGTAAAATGGGCTGAGAATTGTCGGTAAAGCGACAACTATTGGAAAAAATTAATAAAGAGCGCAGATCTGTGTAGAATTCAAATGTTCATAATTCCTCTGTGCATGGCCGAGGAAAGTAGAAATAAGAAGCCAAACCGTATTAAATATATAGCTCTGACTGTCTCAACCATCGGAAAGAGCACCGTGGCTTAAAGACCTATTGCGCCTGTCCTAAGGTCAGACCATTCCTTATTTGATGACTGTTCCTAAACCCTTGAAGAGGGTTATATCAGTCATGGAAGTTGTCGTTTGCTTATGAGCAATAGGCCGGTCCCGGCAGCATCCACCGACCTCAGACCTGCGGAGGTACGGCAGGTATTTGGTCGTTAGCCAGTCTAGAGAGCTGTTGCCCGTGTGTGACCGCGCGGAGGTGACCACCTGAGGAATCCCGGAGGAGTCTGGGAGGAGTTCTTAAACCGGTTTTCCTTCTAACCTAACCTAATCTAACTATTTACTGAAGTTATTCACTAAGTTCTACTTTCCCAACAACCGTCGCTCACTGTTGTAGAAACTACAGTGGAGCAGCACGTGGTTTCTTGTTTCCTCCGCACTGGAGGACGTGCATAATGGAGAGTCTTTCAGAGAAAAGAAGTGGAACCGTGCATTGAAGTCACCATGTCCCGTGAGGAACTGGCTCGTCCAATGTTCACGGATGTTGGGGAAGAACTCATACGTGTCACGTCCCTTTGACGAGGATTCCCATCTCGCTTGCCATTTCTCTAACGCCCTTCCGTCGATAGCGGCAAGTTTCGGTTCCTAACCAGCCCTAATCCGCATGGAGTTCAATGCGGGGGAAGCTCCCGTTTCACTCTCCATTTGTCAACCATGCACTCAACGGCCAAGCCAACTGGTAACTGACCAGTGATCACCTGAAGTGCTTCAGTTGATACAGTCTTGTAGGCCTCGGTGATCCACAGGAGCGCAGCCCTCTGGGATTGCACCAATACTCTCTTTTGATCGACTGTTAGTTTGCTACCCCAGACAACGGGGCAGTAGCCAATCACGCCTAGGTAGATGGCCTTATACATGAGGATAGTGTCGTGGAAACACACACCCCAAGTGGCCTTAGTAATGGCACGCAGTGAGGGAAACCTTGCAATGGTAGTGCCTTTAAGGGACTGGAGCTGTTGGTTGAAATCCCACCTCTCACCTATGTTCACTCCTAAATACTTGACGTGCTTCTCAAGAAGGAGCCTGCGGCCGCCAAAGCGTATTGTGGGTGGATTGTTCACTTTTCCTTTCAAGAGGATTAGCTGGGTTTTTGCCTCAGCCAGCATTCTGACCTGCTCGCACCATTCTCTCAGACCAATGCCCAGCCTCCAGAGGAATGCCAGGTACTTCCTCCAAGAGTCTTCTTTGATGTCCATCCTTGGAGAAATAGTACCAAACACCAATTGCTCCCTCTCAAGTCTCCAGCACTGTGCGAAGACGTGGTAGGAAGTCTCCCCAGCATTCCAGACAGTTTGATGCATTCTTCTTTCCACTAGTGACAGAGATGCCCCCCAATGGGGAAATGGCCTGATAGGTACAGTAGACGAGCCGTATCTGGCCAGATGGTCCACCCTCTCATTTCCACCCCTTCTTTTCCGCAGTCTAGCTCTCCCTCCAGGTGATGGAGAGGAAGGACTTGTGACAGTCCAAGGACCGAACCTCCCTTCTCTCTTCACCTGAGAGTCCAAGCACCGATCGAGGCCAATTGGAACTATCCTTGCTTGGAAATCAAGGTTTCCTAAATAAGAAAAGCTTCTTCTGACACGTTCCGGATTCCCATTACGCCGCATCTCCTCCCACTCTTCCCTAAGGAATATCGGTCTCCATAGAATTGCTGAACTTCTTTTTGTTCGAACCAAGAGAGAAAACTCTAAGTTGTCAAGTCGGTGGTTTCATTTATTTATTTTCGGCATGCCGCCGGTTAGGTAGGAGAAATACTACATACCAGTTTACTTTATTTAGTTTTGTGTCATCTTAATTTCGCTTTTTACTTTCCTTGGCTCTACGAAGTAGAAAGAAAAGTTATGTAATCGGCTGAAAAAAAAAATTTTGAGTTTTCTTCAGATCTTTACGTTTCAGACCCTCCTGAGTTCGAAAAACACTATTTGGGAAAATGGTCTGTGTGTGTGTGTCTGTGAACGATTTTTAGAGAAAACCACCGTACCAAATCAGCTCAAACTTGATATCTCGCAAGCAGGTCACCATGGGACGCCAAAATAAGTGTATGGGCAAAATCCACCGAAAGTCAACTATAGTTATCATAGTGATCAAAACACCAAATATTTTTTTTCTCAAAAACGGTTCTTAACGATTTTGATTAAATTTTTTATATTGGTAGCTCGCAATATGGCAACTATACCATAAAATTCCCATTCGTGGGAAAATGACGAGAGCAGCACAATAAATTATCAAATTTGTCGGTGAAAAGCGTTTTTAGCGCGGGGTTTTCCTCATAAACTCCGCTGGAATGTTACTAGAATGTTTAACAAAATTGGTATTGTAGTCTATTTCAATACCTATAGGGTGAGTGTTGGAAAACACTCATGAGAAACATAGGGGTCACTCCAGAAATTCCTGAATTTCAACTACCGCCATTTCGCTTACTACCAGTTCTCAAAGTTTTTACCCAATAACTCTGCAAACGTAATTACTATCCTCTTCAAAAAATTAATTTTTACAGCCTCAGTAATTCTCTGTGTACCAATTGCTCAATAATGGTCCTGGAATGAGTATGAGCAGCACAATAAATTCCGGAACTGTAAGCGCTACCGCTTCCTGCTTCTGTGAAGCGTTGTTTGACCAAGTTCAAAGGAACTGAGTGATAAATGAATTGATTAAATAGAATTAGCTAAGTACAAAGTGAATTGTTGTAGAGCTAAAGAAAGTTGTGTGTTGCAACGCACCAGATATTTTTCTTTCTCTTCTAAAGTATAACTTTTCTTTCTCGAATTTATTATATTTTATTTTTATCCCGATTCATTGGTTCATCCCCACAATTTATTTATTTTCTTACTTTGCCGTTCATTCTAATTTCACAACAGATAGTGGGGTCAGATACATGCATGTGATGGTCATAGCCGCCACCCCTTGGTGCAGGTAGTGTGGTACAGATGATGGAACTCTCCATCCCATCCTGGACCCAGTGGAGCTATTATCGGTCTTTGGTACAACATTTCCAAGGGTGGACATCACAGAAGACACTTGCAGGAAATACCATGCATTCGTTATGGAGCTGAGCATGGACGTGTGAGACAGTATAACTTCAGGCTGCGGTACTCATTCCAAATATGAGACAGTCTAAGTTACAAAATAAATAAAAAAGTGTCAACTGCAGACAACGACGTGTCGAAACGTATTACGCTTCTGTTCCTGACTCTCTATTTTGGCCCATCAAGTCTGATTCCCTTTCAAAGCGACCATTCCTGATTTAGGCATATCACGATACTGTCTTGTCCCCCTTTGAGTCGAACACAGTAGATGGAACTGTGTCGATGAGCTACTGACCCAACGCCAAGTTCCACGCAAATCAGCCGAACGACGTTTTCGTACACTCGCAGTTTAAGCCAATTCTCTTCGGCCCTTCGTTGCCTAGCGACTAAGACAAAAACGGGTTTTCCAACTGAGGGCTTACGACCCACCGGGGCTAATGCTGGGTTCAATTTTCTCAAGACCCGGGACCCGTATCGGCAACATTGAAGTAGAGACCCCTGTAAGCCCGGTATTACTCTGTTTCTCGTGGTAATCGTTGCGTAGCCATTAGCTTTCTCTTCCCTCCATTCGTTAAGACTTAAGAGAGTAGATTGGAGCTCGTGGCGTCCGGATAAGCTTATCTAAGAGGAAAGTTCATGGTTCTCAACTAACTACGAGAGGACACAATGAATTTTGAGGCAACTAGCTTATATTCGAGTACCGGCTTATAATATTTATCGAGAGTGCACGTCGAAAGATACTGTTACAATTGTGTACCCGTCAAAAATCAATCAATCTCTCACTCAGACAATTTCCGCAGCGCTTGTTCATCCACAGAACTGTGATTTGTCTCTGCGACTGTTCGTGTCAGTTGTAGTAAAAATAAGTAAAAAAAGAATGGACTGTGTACTGCCGGACTCCCATTGTAAGCACTCCAGTGATCGTAGTGTATGGGTTATAGATGAAGGTTCATAATCCAACAAAAGTTTTGTTATGAGGAGTTTGGAAACGTTCGGAAAGCCGCTGACTCAGGCAAAAATTACAGCGATCCCGAGGTCTGATCTAGTGCCCAACTTTCGTTGGATTATGAATCTTCGGCTATAGCTACTAGACTATGATCACTGGGGTGTCTCAAATGGGAGTCAGGTGGTACAACTGTATAAAGAAATGTAGAAAAATATTCTCCAGGGTACATGCATTCAAGTGACGTTTTAGGACTTGCGATTGTCGAAGAAATAAAATTGGGGCGCTAGAAGCTGAGTTGGAATTATGCAAAATAGTCAGCGAGGGTTGAAGGTGTAGCTGGTAAATGGTAGGAATTATTCAACTACTCTAAGGAATCGATAGAAATGGGGAGGGGGGGTTGAATTGATGTATTAAAATCGAAATGGGATAACCTCGAGGCTGCAAGAAATAATTGTTGCGACAAGTATCGAGTCGGCCATGGTTGGCCGATCAGATCCTAACAACCGCATCAACGGCGGCCATGTATTGGGTTTATTGTGGCGATGATAAAATACATCGAACATATATTAAAGAAATTGGGTTGTGTCCGCCAGTAGGCAAATTACTAAAGTTAACGTACCTGTTAGGTGAGTCCGTCTCCTCTGGCTGGTGAGTTATGTGCGCTGATGTAAAGACATCATCGTCTGGCCGTTAAGTCAGTACTCCGTACTCAGTACTGACTTAACGGCCAGACGATGATGTCTTTACATCGAAAGCGCTTGCCCACAGTAACTCACCAGCCAGAGGAGACGGACTCACCTAACAGGTACGTTAACTTTAGTACATCGAACATACCAACCCCTTCGAAGAGGATGAGCGTGTGTTTCGCTGCAGTCTTCATTATTGTTTGAGGTTCACTGGGCCCTGCGAGAAAAATGTTGGAAGCCCCTGGCCGCTAGGACAGGGCACTCACGTAGGATGTGCTCTGCTGTTCTGTCCATCTTGTTCAGGTTTGTTGAAGCTAGCAAGGACTCTCAGTTCCCATCGGGAGAGTGTAAGCATTGCCTTTGCCCTTGAACAGGCAGGTGCAACGAGCCTTGCCGCTGTGCCTCCCACTGGGTACCCCGCGAATCTAGGTCACTTTTCGTCCTTTATGAGCCGCAGGCGCAATGGGTAGGGGTTCTGCGCCCCTTGTCGTATTTCCAACGTCCTCCACAGCCACTGTCCGCATAAGGGAAAGCCTAATGAGCACCGAGTCGTTTGAGCGAATATATTCCCACGTCAGCCTGGATCTAGTGCTACGGGCACGATTAGAACCTGCTATTTGCGCCATTTGCTTATCAATGAGTTTTAATCTATCAATCTTCGACAGTGATGAAGCTTTCTGTCTGCGTCATCTCCAATTCTCTCATCTTCCCTCTTTTATTCAGTTCCTCGTTTTTCTCTTGTTTCGGGTCGTCAGCATCCCGACACTTTCTCTTTACTGCCATAAACTGTTTAGACTCTGAGATGCACTTGCCGGCATCACTACCACTGCATCTCGCACTTGGGTTTTGCCTACCCCACCAACGGTTCATCAGCAATCTGTCTTCAGGGATTCAGGCCTACCCATTCGTGATTTCCTCTTTGCTCGAATTCTAATCAAAGTCATCATATATTTAGTAGTAGCTTCTTGAATAACTTGTATGCCCATAGTAAAGTTTTGTATATAGTGTATTTGGGAGTCTCCTCGGGTTATCTTTCTGCCGAGATGCCGCTGAAACACTTACTTTTCGTTACTGGCGCATCTGCTGTGACAAAGGAATGGAACGAGGTTTAGCTATCAGGAATCAAAGGGCGGTGCGATTACGAGAAGGTGGAAGTCAAAGCCGACACAGGAAGCAAGAGAAAGGTGTTAAGCGTCCACGAGTTGGTTCAGGGATCATTGTGATTCTGACTTCGATTTGTATTCAACGACAGGGCTCGAGAATGGCTATTTGTAAAAGGAACAGACCTTGTGGAAGTACATCACGATTACAAAGGGAGTGGCCCGGTTATTGCCTTACACACACAGTATAACTCACAACCATCAAAATTTTCTTGGCGGCATTCGGCAACGAAGTCTGTTCAGCGAGCTGAGGTCGAAGCAACGACAATCCTCGAAGTCAATACTGACCACTCATCAGTCCAAAACGAGGGGACAGCCAATCACTAGCCATTGGCACTCGACGCGTAACGAAGGAATCAGACATCTTCGAGATTCGCAACGTTGAAGTACTGGCTGAGTGTTATCCGGCAGATGTGCTCTAATCCAGTAACCAGGTCTGCTTCCTCATCAAAATGACTGTTCCTCAACACTTATTAGAGAGTTATATCCGTCGAAACTCACGGAACATGCGCAAGCGCTGATTCTCGCTCAGTGTCGAACAAACCCATGGAGGTATGGCAAATTGTTATTTAGCCAGTCTCTGTTGCCTGTGTGCTACCACAGAAAGCATACCTGGGTGGCGTTTTTAATATGATTTCCACCCTGATCTTGGGAGGAAAGTTTCATAAGGAGAGATCAACTGCGATGGATGTTGGGAAAAGTCTCGTATGAGTCACGTCACCTTGACGAGGATTTCTATCACCCTTGTCATTCGTCTAATGCCTTCATTTAGCGCGGCAAGGTTTCGTTCAGTGGTGAGGAGCGGAGGAAGCAGCTACCTTTTCTCTTTCAGCTTGTCCATCATGGTCTCAGCGGCCAAGTCAACGTGTAACTGGACCCAGAGCTGTCTTATAGGGCTTAGTGTCTTGTAGGCCTGCCCGCAGCGCAGCTCTTTGGGATTGGGCCAGTGCTACCAAAGACAATGAGGCAGTAGCCAATCATGCCGTAGTAACACACACTGCAAGTGGCTTTGCTAACTGCCCGTAATGAGGCAAACTTTACGAGGGCCACTTCACACCAATATTCACTCCTAAATACTTGACTTACTTATCAAGAAGGAGCCTGTGGCCGCCGAAACGCACTGACCGTTGGATTTAATTCAACCCAGTCACCCGGTGTATTTGTTAGCCTGGTGCTTGCTTTCGAAGGTGAAGAGACACCCAACAAAAGACTGACTTTATGTGTGTCATTCAGGTCCTAGGTTATTCTGCAAGAAACCCCGTTATTCTGCCCTGTTTTGCCTTATCTCAAGACGTTGTCTTAGCTCGCAGGCTCCCAGGTTTTGAGCTCAGCAGAAGTAGATTCATTCAAAGTAGGAGTGAGATAGTTTGCTGATGGTTTCTCAGTTTCTCAGCTTCGCGATTGTTCAGGCAGCTACACCACTTGTGATAGATAGATATTTCGTTTTGATGTGAGTGACGTCGGCACACCAGCCATCACCGGCTCCATGCGCCACTCTTCCATTCCAATTCCGAATGTCTGCGCACCACCACGTGCCTCGTTAAAACTGCTCATATTGGGTATTCATTGCCATTTCCTCACTTTGCAGTGAAATTTATCATTAACGCGTAGTTATCATTCTCTTCGGGTAGCAGTATCCCGCAAGTCCTGTACTCAACGTCTACCAGCGTCACACCTGGACGACATACTTAGGAAACTCCAACACCATACCTGGACTAATATACAGCCGGAGGCCTGGTTCTGGGTTATCTTCCCAGGAGCATGCCCATGCTACCAGGCGCGACCACGGGTTGTGGATAGTGGAACGGCCACGGCATTGTCCCCAGGGGCATGTCTGCGGCCAGCCGTGAATAAGGTCAGCATGCTGACTGAATAAGCAGCCGCGAACAATGGGCCAAACCCAAGAGATCGCAGAAGAGATCCTGAACAAAGGGCTCAAGGGCAAGCGGATCTACATTTTCTCAGACATCCAGGCCGCCTTAAAGGCCTATAGTTTTAGGTCTAAGCTGGCATGGGAATGCCTCCATGCGCTCAAGCAGCTCGGCGCCCGTAAGAGGCTCTCCCTCATTTGGGTGCCGGCTCACAGGGGGTGTGAGGGCAATGAAAAGGCTGACCGCCTCGCGAAAAGAGGTACAGAATCCCTACCCCTCGGGCCTGAACCACACGTGGGTCTGACGAAAAGTCACCTGAACCGTCTGGTTGCTCGATGGGAGATACAGGAAAATGGCGCCCATTGGCATCGCCAGCCACGACTAAGACAGGCGAAAGGCTTGCCATGCCTTCCTGTCAAAGGGCGAAGGCGATGCTGATACTCTCTAGACAAGATCTGAGAGTACTGATAAGCTTCCTCACCGGGCACTGCCCACTCAGATATCACCTCAACAAGATGGGCATCTCAGAGGCGGTGGAATGCAGACTCTGCGGTGAGGAGGACAAGACAGCAGAGCATATCCTATGTGAATGCCCTGCCTTGACAGCAAAACGCTTTGAATACTTCGGTCAGGGGACCACTGAACTCCAAACCGTAGCGGACTCTGCGGTGAAGGACATACCTGGCTTCCTAAGGTGGGCGGGTATGTACGACGCCTTCTACTAAGAAAGGGCCAGCGTCACAATAGACCCATATGCGGCCGCAGTGACAAAGGGACTTGTCCCACACGCCCTCGGGTCAAAAAAAAATACAGCCGGAGGCCAATTGGACAAAGTCGATCGAAGAAAACTTGTGCCAAGCAACTTATTTGTACTTCGCTTCAGACTTTTTCACGAGGACTTTTATTTTCTATTTGTTATCGGAGCTCAACGATCAATTTATGTCCATCATTTCTTGGTATTAAACATTTTGTGAGCAAAATGTGGTTGGATAACCATTCACCACTTTGTCACAACAGCGATGAATCAAACCCATCTCTTCTTGAGGCCTACGCTCGATGAGCTACAACGTCTTAACACTTTTCTTCAACGGCGAGAGGCACTGAAAACTCTAGCAGCGCGAAGTGGAAAGCTCAGCCGAAACGCAGAGTAAATGGCAGCCGTAAGGCCCCCCCACCTTATGATGTTTAGTTAAAACGTTGAAAGGTCTGAGGGTGAGAGCTTCTCATATTATATCCGCCGCTCCCTTCTCCACTTCATATCTGTGATGAAATATTCCCTTTGTTATCAGAAAGTTCCTTCTCCTCTTTTGAGAACTCATCATCCCATTTAATTAGCTGAATTTCCTTTTATAAGAACCGAGGAGGCCTAGTTTCCAGCGAATATCCCCCTCCCCTCTAGGCAATTCCCGAAGAACTCAACTTCAAGTCACGCCCCATCTCGAGAACGACAAACGCGAATTTCTCAATAAATGGATTTCGCGTTTCGAAAATATCAGGTGAGGAGCTCCCCTCCCTCAACATGCCCCTCAAAATGACACACCACGTTTCAAGGTATCAAGATTCCAAATTTGTCCCTTCGCTTAAAAATACCTCTTGGCATCTAGTTGTGCCACAGGCGCGCCTGTTGACCGTGCATCTGCAGTCACGAGTTCTCCAAAATGACCATAAGGATTTCAAGTTTTGCCTTTGACGAGGTATCAAAAGCCCTGCTTGTGGCTGTAATTAGAAAAAAAAGGTTAAAAAAGTATGAAAACGCAATTTTGGCAGTTTCATCGCAATCGCGTATTGTGCGGTATCGTATGTCTGGTATTTTTCAATGCTGGGTCGAATGGAGCGAGTCTCACAAGGTGTATGACTGCGTCTAGACGAAAAACAGTGAAATCACAGTTATTGAGCCAAAGCCTACTAATTGAAAGAAGTTGACAATAAGCGAAAATAATCGTTTTATCGTTTTCAATCCCTCTCGTCTCTGTCCAACCACCCGTCGACTCAAATCGTCACTTCGTGCCTACAGGCGCTTGTGGGAACTTGCAATTATAGCCGTACCGTTTAGTCAAGTCATGTTTGGTATCGGTTACTGGTCTTTTTCGACGTAGAATCGAATCGAACGAGTCTCAGAGGTGTATGACCGCATCTAGACTCAAAACAATGAAATCATAGTAATTATATTGAGCAAAAGTCTACTTATTGAAAGAAGTTGACAATACAGCGAAAATAATTGTTTTATCGTTTACACTCCCTATCATCTCCGTCCAAACCCGTAGGCTTGAATCGTCACATCGTGCCTATAGTCGCTTCTAAGAACTTGTCATTATGTCATAGTTAAGTCATGTTTGGTATCGTTTACTGGTCTTTTTCGATGCAGAATCGAATCGAATGAGTCTCAGAGGTGTGGGAATACGTCAAAGCTGCGCAAGAGAATAATAATAATAATAATTTGCAGCGTTTTTTAAAATGTTTCTACTGTAACGCGATCAAAACCCAGGCCAGAGCCCCCTCTCAGTTCCCCAATTATGTTTTCTAACACTTCTACTTACATAATATTTCTACTAATCGAAAGAACTGGACATTAAAGCGAAAATAATCGTTTTATCCCCCGGCCACCCGTCGGCTCGAATCGTCACTTCGTGCCTACAGGCGCTTGTGGGAACTTGTAATTATAGCCGTATTGTTTAGTCAAGTCATGTTTGGTATCGGGTACTGGTCTTTTTCGATGCAGAATCGAATCGAACGAGTCTCAGAGGTGTATGACCGTGTCTAGACCAAAAACAGTGAAATCACAGTAATTATATTGAGCCAAAGCCTACTAAGTGAAAGAAGTTGACAATAAGCGAAAATAATCGTTTTCACTCTCTCTCGTCTCAGTCCAACCACCCGTCGGCTCGAATCGTCACATCGTGCCTACAGGCGCTTGTGGGAACTTGTAATTATAGCCGTATTGTTTAGTCAAGTCATGTTTGGTATCGTTTACTGGTATTTTGCGATGCAGAATCGAATCGAACGAGTCTCACAGGTGTATGACTGCGTCTACAACGAAAACAGTGAAATCATAGTAATTATATTGTGCTAAAGCCTATTAATTGAAAGAAGTTAACAATACAGCGAAAATAATCGTTTTTTGTGGCTCGTGCCTACAGGCGCTTGTGGGACCTTGTAATTATAGTCGTACCGTTTAGTCAAGTCATGTTTGGTATCGCTAACTGGTATTTTTCGATGCAGAATCGAATGGAATGAGTCTCAGACGTGTGTGACTACGTCAAAGCTGAGCAAGAGAATAATAATAAATGTTTCGACCGTGATGAGATCGAAGCCCAGGGCGGAGCCCCCTCTCAATTCCACAATTATCCTAACACTTCTACTAACATAATATTTCTACTAATAGATATGGACAATACAGCCAAAGTAATCGTTTCATCATTCGCATTCCTTCCCGTCTCACTCCAACCACACGTCAAATCGACTCGTCACGTCGTGCCAATTGCCTACAGGCGCCTGGAATACGTAATTATCGTCGTTTCGTTCTAATCAGGTCGTGTGATAGTTTACTGGTATTTGGTACGCTGGTCGATAGAATAATAAACCGTTGTGTAATCATTTGCAGCGTTTTGTCCGTAAACACTCCGCCGAAATGTTCGTAGAACCTTCAGATAAATTCAGGCGGTAGTCCAATCATGTACCTCTACAATAGGTTTTCAATAACGCTCATAAAATGTACCTGGGCTACTCCAGAAATTCCGAAATTTCAACCACTGCCGTTTGACTTACTAATATTTCTAAAGGTTTTTACCCAATAACTCTGGAAACCCGATAGTTATCCTCCTTAAACAAAATCGTGTCGACAGCGTCATCATTCCTCCGTCTAACAATTGCTTAATAATGGTCAGGGCGTGAGTGCGAGCAGCACGATCCATATTTTCATCTTTCACGGCATTACTGTAAAATGGGTGGAATTCATGTATTTGTTCATTCAATCATTCTCCGAAAAATTGCCCCCACAACCTCATTAATTTTCTGGTTATTAATCGCTCAATAATGGTCTGAGGATGAGTAAGAGCGGCACAATAAATTCTGGAACTGTAAGATTAAATGAACTTGAGTGAAAAATAAATTGAATTGGTTGCAAAAGTAGTGTAAATTAGTGAGTTTATGTAGAGCTAAGAAAAGTTGTGCGATGCGTCGTACCTGATGTTTTAAAATCGGTGAAACTCTTAATGGTGTTTTAGGGCGCACAATAATTCCAAAAAAAAATCGACTTACCGCGAGCCACAGATAGAAACACGAGCCGAACTTGAATGAGCCGACCGAGGTTTAGTGTGGCACCATAAAAACGCCTTTTAATTCCATTCGGCCAAGATTTCAACGACATCTTCCGCTAATTGTCGACGACTGACGGTAACTCAAGAGATGACGAAATATCACAAAATATCCCTTCGAAATTGTCTCGCCTGGTAGGGGGTTTCCGCCTTTTCGAACTTAGGGGGAGGGGGGTATCGGGGGGCTCGTCAGAGTGGCGATTGGAGTGATTGGGACGTGGGAGGATATCGATTATCAAAGGCAGGATTTTCTTTCAAACGGATCCTCCAATTCTTCATCGGAATCGAGTGATTTATTCAAAAAGGTTTGATAAATCACTAGGCGGCCCTTTGGAGGGAATTGCATTAAGGAAAAACGCTTTTGGAACTCGTTACGGACATTTCTTGCTGATGTTCTCGACGATTGGAGCTTCTTACTCGCAGTAATAAAAAAAACCGTCTTTCAAACTTTATTTCCCAGGGGGTCATCCGCGGGGTTTCGTTTGGTTACACACTCGAGCGAGCAAAGATTTTTTTTCCCCTTTCATTTTCCGTCGTGTGCTAAATAACCGCTTTCCCCTGCAACGTGCGGTCCCTTTTAGTTAGGGGAAGGATGCGCAGTGAAAATAAACAGCTACTCAAACATGGGGTTTTTTTGAAAAGGGAGTCCTGGCAGAACTGGTCTCTTCTCTCCCTCTCTCAATGTTTATTTGGCCGCGGTACCTACCGACTACATCGCGGGGTACAACTTGGGCCCCATTGTACGAGCCGCGTCGTTTCTTTCCTCACCTTCTTTCATCGACTGGGCAGAGGGAGGGTCTTCGGAGGACATCAACAAAATGCTTTTCGACTTGAATGGGTCTCAATTAAAGGAGCCTTTAAAAAATTATCTTTTTCCTCATCCCCCGTCCCTTCCGTCGGACTCAATAGGACGAACGGCAGAAGGCAGAAGGCTCATATTTCTAAAAGGGACGAAAAAAAAGTGATGTCGAAATATCCTTCCGCGACGTAAAATGTTAAATGCCACTTTAGGCCTTTCCTCCCTTTTGTTGTGCAATAACGCGCCTTTTTGCATTCGAATGTCGACGTTTAACATATGTCACTCAGTTCGTCGGCGCCCTATGAAATGAAAACCCCACGAGAACGCGTTGCCTTGCGACATTTTCTGTTCCCAGGCGCCGCTAGTTTGGGAGATCAGATTGTCAAGCCGGATTTTTTTTTTTACTGTTTATCCCTCTCTCAATAGGTCAGTTGTACGTGATATTGGACCTAGCGAACCGTTAAAATCGCACAGCGCCCAGTAACGGCGGGTAGCTGGATATTTTAACTTTCCTTGGCTCTACAAAATCGGCTGAAAATGATTCTGCTGAGCCTGAAATAAATGTTTTGTGTGTGTATGGTATAGCGGGGGGCTGGCGGGGCTGGCCCCCCTCTTAAGGGGACGGAAAACTGGGTTGCGGGGCCCGTTCCCCCCCCTTCCAGCTGCTGGGCGCAGCTAGTCGGGGGGTGGGCCCCTGCGTACCAGGGCCCTGGGGTCCTTCGGCAAGGGGGGGCAAGTCCAAACCCCCCCAAGGCGGAGGTCCCCGAAGCCGTAAGTCTGGACTTAGGTCTGGGCGGGCTAGCAACCATTCTAGCCTTAAGGGATATTTTTCCCAAAATGGTACTGCAGGGTGCATAGCCCGCGGCGAAAGCCGGTGCACCATGGGAAGGTCCACGTAAGGTGGATGCTCTGCTGGCATCTAGGGGGAGACGGGGAAACCCGACGATCCCTAGTACCCATTTATGGGATCTAGCAGATATCGCAGTGGTCGTGGGTTCGCTGGAAGTAGTCCTTGTCCCTTTCCCCTCTTGAGTTGCCCGATGGGGCGGGGGCAGGTCAGGGCCGCAAGGCCGGTACTGCCTCCGCACACCCCCATATCGGAACGTTCATGTATGGTATAGCACGGGGACGGAAAACTGGAATTGTAGGGCCCGCTTCCGCCATCCGGTGATCGGGCATCGCCGGTATGCGGAGGGCTTTTGCTTACCAGGGACCTGGGGTCCTCCGGCAAGGGGGGGCAAGTCCAAACCCCTCCAAGGCGGAGGTCCCCAAAGCCGTAAGTCTGGACGGAAGTTCGGGCGGGCTAGCGACCATTCTAGCCTTAAGGGATATTTTTCCCAAAAATGGTACTGCGGGGGTGCACAGCCTGCAGCGCAAGCCACCATTGGATGCTCTGCAGGCAGCTAGGGTAAAGGCGGAAAATCCGCCGATCCCTAGTACCCATTTATGGGATCTTGCAGATATCTCAGTGGTCAAGGGTTCGCTGGAAGTAGTCCCTGTCCCGTTCCCCTTTTGTTGCTCGATGGGGCGGAGGCAGGTCAGGGCCGCAAGGCCGGTACTGCCTCCGCACACCCCATAAATCGGAACGTACATGTATGGTATAGCACACCCCATATATCGGAACGTACATGTATGGTATAGTATGTGCTGGTGGTCTCGAGGCCAGCTAGGGGTTGTCAAACCCCCCCAGCCGGCAGGTGTGAATGTGGTGAGTGAAAGGGGGTTGTGTGAAAGTAATTTATTGAGTGAGTGAGTAGTAGATTAGTGTGTGCAAGGTATAGTGTGTCTGTAATTTATTGGGAGTGGGTGGTTGTGTAGGTGGTTAGTGGCGCGGTGGACTAGCGGTGCTAGTTACCTCCACCTAGGGAATGGAAAACTGGAATTTGCGGGGCCCGTTCCCCGGCTGAGCGCTGCCGGTAGGTGGAGGGCTCTTGCATACCAGGTACATGAGGTCCTCCGACAAGGAGGGGCAAGTCCAAACCCCTCTGAGGAGGAGGTCCCCGAAGCCGTAAGTCTGGACGCAAGTCTAGCCTTCTAGTCTTAAGGGATATTTTTCCCAAAATGCTACTGCGGGGGTGCACAGCCCGCGGCGCAAGCCGGTGCACCATGGGAAGGTCCACGTCAGGTGGATGCCTCTGCAGGCCGCTAGGGTAAAGGCGGATAATCAGCCGATCCCTAGTACTCATTTATGGGATCTTGCAGATATTGCAGTGGTCGAGGGGTCGCTGGAAGTAGTCCTTGTCCCTTTTCCCTCTTGATTTGCCCGATGGGGCGGAGGCAGGTCTGGGCCGTGAGGCTGGTACTGCCTCTGCACACCCCATATATCGGAACGTACATGTATGGTCTGTGGGGGTGGACTGGTGGCTGGCCCCTGGGTGTACCAGCGTGGGTTGGGCTGTTCGGGAAGGCAGGTAGGGATAGGTTGAGGTCGTGATGTATTTTGTGTTGATGGGATTGTGTATAGGTGTGGTAGTTAGGTTAGGCAGGAGGCAGGGGAGGAATATCGAGTACTCCCCCGCCACAGGGGATGGTGGGAGTAGGTGGTAGAGTGTGTGTGAGTGATGTGCATGGGTGGGTGGCGTCCTGGCTTGCCTTCGGGGGGCGGTAAATTCCCCTTACGGTACATTTGGGCGACCGGTTTAATTTGTTCATTTGGTTGCCATTCAGTATTAGTTATTTGGTTCGTATTTTGTATTAGTTCTATGGCCAATCTGTTAATTTTTAGGTACTGTCTGGACCCCGGGGCATTAACAGCACCCTGAAGAGCGGGTCCCGGGGTGTCCACTTAAGCGTGGGTGGGCTCAGGCCAGCTGGGCGTTTCGCCCCCCTTAGCCGGCAGGTATGAATGGGGAATGAAATGATGCAGTATGAATGTAATTTATTGGGTGAACGGTACTTAGGTTAGGGTATTTGAGAGGATGGATGAAAGTAATTTATAATGGGTGTTAGGTGGGGTGAATGGGAGAGGAGTGGGAGTGGGGACTAGGGGGAAACTAAACCCCCAAGAGGTCGGAAAACTGGCTTTTACGGGCCCCGTATCCCCCTTCGAGCTGCTGCGGGCGGCTGGCTGGAGGAGGGTCCTTGCATACCAGGGACCTGGGGTTCTCCGGCAAGGAGGGGCAAGTCCAAACCCCTCCGAGGCGAACGTCTGCGAAGCCGTAAGTCTCGATGCATGTCCATTCTGACTAAAGGGAACTTTTCCCCAAAATGGTACTGCGGGGGTGCACAGCCCGGGGCATAAGCCGGTGCACCATGGGATAGGTCCACGATAGGTGGGCGCCTCTTGGGGGGGGGGGGGGCAGTAATGGAATCCTGCAGATATCGCAGTGCTCAAGAGTTTGCTGAAAGTAGTCCCTGTTCCAATCTCCCCAATTTCTTTTTGCCCGATGAGGCAGAGGCAGGTTGGGACTGAGAGGAAGGGCCTCCGCACACCCCATATATCGGATTGCATACTCCCAGACAGTACGGGGTTCCGCAGGTGGTCATACTTTGAAACACGTGGGCGCTCTTCTCTGGATGCTGTGCGAGTGGCTGGCCTCTTGCATGATAGCGAAACCTCAATCTACATCACAGTAGACTGATATAACTCTCTCTGGGGTTTCAGGAATAATAATTTTGATAAGGACACAAACCTAGGCATGTATGTGAGTCTGTGACTGAACTAAACCGACTCAAATTTGATATCTAGCCCACAGGTAATAATAATAAACAATGTTATGAGCAAAGTGCACCCAAAGCTAACTATAGTTATCATAATGAAATCTGGACGTTTAACGATTGGAAAGAAAATGGACGACGTATCGATCGTGTGTGCGTATGGTCGGACATCTGATGTTGAGTCGGTCCGAGCAAATGATCTGCAAGTTCTTGAAGGCGATGAGAATTGGGAATGCTGATCAAACCGTTCGATTCATGACCACAGCGTTTGCCTATTGAAAGGTGGCTGAGATGGGGGGGGGGGCGCTGGTGATTCCTTCGTTTCCATCTCTTACAACTCCTTCAGATTTAAAAAAACGCTTTTTGTTTGCACCTAATCCAATTATAACGCGAATGATCTCATCAGGCGGCCTCCCATTTCCCAATTTGAACAGTCGTCCCGTTCCTGGAGGGGCTCTGTCGTTAATGACGACTATGGAACGGGAAGCTGACGACGTTGAACGGAGAACCGTCGATATGGAGGGAGCACGTCATTATGTTTGACTCGGGCACCCTGCGGATCGTTCGACACCCTTGAAACCACTCGAAATTTTCCGAAGGAAGGGGTGGATGGAGACATCTGCTGTAACCAGCAGCTCCAAAATAATCCATAAATTGGAATCGCTGGAATAGAAAACACTAAAAACGAAATGCGTTTTGCGTTCGGCTTTCTTTCGCATGTTTTTTTTTACGGCATGCGAACACGTTTTCGGGCATAAAGTATGCTCTGAAAGTTTACCGAATTCTTTTCGCATTAAATTCCAACGATCCCTTGTCAAAAATCAGTTGTTTTGGGACGATTTGCGCAACTTTCCTCAACCCTGCGAGCGTTCAACGATCATTGTTGCTATAGGAACTAAGTCCAGTACCTCGAGGTCATCTTACATAGAAAATTGCAGTGGAATTCGTGCGGGCAACCGGCAGATAAAATACCTCTCGATTAGCAACGTCATCCCTCTCCAATACATATACATGTGAGATTCTAATGCCGATCTTTTGCCGGTCCGAGGACTCTAAACTCGTTCCCAAGTCGTAGACAAGGGAAAGCAACTTCATGGAACAGCGACTTCAGGGGCCCACTCTCCAGCACGAATCCTACCTCACCGGGGAATCAGCGGGGAGTCTACCAGCCTGTGCTAAGCGGCTCTCAGGTTTGTCCAAGTCCACCAGCGGCCATATGGTGTGCCTCAGAGAGTTCGCATTGCCTGAGGGAGGAGAGCCTGAGAGCCTCTCAGGATGTAACTCTCCTACCGCTTCCTCCAGCAGAGTCCACAAGCCCCTTGGGTTCGAAGGCTCGTCCGATACTGGAGAAGTGACTGTCCCCATTTAAATATATTTATGATGATGCTAGGACGCTCCAAGGAAAGTCCTCCAGCGCGGGGAAGCCAGTCGTCGCCACATAACGGGTTAGGTCCGTCGGGAGCTCATCCTTCTATATATACAGAGGCAAACTCCCCAAACTGCTTGACCAGGCTGAGTCCTATGGTGCCCAGACCAGCCTCCCCATCGTAGAACCTCTAGCGTTCTATAGCAGCGTGCCCACCTCAGTTGGGAACTGCCCTCTCTTCTTCTGTTCCCACGAGTAGCCGCAAACGCCGAATGGCCCGCTGAAAGTTCTTCCACTGAGGCAAGGGCCACATCCTCTTGTATTTTGAGCTGTTTCACAGATCCTTGAAGGCTCACTTTTGCCTGGCAAAAATAGATCAAAAAAAACTTGACAGCTCTCAGTTCTCTGCACGCGGGCAGGCGAGAGATATTCATTAGAACTTCTTTTGCTGTAGTGGGGCAAGTGCTGATGGCCTCTGAGCTTGCAAGGCTATTTATCGAGATAGGTATTGTCTCTGCAGCTTCCAGAGCTTTCCTTGAGCTTCCCGACCATATTGCGCTGGATTTTATTATCCCCTTGTACGCAGTCCTTGTATTTATTCAAGGTGTGGCCCAGATGGCAGCCTGGTTGTTGGAGGACGCCATAAATCCGCTCGCACTTGAGGCCTTTTTGCCAGAACGTCAAGGAACGTTCTGTTAATTTCATATGTGTGGTGTGAGTGAAAAAGTTTCAAGCCACTCCTCTTCACGGTTAATTATCACATTACCCTGTCTGTACACACATTGTAATTCTTTTTCGGGAACGCATAGATACAATTTTTGACCACGTTAAGAGACGACTCGACGGACTATTACTCCTCGCCGGAATTAAGAAATATGGCGGCTGAGGATAATTTTACACGCACCCCGCGCGCTTATTTAAGGTTTGGGTTCATGGGGAGGAAATTCGCGGCATCTGCTCTCCCGCAAGTTGGCGATGCCTCGGAGAAGATCGGCCTCCCTCGAGGGTTCACCGCTAACATTAATCACGTTATGATTAATGACGCTGTTGTGCAAGTTGAGCTGCAGATGCCGGGACATGATGCGGCCATTCTCAACTTGCGGCGTGAGCGAATCACGTCCCGAACGAGTTTCGCTCGAATCAAATTCTCCGTAATCTTGGAAGGTCGTTTGTGCTTTGGGTATTGCTTGCTTGAGTATTGTGGGATATGCGGTGGTACGACACGTTATCATTGGCGTATGATTTGGTTATGAAAAGTTGAAGTATTAAGTGTTTTCGTATAGGACGTGAATGTGAAATAGAGATGACGTACACTTACGACTTGCTTGGGAATGGCGATTACACGAAATGCGTTCGAAACTCATAATAATTGGGGCTAGTTAAAAAAAAACAACTGCAAATTATTACACACCAGTTTATTATTCTCATGAACAGCTTGACCTAGTATTACCGCTCCGAAACCCATTCCATTCGATTCAGCATCGAAAAATACTAGTAAACCATACGAAACATGACCTGACTACAATTGAACTACGGCAACTAAATATTCCAATAGCCTGGAAGGTGCATGTTGGCAATTGCCACGGCGTTGCTAGTCGAGCTGGCAGGTGGTTTTAATAAGACGGGAGGGAGGGAGTACAAATGATGAAACGTTTACTTTCGCTGTAGTTCCCGTGAGTTCTTTCAATTAGTTGACTTTGGCTCTCTATAATTACTGTAATTTCACTATACGCAGTTGTACACGTCTGATACTCATTCCATTCGACCCACGATGTAAAAATACCTTGAAAACGATACGAAACACGGCGTATTTGCGATTGTACTGCGTTTTGTGCGAAAGAATGGATTTTTTAGACCACGTAAAGGCACAAAACGGCCTGGACGGGGGATGGCGGGCGGCGGACGGACATTGCAGATTTGGAATCCCCATG
This sequence comes from Pachypeltis micranthus, assembly GCA_020466155.1. Classification (NCBI taxonomy): domain Eukaryota; kingdom Metazoa; phylum Arthropoda; class Insecta; order Hemiptera; family Miridae; genus Pachypeltis; species Pachypeltis micranthus. The sequence continues at coordinate 9,429,161 of CM035782.1, read as the reverse complement.
TAAACGTTAAAGTAAAGTATCAAATTTGGAGGGGGGGTTGTAAAAAAATTTTCCCGACTGAAAACATAGGGTTATTATTCAGAATGAATAATAAACAAAAAGACGGTGTCTAAGACGAGGACAAGATCTTAAAGACATCTGTTATCTAATTATTAATGAAAGTTGTCCAGCTTGAACTGATTCCATGGTGATGAAGAGGGATGCGTTGTGTATCACTGCTGCTTGGCACAGGCTGAAGTACTCGGAAGCTTGGGCTCTCCCCAGGGTGGTTCAATTCATTTAATTCTGACCTGAAGTATTTTTCATGTTCGTTGTGGGAAAGTTTGAACTGCCCGTTTAGTCAGCTTATTCTCCAGACAAAGGGCTTAAGTTTGGGTTTACTTCCGAAGCAATGACGGATTTCCCCTTTTTGAACTTTCCCAAATATCCTTTCCGACCCCTCGATTAACCTCCTCTTCAACCCACACAGCTCATCACGCCCCAATCACGCTCGTGTCCCAGTTCTCCTGATCAACATTCTCTTTCAGCTCTCGGGCCAGTCACAGCTCTAATCACTCTCTCTTGCCCTAGTTTCCCGTGCAACCAGTTTTCGTATTCAGAGCCCCCTTGTGCCCCGCTTGTATACTCACAGTCAAATTCATGCCGCTATTCACTTAAAATGGAATACAGTCCTCACTCGCGCTCACCACGTTCGTTTATTTTTGAACTCTTGCTCCCCCTCTCGTCCGTCCAACAACTGGTATGGTGAATATGAACAACGAACAACTAATTATGGGCCAGGCGGGACATACTTAAAGAGTATACGGGAAAGCAGGTACAAGAAGAAATCTGCAGACCCTACATAGGTTGCTAGAAGTCAAAATGGCCTCAGCCGCCATCGCCTCCCCATTGGTCAGGAACGGTCCGTGTGGTAGTGACGGTATTTTTGTGGCTTCTTTGACCTACTACTTTGTGCACTTTGGAACATTATAGTGTGCGTAAAAGAAGGACCCTGCATGTACACATTTACTTTTATGTGTTTTCTTCTCCTCTTCTTCTGGAGAGAAAGCACCACAGCCGTGCACTACGACGAACTGTCAGACGATATATTCCCCAGTCTCCTTCCCAGTGGAAACTCGACTCAACATGGTTCAGCCAAAACATGGTTCAAAAGGGACAGGAGGAACCTGCTGCGTATTACCGCTAAAGCGAATATGAACGATAAAGGACAAAGTATGGGGGCGGACGGCGATCACTTGAAGAGTACAAGGGAAACCATATACCAGAAGAGACCAGCTACAGAGCCCCTACAAGTCAAAATGGCTTCTGTCGCCATTGCCCAGGAAGTTTTGTATGGTGGAAGTGGTTTGGCGAAAGAGTTTTAAAGGATAGGGAAGCAGTTAGGTTAGGAAATGTGCGCAGGGCCTCAGGAGTTGGTGTTTAGGTTGTCTGTTTTTGTGTGGTCGTGAGTGGGCGGTGCCAGGGATGGTCGAATATCAAATCGCCCATCCCTGGACCGCCGGTGTGAATGTATTTAAGGGCTGAGTGTATATATGAGTGAATGTATGTGTTGTGTATAATTGTATAAATGTTCTGTAGGTTAGGTAGTGTAGGGATTGATCCATGGGGGATGAATATCGAGTAGTCCGCCCCTGGACCATCGAAAAATGTGTGAATGTATGTGTGAGTGTGTTAGATGTTAGGTTAGAGTGAGATGGGTGGGTCGCGGACGAGGGGGTCCAAATATTGAGTAGTCCACCCTCGCCACGTCGGAAAGGGGATCGCAGCTCAGGCCGTAAAAGACGGCCTGACACCCTTCTCCATGGCTGGTGCAGGGGCAAGTCCAATCCCCGTACCCCCATGGAGATAAAGGGTAGGTGCCGATAGAACGCCTCTCGGCAATTCCGGCACCGGGGCCTGCCATCCATTCAGGTCCTTAGGCTGTTCAAGGTGCAGCCATATAGAATGGGTACCATGGGGGCTTCAGCCCACGGCTGGCAGCATGGAGCCTTTAAAGCGGGGCGCTGTCGGCCGTGAAGCCATGGGATTGGCCTCGTGGGGACCGTGGTTTCGCTGGAAATCCCCCTAGAGAGATGATCGGTGCTGCCTGGTGAGGGGTAAAGGCTGTGAGGCTAGGCACTCTCTCCAACGCCACAGGCAATGCTCAAAGCACAATTACCATTGTCGCCATTGCCTTTCCATTGTTCAGGAACAGGCGTGTATTTTCGCCTAGTAGGCCAATTGTATAGTTTGGAGCAGTATAGCGTGCGTATAGGAAGGCTTGCTTAATTACAGCCAGTCTTGGGCCAGTTCCTAAGCAACCCAGCTCACCAATGATTGGAACTTTTGAAGGACGTAACCATAAATTTCGCGTTTCGTTCAATTATTACTTATTCAGTCAGTGGTGTAAAACGAGTTTTTCTCCCTAAATTTTCCATAAGCCGAAGTGTGAATCTCTGCTTGAACTGTTTATTAGTTCGAGGCAGAGCTTACTCTATTCATTCAACTTTTCAAAAAGTCATTTCGTTTTCTTTTTATTTACAGTAAAAGTGGTACACTTTCAATCATACATATTTGGTATTTCTAAATTCTACACAATAGCGCATCATTCGGTTGAATTGGAGGAAAGATAATTAGCCCCAAACTCGTACGTGCGTGTTGATCGCAATTCGTATTAACCAACCTTGAAATAAGGACAGTTTGGGTTCGAGAGTGTAGGGTGTAGGGTTTGGGTTAGTGAACTTTCGCTGTTCTATGGGCTTCCCTCTGGTCGGACTGTGAATGTCCTGTCGAAGTCGTACCTGGGTTCTTGTCAGTGGTCCGCTGAGCTCTGTAAAGGTTCCATTACTAGCCTGTGTCACGTTAGCTAGTCTGTAAGCCTCTTAAATTGGCTCTGCCTCGACGCTTTGTGACGGCATGACTCAGATTTGGTCATGTAATCACGAAATGGAGGGCTATGGCTTCTGCTGTTGAGGAGTACTGTTAATATTGAAGTACCAAAGGTTCAAATTCTTGGCAGTGGAGCGCTGTAGGGTAAGATTTCCCAGAATAGGGTCTTCTTTCGAACTCCCGACTCATCTGAGAGCAACGGCAGTCGTTCGAATCGAGGGCAGAAGACAAATTACAGGCAACGCCGAACGTGACGCGTCAGAATAAAATACCAAACGTCAATTGGCAAAAGGGAAGCAGCTGAATCGGTCCGCGGCGTTTCGTTGTCCCCTTTGACGTAAAGTCCCTAACAGCCTCTTCAATTCCCCGAAGTGAAGCCATAAAACGAATCGCACTCGGCTCTGCACTACTTCACAACACTTCACTTCGCTTCGGATCTAATGCCCGGCCGTCAGTTATGCTTTATCAGCCGTGAAAAGGACATAAAAGCGTCGTAAATTGGACACGCGTAGGCCTCCGCACTCTAGAAGAGGTTGACACCATTAGGACGTCGAACATTTTACACATCAAAAGAAAAAAAAAGGGGGGGATCTAACGGCGGCAATCGAAGCGAGGCGTATCAGTCTTCTCTTTTTCCTTCTTTTTGGCGACGCTCTTTTGAGCAGTGTGTGTGTGTGTGTGTGGCCCTCGTTCGTTGATGAACGTTGGCCCTCGCCGTCACTTTCACGCACCAATTAACCCTTAATTCAATAGAAGCTGCGAGCTCTACATCTGCATCACCAACAAGAGGCCATGTTTCTCCATAAGAAGCCCTGCAGGTGTGCGGTAACAAAGGGTGAAGGTTCTGTGCTACTGGTAGATACAATGCTTGCTCGTAACTTGCAAACATCATGCAGAGGGCTAAAGAAGCCAAAGGATTCAAAAACTGCATCGGTGTTCGATACACGAGTCTGGGCATCCCATTTTGGCACCAAGGAAGGAGAGACACGCTCCCAGGCTACTATGGATAGCGCAAGATGGAATGCAATGGGATTTCACGAAAACTCGACACATCCAGCTCCCTACATGACATATCAAGTTAACTAAACGGACCAATCAATCCCATGATTGAGTTATAAATGGATTGAACTGAAACTCGTCTTTAGTTTCCAGATCAGTGAACACGGGGTGAGTTACGGGTTCATCTTTGGTGCAAATTAATTTTTGTATTCCCCTTGTTGAACTTTATCAACTTCAGAATTTGGATAACGTGAAGAGTAGGCTTAATTAGATGTAGAAAACTTGAGAAGTTAATGAAATGTTGGTCGTGGTAAAAATATTTGGTGCGTTGCAACACACAACTTTCCTTAGCTCTAAAATCGATTTCGTCGAAAGTTTTGGTCATTTATTGAGCTGCTCTCGTCATTTTCCCACAATTGGGAGTGTTATAATATAGTTGCCATATTGGGGGCTATCAATATAAAAAATTTAATCAAAATCGTTGGAGCCATTTTTGAGAAAACAAATTTGTTGTTTTGATCACTATGATAACTATAGTTGACTTTCGGTGGATTCTGCTCATACCCTCATTTTGGCGTCCTATGGTAACCTGCGGGTTAGATATCAAGTTTGAGGGGATTTGGTACGGTCGTTTTCTCTAAAAACCACTCTAAAATCGATTACGTCGAAAACTTTGGTAATTTATTGATCCCCCCCCCCTCCTTATTGAATGAGGAGTAGCAAATAGTTCGCATTCACTAAAAATGGGCATTCATGGAGATTTCCGAAGGTGATTGATAACAACGAATGGAATTGTCAGGGAAATAATAATAATATACGCGTTAGCCGATACAATTATCGTCCAATTGTATTTGTACTCACCCTGCTTTTTTGCTCTGTTAAAAGAGCCTCCTCGTTTCCTTCCGAAGCCTTTCCAGTTCCTTGTTCCACCAAGGGACACCTCCCTATTGGATCTTCAGGTTTTCAACTAGCAGCTTTCTTCATACGCCTCTACCATAGCTGCGCAGATCTCCCCTGTCGCCCTTTCCATACCTTCGGTAGTTTGCATTTCACAGCTCTCCAAACTGGAGGCCGACACACAGCTGTACAGAACCCAATTCGTGTTCTTGGGGTATGGTATGGCGTTCCACTACGGGGCAACACCAGTTTCGGCTTGTTCCCCCTATAAATGGGCTTTGAGAACTAGGCCCAACGAACGGCGGAGTTCTCTTTCCTTGAAGCGAACACGCTTTTTTAGTTTGAATACACGTCCTAAGCGCGCTGGTGTGTAATTTACGAGCACACTACTTCCTGACTGGGTGGGGGGTTAGTTGGTCCTCCACGTCATTTCACATGTAAAACAGGAATCCACTGTTGACTCACTTTCGGATCCTCCACAACACTAACATCAGTCGTCGAACGACTTAACTATTAATAAGATGGCACCCTCTGCATTAGGAATATTACTCCAGCGCTTCATTGACAGACGGCGGGTTGTATCCCCCCCCCCCCGGGTGAGGAGGGGGTGTGTGGAGTTCGCCTTCATTCTCTGCCCATTGCCCGCTACAAATACTCGGGTAGTGCAAACAAACTGCATCAGCTCCCTTGTTTAGCTTCCTCCCTGTTAATGAGCTGCAGGCAAACTGCAGAACCAGGATGAATGGGGTAGCCCCGACCGGGAAGTACATCCACAGCGCAGCGTCGATTTAGCTGAGTGCCCGCACGGGGGTGCATTTTACCCGCTGCCTCATCAAAGATCATTACGTTTCATTGTACATTCCACTCGCCCTCAGCCAATACCCACCCCTTTTTTTCGTTGTGAGAAAAACCCGTTTTACCTAGTACCCCCCACACCCCACCACACGCCGCTTTTTATTCTCTCTTTTGTACGAGCTACCGTCTCTCCTTCGTGAGAAACAACTTGGATCTCTAATGGGAGGGTCAACACTTGCAACTGTTGACGATGAAGTGGGCTTTGTAATGAACGTGCCGTGCTCCCTCCCTTTCTAACAATCCTGCCACTAAAGGCCGCGCATTACTTGATAGTTTCAATTCTGAAAAGGAGGGTGGAAAGGGCTCGTTTGGTAGAAAGTACTAAATTGGCTAGTCGTGCGTGAACGCTCAATCGCCTATTCAGCGCTCGTGGGTACGGAAGGCCCTGGCCCGTTTCATTTCGACTGTGAAATCCTCTTGTCCCGGAGGTTGAGGAGCGAAATAATGACATTGATGCGAATAAGTTGACCCCTACGGTTGTACGTTCGTTTATGTTCTAACGGTACAACAGCGCACGCCAACAGGCCAAGGGTCTGCCCAGCCAGGTGCCTGCAAAGCAAGCAGGCGCTTACAGAGTGAGGATAGAATGGTAGGGAGAAATGGAACACCGAGTCCTCCAGATCGAACTGGTGCGAACCGCTATGTGGAGGCCTAGCCAAGCACGCACAGCACTGCGCACCATTCTACGAGGCCTTTGGACAGTAAACCAGTAGCAAGTATGTCCAAAGGGGGCTCAGCTTCTCAGTGGAGCGTTGGCAAACTTTCTGGAGATAATCACCAAGGTCCAGACAGCTTCCAGCCAAGGAGGTTGCACCGAGAAACTTGATCTCATGGTACTACCACATCTTGAGGACGCCTCTGAATTCGCCAATGACGAAACCTCTCAATGGCTTTCACGCAGTAACCTCGATAGAACAGCCCCAAGGAAACTGAGCCACATTTCTCATGACTCACTCCCATTCCACTCATGCCCAGGCCTCACAAAATTGTCGAGGGCGATTTGAAAGCCCTGCTTGGTACCAGCGAAGAGGACGACATCATCTGCGAAGGCTAATGTGCCCAACCACACACCTTGAGCGAGATCGAACCTTGAATCTTGAGCCAGCTTACTCAGTGCAGTATCAATCGCGAGATTAAAGAGTATAGGAGACAGAGGGTCCCTCTGCCGAACGCCACAACCGCAGACATCTCAAATAATCGATGAGTCGATCAGGACATCCCACACTACAGAGGCAATCGACCAAGGGCTGGTGGCTTACTGTGTCAAAAGCCTTAGCAACGTCCAAGGAAATGATACGTAATTGCTTCTTTTTATTCGGGCCAGGGATAGCACTGCCTACAGAATTGTGAGATTCTCGGCATTAGCATCGACTGACCAAAATGCCCTCTGGACGTTGCCAATCACACCAACCATCTGGAGACGAGATGCCAGCACTATACACTGCCTTATCGACGTTAATTTCTTCATTCTAATGGATTCTTCTTCTAGAAGTGCCGTATCCATAGAGGGCGTAGGCGACCTCTCACATGTACCTGTGCTGTGTATCATTAACTGTTATACACAGGTATATAGGACCTACAGTTTATCGCCGGTTCCAAACGGCACTATTTTGAGAGGCTTACTAGGCAAATATACTCGTGGTGGTTTGCCATTGCCTTCCACGAGGTGACGGCCGCAAATTGTTAGGTGTTACGCTCGGGAATCGAACCCGAGTATTTGGCATGGTAGGCTGATACACTAACCTCCACGCCACGGCCGCCACATTCTAACGGATGCATCTGCCAAAATTGGGACTCCTGGGGACTTAGACGTTTCTAAAGGCCCGGCCAGAGTCGTCTATCGTGTTGGAGATGGTGGAAGGGTAGGGGGAAGAATACGAAGAGCATTGGGAAGGAGAAGAAGGCCGACGTCCCGGTCTAGGGTGACACTGTGCGCCTCCCTGAAACCCCCGGTTGCCGATAGGCAGGTTGCGGCTATGAGGCTGATCTTTGTTATGGCTCATGGTAGGGGAAGGACAATGAAGAGGGCGGGCAACACATTGACAAGGGTCCTCCCTCCCTCATTTGCCATAGCGCCAATTAGCCACCGTAGAGAGGAAACCATGACCCCTTACATATGTTATGAGTGGTTTTTGAAATGGAGAGCCCCTGACTCAGGCAAAAATTACAGCCATCCTGAGCACTGATCCAATGCCCCAAACTTCTTTTGAAGATGAATCTTCGTCTTTAGCCTCTACACTATGATTGCTGGGGATGCCTACAATGAGAGTCAAGTGGTACATCTCCCCCCTCATTGTTAGTGGATACTCCTGGAGTAACTGGCTTCAATGAACGAAGTTTTGAGAGTTGGAGTGCATCCTCGGATAATCCGATCAAAGATTCGAAGAACGACGCGTAGCTTTTAGCCGAGTCAAAACCCAGTGAATAAGCAGGGGGGAGCAGTGGCAGTGGATAATGGTTAGGGTGGAGATGTACCCCCTTACTCCCATTCTAGGTAACCCAAGCGATCGTAGTCTAGTGATCAAAGACGAAGATTCATATGCCGAGGAAATTTCTGCCATTGGATCAGAGCTAGGGATCGCTGTAATTTTTGCCTGAGTCAGTATCTCTCCAAACATTTTAAAACCCCTCGTAACACATAAAGGTCCATTGAGAGGAATCCTGTACCCCTCTAGGGCTTTACCGTCGTCCGCCATAAAGAGGTTGGTGATGGCTAGGGCCACCTGGTCGAACCATGACCCAGCTGCACCCCTTAGGTCGACAACGCACACAAACAACTCATCGACATTAGGTTTTTCGGACTCAGTATGCCTCAAATCGCCGTCGTCCGCCTTCCGGACGTTTTGTGCCTTTAACGTGGTCTGAATAATCTGTTCATTTGTACGAAAATCCCATTTGGTATCTAGTTGTGCCCACCGACTCGGCAATCCGATCGAATGAAGCCCACAATTGTTATGGGCATAAAAATAAACATAATGCAGTTTAATCGCAAGTACGCCGTGTTTGGTATCGTTTTCAAGGTATTTTTACATCCTGGGTCGAATGGAAGGAGTATCAAACGTATAGAACAGCGTATAGTGAAATTACAGTAATTATAGTCAGCCAAAGTCTACTAATTGAAAGAATTCGCAAGGCCTACAGCAAAAGTAAACGTTTCGTCGTTCGTACTCCCTCCCTCCCGTCTTATTAAAACCACCTGCCAGCTAGACTAGCAACGTCGGGCCAATTGCCAACATGCACCTTCCAGGCGATTGGAATATTCAGTTTTCGTCGGTCCATTATAGTCAGGCCATGTTGCGTATGGTTTACTGGTATTTTTCAATGCTGAATCGAATGGGATGGGTCTCGGAGCTGTCAGACTCCACCAAGCTGTTCATGAGAATAATAAACCGTCGTGTAATCATTTGCAGCGTTTATAATTCATTATTTCTTTTGAGGTCCAAAAGTTGTGCAATTCGTCTGCTAATACGATATTGGGTTCGCTCACAATTTTTTTGACACGATCACTATATTTTCCTTACCCTTTGAGTCGCAGAAAGTAAAAATAAAGAGAAGACCGATCTAAGTTTTTGAAGATCAGAGATAGTTTGTTGAAATAAATTGACAAATTGTGGATAGCTCGTCTGAATTACTTAGTTGTGAGCATTATAACAGCTATCTTAGCGAATAGCGACCACTTTGTGAAGAGCATAGCTCCAGTTTATTTCCACTTCCTCCCTCAACCTAATTACGAATTTATCTCAAGTTGATCTTAAGCCACTCTCGTTTGTCTTTATTTGGCTGCGGTAATTTTCCTCGTTGGGGAGGAACATCTCTGATGAGGTCTCAACATCCAAACCTCAGATGTCGCTACAAAAAAAAACTCCCTCGCTCTTAAAAAAAAGCTATCGAGAATGATCTTAGTGGGGGGGTGGGGAGTAAATGAGAGAAGTTGAACTTGAGGATAAGGCGGACAAAGGTAGTGAATCTTCGTGAAAGGAGAAGGATTTTTATTTTCTCAAAACCTTAAGGTTTTATCGGTCCTTTTTTCTCTCCCCCCCCCCCCCGCAAGTGTCGCGGGAGTACAAATTATACCTCTCTCATCCCAGTTTTACGGTACCGGGTTGACAAAAAAAAAGGCCGGCGATTAAACAGCTTTCTTCTCTTTCGAGGCGCTCATTAAATGGGGGAAGTGGGGAGAAGAGACAATGGTGAGCGTCACGAGGCGTTCTCTCTATTCCTCCCCTCAGTTGATGGCCGTCATAACCGAATTTACTGCTGGAAATTTCGGGGACTAATCACAACTTCTGCTATCGACTGAAATTGTGAGCCCATCGCGTTTTATGAAACATAAAAAGACGAACGTTGATCTTCAACATCAAATTCGTATTGAGTAATTAACTGTGTGAAGAGTGCGCATGCGCGGGGGTATGAAACGGAAAAGAATATGCTTTATAGGGATAGAAGGAAATGAGGAGATGGAACCCGGAGCCGTTTGTAGGGACCACCATGAGCCACTTGATCGGTGACGTGGGCGAGTGGGAGGAGACGTGCAGGGCCTGCCTATTGGTGGTATGTCCCAGGCCAAAGGCAGTCAAGCTCATGGATGGAGCTTGAAACTGAGAAATAAATGGACGTGGTGAGCGTGAGTGAGAACTATACTACACTTGACAGATGAGCGATATCAGTTTGAGTGTGAGTGTATTAACGTGATCAAGGGGACTCTCAATACACGTGTACTGGTTGTGGAACACTAAGTGGAGGGAGAGTGAGGAAGGGAGGGATGGAGAGAGAGAGAGAAAGAAAGAGAGAGAGAGAGAAAGAAAGAGAGAGAGAGAGAGAGAGAGAGAGAGAAGAGAGAGAGAGAGAGAGAGAGAGAGAGAGAGAGAGAGAGAGAGAGAGAGAGAGAGAGAGAGAGAGAGAGAGAAGAGAGAGAAATAGACGAATGAATTGTGGGAACTGGGAAGACTCGACTGTCGTTTGCCTGATGGATGACTGACTTTTGGAAGGAGCTGAATTTTGTGGAGAGGGATTTAATATTAAGGGGTGGGAAAAGATAGTTGGGGAAGTCCATGAAAGGGGGGAATTCGTTGTCAATTGGAAATAACTGAGGAGCGGGACTTCGACAGGTACAAACAATAGGGTTGAGATAGAAAGGTGTTTGAGGAAACAATGACATTCCGCAGGGCCAGTGAGTATCGTTAAATGCGAGTGCGGATATTCCGAAGGTCAAAGACCCAGCTAATTTGGCCTGCCGAATAAATAGTACGTGGTCTGTTCACAGGTCATTGTCCACTAAGGTACCAACCACCTGACCAAAATGGGTGAGTCAGAGGTATAGAGTTGCAGATTCTGCGAGGCGGAGCGAGGTTGGCGAAGCATGTAATGCACGATTGTCATAAACAACTATACGCACGCACCAGTACCTCCAGCTACTTGTTAGCCACAAAATCAACTTCGCGAGTTGTTAAAGGTTGTGAGCCACGATACACAGAGCAGTCTGAGTGGAGAAGAAAACATTTACCATAAAGGTATTGTAGGACTGGCAGGCTCAATAAATTCGATAAGCCCGTCTTGTGAACTGACTGAAATCTGAATATTAGTTTCCTGGGCAGGGGTACGAGAAAGTTGTTCACTTTACTAAAGTTAACATCCTGTTTGGTGGCTTTCCTGGCTGGTGAGATACTGTGGGCGAGCGCTTTTGATGTAAAGACATCATCATCTAGCCGTTAAGTCAGTTGATTGGTCGTGGTCCTTATGTAGGAAGAGAAAGGTGAACGGGATGGTGTAGATGGAGGAGAAAAGAGGTCATGCACCTTCCAGGGAAATTCGTTGGAGGTGATGGGAAAGAATGTAAGGTTAGTCTGTTTATTGTTGATTCTAGGTCTTTTTTGTATAGAGTGGTCTGTAAATCCATCAGTTGGGAAGAAATGTAGTTCAAACCTTGAAAAAAACCCTCATTCGTTTAAATTAACGTTGCGCAGCCCCGCCAACTTAACAGATTGAGTGGTGCGGTACTTCCAAGATGAGGGAGTATGAGCGCTACATTGATCTCCTCCCTCGTAGCCCTTTTCCATTCTCCTGCCGTCGCCCCCCAAAGCTCCCCACCCTACTCCATCTCTCTTCAACTCACTCTCGCCGTTTAGAAAACGAGATGAATCACTCGTCAATGGTTCACTGTCGTGGAATCGAAGGAAGCACATCTGACGCCGCCACTCATCTTCGTGAGAACTGCTTTCATTCATCAACATGCAATACTTACGAATAACTTCTCATCAACTCCTCAGCAATAATTTCATTTTTTGTGGATTTCCCTCGAAATGGAATCGACCCAACATCACAACGCGACATTTCATTAAGCAGAGTCCGAAGGGCACAACAAAAGTATTGGTTTTCCAGGGGGGAGATTGTTGTTTATATCCTACTAGTAGCGAAGCCGGTTTTGCATACGATGGGGGAAAGCTCGTTCAACCGTTCGCAGGAGTGGCCTCCGTTGCCATCATTAAATGGCATTCTCGTCAGAGCTTTATTGCGAATTTGAGCCAGTTCGATTGACAAGGGTAGAAATTGGCTTGAAAGCTAATTCAGCCGAACAAGAGCGGGCAAACGGCCATCCTTTACATAGCGCCTCCCGCAATAGCGCCATTCTCAATTTGAAGCCTGATACGCTAAAACGGGGGAGAGCTCATTTTGACGATCGTAGTAGAGACCCAGGTTGAAGTGTTTACACGTAGTTCCTAACTGGAGTGTGTTCCAATCATTAGAAAAAGAACTGACTTGAAAGCACACTCGTTACATTTGCTTTTATTTGAAATAAGGAGTTTTAAAAATAACTCTGACTGTCCCAATTGCGGGATAAGAACTGCGGCCTGAAGTCCGCTTGTGCCAGTTCCCAAGGTTCACGCTTAGCTTCTTAAGGTATGCAAGGCATCTCCTGCAAGAGTCCCTTTTGATGTCCACACGTGGAGAACTTGTACCAAAGACCTAACGCTCCCTTGCAGGTCTTTGGCGCTGGGCCCAGACGTAATATCTCGACTGTAGCAACTCCACCTTCAAACGTTGACGATTGCCAACTTCCACAAATTGCAAGTCTGTTTGACGACTTTTACTAAACCCTCGACGAAGGTTATATCAGCCATGGAAGTTGCGCCAAGGACCGAGCCCTGTGGGAACCCCTTCTCAATCTTTTCTCTAGACAGAGACATGCCTGCATTCGATCGCGGCAGGTCTGCCTGTCAGGTAACTTCTCCCCTACCTTTAAGCTCATTGAGGAGCGCTGGCCACCAAAGGTTGTCAAACGCTCCCCTGATGTTAATCAGAACTGCTACCTAAACGGAACTGATTTCCGAAATTGACATCCTGCTTGGACTGTCATTTGGCACACCCGTATTGCCTGTCTGTGAGGTTGCTGCCAAAGACTCCTTCGAGGGACTGCTACATCAATTGTTCTACTTGTGTGTCTAATATGGAAAGAAGGCAGTCTCCATGATCCTGGGTCTGACTGATTGCGGTCACCTCCCTTTTGAAGAGTGACAACATGCGCAGAATTCCACTGAGTGGAGGGAACTGCCCGATCTGCAGGCAGTCATTAAATAAATTCAGGGGGCGGCTGGAGATTGTCCGCTCAGACTTCCTTAGCATATTGCTGTCTATTCTATCTGGCCCAGGAGATTTCGCAAGGGCCCTGCGAAGGTTGCCTGTGGTCCACAATGGGATGTCGGGCTCGTTCGGAGGGTCCATGATCAGCTCCCTTGCTGCCCTCTGGGCTTCAGTATCTCGAGCCATTGATCGTTAGGGAATGCCTTCTCAAGGAGGGTTTCCGGTGAACTTGCGATGCTGCACGCCCAGCCTGACTTGTTTGTATCGCAGCTAAGGCCTGCTCTACGTTCGCTTTTCCTATGGAGGACTTGTAAAGTCTGCCCCAGGGGTTCTCAGAGCTCTCCGCTTCCACGAAATCTCGCCAGCCTTGCCATCTGGCTCGTTTGATGACGCGGTGGAAGGCCTTCTTCTCCTGGATGAAGGTCAGGGCCACGAGTGTGTTGGTACATTCTCTGGCTCTATTTACGTTTTGCTTGAGGGGATCAAGTTCGTCAGTCCACCATGGGACTTTGATCGCCCTGTGCTCCTGTTGCCCAAGTACAGAGAGCCCAGCAGCGCGCAGTGCTGTGGTATGTATGTCCACTTAGCTGTCTACTTCTTCAGGTGTGGCAGCTTGCACTATTTTGTCGTTCCAGTACCCTTTATAATTGTGGCTCGTCTACATTTTCTGTGCGAAGTCGCTTTTCACACGAGTCTTTGCAGGGGATGTTGCAAAGTTTATAACCATTCTATCGATCGCTCTGCGTTGAATGAAGTTTCTACATCTTCGCCTCCCATTTACACGAACGCTTCGCACGAGATTAGTGCGGTTCTCGTCCAAAACGTTTATTCTGCGTCGTTCTTTAATTAGGACCCAGCAACGCGCGGAGTAGTTGACAGAAATGTTGACGCCCGTAAGACCAAAGGAGCCTGCGAGCGAAATGAAAAATAGGAATCTGAACGAAATAACTTTTCGTCGTAAATTAAAAAGCTGTTTAGGACATTCAAAGTGTTGACAGTACGAAAGTACAAACGGGGAGTTCTTAGAAACGTCAGTTGCTGCGGACTCACCTCCGTCATCGCCTGATGGGGGGAACGGTTTCTTTTTTGTAGCCAACTAGATTCGTTTTTTTTTTTCTCCCTTCCTTTCCAAATAACACGAAATGAAACCCTTCGAGCCAAGTGAAGGAAAAGAAGACACCGACTAAAGTTTAATTAAAACGCCGGATATTACCGAGATGAAGATGGAGCCGAGTTGGAGAGTTTTTGTTTGTGACAACGGGGTCCGGTCAACAGCCCTTCCATCATCTCAACTTACAGTCTCTCCTCTGACTCAATTCCGCTTTTCCTCTTGTAGCCGGTTAAATTAAATAGAATAAAGTTTAATCGTTTCCGAAACGTCCGATCGAGTTGAATAAATGAATTTCGCTGGGGCGACTGTTCTTAAACAATCGCGGGGCTTCTAATCTAACTTAGTGGATGTTTACGTTTTGTCAGCGCCCTTCCGAAGGTTTTCAACACTTTTCCTTCGATCGGGCGCCTGGTAAAACTCTAACAAACTGTGTAAGTCCTGTTTAGACTAGCTTAACGCTCATTAACTGGCGCTAACCAGTTTCACCAGCCTCGGTTAGGTTAGCTGTGCACACTGTACATACGGAACACCTGGCCTTGCAGGTGTTAGCTGGGACAGCCCTCATGGATCTCCCGCTGGACCTGGCGGTTGTGGGCTCTCGCAAATGTGGTCCACTGGGAGACTACAGTACTGTGAAGCAAGCTCTTAGCCTCGAGCACAACTGGATGAATCGATGGCAGTAGAGAAGGGACCACTGGGATGTTATCAGGGCACTACGCAGTGGGTAAGACTCTCCACAGGATCAATCCCTACATCAACTCTAGGTGCCTGTGTGGAGAAATAGAAACGGTTGATCACTTTCTTGGGGAATGCCCGCTATGGTTCGGTACTAGACTCAATGTATTAGGGGAAAGAATACTAAATAGTACTAATTTGAGAGAAACCGAATGGAAAAAGATCCAGAATTTGTGGAGGGGACTGGTAAATTCCGAAATTCCTTGCAAAGAAGCCAAGTCGACTCCCAATAACTCTGGGGAGATGGGAAATGGGCCTGAGAGGCCACGACTTCGGTCATTGTTCCCTCGGCCTTGGCTGGTGCCCTGATATCGGGAGGCAACTGCACTCAATTCTGACCTCAGTCAGCAACCGACTACAGATGGGCATCCTGTCTGTGGTTCAACTGCTTTCCAAGCACGGAGCTTTCAGGTCGTTTTTCTTTAAGCGCCGCGAGTTTGAATCGACTCTGTGTGGTGGGGGATGCTGCCCGTATGGCTTTCTCCTGCCCCCTATACGAGCGTGCATGGGCAAGAGCCCGGATACCATCCCAGGCTTCTGGAAACAAGGCAGCGACATGTTGTTTCACGAGATTTTCTCAAGCCTGGGCCAATGGACGCTGTAGATTGGAAACTTGGGAACCACATTGCAACTGCGAACGTGGTCAATTAGGGCTATCTATCTCCACAATAGCAGGCATTATACACTGGAAATTAAGCTACCGCAGGCAAATCCACCAAAAACCTCCAATTTCCCCAACAAGCTGGCAGGCCAGTTACATGGCCTAACGTGTCTCATTCTTTAGGTTAACTCATATATGTTGGTGGGTGAGGTTCCTTAATCCCAATGATCGCCAGGGTGGAAGCAATGGAGAACCAGCTGGAGCCAGCACGACAGTCGGTCGCGGATCTGTGGCAGGTCGAGTACGATGCAGGGAATACGGCCTGTAATCGGCATGCGCTGGTGCCCACCACCTGGGAAATGTCAATGACACGTTCACCTTCCCCCGCAATCCAGCTAGTCTCAACGCAAAGGTTTTTAGGCCCTGGAATTGTCACGCCTGCCTGTGCAACGCTAGAGCTGCAGAAGATGCAGCTCTCATGTCCTGTTTGACTGCCCCTTTGTATGAGACTCCCTTTGTGTGTGCTCAGGGTGGGAGTTGGTGAGCCAAAAGGCGTTTCCAACGTGGCCAGAGGTCAGTGACAGCGACAGCGTGACTGTCAGTGCCTATTTTTTTCATTCCTTCCGACAGGATGCTTGTGCGGGACATGGGACCTTAGGCTTTTAGGGTTCCTAAATCCCAGGCAACGGTATCGGCACCGGCAGTCGTCTGTTGGGGCGGTGATGAAGGATGGGTAGGGTAATGAAGGTGGAGACGATCTGGAAAGGGAAAGAGACCGATGTCCCTGTTTAGGACGACCCTGTGCTTCCCTCCAAAAGCCCCAGGTGCTAATGGGTGCCCTGGTGCTGTATTCGGTTTGGGCTGATGACACGTGAGAGGTATCATTGAGGACGAGGAACTCAGAGTAAAGCTTAGGCAAGGGATGTCTATCAAAAATTGTTGACATGGATCGCATTAAGCTTCTCGTTCTGTATGGCAGGATGTCATTATCCAGTTCATCTGCTTTTGGAATCATTACGATAAACGCCTGTTTCCACTTTTTCGGAAAATAACAAAGTGCAGCGCATGAAGTGAATAGGTGAGAAAACGTTCATTCTTCTAGTGCCCTTTGTCAGTAGGTGCTTTATTATCTGATCATTTCCAAAAGCTCCCGGTCATGTTAGTCATAAATGCATGAATGCGTCCAAAGTAACCCAGAATACTGAAGTATGAACGAAGAACCGTTCTCTTCTGTCGTTGGCAGAGGGCGCCAGTTCCTCTTTTTCCTCATCAAAGCGAAGCAACGAACGGCAACACTAATTTAATTCCGCTCGCTAGGCAATTGGTCATTTCCTAACAACAGCAATGTTCCCCGACTATTAAACTCGCTCGCAACGAACTGCTCTGCCGGTATCATTATTAATTCTGAGACTTAGCCCATGAAAACACGAATAACTCTCAATTAATTCCGAGAGCCTTGTTTTCTTCTCTTCAGATGAATGAAAACTTCATTCTCCAGTATATAAATCGAGGCTCGAGCCTCAATAATGGGCAAGGAGCCAACGATGACGTCGTAAAGAACAGCCTACGCAGTGCTTTGAGTCGAAGAAGGTTCCATCTCGCCACCGAATGAAATTCCTTCTCCTCGTTTTCGTTTGTAAACAGTTATAATCATTTCAAAGAAGCAAATAGTATTGCAGGAGGATCAAAAACATCCCTCGTTTATTGATGAAACGGCAACTGTGGCAAAGCTTCCAAAACGAAGGAAGATCGAGAGACAGAGTTGATGGAGGGTTGTAGATCTGGCGTGGAATGTGCTAGCTGGTGGTTTGTCACACGATGCATTGTGTACGCCTTTCTCCTGAACTAGAACGACTGGGCTAGCCCAAGGATTGCTGGATGACAACATTTCTTCCACCAACTCATCCGCTTCTGCCAACTTGGGGCTCTGGTGGATCGGCGTATCAGGCTTTACGATAAATTTGTGCTCCTCCCTTCTGTTGCTGGTGGGTTTCCTGGTTTATATGTTGTTCAGGTTAGGTAGAGTAGTGGCGGTGCCAGGGGTGGATGAATATCAAGTACCCCCCCCCCCCCCGCCTGGACCTCAGTGTGTGATTGTATTTAAGGGTTGAATGTATTTACAGGGTGAGTGGCACATAGCAGGTTACTGACAACAGGTGTAGGGAAAGTGTGGGGACCCGGGATGGCCGAATATCAGTAGTCCGTCTCGCGGTCTCGAATAGGTGTGAGTGGAGTGTGAATGTTGTGCCTGGGAGGCTCCAGGATGAAATGATGGGATCGCATTTCAGGTTCCCCATGGGGCCCTGACACCATTCCCTGCATAGCAGACCCAGAAGCTATGCTGGGAAGAAGCGTAGGTGCAGGGGGAACGCCACTTGGCAATTCCTGCACCTGGGCCTGACGCTTATTCAAGAACGTAGGCTGTTCAAGTCACAGCCAAATAAAATGAACCACCAAAGGAACAACTCCCTAGGACAAAGTGCCAGCAGCCGTGAATCGTATGGGATGAAATTGTGGGGGTGCTTCACTGGAAATTCCTTAGAGAACTAGTTATGTTACTGTCAATAAGCTAGGTACCCTCCCGAAGTTAGCCCAACAGTTGTACAAACGTTACTGGTAAGTTGCGAGCAAAGGGCCAGATGTGGGATTGTATATTGAGAAGGTCCCTCCCACCCTACCGCCAACTTGGGATCAGCTAGCTTCCATTAACACACAAGAAGAAGTTAGGATGGGACCGGAAAGCTCACTTGACTTAGCCGCTTGAAGTATGTTCAGTCCCAGCCCCTTCTCTTTTTGCTTGATGGGACGGAGGCGGGTTGAAACTGAGAGGCCAGAACTGCCTTCGCACACACACTTATCATATTGTAAGTATCAAACACATCAGCAGCACATATGCTGGAACCGGGCCTTGTCAGGCAGGGTACAATGGGGCCACACCACCTGATATTGGATAAAGTGCTTGCGAAAGGGCTTGCTTTGCGTGTGCACTCTTGAAAGATCCAGATGGGAAGGGAGTGGTCCAATTTTTGAGACTGGGGCCATGGTATGTTATACCAATGGACCAGTAAGGGGTGGCCAGCAGGTGCAGGAATTTATAGGACAGGAATCTGGACAGCGATACCACTTGGTGCGCTGGCTACAGTTTTCCAGGCAGAGAGCTCTTTGCAATGACAGTGTGTAAGTAGCAACTTTTGTGTAGAGGGTTGAGACAGAAGAGAAGATACAACATTATGTCGTACAGTCTGGCTGCACTTAAGGACCTGCTTCCTTACACTATATCATCAGGGCTGGTTTGGGAATGCCTGGCTGGCCTGAAGACCTTGGCGAGGGAGAACACATTAACACTGTGTTGGGTGCCAGGTCATACAGAGATAGAAGGGAATGAGGAGGCTGACCAACTGCCGATAAAAGGATCTGTGCTTCTTCTGTTGAGAGAAAAACAAGAGCCACTAGATCAGAGAAAATGGGTAAGTGGGAGGAGACACGCAGGGCCCTCAATGTTTACTACATGCATCTTACAATCATGTGACAGGGGGGTGGTTGGCTCCATCCAGCTGGTTAGTGTAAAATCAACTAAAATAACAACCTTCATGCATGGCAATTACACTTTCAAAGGTTGACCACTAACATCGCCCATTGCGTAGATGGTAGTTATCATTCAGCAGTGTTAATTTGTAAGATCGGCAACTTACAATCATGTGGCAGGGGGGTTGGCTTCATCTAGTAGGGCTGCCCATTGATGGGATGTACCAGGCCAAAGGCAGTCAAGGTGGTTTATTAAACTCCCCAGGGGGCGAACAAGGCAGGTCTTCAGTCTGGAGAGAGATATTATGTGGATGTGTCCGGACAGACTCCCATAAAAAGTCACCAGGCGATCGTAGTCTAGTAGTTAAAGACGATGGTTCATAATCCCGACAAAAGTTGGGCAATGGATCAGGGGAGCTCGCGACTGCTGTAATTTTTGCCAGAGTCAGCGGCTCTTCAAACATCTCCAAACTCCCCCTCAGTACAGATAGTATGTGGCTAGTTCAGTGGTCAAGATTGGTAAATCAGAGGTACAGAGGTGTCGATTCTGCATACGTGTGAGGGGCTGGCTGGGGGACTACCCTTGGGGCTCCCCAGCTGCGTCTGGAGGAGGTTGCAGGGATGAAGCTCAAGGTCGTCTTGTGTGCGAGAATGGTGGGGACATCTCATCAGGAATACCGGCTCCACAAGAACTGAGAAGTCATTAGGTGCGTGTACAGCATTGCAGAGAACCGGGTTTACACCAAACATTGAGGGTCAACAATATTTGCCATCGGCTCTTGGGCTATTTATCCCTAGAAAAGACCAACAGCTCACAGTCGCCGATCGTTTAATGTCGCGAAAATCCGGGAAAATTCTTCATGTTTTTCGCGGGAAAAAGTTTTCCCCGTTTTGAGGAAAATACGATCCAAACGAACGAGCTCTCGGTTTGTTCCTAATGAAAAGATGAACTTCGATCAGCGTCGGATGAGGTGAGGAACCAACAACTTCATCATCGTCATCTCCTTTTTCTTCTTCATTCTGGAAAACTTTTCGCCTCTAACTCAACTGCCGTACGTCTTCCCTTCAGAACGGAGGGAAGAACTCCGTTCTCAACAAACAACAAACGGACGAAGGGCGAAGAAAAGTTTCGTGGAAAACGAGCCGTTTGACTATGAAAACTCCAAACTAGGGGGGGGGGGCATCGAATTTCCTTCCAAAGGAAAGGTTCGTATGTTAGTTCCTAGGAAACTATAATGATTCTCTTCCCGGCCGTAACCGGAGTTTCCCCATCGCGTCATCACTTTATTGTTGTGTACTACACGAGCACACAGAGGGCCCATCTATGTGTGTTCGAGTGAAACTCCATCTGGACTGTTGGGACTTTCTGTAAGAAGTTCAGAGAATTGTTTGAATTGGGCTCTGTACGGGATGTTCAGAGATAAATAGTGCAATGAATAGAACCAGGCTTTAGGCAATAGCAAGGCCACTTCATATAGTACTGGGATATATTCCACAATCCACCTCCAAGTAGTTATTTTTGTGGGTTGAGCAATATCCCGCTAGACGGAGCCACCTTTCAGATTGTCAGCTTCTGCTAGTAAATATTGACGACGCTGAATGAGAGTAACTTCCAACTCATGGTCACCATTTGAAGGTGCAATTACGAACTAGCAACATTGCTATGTTTGGAAGATGGGAAATATCCCACTAGATGAAGCCAACCCCCCTGCCACATGATTGTAAGTTGCCGATCTTACAAATTAACACTGCTGAATGATAACTACCATCTATGCAATGGGCGATGTGTTAGTGGTCAACCTTTGAAAGTGTAATTGCCATGCATGAAGGTTGTTATTTTAGTTGATGTTACACTAACCAGCTGGATAGAGCCAACCACCCCACTGTCACATGATTGTAAGATGCATGTAGTAAACATTGAGGGCCCTGCGTGTCTCCTCCCACTTGCCCATTTTCCCTGATCTAGTGGCTCTTGTTTTCATTCCTTTCTATCTCTGTATGACGTGGCATCCAACATAATGTTAATGTGTTCTCCCTCGCCAAGGTCTTCAGGCCAGCCAGGGATTCCCAAACCAGCCCTGACATGATGGTGCAAGAAGGCAGGGCCTTAAGTGCAGCTTGACTGTACGACATAATGTATGTTCTCTTCTGTCTCAACCCTCTACACAGGAGGTGCTACTAACACACTGTCATTGCCAAGAGCTCTCTGCCTGGAAAACTGTAGCCAGTGCACCTAGTGATATTGCTGTGCAGATCCCTGGCCTATAAATTCCTGCACCTGCTGGCCACCCCTTATTGATCTGTTGGTATAATATGCCATGGCCCCAGTCTCAAAAATAGGACCACTCCCTTCCCATATGAGCGCACATGCAGAGCAGGCCCTTTTGCGAGCACTTTATCCAATATCAGATGGTGTGGCCCCATTGTACCCTGCCTGACAAGATCTGGGTACAGCATATGCGCTGCTGATGTGTTTGATACCAGTAACACTTACAATATGATATGTGGGTTGTGCGAAGGCAGTTTCGGCCTCTCAGTTCCAACCCCCCTCTGCCTGGAAAACTGTCGCCAGCGCACCTAGTGGTATCACTGCCCAGATCCGTGGCCTATAAATTCTTGCACCCGCTGGCCACCCCTTAATATACCATGCCCCCAGTCTCAAAATTAGGACCACTCCCTTCCCATCTGGATGTTTCAAGAGTGCACATGCAGTGCCCGCGACTGCTCGTTACAGTTTGTGGGGGGAAGGGCAGTTCCTGAGACTTCCTCTTCTTCCTTCAACTTAGCGATTGAGGGGGACCTAGGCCCGGGAATCTATGCACGGTCAAATAGTCAAGGAGGTATTCACCGAGAAGGAATTCACTGGAAACCGTTTTCGTTCATTAGTAAACTGGCCCTACATTTCATGTCGTGTTCGAATGCATCCAAATAGTGTTCTGTGTGTAGTTGGTCTACGTTTGAAGGTACAGTTGCTAGAAGTTGGGCGATATCCCGCTAGATGGAGCCAATCAACCCCCCTGCCACATAATTGTAAGTTGCATATAGTAAATTGAGGGTTCTGGATGAAAGTAACACCAAAATAGTCTTAAGTGTGTAGTTGGTCTTCGTTGGCAGGTACCGTTGCTACAAGTTGGACAATATCCTGCTAAATGGAGCCAACCAACCCCCCTGCCACATGATTGTAAAACGCGTATAGTAAATATTGAGGGTGCTGAATGAAAGCAACGCCCAAATAGTGTGCAGGGGAAGTATCTACGTTTGAAGGTACAGTTGCTACAAGTTGGGCAATAATCTGACTAGATGAAACCAACCAACCTGTGTCACAAGTTGTTCATAGTCACAATCGATGCTGCCGAATGAACGCAAACATCTAAATAGTGGGCGATGTATGAGTGTTCAACCCCCCTGTCACGTAGCCCTAGGCTGATAGTCCTGTCTGATGATGCTGATGGGCAATATCCTGCCAGGCAGAACCAACTAACCCCTTGATACATGATTTTAATTAGGATTGCTTCAGTGGTTTCGAATGATCATGCGTGTGAGTTAGTTTTACTCTGCATTTTGTTGACGTCTAATCTGTCAGGGAATCAATCTACAGAAATAATGTATTGTACTAAACTACGTACCTCAACGTGACGTTGCTTTTCATAAGCTTTTATGTAGAGTTGCGTTTGAAGATTTGGATATGCAGCGTGTCAAGGAATTTGCAGGGGTTGAAAAGTTGTGCGATGCATCTGAAGTACTTAGTTCAATAGGCAGCAATTAAGTTAACGTTGGCCAGAGATTCCTCTACAGAGTAATTAGTTGAAGTAGGGAGGTTCAGCGGCTCTGAAGTCAGCGCTACCAACTTAAATTCCTCCTCCGCAGTTGCGGACCAGTCCAGGGCATTCGAACAGGACATGAAATGTAGGGCCAGTTTACTAATGAACGAAAACGGTTTCCAGTGAATTCCTTCTCGGTGAATACCTCCTCGACTATTTGACCGTCCATAGATTCCCGGGCCTAGGCCCCCCCTCAATCGCCAAGTTGAAGGAAGAAGAGGAAGCCTCAGGAACTGCCCCCCCCCCCCCGCAAACTGTAACGAGCGGTCGCTTCAAAGGGCGGAACCACGGAAGAGCTCCTTCTCTCGGACGAGCCCTTTTTGGGTTCTGTTCAGCACTCCTCTGTTCTCAAACTTCGTCCTTGGAAGTAATCAGCGTTTCCACCGGACCGGACCGCATCCTCATTTCCACTCCCCACTCTCCGGCCGCACCGCGCACCTAAGCTAATACGTGTTATTACTGTCTGGATGCACTTTCTAAAGGGCTGTCCCTTTCTGATCTGCCGTTATTTCCCAGGACGAGCGTCCGGCCAAGGTTGCCGGTCGGATGTCCGGTTCCCCTTTGATTTCCGCTCCTGCATCGCGGCCCCTGCTCAGATATGAAAAAAAGATAAATCCGTTTACCTAACGGAGGTTATCACGAGCCCTGACCGCGCAGACTCCCGAACCAAACCGACATCCTCATTTTACTTTCCTCCTCCTACGACACACGTGAGAAGATGAGTTATGGCAATCGCCTAAACATTTTTTTCGCATCTTTACGTTACAAATCTTTCTAAGCTCAATAAGTACAGTTTGAGAAAAGGGTTGGTGCGCGTGCGCACGATCGGGGGAGAACGGCTGGACCAAGTCAGCTCAAATTTCCATAAATAAATATTCTGCCTGTTCCCAACTCATCATTACCGTTGTCACTAAGTATCCTTCACAATGTTTAACCAGTTCAACTCGACATCCTTTAGATGTTCATTCCTTAATATTAACTGTCATTGGAAGTTTTATTTTCTCTCTCCTCTCTTTCGTTCCACATCGCTGTACAACCACGTCAAGGTTTAAAGCAACCGCATATCCATGGTGTTCCTTTGAGAACACATTTCCACTCCAACCGCGCCCTTTGCTCCTCAAAGTAGGAGCATTGAAACGCCCAATGTTCCCAGTCCTGGACCAACGCCGGGCACGAACACGCGGAACTGTTGGAGAGGGCTCTTCCATGACCCGTCAACAGCAGCGTCATCTCCAAGACAATGAAAGGACAATACCCAGTCGACCGTTCATTGTGTCCCGCCATAACGCACTGCAGAATGCTGCTGGCTCCACATTCCCTCTCCACTCTTGACTACGGAATCAGGCAAAACTCAACGGGTTGATCTTGATTGACCTTTGCGCATCCGGGTGTCTCTTCCTTCCCAGATGTCCCAACGCGCGTCCAGGAGTATTTCGCCACGCCTTCATCCTTCTCAAGTCTGAAGGAAGCTCTCTATTGTAGGATCGTGGGCGGCCCGATCCTCAAACCTTGCCATATATACCTGGCTGTCAGTAAATCCCACGAGGGCCTTGCATGTGAGTGTGTGAGCGACACAGAAGCCCAGATGGCGGCAAGGGAGTTGATTATTGGCCCTCTGGACGAGCAAGACATGCCATTAAGGACAACAGGCGACCCTGTCAGGGCCCTTGCGACCAGAAAGCTCAACAAATCTTCTGAGCCAGACAAGATAGTAAGCAATATGCTTAGACAGGCTGAGTAGACAATCTTCCGCAGGCTTTTTAATTTATTTAATGACTGTCTGCAGGTTGGACAGTTCACCACCCAGTGGAGGTCTGCGAGTGCCGTTGCTCTTCAAAAGGGAGGCGACTGCTAGGTCTTCAGGCTAGGCAGGCATTTCCAAACCAACCCTGATGTGATTGTGTAGGAATCCAGGGCCTTACGTGCAGCCTGGTTGTGCTAGCTAATGTTTATTCCGTTTCAGACCCTTGTGCTGCGCACACATCATCACTCCGAAGAGCTCTGCCTGGTAAACTGTTGGCAGCCCACACATTGGTATTGATGTCTGGATCTCTGGCCCATAAACTCCTGCACTAGCTAGGCCACCCCTCACTGTATTACTGTACGTGTAGTATAACACGGGCCCAATCTCCAGAGAAAGATCACCCCCTTGACATTTGGATCTTTCACGAATTTGCACCCTGAAGGTAAGCTCGAAGTAAAACTTCATCTGTACCGAGTCACTGACATGCGCAGCAGGCCCTCTCCACGCACATCCTGTTCAATACCAGGTGGCGTCAGTCTACCCCGCCTGAGAAGATCCAGTTCCAGGATACCAGTAAGGAGGTAGCTCTCTTCACATGTACGCGGAGAGGTGCAAGTCTCAGTAGGACCTCTAGCGCAACCTTCCATCCCGTGGCCATCTGAATTGCTCATGGTGAGCTTTCTGTCTAGGAAGACTCACAATTACTTACCTCCTGCCAGGTCGCCACCACCTTCCCGCCCGAGCTGAAGGGGCCAGGCTGGTTTTGTCTGGCGTGACGTATAACCCCATTACACGGTGTTCAAAGCAATACGAGGGGGGCTGTGGAAAGTTATGTGATGCGAGTGAGCTGTGGAGTTCATAAGAAGTGGGTTTAAACCCAAATTTATTTCGTTGGCTGAGTCAACTTTATTGCCAAAACGATAAACCGAAAAGAAAAATCCGTCTCGGGCGATCAAAAAATAAATCTCTTTCCCTCCACCCCCCCCCGCTACACCACAACCCCGCGCAACTCAAAAGATTGTAAATAGAGGTTGTTCCAGCCACATTGTTATTCCGCATTAGAAATTAATGAGCTTTCTTCCGATAAAATTTCCATAACAGCCTGTCTTTACCAGGCGAAATCTTCTTCCCTTCCGCCCCTTCCCACCCCTTAAACCCTTTTGAGGGGAAAAAAACGAAAAGAAGATGAGTAAACTCGAACCCTTTTTAAACCGCCTTATAGAAGCAGGTTTGCGCCTCTGGCGACGTATAGCTGCTCCTTCAATACCCCGACGCGGCAAAGGGAGACTCGAGCACAAACGGAATACGCGGCTCTCGCCGGAGATGGAAAAAATCTCCGGCCAAATTTTGATCTACGCCATTATTACGTTTTCCTGGAGTTCTAAAAAAGAAGGCTCATGAGAGGAGAAGTAATTTCCTCAGGGGCTGTTAACTGTGGGGGAGCTCGGAGGCCACCTTGGAGTCTCGCGAGGTTTAATAAATTGTTTGTACACAAATTAATTTTCTTGGGCTGGGTGCGCGGGCAGTACTTTCCCAAGCCTTACGCGCCAGAAAAGAGTATTATTCAACCGACTGAAAGAATACTCGACCGCCCAGCGTTCGTCAGTTCATTGATGAGCGAAGTATACTGGACGTGGGAGGATGGATTTACACCTGCTCATTGAGAATCAACCCAGAACCGTTTAGCACATTGCATCAGGTTGGTGGTCACACTATGAGTTCTTCCCCAACATTCGTGAACGTCTTGGGAGAAAGTGGGTTGGGACGAGCCAGTTCCTTACGGGACATGGCAACTTCAATGCGCGGCTTTTCTCTCAAAGAATCTTTGACGTGGCACATCTTGCGACTCCAGTGCAGAGGCAACAAGAAACCATGTGGTGCTTCACTCTACATTTTACAACAGTGAGCGACGGATGTTGGAGGAGATGGTGCAGGATTTCTAACGCGGTATAACATGGGTGGGTTCTTTCCACCGGGAGAACGGCCAAATACCTGCTCCACTGTGGCCACAGACGGGCGTTGTAAGGGCGTTCATCACCCCCAGAACGGGCTTGGGTATTTACATTGGGGTAGAGTTAACAACGATATAGACAACAACAGAGATCTTGAATTCTCCAAGGGCACAGGGACCACGAGTTACAATAAAATAAAGACGGAATGGGCCCTAAAACTAAATAGGATACAATTAAGAAGATTAATAGGCATGTTAACTGGACACTACGCAGTCCAGAACACACTTCATAGGTATAACCCAACAATTAGGGCTGAATGCTCCTGCGGGGGAAATAGAAACGGTTGAGCATTTCATATGTGAATGCCCAATATGGTTTAGAACCAGAATAGAAAGATTTGGAGGACGAACTATAGATAGGGACGATATACGACACAACGAATGGAGGAGAATCCACAAATATGTGGAGGGAACCGGAAGATTATGGTACCCGTTCTAGGAGCCAAAGCCGGATCCCTTATACAACTTGGGTGATGGGAAATGGGCCCATATGTGGCCACGACTCAGGTTGCTGTTCCCTCGGCTTTGGCTGATGCCCTGCAGTCGCTCTCTCTCACCCCCAGACCTATAAAGCACTGGGCTCCTTCAGTGCGACGCCCCCTACACCTCCACATCACCCCCGCACAAAGCCGAGGACATCTGTAAGTTCTGCACTCACCACTTCTCTGGCTGTAGAAAGGGCTTCTCAAACACACGATGTTCTGTTGTCTCCAGCTCTGCCTCACAGAACTTGCATATCTTTATCTCCACACTCGCCAATATTTGATTTGGTGGTACCTTAACGAACAGTGACCTGTAAACAGGCCACCCTTGGTCCTCATATCCTTCCTCGTCATACCGAGCAACTCATTGGCCCTCACTCGTTTTGACTATTCAAGGCTGGGCGCCCCCTTCCAATAGGCAGTCGTTCGCCTATCTTCCCACTTGCCAATCTCTCTGCATAGGGTGGCTTCTGGCGGTCCCAACAAAGGGCTCAGGACTGACAGGGTTTTGGGCCGATAATTTCTTCGACAGCCCCCCACCCGGACTCTTGCATGTTAGCAAAACTCCAACCGCCACGACAGTAGACTGACATAACCCTCTTCGAGGGTTCAGGAACAGTCATTTGATAAGAAAAGAGACCTGTTGGCGCTCAAACATTCCTGCGACAACAGCCCTTTTTACTTTCCTTGGCTCTTCAAAGTAGAAAGGAAAGTTATGTAATTGGCTGAAAAAAGATCTCTTAAAAGTTTTCCTCAGATCTTTACGTTTCAGACCCCCCCTGAGTCCAAAAAACACTATTTGGGAAAATGGTCTGTGTATGTGTGTCTGTGAACGATTTTTAGAGAAAACCACCGTACCAAATTAACTCAAACTTCATATTTCGCCAGCAGGTTACCATGGGACGCCAAAATTAGGGTTTGAACAAAATCCACCGAAATTTAACTATAGTTATCATAGTGATCAAAACACCAAATATTTTTTTCTCAAAAATGGCTGTAACGATTTTGATTAAATTTTTTATATTGGTAGCTCCAAATATGGCAACTATACCATAAAATTCTCATTCATGGGAAAATGACGAGAGCAGCACAATAAATTACCAAAGCTTTCGACGAAATCGATTTTAGCGCGATTTTTTGAGAAAACAACCGTACCAAATCAGCTGAAACATGATGTCTAGCCTACAGGTTACCATGGGACGCCAAAATAAGGGTATGAGCCAAATCCCCCGAAAGTTAACTATAGTTATCATAGTGATCAAAACACCAAATTATCTTCTCAATAACGGCTGTAACGATTTTGATTAAATTTTTTATGTAAATAGCTCTCAATAAGACAATTATACCATAAAATTCCCATTCGGGGGAAAATGACGAGAGCAGCACAATAAATTATCAAAATTTTCGACGAAAAGCGTTTTTAGCGCAGTTTTCCAATTTTCCTTATAAACTCCGCTGGAATGTTGGTAGAGTGTTAAAGAAAATTAGTATTGTTGTCTGACCAAGTTCAAATGAACTGAGTGGTAAATGAATTGATTAAGTAGACGGAGCCGTATAGAAAGGGAATTGACGTAGAGCTAAGGAAAGTGTTGCAACGCACCAGATATTTTTTGTCCCATTCACACTAACGAGACTCACTTGCAGCGGTACGCCATTCTGTGGTAAACAGTTGGTCTGTCCATTTGAAACATGCCATCCAAGTAAATAGTTAGATCAGGCTTGAAACCAGATTAGGAACTCCTTTTAGATGGCATCGGATTCCCCAGCCATACTCTGCCCGGTTAATCATGGGTAACAGCCCGTTGCCGGGAGACCGCTGAAGGCCAAAAATACTTGCTCGTATTTCTACAAGTCTGGGTTCGTTGGATGCTGCGTGAGAGGCCGGCCCCTTGCATGATATCCAATCAGCAACTTCAATGACAGTCGACTGATGTACAGACCTGTCGACTAAGACGCAGGTATTCTTCATGTCGGATGGATAGTTTCCAGTTTTTAGGCGAGTAATTATAAATGAGACAGCTGCAAAAGTTCCAACAATTTTCTCGATCGAAACTCCGGTTCGTATGTTAGTCAAGTTTTTGATGTCACCGTCAGAGGCCGCGTTAATAATTGATCAACAGAGAAACGAGAAGCAAAGTCAACTGGGGTCAACTAGAGCAAACGTTGCGTTAGGCCTCCTGTTTTAACTGTAAATTAGCTTTACGTCTTCAGCAACCATCCCGCAACTACTATAAACAAGGCTGATTGAAGACCTTCACAATTATCGTCCGGAGGGGTAAACTTGAGCCACCGCACATGTTACTCCGCCCCCTCTTCTCGTCATTAACACCAACACAAACTGAAAAGCTGCCAGTTTCTGTTAGCTCCGAGAGAGCATCCGCGTTTTAATTGAACGATAATTATTCAAAGCTAATATTGTACTTCGGAATTAGCCGAGAAGCGGTTTGTCAATAGAGCCTACCCTGCACTTGTGAAAGGTACTGCTCAACCATCGGGAACATCCTTCCTAAGGTACTCGGGGTACGAGGGAGTAGAACGATAAGTCGGAAAATATTGCGAATATTAGTGAATCCGGGATCTCCACCAATGCCACAGTGAGTGATTTGATGTAATAATAGACAGTAACCTGAGTTTTATTTATTTATTGGACACATCACGTAGTATAACCCATGTTATATAGGTCTAACGGGACGAACCAAACCCTTCGATTCAGCGGAGGCTCGTCCGGGGCATTTATGCTGACTGGGCACCTCAAATGCCCTGATTCGCTCGAGACTTCGCTGGCGTCAGTTGTAACCGAGCCGGTTCCCTCGTCGCCGTGTCATCCGCGCTCGCGCTCGCTCCCACTCAGTTTATTTATTTATTATAATTTTTTTATTTATAACATATACGGGCACTGCCCAATTTAACAGTGAGAAGCAAAAAACAATATAAACCACAATAAATAGCACAAATCCTGAGTCAACTAATGAAGATCACAATAGCCGTCGAATTTTGGACCTAAAAGAGTCTTTCGACAACAACAGTAGGTCATCTGAAACACCGTGTGACAACCTATTGAAGTCATCCTGGAAGCGCACCATGGGATTATTGTGGAGATAGTTGGTCGAAGAGGTATAGACATAAAAAGGCTGACGGAGTCTGGTAGCGTATGGAGGGGCGTAGAAGTTCAACTTGGAAAGCAGATACGAACAATCTAGTCGAACCGCTGTCACCCCATGCAGGAGAAGCATGCCACACGTCGCCGACTCTCCAAAGAGGACATGCCTTCCCTCCTGAGCGCCGCCGCGTAGGAAAATTCCTCCCAACTATCGCCTCTCCTATAGGACACATGGCGCAGGAAGTGGCGCTGAATACGCTCCAAGGTATTCTTGGCACTGGTATACCACGGTGACCACACAGGAGAGGAAAACTTTACACTCGAGCATATTTCACCAATGTGGGCCGAAAACGTAAAACCTGAATCGATCAAAACTCCGAGATCCCGCACCAGGGGTTTACGCTGGAGCAACGTCCCTCCTATCGAGTAGTCATGCTGTAGGCTGGATACACCTCGACGGAAAGTGACCACTGAGCACTTATCAATATTCAGTCCAAGCTCATTCTTCAAACACCATCCATGCAAGGCTGTAAGAGCATTCTGAAGAACCAAACAATCACTCATTGAGATCACTCTCAAAAAAATCTTCAAATCATCAGGGAATAACAGATGTTTCACAGTCCCCTAAAACAGTTTACTCGCGTCATCAATGAAGATGAGAAATAGTAAAGGGCCCAAATGTGATCCCTGGGGCACACCTGATGAGGCAATGAACGAATCAGAGACTATGTCCCTCAGCCTGACAACCAGACGATGACCCAGCAAATAACTCCTCAGCCATGCAAGTAACGACCCAAAAAAACCGAAAGCCTCCAGCTTTTCAAGGAGAATCGCATGGGAGACTCTGTCGAAGGCCTTAGCAAAGTCCGTATAAATACTGTCTACCGAGACACCATCAACAAACATGACAGTTTGTTGAAATGTCAACAGATTTGTTGCACAAGACCTGCCAGACATACACCCATGTTGGTGCAGCGATAGATGGGGACGCAGCAAAGGTGCAATCTGTTTCACCATAATCTTTTCCAATACTTTAGGTAATGTGCTCAGAGAACAAATTGGATGATAGTGGTCTTGCTCTGTTGTCACTTTTCGGAACAGAAGTCACATACGAGCACTTCCAGTAGTCGGGGACCACACCCAAATCCAGTGATCTCATAAACAAAGAGGAGACTGGTTCAGCTAGCGTATCAGCACATTCCCTAGAAGAGAGGGAGGCACACCGTCAGGGCCCATTCCCTTGGATGGATCCCAGTTCCTCCCTACAGTTCCCTGTCTGAGGTGGTAAAACTTCCCCGAATGTAATTGAGAATAAAACTCCGTTCAAATTGCATTCGGCTTGATATCGCACTAACTCCCCAACTCTCTTAGTGCGATACCGCTTTCAATATATATCCCCCCTGCATTCGATGATGCATTAGGCATTCGATGAAAATGTTTGTACAGCACATGCTGAAAGGCTGATTCCTTTAACTGGTGCGTCCGCCCAACCGGTGGTGCGTTGTCGTGGGGAAGTCCGAGAAATGCCCATTTAGTTGTCGGCCTCTCCTTCGACAAAAGGATTAAGTTCGGGTTAACTTCCAACGACAACGGATTTCCTTTGGTACTTGCCCTCTTTCCCACACTGCTCTTTCCAGAGACATTCGTCTCCCAGTGGCCACACTGTCATTCCGCTCTCGTCCCAGTAACAGCTCACACTTTCCTTCCAATACCATTTCCCGCACCAGTTCACGCATATTCCGAGTAGTCCCCTTGTGTCGTCCTTTTATACACAAACTCAGCTCCATTCATTGCACGTATTGCACGGATAATGCAGTCCCCCTCTTGTGCGCCTAACAATATTAAAAAAACACAAATCATTACACAACGGTTTATTATTCTCAATTGTTTGTTATTCTTCATACTCAAGCTAAAAAATCCTACTCCCAGCTGCACAATGAGAGTGCAGCAATGGTTTTTGGAGTGAAAAAATTCCACACATATTTGTTTGGTCGCAAATTTATTCTTGTGAATGATAACCGCCCCCTACTTGCAATTTTTGGCCCCAAAAATGGAATACCGCAGCGAAACGGTTACAAAGATGGGCAGTGATCATGTCATCTTGCACCTATGATGTTGAATGGGTAAAATCGGAGAAGAATGTGGCAGATTGGTTCTCGCGAATACCTTTCCCTGAATGTCCAACATCACAAGACTCGGACCTGACAATAAATTATATATTTGACACCAACCCAGAATTACCTCTTGACTATAAAAAAACGTGTGCGGGTGACTAAGAAGGATGCAGCAATAGTTAAAATAATTGGGTACCTAAAATTTCGATGGCCAGAAAATGTAACACCAGAATTAATGCCTTACTTCCGAAAACGTGATGAGTTGTTTGAAGAAAAGGATGTATTGCATTGGGGATATAGGTTGGTGATATCAGTTGGCTCAGTTACGAGGCATGGCGCTTCAAGAGCTCCATTCCTCTCATCTGGGGATAATCAAAGTAAAGGCATTTACCCGATCATATGTTTGGTGGCCCAATCTTCAAGAGGGTGTGGAGAAAGCTGTACGCTCATGCAGAGCAACGAAGGATAACCCCCCAAAGGCGTCTCAGGTACCATGGGAATGGCCTACAACACGATGGCAAAGACTCCATATTAATTATACGGTTCCAGTACGAGGTCGATACTATTTCATTGTGATCGACAGCCACTCAAAGTGGATTGAGGCATTCCCTACCGTAGGCATGACTACAGCAACAACGATCTCACTTCTCAGGCAGATTTTTGCCAGATGTGGATTGCCTGAGATGGTGGTATCTGACAATTTTTCATCATTGAGAGTGAAGATTTCTGGAACTACATGCAGCACAATGGAATTGAGCTAAAACATGGAGCACTTGCAGAGTCATCGATAACTGACTTAGATGCCGCTTTACAGCGTTTCCTGCTTACCTACAGGAACACACCTCATGCCACTACTGGTATTTCACCAGCAGAAGCTCTATTAGGTCATCGGCTGAAGTCTCGACTTGATCTCTTAAGACCTCCACCTACTGTGAAACGTGTGCTAAAGGCCCAGGAGAAGCAGATAAACACACATAGGGGAGTTCAGCCAAAGCTAGAAAAGTATGGTCCACCTGTGTATGTGACAAATGGCTGCCAGCATCAGTGGTCAAAAGTTTGGGTCATCGTCGAGGAAAAGTATTTGTCCCATCGCTAAGAAAAACTTGGGTTCGGCATATAGACCAGATACAAGCTGACTCTTCACTTTCTCCCACTGACCCTCTGGGAACTTCAGCACCACCTCCCCCATGTGTCACTTCAACTCCGTTAAACCGTACCTCAAGGAAATGTCAGCTGAACCACCTCCTGAAACAAACACTCTTCATCGCTCAGAACGTGAGCGTCGGCCTGTGAAAAGGCTTATTGAAGAACTTGCTTCAATTGCGCAGTAACTTTTTATTTTAAATTTCAAATAGAGGGGGGAGAGTGTAGGAGATAGAACTGGATAATAAAATAAACTAGGAGAAGAAGAAGATTCGTTTATGATAAGAGTGATAAGAGAGTGTTTGAGTCGTAGCTTTGGTTAATTATTCATTCTGAATGTCCGTCCGCCGTCCCCCATCCGCCATCCCCTGTCCGCCGTCCGCCGTCCACCGTCCCCCATCCGCCGTCCACCGTCCGCCATCCCCTGTCCGCCATTCGCCGTCCCCCATCCGCCGTCCACCGTCTGGGCCATTTTGAGCCTTTAACGTGGTCTAAAAAATTCGTTCTGTCTCACAAAAATCCCATTTGGTATCTACGAGTAGTTGTGCCTGTCATCTCAGCAATTTGATCGGACGAAGCCCATGGTTGTTATGGGCAAAAAATGGTTAACAAAATTAATGAAACGCAGTATAATTGCAAATAATACCGAGCGAGGGCTCGCTGGAAGCCCCCATCCCAATATCCCCGACTCTTTTTGCCCGACAGGGCGGAGGAAGGTTAAGGCCACTTCCTCCGCACATCCCTCCATCGGATCATAAATGCCTACAGACGTTTTCGGGAGCCTGGCGCCGGGGGAATATTTAGTTTCCGTAGTTCCATTGTACTCAGGTCATGTTTCGTATGTTTTATTGGTATTTTTCTATGCTGAATCGAATGGGATGGGTCTCGAAGCAGTAATACTAGGTCAAGCTGTTCATGAGAATAATAAACCATTGTGTAATAATTTGCAGGGTTTTTTTTTTTGATAAAACGATGTGATTGTGGTTATGCTTCCTTTTTGCCAATAAATCCTTTTAATTTGATTCCGTATTTCTGGGAATACACCACAATAATATTAGTGAACTATAGAGGACTGTAATGTTCGGCAATGCACAGATTGGTAAGACGATCACGTAAATACACGGTAGAGAAAGTTCCGAGTAAAGTCATTGGGAAACGAAGACACTTTTCACTTACGACGAGTGTGAATTCGGTAGAGATTCGGATTAGTCAAATTGACGTTGCGCAACAGTGCTAGACCAGAGAGCTATTAAAACTCTATGTACATATCTATATATCAGGGGGTAAGCTGGGTGAGAGGGATGACGCAGGAAAACGGGAAGTCCCCCGACATCAACCGAATAACGGACCAGCCCAGGGGTGAGAAAACCCGAGCGTTGACCCACAGTCTGGGTCTGGGGTTTTGAGGGGATGAGTTCATCATCCCTCGCAGGCGCTCCTTGACGCTGCCAACGGCAGAATTACAGCGTGGTGAAGGAGAATTGTTGAGATGCCAAGTGGAGAAGTTGAGCACGATTATTATAACGAGACGTTTTCAATCAGGAGCGCGGACGAGTTCGTTGTATCTAACTGCTGAACCAAGAGAGATCATTGATTCGCTCGAATCGGATCAAACTGTTGAAACGGGTAACGCAAACAGTGACAATCGACCGTAGGAATCAATGACACATTCATCGATTTTCATCAAAGAGCCTCCTTGTTCCTTCCAATTGTTGAGGAAGTGTATAGAAATGCGAGCTTTGAAGCGGGTAGCAAACATCATTGTCGAGAAGAGGGATCGCGTTGGGTTGATTGAGCCGATTCCAAAAGGGGTTGTCCAACTCAACTCAACGTTCCCGTTTCCACTAGACCGAAGACGAAACCTTCTCCTCCGCAATTGAACGAGCCTAGATTTGAAAGTAATTGGCATTTCAGGGCGCCCGTTAACAGCAGCTGAGCCCTTTCGCTGCGGCTGAAGGGGTTTGAATCGGTTACTCGAGTTCAGAGGTTGCCGCTCGGATAAAAGCGTCCCTGGCGAAGCCCTTCCCCGAATTTCCTCAGCTCTGCAGAAACACCGGGGAGGATTGGCGCCTTTGAATTTTCCATCGGGCTCGATTCATAATTAAACAGGACTACCTAACAGAATGCTAATTAACTGTTTAGTTCAACGCTCCTTAGTTAAGTGGAGACGTACCTAGGTTTCTCGCCAACGCTGGGGAAAAGTAATTGCTGCGACGCGTCGATCCGTTAGCTCAGAGCAGAAATACAAATAATTGGAAGTCCGTATTGACGAGAAACTGACTGAGGATATACACGCGGGCTACCTTCTGAACCAAATGAGAAAACCAACAAATATTACTATATCACCCGGCGACTGTGTACTATTTGTAATGTACGTCCATGAAAAGGAGATATGAGGCCAGTCTGGTGCAGCTAGTAATGCAGCAATGAAAATGTATGTAGTCGCATAACGTGTATAACTACATCACTGCTCAATCTGTTCTCTGAGGACGCGACTCTTTCTGTCGCTTTGTCCACAGCTGCCGTAACAGCGGTGGCTTGTGGCTCAGACAGGTACACTCCCTTGTAGAGCATAGCTCTCTACAAGATACTGGTTCGACTCCAAAAACCGATCAGCTATGTCCTGGGTTTTTATTGTGAATTTCGTCTCCGAGCCAGATGCACACTGGAATCTAGTGAGAGGGGGGATGGCTGACAAATAGTAGTAATTACGACGGTCATTGCAGGTGGTGTCGTCTACTGGGGCTGGGGCTGGTGGCAAGGGTGACGATGGCTGTGAGCAACTGTGCTCTGTGCCACTGCTGCTATGCATTTTTCCCTTGACTGCGTGCACCTCAGTTTGCAGCTGCGCCACAGCCTCCAGTAGGTGGTCCCGAATGTCCTGATTCGACTTGGACCCCTCTAAACATGCGACCCGTTTATATAAATGCCACAACCTAGCATCTAGCCGTCGCACGTCCTCTTGAGTCCACGTGCCCTCTATGCCCCTCACAAGTCGCTCAATGCTGTGGCCTTTTGGGCACACGTGTCGAGCCGAGCTCCTGCTGCGTAGGGAGCGCCCGAATTTGCTCCTTTAAAGGAG
Organism: Pachypeltis micranthus; assembly: GCA_020466155.1. Taxonomy (NCBI): domain Eukaryota; kingdom Metazoa; phylum Arthropoda; class Insecta; order Hemiptera; family Miridae; genus Pachypeltis; species Pachypeltis micranthus. The sequence continues at coordinate 9,392,495 of CM035782.1, read as the reverse complement.
CCACGTCATCCCGCATAGCAGCCGTCAATCTCCGCCTCAACTGAGGTACAACTCCGTCCGTCGGTAGTCCACGAATCTCCAACTCGTAGACTATTTCGTCTTTTAAAAGCCTGGGTGGGTCCATCGGGCTCAGTCTGTTCACTGAGGACCAGGGGCCAGACCACTGGACGAGCCAGATCCTCACGGGTGACTTCAATCCGCGGCATCACTTCTTTTCTCTCAAAGACTCTCCATTCTGCATGTCTTGCGAATCCAGTGTGGAGGTAACAAGAAACCGTATGGTGCCCCACAGTAGTTTCTACAACAGTGAGCGACGATTGTTGGGAGGGCAAACAAACTTAGCAGCATTGACTGCTACAAACCAAGCTCATAACCATTTTTCAGAGTTCGCGAGGAAACTAATGGCTAAGAAACGTGGTCATAGTTGATCTGTCCTTTTGAAACTTGCCACCCAAGTAAATATTTAGATCAGGTAGGAACTCAGATTAAGAACTCCTCACAGATGGTGCAGGATTCCTCAGGTGGTCACCTCCGCACAGTCACATTCAGGCAATAGCTCTCTATCAGGAGACTGGCTAACGACCAAATACCTGCCGTACCTTCTCAGGAATGAGTTCGGTGGATGTTGCAGTCATAAAATAAGGAAACAGACCTGTAGTAGCATAACAGAGGGGGATGGAATTGAGTACAGCGATGTTGATGATGCACTTTATTACACCAACAAGTGGTTACCTTAAGAGATTCTGTACATCAACTGCGCGGTAGGTAGGTGGAAAATAGTTGAACCATCGGCTATCTACTTCAGTCAGTGGAACACTGCATTAGTTGATGTTTTTGCAAATTACTATGCAACGGTTTATAGCTTGTGCACAGCATGACCTAGATCCGTCCCGAGACCCATTCTATTCGATTCTGCATCAAAAAATACCAGTAAACGATACGAGACATGACCTGATTACAACGGAACGATGAAAATGACATATTCTAGGTTCCTATAGGCAATTAGCACGACGTGACGAGTCGAGCTGCTGGGTGGTTGGAGTGAGACGGAAGACTCTGCAGCCTTCACTCCACTCTATTTCACCTGGAGAGCTTGCCAGTGAAACCACAGCCCCAACTTATCCAATAAAATATTGGATCACAGCCTGTGGCACTCCAACTGATGGCACACTGTCTGTGGCTGCAAGCAGAAGCCTCCCATGGTACCATTGCGGTTAGCTGTGGCTTGAGCAGCCTAAGAAATTGAATGGGAGGCAGGTCCCAGAGCTTCAGTCACACATGAATTCTGAGAATTGGCTTGCCACCACAAGAGGAGTGGGAGTCAGATTTGATGAGAGATTAACTGCGGTCCCCCTTAGCCAGGTTGGTGTGTTGAATGGATAGGCCTTCATGGAGGGTGACGCCTCCAGCCGACCCTTCTGAGACCCGCTGCTACCTGAACAAGGACACATTTCTCTGGCTGACAGCACCTCGTCTGTGACGTGAAAAGCGAAACTTGAATAAATATTTCTCGCAACACCTTCAGCAGGCTGTGGAGGTGAGGGTTTCGTGACTAGTAGAGGCCAAGTCAAGTAAACTCCCCTGTTTCCTCTCCTTCTTTTGGAGCCAGTTGTCCTAAGGGAAGCGCAAAAGGAAGCTCCCGATATATTCGCGCATCTGGTCATTCGCCAAAGAGCCTGGGCAGAGTGGAATATCGAAATAACGGGAGATCTATGCCAAAGTAATGGTATTTAGTAGCCCTATTACGAAGCGAATCAGTTTTTACGCCGGCCGAGCTAACGTCCTTATTGCAGTTGTGTTCACGTTATCGGGTGAAGTGGTTCAGAGCTACATGCCCCTTTTTTTCTCTTCGTAGTTACAACCAGGTTTTTTCCACAAGTTTGGAGGGTTTTATTATGTAAATCCTACTTACTGAACCCGAGGGTTTTCCTCTCGAGGCTCTCTGATCAACTTTATGCCTACGAAAAAAAAAAACTTTCCGTTAACGGAAAGATGGAAACGCGAGAATCTACGGGGAATAACCTCAGGGGTTTATTTCGAGCTGATGAAAAACAATTTTCTGCCTTTTCCCCACTGTTGTACAGTTCGGTTCTTGTTACGCATGATGTTGTTACGTTATTTACAATTCGTAAAAAACCTTTTGGCTCGCAGCCGCCCCGCGAAATATCCCGAACGAAGAGAAATGGTATGGGCCGCACGGGCAGCCTGGTCTCACAAGGGGGGACGGGGGTTACTGTTGGTCAAAGTTGAGTTGTGGAGGGGGGCCTAGGGACCTAAGAACCTGGCCTGATTCCGGAGGCTCCCACGCCTCTAGGTTCTTCCTGCGATTCGCCCAGGTTTGGAGAGGAACCCACACGCTGAATCGCGCCAAAGAATGCGCTGGCGGCAGTCGAACAACTCGTGGGATGCATCCGCGGCCATCTCCGTGCCACAGGTCATACATGCATTGAACGCGCGCTCCTTGGACAAATTGGAAAGTTGAATGCATGCGTTGAATCCCTAGTGCTGAGACAGCGACTAGGTGGTGGACGCCATCCTTTCATGCCTAAGGAATCCATGCCCACACCTCGCCTGCCACTGATCAAGGAGCCACTCCTTGGCCAGTGCTTAGCACAATTCGTTTCCAACACTAGGCCATTGGCGGTGGCACACGGCGTCCTAGTCCAGCAGCCGAGTGCATGGGCAGGAACAGCGACTGGTAGTACAAGTGACACCCCCTGGAGGAAACAAGAAACTCTGTCCTGCTCCACTGTAGTTTCTAAGAAAGTGAGCGATGGTTGTCGGGAGGGTGCACAAACTTAGCAGCATTGACTGCTCCTTTTGAAACGCGCCATCCAAGTAAATAGATCAGGTGGCAAACCAGATTAAGAACTCCTTCCAGATGGTACGGGATTCCTCAGGTGGTCAGACCTCTGTGCAGTATAACATGAGCAACAGATCTCCCCCAGAGAATGGCAAACGTCCAAATATCTGCCTGCTACTGATCAAGGAGCCACTCCTTGGCCAGTGCTATGCACAAACCATCGGCGGTGGCACATGGCGTCCCAGTCCAACAGCTGAGTGCATGGGCAGGAACAGCGACTGGTAGTACAAGTGCCTAGTATGGTGACACCCCCTGGAGGAAACAAGAAATTATGTCCTGCTCCACTTAGTTACTACGGTGCACAGCGAGGAGTACAAGTGCTTAGTATGGTGACACCCCCCAGAGGAAACAAGAAACTATGTCCTACTCCACTGTAGTTCCTACGAAAGTGAAAGTGAGCGATGGTTGTTGGGAGGGCGCACAAACTTAGCAGCACTGACTGGTCCTTTTGAAACGCGCCATCCAAGTTGATCAGGTGGCAAAGCAGATTAAGAACTCCTCCCATTTGGCACGGGATTCCTCAGGTGGTCAGACCTCTGCACGGTATAACATGAGCAACACAGCTCTCCACTAGGAGAATGGCAAACAACCTATCGTACCTCCTCAGGCCTGAGTTCGCTGGATGCTGGGCAAGAGGCCTAGGCATGATAACGAAACCGCAACTTCCATGACACTAGACTGGTAAAACTCTCGTTGGGGGTTCACGAACAGTCATTTGATAAGGAAGCAGACCTGTAGTGACCCTCCGGCCACCTCCCAAAGTGGGCAGTCAGGGCTGACCCCTTGGTACGGAGGGAAAGCTACCGTAACTAGCACCCTGGCCAGCATCGTAAAATATCAGGTAACCACAGGAACGTCGAAAATGACATGTTCCAGGCGCCCGTAGGCAATTGGAACGAAGCGACGAATCGAGTGGACGTCGTCAGCATCAAACATGAGAGGCCTCCATCGAGCTCCGTCAAGTGTACAGTTCATAACCAGAGTTGCACCTTTTGCTGATCTTTCAGAGCTTATAGAAGCTTAAGAAAAGTATCGCTTTTTACATCGGCCGGCTATGTCTCGCCGGTACAAGCTAATTGAGGAAACCGTGCTGCTGTAACCTTTTGGGTTCGTAATTTAGTATTGCGCTGATTCCGAAAGCTTAACTGCGAACGTTAATGGCTTAATCAGAGTATAGTTTTATAAAAACAGAAATAAATCAGTTTTGTTTTTTGTTTCGTTTTAACCAAGTTTTTTTCTTCCTCTCTTTAATTTTAATAATGAGGGCAGGAGGATCTGAAGGATGGCAAGGGGCTCAACGAGAAGGTATTTTTTTCATCCTCGTTCACGTTTTTAGTTTGATTACAAGATTAAATCCCTCGAGCTAACGACATTAGGCCCGTTTTACCTCGCCATATCTCACGGAGCCCTTGCCTTCCATAGAGCTCTCATTGGTAGGACGACGTGGAGGCTCTTTCGCGCTAATACGGCACCTCGCTTCTCTCTCCTAAGCCCCCCTCTGTAGGTAATACACGAAGGTTTTAATACTTGCCGGCTACATATTAGTCACGCGCCGCCCGTCCTCTCAGAGTTGGCTGTCTTCATCGGGCTATCATTAAAAAAGAGTTAGGTCCTAATTGATATCTCGTGATAACGCCGTCCCTCCTGTCAAACATCAAAGGATTAACTTTGCTGAGCCCCCTTCCCTTCAAACTTATCAAATATACGGACGCCCGCAAGTTTTGTCTTCGCTTTACTCTCATCATTTACGCTTCTCGCAACTTGAAGCCTGTGAACTTTTTGTTTTCAATTAGCGCTTTAGACGAGGCCTCGTGGGTTGTGGATTAGCAGGTGCTGTGGCCTCAAATGGGCCTGTTGTACGTGAGCCAGCTCATGTCCTTCCAGTTCCTGACTGATATAACCCTCGTCGAGGGTTTAGGTACAGTCATCAAATAAGGAAACAGACCTGTCCTTCTAGTTCCACCAAAAGCTCCAGTGGAATGGTGTTTCCTTATGCGACGTTCCCAATACGCCACGACTATTCTCGCACAGAACACAAGGTGACCTTGAGGTTCATCCCTGCAACCTCCTCTGGCCACAACTGAGGAATCCCAAGCATTGTGAAGCGCATAGCAGCCGGCCCCTCACAAGTACGTAGTAAGTGCTTCGCTGCCTCCCAGAATCTGCAACTATATACCAACTGTGACCAGATAGTATAGGAAGGCAGGGCCTTGAATGCAGCGTGACTGTATGACACGATGTATATCCTTCACTCCAACTCTTAGGAACCGTAAGGTCCAGCAGGGCTCCCCGACACTTGTTCCAAGACTGCGGGATTGCAAGGTCCAGCTGGGGAGTCCCTGCGAGAAATTGTGGAGTGAGGTGCAAGGTAGTGTGGTACGCCGGCAGGACAGCCAGGAAAATTTCCCATTGGAAGGTGTGTGCCCTCTTTCGATCTCACTCTCCCCTCGGTGGTCCACCTTGTTGCCACATTATACTACACTATCGGCGTAAGACAGCTTTATAGTAAAGCGCCCAAGAGTTTGCAGAGCGCCCCCCCCCCCCATCACAAACCTAAGCGGTGACTTCCATATGCTTGGTCCGCAGTATCGCCTAATGCTCTTACAGACAGCTTACCCCTTGGGTGGATGATGGCACCCGCGGCGCCACTCTAATGCCTGTCCTTAATTCCACCAGGTCAGTGGGGAGGACTACCAATTGTGTTTTTTCAGGCGCCAGGTGACTGCAGAGACAGAAATCCATTATAATTCTCCTCCTTCGTTGGAGATGGAGTATTGCCACCCTAGAGGTTTCTGTGCTTCTTCTGTGCCTCACTATATGTCTTCAATGGGAGGAGATGAAGGAGTGGGTCAAGCAGCGCTGCCAGGCGCCCCCCCATGTGTATGCCAAACGGGATCGAACCTAAGCGGTGACGTCTGTATGATTGGTTCGCAGTATCCCCAAATGCTATTACAAACAGCTTACCCCTTGGGCTGAAGATGACACCCGCGGCGCTACTCTAATGCCTGTCCTTAATTCCACCAATTATTAATTCCACTACCAATTATGTTTTTTCAGGCGCCAGGTGACTGCAGAGACAGAAGTCCATTATAAGTCTCCTCCCTCGTTGGGGATGGAGTCTTGCCACCCCAGGGGAGTCCATCCCCACCATGGGAGGAGATGAAGGAGTAGGTCAATCAGCGTTGACGAGGGTCAGGCCAGTTTCAGTAAAACATTTGCGCACAGATGTGCCTGGGTGAGGTGGGGCATTTTAACATCGCCCAATTGCCACCAACCAGAACATTGTTACGCAATCATTACAACACTTCCACGTAGAAAGCCCCTGATTACCTGCCTGACCCTGTGGAACAAACTCTGAATGGCCGACTCCTCGTACATCACCTTTTTGTCGTTTGATTTCAATTGACTTCAAGGTCGTAACCATAGCACCGTGATTCGTCACCTTGGAAAAAAAATTTGATTCATTTCGGAATTTCTTCGTTCAAAGTAAAACACGCTGCCACGCGACGTTTTTGTTCAGCAGTCAGCAGCCAAGGCACGAATTTGGCGGCTATCCTTCTTTTCATCCCCAAATCGCTGAAGCGAATTCCATGTCAGTCTGTCAGCTCCACAATGTCTTCAATAGTCTGTCGACGATCTTCCAGGATGTTTTCGCGAATTTCTTAAACATTTTCATCCGTTTGGGGCCAAGGACGGACTATGTCAATTGGCGTTTCGCCATTTTTAAAACGGGAAAACCACTCAAGCGCTTCTTTTCCCAATAATCCTTATAGGCTGTGTTCGGGGGATGTCGAATTAGTTGAAAATGTGAGCTCAGAACTTCCAGACTTGCCCGTAAGGGGAGGTTCTGGTCTTGAGCATTCCTCGACCAGTCGATTCCAGCTTCGTTGACCCAAAGCCTTCGATGGGAGCAGCGGGAAAGTCTGAACTACCCATTCAGTCCAATCAGCTTCTCAAGTCAAGCGGTTGAGTTATTAACGTTATTTCATAAGCTGACTGCATTTTCCCCCCTTTTGGACTTTCCAAAATATCCACTTCCCACCCTCTTCTACAACTCACAGTTCTTTCCTGGACCAACCCAAAAATACTCTTGTTTCGCAGTACTTTGACTACTCACTCGCTCTGTGCTCCTCCCAACCAGTTCACCTATTCAGAGACCTCCTTGTCTACTTGTGTACTCATTCGAATCCATATCCAAAGTGTTAATACAGTCCTCACTCACTCTCACCACGTTCATTCATTTATTTATTTCACTCTAACTCAAGCTCCCTCAATCATGCACGATAGTTTCAGCGCCGGGTTTTCCGTGCAAACTGAGCAGTCTGCGAGATGAACGCAAAATACATGTTACTAAAAGATTGACAAAAACGTGTTGAGTGAGAATTTCAGTGTTGAATGTGACTTTTTTGGTTCAGTGGGGATAGAAAATCATTACAACCTGAAACGACCAAACGGTGCTGCTTCAGCTGCAATAACCGCCAGAAATGGACATCAATAGGACGAGAACCGTCAATCAAGGAGCAGTTGAATAGGGTTATTCACGTAGACGTTCAATGTCCTATCTCTTCGTGTTCCTACCTGCTCCACTCTCTTCTCAGAGGTCAAGATTTCGGTTAGACGGGGTTTTAAAAATTTAAAAACCTCCGGCCATTTTTCGAGGGCAGGGGAAAAAGGAAGCCTTAGCCCAGCGGTGTCGTATTGTTGTTACTCCGAGGGGTCGAATTAGTTCCAGGTCTAGAGCACCAGCTGACGGTGAGCAGAGCTTAGTTCTCAGAACTCCGGGTGTCCCTTCTCCCCCTCCCAACACTTCAAAAGTTGGGGGTCTCCGTCGAAGCCACCCGCAATCTATCGTTTCCCAGGGCGGACGTGGTGATGGAGCCAGCTCCCTCCGCTTCATCCTTACGACTTCCTGAGCCGTCGTCATAACTGAAAAGGCCCTCCTCCCTCGCCATTTGACGACTAAAAAGTCAACTCTTCCCCCCTTTCCGTAACAGGAGGACGGAATCCGTGAGTGGGTCTTCTCGCGTGATTGCAGGCCCGGATCCGGAGCCTGGCGGTGAGCTGAGAGCCTGTGTGGCCCTCGGTTCCAGAAGACTCCCTTTTGGTAAACGCCGCGTATTCATCGAACCATGACTCCCCAACGTGATTATTTTGTTGGGAAACTATCTTGTTCTAGAATTACGCGGAAAAGTATCAAGCGCTCCGCATCACACATCTTTCATTGATGTTCATGACTTTTTCTTCTGATTTACAATCAATTTATTGTACTGCTCGTACTCATTCCCGGACCATTATCGAGCAATTGCTACACAAAGAATTATTGAGGCTGTTGACACAATTTTTTGGAGAACGATTGAATGAATGTAAAAAAGTAGGGGAAAAATGAGAGTTGAAACCCCGAAATTGCGGCTTTGGCGAAGCGCATTGGGGCGCGAGGCCTTCCGAGCCGGGCAGGGATAGAACCAGCGGACTCTGGTTCGAACCCCGACCAGGCACCCCCTTTTTTAGTCCCCAGAGGGGTGAGGCAATGGGTACTGGCGGCGGCTGGGTTACAACGGGCTTGCTGGGGAGTTAGGACATGGGCCCAATGTGTGCCACGGCGGAATGCCATTGGTCCTGCAGCTCTGGCGAAGTCGTATGCCGGCAGCTGCCTCCCTGGTATGAGTGAGTCAGTAGTGGGTTTGGCTCGATTTGGAGGGGGGAAGAAAACCACGCCTTTTACTGTAGTACACGGTTTTTAGCCACAGCCACGCACCCCCTCCACCCACCAACCAATCACGTTGTAGTACGACCTTTTTTATCCCCTCCACCCCACTCCTTTACCCCCACCACCATAATTATTAACCAATCATACTATTATCCAATCAGCTTATAGTACTTCCCCATCCTCTTCCAGCCCATGAGCCTTCTGTACTATAGTAGGAGTATCCCCCCCCCCTCTAACAATCACCATATAGTATGGCATTCCCCCACCTCTTCCAGATTTCTCCCACTGACGAATGTACTATAGTAGGAGTACTTCCACCAATGTTTAGTATAACATAAATGTAATGCTACTACGTGGCCGTAGGATTAATGATAATAAATAGGAGAAGGTGCGAAGAGATAGGTGATGATAGAGAAGGTGCTGGGAGACTAGGAAAGAGAAAAACTGTGGAGACTAGAAAATTATATTGAGAGCTACTGAAGGGCAACTTGCTTCCTCGGGGGATGGAAATGGAGAGAGACCTCGGGTTTTGGGTGGAAGGCTCGGCTATCGTCATCTGCTGAGTAAGCACTCTAGTTTCAGCTTGCTCCGTATTTGGGCCACTCGCCGCCTCGAATTCGGTTCTCAAGCAAGTGATATGGTTAACGGCAAGGAGGAGAAACGATAGTGAAGCTTTCTCTCTAGGGGGAGAATGCTGCTACTCAGAAACAATCCTTCCTCTCGATAGCGCCGATCAATGGAAGAGATAGTGCAAGCAGCATACCAGAGAGAACTCAGTGGCTTGCCCCTATGCAGAGGGATCGGTAATAGGCATGAACATTACAAAGGGATACCCACCTCGCCATCATGCCTACATACCGTACAACCTTGCATTTGGCCCCACATATTGCTGATTCTTGTCCTCGATACCTTCAGCTCTAATATCTGGCAGGGTTCGCTGGATGAGTGCTGAGGGGACCACCTGGCGGCCCTAGTCCCGCTACCCAAGGGCGGAAGCACTGACTTACTTCCCAGCACTGGCGTACGATGGTGTTATGAACAGGTGGTAGGAGCAATGGGATTCCACAGGGGCACCTGTGATGATATGAGGAATCGCCTGCGTTTGGAGTGGCTCTTCATTCCTGACAAAATAGCTCCTTCACGTTCGTGGACTGTCTATGTGGTTGTGCTAGGGTTGAGTACGCCTCCCACGCCCTATTTTTCTTTGGAATACTCCTACTATAGTACAGGAGGCTCATGGGAGGAGGAGGGGGGTGGATAAGATGGAAAGAGCAGTGGTCAACTTCTGGAAATTCGACCAGGAGGTGGGGGTAAGAACGTCGTAAATACGGGTCGTAATACAGTTAATATCTCTCATTTTTACCCTAATTATGAAAGTTATGTGTACTCTTAACGTGTACATAGTCACTGTTAATGCTTCGCTAACCAGAGATGTAAACACCTAAAGTTACCTACGCATAGATGATATGTTATTCACTGCCCTTTCCCACAGAGTCAGTGTTGGGCGCATGAGAGGGAGAGTTGAAGAAACTCGTGAGCTTGAGGAGGATTATATTATGTGAGCAATGAACTGAGTAGAGTTAGAATTGAGTTGAGATCGCATACAAAGGAGCGATACAAGGATAGTACTCGGAGCGTGTGAACTGGCGCGGGGAAAGTACATCGGAAAGAGAGTAGCGACTTTCGTGAGAGTGAATTTGGGAGGAACTCTGTTGTGGAGAGGAGTCTGAAATTGAGGAGTGGGAAAAAGATGGGAATGTCCAGACAAAGGGGAAATCCGTCGTCAATTGGAATTAACTCAGAAGGTGGAATTTCCATAGGTAACAAAAGGGCTGAAGGGACGAAGGTGTTTGCGAAAATAAAGACTTTGGCCATTGGGAGTCCTGTTAGAGCAGATACGCAAATTCCGAGGTCAAAAAACCTGGACTGCTTTGGCTTTCCCTCGAACAGTCAGCAAACAAACATTATAAATAGGGCGAGCAGATGAGAGCTCGTAAGATTATCTCCAGCCCCTGTCTTGTAAAGTTGTAGTTGCTCTTGCCTCGTGTAAATAATGTTTTTTTTTTAAAGTACTATTGGCGGTCTCCTAACTCAAATTGAATAAATAAAAGAAGTTATTCCACCCATTTACAGTAATGGCGCACAGACCATTCTCCCAAGTAGAGTTTTTCGGATCAGGAGGGTCTGAAATGTACCGATCTGAAGAGAATTCAAAATTTTATTTTCAGCCGATTACATAACTTTCCTTTCTACGTTGTAGAGCTAAGGAAAGTTAAAAAATGTGCGGGAGGTAAAGTACAGTCTGGTGATGGGTACAGGAATGGCGAACAGAATATTTGGAAGCAGGAGAAAAATTGAAAAGATTTTAGCGGAGTTTTTTCTTATCAATTCCTCTCAAATGTAATTAAAATCTTCAGAAAAATTCAGAGGGTAGTCCAATACAGTACCTTCACGACGAGTCTTTAATAACGTGCATAAGATATCTAGGGGCTTCTCCATAAATTCCGGAATTTCAACCACCGCAGTTTCACTCGTTTCTGAACGAATTTCCCCGTTAACTTTGAAAAATTTATCATTATCATTCTCTGAAAAATCGTGTTTGCAGTGGGGATGTCTAGGAGAGTACCGACTGGGTGGCCTCCACCTCCCTCAGACCCCACAGCTTAAAAATAAAATTGGGATGGGCGAACTACTTTCCACACGGGGCCTGCGTATTTTCCAGCATTTTCAGCCCTTGCCTTGGGTAGGAGTTGAATTGTTCCGTTCAACCTACTTTGCCCTGCGGGGGCAGCCACCTATTGTGGCCCTAACCCATAAAGCACCGGCGCAAGGCTGTGGTACCTGGTTCTGAGTTCTCTTCCCAGCATGTCCATGCTACCAGGCGCGTCTACAGGCTGTCAAACAACCCTTACGGCTCATCCCGGAACGAGACAGTTTGAACTGTCTGCCTTCCTTAAGGGTTCGGAAGGACCCCAGTCAGCCGCGGCAGAGGTCTCCCGAGCTTCTACTGAAGGACTGATATCTGTGCACCGATTGCTCAATAATGGTACCGGGCATGAGTACGAGCAACACAATAAAGCACGGGGACAGTTTGCGCCACCGCTATTTGCCACCATGAAGTGGCATTTTACCAAATTCTAACGAACTGAGTCAAAAAAGAGATGAATTGAAAGACAAAGCAATGCATAACATCGAATTCAACCAGAGCTAAGGGCAGCTGTTTGAAGTGGCGCACCTGATATTTTTAAATACGCTCCTGCGGATCATGTGGACGTTCTTTAGGCTTATTATGCGCTAATCAAGGGGACTAAGCGCCTGGGGCTTTTTTTCTGTTATCATGACCACGAAAGTAAAACTTTTCTCGAGTTTAATTCATAATCCAGTTAGGGGTCAGGGGAGGACCTAAGATTATGCTCTTATATTGATGATACGGTTTTTTTTTTTTACAGTAAAGCAGCTATATAAATGCATAGACGGTCCACCCTGGTATCTTTCGAGTGTCCGAAAAAAAAGGGTGAGAAATCCACGTGAAAAAGAAGAATGACAAAGCGGAGCGGCCAGTTATCACGATGATTAATGACGGAAAACCCCGGCGCGAGAGAGACAGCCTAAAACGGGTGAGAGTGAGGGGGAAAACTGGAGTAATAACTTTTCCTCGGACGTGAAACAATCTGACTAAACTCTTGAAACCCCGAGGAGCAGATGCAATGTAATGGGACGAGAGATAAATGTTTGGGACGAAGGGGAGATATATATGCATCACGCGTTATTTTCACTTTCGGTATAGATAGTTGAACACCGCCGCGTATTGATGTGATTAATGTTGGCGGCCTGCTCGAGCGTAGAGAACTTGATGGAATCGTGAGTTGGGAACGAAAATTGGGGTGAGTTGTTGAGCGTCAATTCCGTTTCAGAGAATTAACGCGTATAGCAGTGAAAAGCTGACAAGAGCCGGCATTGGTCGATAGTTTTCAGAACGACTTACTTCTATCATTTTAGCAGCTTTGAAACCAAATATTTAGATAAATAATTGAAAAACGATGCAAATTATCAGACAATGGTCTATTATGCTGTAACACAGCTTGACCCATAGGATCCACGCCTCCAAAACCCATCCGATTCGATTCAGAATTGAAAAATACCAGTAAACGATATGAAACATGACCTTACTATGACGGAGCAATGAAGATTAACGTTTGCTAGGCGATGCAAGGAGGCAGCACGAGAAATGAGCCAGGGTCATTAGATCGACTGCACATACTCAGATTTTTGTAAATGCTTCGACGAAGTATTCCAAATTAAACTGGAGTATTCCTTTCCTGTCCAATTCCTTCCAGGGCGCCACAGGGGTTGTATATATGATAGCTTTTTTTTCTAATTGTCGTCAATGATTTATGTTTGTTGTATTTTGATGCCTTTTGAATGAGAGAACTTCAATGCCGAACGGACCATGGTAGTTTGTCGATGGTGTACATTGAAGGAGCGCAGGGGACTCGCCGCCGCTGTTTTCCTGGCCAATGGGACATTATTCTGTGCGAGTATACATCATCTCACCAGAATGATGGAATGTGGTCTACTACTATGTGGGAGGGAGTTAATATCTTCCTTCCCCTTCTTCAATTGAAGGTGCCCAAGCCTCAAGCTGGAGCTGGCAGCGTGCTTCTGCCTGGGTGAACACAGCAAACTTGCACGGCGGCTTTTGTGGCCAAAAGATTCGCTGGCTCCAATCTCCTTGGAAGGCCAGCCTATGCTCGTGTTTACTGATGGACAGGGGAGAATGATGTGGGGAGCGTCATTCAAAGGTACAACGCCTGAAGGAGAGGAGGCAGATGTTGAAAGTGCCTTGGCCTATTGGATGGAGCTGGACAAGTGGGTTGTCACCACTTCATTTATGTCTTGTTTTTCGCCAAGCGCTGGATGAAGAGGATATGGCGCACCCTCGTTCCATGACCTCTGCCGCTGGCCCAGGACCCAATTGTGGGCCAGGCTGAGTGAGTGCCTGCTTCCCTAGTCTGCAGCAGGAGTAGCTGCTGGACTAGAGCAGACATCGAGCCCTCATACTCTCCAAGGGTCTGACTGTAGGCGCAGATTACTGCCAGGTGAGGTTCCCACAGCATGGTGGGTCATGGTCTGATATACTTGCAGCACAATTACTACGAGTACAGGCCTGTTAGTCCTGCTGCGAGGGGCTGATCCACTACCCAGCTGCGGCGTATTACACGATATGCCAAACCACAACTAAGTAGTAGAGGATGCGAGAATGCTGTGACGAGCCACTCATTGCTCCCACTAGGTAGCACACATGAGTGGAACAGAACGCTTGTCCCAGAGGCGCACCAAGTGTGCAGTTGGGCGACCTCTTGGGCACAGCACGACCCTTAGGTAGTGGCAGTGCATCATCGGGACCACAACTCTTTGAGCAGCCTGCAAGGAGCAGAATGGCATCCTCAGAGCACATGGCCAGGAGCTACATCTTGGCCACAGTGAGATACAGGCGCCTTTTCTCCCTACACCAACGTTCTCTAAATTACGATGCCTGGGCGACAAGGAGCCTCGTCTCCCCAGCTGAGTACGCTCCAACAACCACTGCGACATGGTCCATGTACGCCATAGGTGTAAAAGTGTGCCTGCATGTGGCAGAGGACCCATGGCATCACGGACATTATGGCTCTTTGGGGGCTCCCCACTGTGCTCCCCACTTTCGCTTTCAGGTTGAAATGCCCTGTGGCTGCGAACGATGCAATGAGGCTGAACAGGTTCAGCGAGATGCCGAGGTCCCTCAGTGAGATCAACGCCACCAGACGGTGTTGAATGCAAAAAGTTGTTGGTGACCAGATGGACTGTCCGTCTATGTCGTCCCCAGAGGACTTTCTCGTTGCCAAGCGCACTAGCCAGCACCAGCCTTCCTATGTTCCTGTGGGCCCAACAAATAACCTGCTCTACTCTCAGAACGGACTGGAAGAAGGCTTCGATCCCTCCAAACTCCTCACCTCCATCGTTGAAGACGTATTTCGGGAGGTGATGCGTGTACATAAGTCATCGGTGTGTCACTAGGTTCTGTTTTAATAATACTTACTGGGCTTTGGCCCGTATTGTTTCATATAAATAAATTAACAGTAATCGGACAGAGGAGATTGTTGGGTTACGAACCATCTGGTTGGGTTGACGGTGTGGACCGAGGGAATTTAGAGTGTCCGAACAGTCGTTTTTGACGGTGAATCGAAAACCTAGTGAGCACCTTAAAGGCAGAAGTTATTATAGTTTAGGTATTAAAAATTCGGAGAGGGGTAAACTCCAAAAATGCGTAAACTGCAGGAATTCGGGTTTACGTATTCGCAGAGCGTAAAAGGTTTACCTCCGAACTTTCTTCTTTTCGACTCAATTTTTACTTTCACCTCAACGTATCCTACCATTAGAGTGAGAGGAGGGATTGTTAAATGACAAAGCTGAAGCATTGGGGGTTCCTTCAAAAGGCCCGGCCAAACACGGCCCCATCCCCCAGGTAAAGTGTTCTCGTGTTCCTCGCATATTTCTCCCCGTCGTCGCCGCCTGAGCATTGTTCCGCCACACAAACCAACAGCTGCCACTTCGATTCAGTCGTCGTCAGAGACAATAACCATTTCTTCTTAGCGAAAGTGAGGACAAATTGGGTTTGGCAACGGGTTGAGGCACGAGAGCAGCAAAACCATCAAAACCCTCGGAGCCTCCCAAAATAGTGCCCTTTTCGGGTCGTGTATGGGAAGTCGAAAAGCCCTCCCTCCCACATTGAACACGAACCAGCTGCCAGGTGCGGGCGGAACCGGCCTGGAATTTTCCGTTGGGGGTTTTAAATGGAACTGGTACTTTTTGTTAAAACCGGCGCCGAGAATCGGAAATGCGTGTGTAACTAGCAATATAACATCCAATGGGTCATGGAGCTTCTGAAAAAGAGAAGACAAAATTGTGGGGGGTATTTGCGGAATCAGCCTCACACTATCTATAATATCGCTGGTTGGAGGAGCGTGGTGGGACAGATCCGAAACAGTCGGTATACATTGGACACAGTACGGAAACCGCCCTGATGTATTCTGGATGAGGTCCGGAGGGGGATGGACGGACCTTTCTGGTCATGGTGGATTTTCCGTCCGCGTTCGACCGGCTGAAATCAAAGGGTGTCAGCATTGCAATGGTGAGATGATCTAAGTCTTACCACACAGGAACGAGACAATGTGTTAATGGGCACTACGGAGAAAGATCGACCTGTAAAACGACTCATCATGGGTGTACATCAAAGACGACTCTTGCAGGAAATTCTGGGCATTTCGTAGGAAGCTTGGTATGGGTCTGTAGGTGTTAATGGAGTATCGCTTGAGGTTTGTTACATTCTGGCTGAAGAATTAATTCCTATATTGATTGTGAGAGTATATGCCAGGAGAATGCATCAGACAGTGTGAAAAGCTACAGGAGTGAGGCACTCCGAAAGCTTTATCTGAGGGCCGACACACGAGGTAATACGTAGCCTGACAACGGAGAGGAAGAAGTTAAGGCGTGAATGTTACGGACGTTGTTAGGCGGTGTGGCCAGATAAGAAAGCATTCTTCAGCCACCTGAGTAGATATATCTTACAGAAAATAATTTTGAAAGTTGGCAAAGCACTACTCTAGCGATCTCCTCTACTGTGTGACAACTTTTCGTCAAGGGTTTAGCCCTTTCCTACCATTGTAAACCGTCTACCCTTAGTCGACTCTGTGACCACTATTCGGTGCAGGCCGTAGTAGTTGGGCTTTGAACTCTGAATTGTTTCGGGCCTTCCCTGAACATCGAGTTCTCCGATATTTCTGACACCTGAAGTCCTTTGTTCGTAGGTGTGGGGAAGTCCAGCCCGCCTACCAGTTATTTCGAAGCAGTTGGTTGTGCCATTTTCTCTCTCTCTCTCTCTCTCTCTCTCTCTTCACTTAGTTCCCCACGCAACCAGTTCACGTGTATTCAGAGCCCCCTGTTTGCGTTTAATTACTCACACTCAAACACGTTTTCACTCACTTTTATTCCTTAGGAAGCTTGGTATGGGTCTTTAGGTGTTAATGGAGTATCGCTTGAGGTTTGTTACATTCTTATTAGTTACTATATTGATTGTGAGAGAATATGCCAGGAGAATGCATCAGACGGTGTGAAAAGCTACAGGAGTGAGGCATTCCAAACGCTTTATCTGAGAGCCGACCCACACGACGTAGCCTTGTGATGACGGAGAGGAAGGAGTTAAGGCAGATGGTGGGGATCTTTGGTGTGCATGTAATTTATATCGTATGGCAGGAGTGGTGTGTACTTGTGTTTTCAGTGTTGGGGTGAACGTAATTCACAATAATAATGAACTTAATGAGAATTTTTGCTTGGTGAGAGTTTTGCGGGTAAAAACATAAAACCAACAAAGACTATTATGTTGTTAGGTAGCCTTTATATATTGTTACCATATTAACCCTACGAGGAATTTTTGTGTTTAAGCTCCAAGGGAAACGGTAGAGAGGGCTGTATGGTCCTAATTTCCCCTGGTTAATTATAAACCAACCGATCTCTCACTCTCTTGCGTGTCTCGCTTGTCTGAGGGAGTCAAGGTCATAAATGTTGAGTTGTCATGGAGTGACCATCGTGGGATGACAATAAACTCTGCCAAATCTAAAACCAATGATCCTGGGGGCCATGTGTGATGCTACGTTGATACAAGACCAGAAGTGTGCATTGATAATATGCGACCAATATAGAAACCTGGGAATAAATGTATCAAGCGCATCAACCAACATGGTTCCCGCACATCACGCTCTTACGCAAACGCGTGTATGGTTCAATATAACAGCTACGTAGGTTGGCAATTGAAACGCCGTTTGCAGTATGACTGAGGCTTGCCGAAAGTTTGGTGCTACACCATAACTATGATTACGCCACACTGGCGATCTGTGACAGTTACTGTTTCGCATTCAGCGATGTCTGTGGGCGTAACGACCTGGTGGCCCCTACCTCCCTCAGACCCCGCAGTTTAGAAACGAAAGAAGAGGATAGGATTTCTACTCTCCAGTGAGCCCTCGACTACCACGATGTCCGCAGAGCAAGCGCATTTTCCAGCATTATCAGGCCTTGCCCTGGGTAGGACTTGGATTGCTCAGTTCTACCAACCTTGCCTTGCGGAGGCAGCCACCTGACGTGGCCCTAACCCATAATGCACCGTGGTCAAACAACCCTTAAGGCCTGATTGGTCACTGGCCCACACCTTCTTTTGATGGCACTTATGGCTTATCCTTAACCAAGGGTGGGGCAGTTTGGGTTTGCTGACCCGATTCGTTCATAGTCTCAAATGGATCCAGTGCATAACGCCATACTTTCTGTAGTCAAGCTTGCCTCTGTGACTGCGTTATTTCGGATTCTGAAGTACGAAAACCCATACCTCCGTGATAAGTTTGCTAAGCTGGGTAAAAGTCACGCGCATGGTACGCGAGGTGAACTCATGCAGGTTCCAAGGCTCAGATCTGCATTGTATAGTAGATCTTTTAGGATTACAGCAATTCATTTACGTAAGTAACAGCGAGAGCTCTTTGAGTTTAATCTAAATGTAAGCAGTTTAAGGAACGGCATGTGTTCGATGCAAAGCGTCAAATTGGTTAGTCTTTGACTTCGGACTTCCCCAGTCATTATCTCTGTCGATTTCAATACCTTCCCAATGGGTCGCACCTATGGCAAGGTCATTGTTTCTCCAAAGGTCTTCGCACCTACAGAAATCCCACTTGTCTGGATATTTCCAATGGTGGTTTTTCCACCTTTCTCCTCTCCTCTTTTCTCAGATTCCTCTCTACGACCGAACACTTCCAACTCATTCCGCTTTCAACTATAGCCCCAGTAACTTCTCGCTCTCCCATACAGTGTCCCGCGCCAGTTCACGCGTTCCGAGTACTGCCCTTGTGTTGCCCGTTAGTACACCATCTCAGCTCAATTTTAAATCAACTCAATTCCGCACCTTATATTACAATCCTCCTCACGCTCACCGAGTTTCATTTTCATTTCGATCCTCAAGGTCCCCCTCTCGTACGCCCAATAGCATGAAAAGAAAGTTGATGAGAATGTACGAGGAAATCAAACAATGCTATTTATTAAAGTTAACGTACCTGTTAGGTGAGTCCGTCTCCTCTGGCTTGTGAGTTACTGTGGGCTATTGCTATTTACGTAATTGTAAAGTGTAAGTGCGGAAGAGCAACATTTGAAGGTTTCGTTATTATGTTAGAAGATTATTTTCAATTTTATTCGTTACTTTCACGACAATCAGAAACCAATAATTGTCATATTATTAATTATCCTGGGAATAGGGAAGACAAGGCCTTAAGGCGCTATTGTATCCCAGGTCGTTAAATCCTTCAGCCAGCCAGTGTTCTCTAATCCTCCCTACCCAGGGCGCAATTATAATTGTGATGGAACGCACACGTGTTTTGGCTCAGGTTACACGTTACGCCGCGCAACGGCAGTTTCGTTTGTCATCAACTCGAGAAAAAAAAAACCGGAATACGCTCGTTGTTATCATATGAGGGTTAACGAGGCAATTACATCGGTATCGCGAACGACATTTCGTTCGTTCGTCGATAGATCCCTCGTCGTAATTAGCCTAGCGTTACATTTTTATACCAATTATAACCGTCATCTATCCGGCAGTTGCGCTTCGTGCTGGTACGCGATTCAAGTATCGGTCAACACCCGCATTTTCTCTTGCCGACGGCCTTTTCGCGATAGGGCGATTGATACAGAAGAAAAAGCTCGAGGAGCGTGTTGGCGTTTTGAAATGAGCACTTTTTTAATATTTTTTTTTTTTTATTATTCAAGGTGTGAGAGACACGAGGCGCGTAGTAGGTTTTACGGTTTGTTGACCAGGTGCTATTTTCCAGTATGCTCAAAAAACTCAAAATAATTCGAACACATGTTACCCAGCGACTCAATCAAGTGTTAACAATTGAGTGTCCTCATCGTGAATAACTTGGAAACGCTGAGCAAGCACTCCTTAGTCCACCGTCGTTTTCACCTTTTTTAGCTTTTGTGGTTTTTTCTGCTCCACAGCAACCAGTGTTAAGGCTAGGAAGCCCTAATCTGTATTTGAAACCACTTCGAATCATTACGAAAAACAAAAAAAACGCAGCCAGTTATTACACAACGATTCATTATTCTCTTGAAAATCTTGACGTTGACTCACACCTCCGAGACCCGTCCCATACGATTCAGCATCGAAAAACACCAGTAAACGATACGAAACATGGTATGTGTGACTACAACTGAACGACATTTGTAGGCGACGCTAGGCAATTGGTACAGGGTGTTGGGGGGCTCCATTCAATCAAGTATCTAAAAATACCTCTAAAACGGTACCGAACACGGCGTATTTGCGATGAAACTGGTAAAATTGGGTTAATTAATCGTCAATTTTTTTTAATCATTTGTTGCCGTGCAGGCGGTCACAACTAGATACCAAATGGAATTTTTGTGAGAAATAACGGGCGATAGGGAGGTCGGACATGGCAGATTTGGAATCGTAATGCTTTGAAACGTGTAGTATCAAATTTTGAGGCGGGGTTTAATAGAAAATGTCCACACCGAAACCGTAGGTGTGTTATTCGCGATGATAATAAACCAATAACTTCCACGATTTGCACTGGTTATTGGCCGAAAGAGTGACGGTTTGATTCAAGTACGCTTGAAGCCCTCATCAATTGGAATGGTCAAAGGTTTTGATCAAGCCGTTTGATAGCACAACCGACGAGCTGCAACCTGAGATATGTGGGCTGAAAGGAGTGCTAGGAATCAAGGTACACGCCAAAATCGGCAATGCTTGTGAGGAAGTGTAGGTCCGTTGACCGAGTGGGTGTGGGCGACAGGAGAGTGAGCGTGATAGAAAGAGGTAGCAGCGCATTGTGACGGGCTGAGGGCTAGGGACGTTGAAATTGCACCGCTGAGTGACATTGAGGTTCTGCTGAAGGAGAAGGCAGTTGGAAGGGTCCCGTGAGAGGGGATTTTAGGGGATTATATTCTGGCTATTCAATGTGCGTCAACAGCCAGTATTCATTCTTCTCTACCTCTTTTGCTAAGTCAAAACTGGACTTCTCCCCCAAGTTAGCACGCGAGAACTTGAAAATTCTGAACCAATCATTGTAGGATATCACATGTAATGGTTTGCGGCGGACCGCCACCTGTGCAGTTCGCTGCTGTTTATATTAGGGGTGGAGCCACGTTTCATCATCAGAACGGCTACCGACTTCGCGGACAAATCCCTTTTCCCAAGACAGTGGATAAGTTCTTAAACATCCCTTTATATTGTGTGAAGTAAGGTAAGCGATCAGAGCTTGGTGTTTCATTTTCCCCATTGTCCCTTTATTGTTATTAATACAAAACGAGCATGGGTTATTTATTTCATTCTAAAAGGAGTTCATTTCATTTTAATTCGAGTTTTCCTGATTAAAATCAAGTGGGTCTTATTCGGTTTATAATTTCATTTCCCATTACCTTCTTGAGAGCCATTATTTTTTTTATTTCACCAAGTGAGTATAATTGAGTGTATTTAATGTGTTCTTTTCTTTTGGGCCCAGACACGACTTTCACGCGTGTTCTGTACACGGGTGAATTGTGAGACAACTCCCCAAGTACGTTACACACTCATTCGTTTTGGCTTATTATTAATTATGAATAATAAACTTATGTTTCCAGTCAGGGGCATTTTTTTACAAGTACGCAGTAACATTTCAAGTAACACGGTACGTTCCACATCCACAGTGCCCATCCGCCATTCATCATCCAGTCTGTATTTTGCTTTTAACGTTGTCTAAACGTTCGCTTTTTCGTAGAATTCTATTTGGTATCTAGTTGTGCCCGCCTACTTGGCTTTCTGTTCGGACGACACTCATGGGTTTGGCGATGAATTGAGGTTCTGCTGAAGGACAGGGCAGACTAAAGGGCCCGAATGGAACGGCTTAGATGAAGGGAGGAACTGGGCTCCATTGGTCAGAGAAGATTGAAGAAAGAGGAGGGGGCCAAGATGTGAGCCTTGAGAAACACCGGCTGAGAGAGGACGCCATCGATGAATTGACGTCACGGCATCCCTGGCGGGCGATGGTGGACGGAGGAGTGACGACTATTATTAAGCAACATAACCGGGAAGTTATGAGAATCGTTTGAGACAGCAAAGTAGTTTTGTCAAGTCAAGTGATGGACTTGAGATGTCGGATGACTCGCAAATTGACGTTTTTTTTAGGCCACCTCGTGACTCCGCTCGCGTTTTTTTTTCTCATTACGTAAATTATTCCTTGCAATGAAAACAGGAATAAAGGGAAAGGAAGAAGCTACACAAAGGTTGAAAGGAAAAAGGCTTTTGTAAGGACGAGGAGGACGGACGTTATGAATTTTTTTTTCTTCTCTCTCTTCACGAATACCCTTCTCAGAGCGCTAATCCCTCCTAAGCCCTCGTCCACAATGCTTTTACATCTTATGGGTGGGGGTGGGGGGAAATCCAAACAAAGGTCTTCGAGGTCTCGCGCCCATTAGGAAATGAGACCTCTAATGGCCGAGGAGGATGGTGGAAGCGGGCAGCAAAATTAGAAACTAGAGAAATGACGGAGCGTGGGTGAGAGGGTCTGCTGAAAGAGGTGTGAACTCAGTCGCACCAACACACCAGTTGTCGAGAAAACTGTGAAACCCGCTTTTGGTTTATCATTCATTGTGACACACTTGTGTTTTCGGAGCTGAACTGAGAGTTTCAAGGCGTCGTCTAAAAAACACGAAAATCGGACGTGGGGTCGAGTTGTGCCTAATGGCACTCTGACCGGTGATAGGACGGGCATCAGAGCAATATTACTGCGTTTACAGCGAAAAGAGCTTATTATTACAGTATATTCTATTGCTTCAAACAACTCGCTTGACAACGTCACAAAAGTTGTCGTTTCTTCCTGGCCTCAGCTCATTTCCCGCTCTGCTGCCTGTCGCATTCCAACCATCCGCCACGTCTGTGCCAATCGCCTAGCGCCGCCTACCACATGTCAACCGTCGTTGTGCTTTGTAATCAGGCCTTGTTCAGTATGGTTTACTGGTATTTTTCGATGCTCAATCGAATAGAATGGGCCTCAGAGATGTATTAGTGACTGTAGACGGAAAACAATCAACTAGTATTAAATACAGTAAGCCTAATTCTACTACTTGAAGGAACTCGCGGGACAATAAAGCGAAAGTCATCGTTTCTACCTGTCATACATTCATTTCCCGTTTCTACCATTTTCACACTCTCCCGTCTTACTCTAACCACCCATCAGTTAGGCCAGTTGCGTCGTGCCAATAGCATGTCCTTGACAATTTCCGTTGTAGTCTAGTCATGTTTGGTATCGTTTACTGGTATTTTTCGATGCTGAATCGAATGGGATGGGCTTCAGAGATGTATTACTGACTGTAGACGGAACACATTGAACTATTATTAATACAGTAAGCCTAGTTCTACTACTTGAAGGAACTCGCGGGACAATACAGAGAAAGTCATCGTTTTTACATGTCATACATTCATTTAAACCTGTAGCGTTGTGCCAATAGCCTGTCCCAGACAATTTCCGTTGTTCCGTTGTAGTCTGGTCATGTTTGGTGTCGTTTACTGGTATTTTTCGATGCTGATTCGGATGGGATGGGTCTCGAAGGCCTGAGACTGCGCCAAGCTAAATAACCAGGAAATTATCAGAGATATTGATTGAAAACATCAGGTCTTGTATGGCATTCGGCAATGACAGGTTATGGGTTGTCTCGGACGACCAGGACTGCGCCAAGAATTGGCTGAAAATACGTATTGAAAACTCGTACCTGTATATCCTTAATATTTTTCGACGTTTTGTTGACTAGTACAAGGCAGAATTATGTTATGTGTGATCAGAGTTGTAGTGCAGCTTTTTTTTTCAGCCGATTACTAAACTTTCCTTCCTTACCCAAGGAAGTAAATATTAATCTGGCTTCTTAACAATTAGCGGCTGGTCTGTCACAAATTTTAAATAGTATATCAGTTAGACCGTAGTATTCTATTTATAGTGTGCCTTGAAGAGGATTTCATTTTCGTTCACTGGTATTTTTTACGCTGAATCGAATGGCACGGGTTTCGGTGGTGTGAGACTACGTCAAGGGCAGTTGTTGGGCGCACGAAAGAGGAAGCTATAGTTGAGGAATAAATGTACGTGGTAATTTTATTCGTTAACGTATTAGAAAACACGGTTAACCAATTTCCAGGAGAGCCAAATCTTTATCAATACGTTAAACGATGCCTGTACATAGCTTGACACCCTCCGTGTTTCATCATCTTGCAAGAGAAGGGCAAGTCATGCCCCTCACTAAGCTTAGGTTATGGCTATGTAGTTTTCCTAAAGATCCCAAATGCATCACTGTAGAGAAAGACGAACAGCAGACTCTTGCAAGTGCAGCCGGAGGAATGACACTCGGAGGTTCGGATTGGAGGGGTGCAGTGAACACCTTCCTCACCCAGGTTCTCTAAAATGAGTGGCTTCGCACGCACCCCCCATAGGCACAAAACGTGAGATTGTTTGAAACGCGGTATGCAACGACATGTAGGACACCTTCAAGTTCTCGAGCTTCCAAGTGGAAAAATTGCGACCCACAGACCGTACTTGGACCCTGGCGTCCATTATGTTTCACCCTGCTAAACCGAGATCTCTGGCGTCGATTAATGGTTCGCACAGTCAGATTACCTTGCTGGCTCATACAAATACGAAAAAACAAATTCTCTCATTACGTTAACTTTGCTCTAACACTAATACCTCTAATACCTGTTTTAAATTTACGAGTTTTCAACATCTGTCTCTTGTCATGAACCATCTCAAAGGGATTCCCAACCTTTTTTTATTCTATCTAACTTTTCGTTGTTTGGGCACTTCCAAAGTGCACTAATTATTTACTGTTTTTGTAGGTATTTCAATACGCGTTGACACCTGGTGTTCAAATTCTTAAATCGATGCCTGTTCGCCGCTCGGTCGCCCGAATTTTATGATTGACTGCCTCCGCGTTTCGTTATTTGAATTTCAATCTTTCAAAAGAACTCCTCTTCTGTGCCAGTTCACAAATAAAATGATTGAGTTTTATAAAGGGTCGGCAGAGGATGCGTAATTGCTGAACCACAAAGCTGGACATCGACAACAGACCAATCCCTTTCTTCGATGGAAAGACTCTTTTTAAATCTCGAGCTTTTATTGCCTCCTTTAACGCGATAACGTTAGGCACGATAAACGTCAAGAGGCAATCCGAATAGAGGTATACCCACCCAATATCCCCGCTTCACAAATTCCCGCTTTTGATGTGTTCCGGTCGTTTGATTATCATATTCATATGGGGAGGGAGCGAGTCGACTGAAATATGTGACGCCAGCCCGATTTTATCGCGGAGTTTCGTCGTTATTTATTAACCAAAAATTAAAGTTTGACATATTTCATTTCATTAACGAGACAGGGGCCTCAAAATGAAACTATTAATAACCGCCGCCTGACAGACTGAGGCCGCGAGGTTTTGGGCATTGATTGCTTTGACATTTTTTAAAACTAACCTTTTTTTATTCAATTTGCATGTAACTAGTTTACCTTTTTGGGGGTTAGTACAGAAATGCGCGCAATTATAGTTTTTGTTTTTGCTGGGGGTCATTCAGGGGCATCACTTGCCAGCGAAGATGCGAAGCTGCCAGACCCAGCGAAGTCCTGCGGGTGCCTTGAGAAGACTCATCAGGGAGGTACGGCCATGGCTGCAGAGCCAACACGGTGTGCTGAGCTATTACCTCACCTAGATGCTAACGGGCCATGGGCTTTGCCGTGTAGGGAAGGTACACGAAGCAAGGTGCATCTACTGCAACGACGCAAAGCACACCTGCCCCTGGAGGAAACAGAGGCTGCATTTCACAGAGCTTGAGTTGAAGTAAAACAAAATAAATGAACGAACATGATGAGAGTGAGGATTGTATTGTGGATATGAGTTTGAATGAATACTTAAGTGGGTCTCGGAATAGGTGAACTGGTTGTGTTGAACAAGAGCCGAAGTAGCTGGAATTGATGTTCTTGGGTTGGGTCTGGGAAGAGTTGGAGATGCAGAAAAGGTAAACCAAGTGGTGGATAATTTGGAAAGCTCGAAAAGTGCTAACACGTTGTCAGAAATAAACTGAATGGGCAGTCCTGACGAAAGGCTTCAGGTCAGAAAGAACTGGACTCGATGTTCGGAGGAGGCACAAAACGAGGTCTTACTGTTAGGGGCAGTCCTGACGAAAGGCTTCAGGTCAGAAAGAACTGGACTCAACATTCAGAGAAGGCCCAAAACGAAGGCTTACTGTTAGGGGCGAGTGTGGAAGTTCCAGGCTCAAGATTTCAACTAATTCTGCCTGCGACGAACAAGTATGTACACACATATTTACGAATTTTTCCGTATCTACAGTGTTGAATTAGTCGGCTTTGTTCTTCCTATGCTCAGGCCATCTTGAAGGCTTTGGGTTTCTCAGGTGCACTTCATATTTCACACCTGGGCCCTTAGCTTTTCTTGGAGATCTTTGCAGGCCTGCCACTACTCTCTCAGTCCAATTACCTCCTCTCATCAGACCACCTTATATTGTTCCGCGAGACACCCCAATCCTAGAATTCCTTTTGCTATGAAACCTGTGATTTTAACTCTGTCGGTGCCTGATTGGTGCCAGGCAGACCGCTCTTTAAAAGCATTCAACAGCATTCACACGTAGAAGAGCATAGTTGAAGGAAGGTGCTGATAGGTGGAGTGAAATAGGGCAAAAGTGGGAACAGAAAGGATCGAACATTGTGAGGCTGTAGTAGAGATACCAGAGTAAGACAAGACCCAAACTCGACCAGTGTCTGAGCTGGCGAAACCCTCGGGTAGAGCGCGTAAACCACCAAGCACTGGGAGGGGGAAGGAAAGAAGGATACGACCGGAGTAACACGCTGGGTGGTGAGAAGAACTACTGACACACCCACGCTGACGCATCTCCTAAGTTCTTTTCTTAGGCCAAGCTTCCGACACTGCCAAACGAAGATCCGCGCCGTCTTATTAGCTTTTCTTGGCTTGCAGAGTGACTGCAAGATACCATCTGGACATCCACTGTCACTGCAGAATGCTTGAGACCAACAGCGACCATATCAGGCCTCAGCCCTCCTCCAGAGACTACTCCTGGTAGTGCCACACCGCTCCCTAGCCCTCAGATGACGATGCACCAGCAATCATGACTGCCCCTCCTGAGTACGCGGACACACCAGCAACACATGATTCAGTGTACACACTCAGCAAGGAGGAAAGAAGGATACGACCAGAGTAATACACTGCGTGGTGATAATTCAAAGCACTGCTGACGCACCCACCCTGACCGCATCTCCCAAGTTCATTTCTGAGACCACACGCCACCCAAGGACTCGGTCAAGCTTCCAACACTGCCAAACGAAGATCCGCCCCGTCTTATTAGCCTTTCTTGGGCGAGGGAGTTTAGATCCCGGGTTCCACATACCATCTGCAGAATCCTTGAGACCAACAGCGACGATACTGGGGCCTCATTACTCCTCCAGGGACAACTCCTGGTAGTGCCACACCTCTCAGGTGACGATGCACCAGCCACACCAGCACCACACACACACACAGACCACTATTTCGTGAATTCAGTAGGCCCGAAAACGTACAGATTTGAAGCAAACTAAATGGTTTTTCTTAGTCATACTTTCAATAACGCAAATGAGAATAACAATTGGTAACTCTTTGGGTAGACTCCTTTGACAAGAGTAGGAGCACTTAGGCAAGTGTGGGAGCGACAGGAGAGGACATCCTTAATCTTTTTCGCGTTGAGGAAGATCCTGCACACTTGACCCAACACTTTTCTTCATTCCTATTTGGTATGGAGCAGCCGCTACATCAATATTAAACGCCACGGTGGAATCGAAAGAAGCACATCTGTTGATAAAATTAGGTACATGTTGATTGTCCTTCTAGCCCTGTCGTGAAACGCTCTCCGGAGTAAACACCATTATTTTTCCAAGCCCTCGGCTCAAAAGAGACCATTGGGGGCTCAATGCGGGCGTTTGTTTGTCGTATCTCGGGGATAAATGAGGTATAAAAATGGGTTGCCGCGGAACAGCTTCTCTTCCTTTTCATGCTCCTTCCAAATATATTCCACGGAATCGACCCTCCCGAGTTTTGATTTATGCGCCGTCACGCCTTTTATTGTGTTGTAATCTCCGCTTCGGATGTATTTATATTCCTTATAAAACACCGAGGGCCGCTAAAATTGAAACCTTTCCCCCCCTCCCCCTCCCTTTTCACCGGCCCTTTAATGTTACGATATTATTCAGGAGCATGGCTGAAAATATTCCGAAGACGCCGGTATCTGGAAGGGTCCAACGCTTCTTCTTCTGCACACAACGGGCTCCATAATTCTCCGTCAGCGCCTCAGATTATTCACGCGCGAAAAGCATTTGCCACAGAAGTACTAAACTCGGTTGAATATATTCAGTCACCCGATAGATAACTCACTTCGCGGGATGAAATAACCTATAACTCTTCAGCAGCAGTGTTTACAACTATTTTACTCACTGCCACTTCAAATGGTGGTGGGAAGACTGGGCTGACGTCAATCCACCAAGGTGTACCTAAGGGTTGACGTCTCACAAGCCCATGCATCCAAAGGAATGCCACGTATTTTCTGTTGGAGTCTTCTTGGACGTCCCTTGGAGAAGTAGCACTGAAGGCTAGAAATCGCTCCTCGTCGAGTATCCGGCACTGAACCACGACGTAGTCGGATGTCTCCTCATCTTTTCCACACTGGCTACACTGAAGGGTATCGACTATGCCCATAGCTTACATGTTTTTGTTCATTTTGCAGTGTCCGGTGATGATCGCCACAATCTTAGGTCCTGCCTGCTCATCTTCAGAATATGTTCCCTCTGAGATGAACCATCTGTGGTGCCTTACTCCCACAGCATTCTAGGCAGTCCCATACATTCCCCTGGCATATTCTCACACAGTCCTCTTGGCTAGTGACAGAGAAGTCTCACAGTGGGGAGGTACCTCTACAGATACAGGAATCCAATAATTGCTAATGAGTTGAGCCGCGTCCTACACTCCCTCGCCAGTTTTGATGTTGTGCAGTGATTCTTCAGCGCCCACTGTGTCACTCAACGTTCACTGTACCTGTAAGGTCACCTCCCATCAGTCGGACTTCTGTCACTAGTCACGAGGACTGTGGGAGGATATGCCAGGAGAATGCATCAGACAATCTGTGGGAGTGAGGCACTCCAAACGCTTTATCTCTGGGAAAACACGAGATAAGACGTAACCTTCTGATGACGGACAGGAAGGATTGAGAGGGGACCATCCCGCAAAATGAACAAACACGCGTACGTTATAGGCATATTCGACACCCTTCAATGTAGGTGGTGTGGAACTGATGAAGAGACTCCCTACCACGTCCTTGCCCAGTGCCGGAGCGATTTCAAGTCTTTGGTGCTACTTCTCCAAGAGTGACCGTCCAAGAAGACTCTTGCAGGAATGCCTGGCCTTCCTTAGGTGGCTAGGTTTCGACTTGTGAGGCATTAGGACTAACACAACACGTCTTTATGCCTCAGTGCTCATCCCGATTGTTGGGCAGGTTGGAGCTGCATATAAGCAGTACCACTTTCTGCGTAAAACGTGAAGTTATTGACCACGTTAAAATGGATTAAGCGAAAAAGAAGGTTTTATTAATAGCTAACGCCATGAAAAGAGCTGAGTGCATGAGGTGCTTTTGTGATACATCGCACCGGATATTTTGACATTTTATGTCTTTACTTTGCTACATAAACTCGAAAATGTAATGCGGGAGATGTAACGGAGAAGCGTCACGAAATATTTAACCCGAGTTGCAAGCCAAAGCCCCTGTGGCCTAATGGATAAGGCATCGGTCTCCTAACCTTTATGTCTTTTATTTTATTTTTATTTTTTAATGCAATGATAACTACGTTTGAATGTGCTCGTTGATGGTTTCGATATAATGGCCGCATCAATTGCAATTGACATCATCACTTAGTTACTGAGGTTATTAAAACGTGTGCTGTTACCATGCACTACACCCAAAACAAATTTCATGACGCTTCTCCGTTACATATCCCGCGTTACATTTTCGAATTTATGTAGCAAAGTAAAGACCTGGAATGTCAAAAAAATAATCGTAACCCTGGTGGGACTCGAACCCATAATCCCCGGGTTAGGAGACCGATGCCTTGTCCATTAGGCCACAGGGGCTGTGGCTTGCAACTCAGGTTAAATATTTCGTGATGCTTCTACGTTACATATCCCGGGTAACATCTCCCGCGTTACATTTTCGAGTTTATGTAGCAAAGTAATGACATATAATGTCAAAAAGTGTGTCAGCCGTTTAGGGCTGTCTCGTTCAGGAGTGCGTGAACCGTCTTCAAGCTTTCACTTCGTCGTTTTGTACGCGTCCTTCTCACTACTTAATGCGCTACACAATTTCTCATCATTTATTTTTCGGGATATAAGCAATTACCAATCCATTTCATTCGCCAACGACCGTTTATTGCCGCATGTTTTGCATTATTAGGATAAAATGCTGGGACAGTAATTCAAAACTGTATGGTGTGGCCCACTCAGCCTCCAGTGTTGTGAGTAGGCTGTCCTCGAGGGTAACTGAACACGTCTGTTCGGTCCAGGAATTAGTTGAAAGCCTGGAAGTCCTTGTTTAGGGCCTGCCCCGAACATCAAGCTCAGCTTTTTCTGACATCAAACCCTTTGTCTGTAGCTGCATGAGTGTCTGGCCTGTATAGTTCAGTTATTAAATAAGTCGACAACGGATTTTCCCTCTTTGCACTTTACAAAATATCCTCTTCTGACCTGTCTGACTACCTCCTCTCCAACTCGAAGCTCTTTCCAGACCCGACCTCAAAAGCGTCACCCGCCTCTCAGCTCTGGGGCTACTCACTGCTCTTCTCTCTTTCTCTCAGCTCTCGTTTCGCGCAACCAGTTCACTTATTCAGAGACCCCCTTGTGTCGCAATGATACTCTCTCACGCTCATATTGTCATTCTATCATACGTTGTGTTAACACAGCCCTCTCCCACGCTCACCACGTTCCTCCTCATTTATTTCTTTTACTCCAACTCACGCTCCCCCACTACCGTCACAATCGTCGAAAGGAATTTTTGTGAAAATTTTGGCGACTTCGTCGAGCAAAGAGACGTACCAGATATATTCCAGAAACATTTTTACAGGTTTAGGGTACATTCTGAAACCCTCATAAGATTGAAAGGGAATGAGCATCGCGTTACGTCTTTCGACCTCAGGCTTCTTCCAGGGCAAAAGAGCGGCTAAATTTAATCCCCCCACCTCCCCCATCACCGCCGAATTGATTTTAGGGCTTCGTAATTCGATTTCATTTTCTAAGAAAGGAGGAAGGGGTGGGGGGAAGGAAAAACCTCGTTCTGCTCAGAGATTCAAAGTGGGATGCTGCGTAAAATAGAGGAAAGTGATATCGCGGAGACAGACTGAGCGAGAGAGTGAGAGTGAGGAAGAAAGAGCCCTTGCTTTGACTAATAAAACGAAGGTTGTGGAGGGGCGGGAAAGGGGGCGTTGAGGGGGGGGGGGGGTAAAAAGTGTTGACAATTCATTACTCAGAACCCTTTCACCAGGTTCTGACGTCTGTTGACACAAGATAAAATGGACAAGAAAGCAAACAGGGTTGAGAGATAAGATCCTCGGGCCGTCTCAGCTACCTCCATTGGAACTGTCTAGGGGTGTGAGGGTGGGGGGCTCAATGAAAGAGATGATCTTAAAGGTCCTTCGCTTCAACTAAATTGAGCCGCGACTTGGAACGATAAAAATCTTCTCTGCGCGTTTTAAAATTGAAACAAATTAGGAAATGAATCGTTTTATTTACGCCCTGGAAAGATCTCGAGGCGTCCACTTTGACTTGCACTGACGGGAGAAAGCCGAAGGTGACAACAGTCAACTGTACCATCGCATTACCATCCACAATTGCCACCCGGGATTGTCTACTTGAATAACAACAATATGCTCAAGGGCACACACGGGCTTAGCTTAACGATGCCCCTTTGTTGCAACCTCCGCTATGGTTTGTGGTTCGATGAATCTCTGGGAAAATGGTTTGAAGCACCTGGCTGCCAAGATAGGGCATTCGTTTAGGATGTGCTCTACTGTTTCGTCTTCCTCACCCCGCAATCTGCACTCAACTGTCTCTGATTTGCCCTGTTGTTGAGGTGATATCTAAGTGGGCAGAGTGCAGTGGGTGTGGATATAAGGACTCGTAGATCCAATCTGGTGAGCGTAAGCCTTAGTTGTGGCTGGCTGTGCACACTGTCGTGTTTTTCGTGTGTTTTACGTGCCGATTTAGGGGAGTTTTTGTCATTCTTATGTGGTTCTTAGGGCCAAACTGTAGGGGTTCTGTGCTAGGGAGTTAGCCTTTTCATCACTCTCTATGGGCCAGAATTAAAAAAAGGAAAAGGCTATAGTGGGCATTGAGTCGTTTGAGCGGCTGAAGGCATGTCAGCCTGGATCTGAAGGTAGCCATTCAACCCTTCACTCGACCTTTTGATCAATCCATCAGTTAACCTTTGGGATAACCCCATCAAAGACCCTGCTTGGCAGGCCGAATTAGCTGGGTCTTTGACCTCTAAACGTCCGCACTAGCCCTAACGCTTCTTCCTTAAGCTCCTTTGCTACCTATGGAAAGTCCGCCTCTTCAATTGACAACGGATTTCCCCCTGCCCTGGACTTTCCCATCTATCTTTTCTCATCCCTCAATTTTAGATTCGTCTCCTCAACAGACGGCTCCATCCAAGTCAGTCATCCTTCAGCGCTCGTGATCCAGTCATCTTGCAGTTCTCCCAACGATTCCTCTTCCAGCTTGCGCTACTCCCAATTCAACTCTCTCTCTCTCTCTCGCTCTCTCTCTCTATCCCTCTCCTTCCACTTAGTGTCTCACAACCAGTGTCACACGTACTCAGACTCCCTCGCGCGCGTTTATATTCCCATCGGATATCGCTATTCTGTTGAGTGCAATACACTTCTCACTCCCACGACCACTTTCATTTACTTCTCAGTCTCAAGCTCCCCCATTTGTGTGCGTTAACCTCTCAGTTACCCATCCAGGCAGCCCTTTCGTCGACTCTTAGGTCAACCCAACGATTAACCCTTTGCTCAACGTTAAGGCTAACAATTCAGATAACCATTCAGTTACCCATACGAGCGACCCTTGAGTTAACCCTTCAGTCAACCCCACAGTTAGCCCTTTGTTTAAACCCTTCGTTAAGCAACCAGCAAAGCAATTACTCGGTTACTCATCTAGGAGGCAACCGTTTCGTTGACTCTTTGGTCGACCCTTGAGATAACCACCCTGTTAACCATCCAACCCTTCATTCCCCTTTAGTCAACCCTTCGCTCAACCTATCACTCATCGCCACGCTTAACCCATCAGTCACCCTTTCAGTTAATCCTTCAGATAGCCCTTTGTTTAAACCCTTCGTTAAGCAACCCATAAAGCAATTACTCGGTTACTCATCTAGGAGGCTTCCTCTTTCGTTGACTCTTTGGTCGACCCTTGAGATAACCACCCCTGTTAACCATCCAACCCTTCATTCCCTTTAGTCAACCCTTCGCTCAACCTATCACTCATCGCCACGCTTAACCCATCAGTCACCTCTTTCAGTTAATCCTTCAGATAGCCCTTTGTTTAAACCCTTCGTTAAGCAAACCCATAAAGCAATTACTCGGTTACTCATCTAGGAGGCTTCTCTTCGTTGACTCTTTGGTCGACCTTGAGATAACCACCCTGTTAACCATCCAACCCTTCATTCCCTTTAGTCAACCCTTCGCTCAACCTATCACTCATCGCCACGCTTAACCCATCAGTCACCCTTTCAGTTAATCCTTCAGATAGCCCTTTGTTTAAACCCTTCGTTACAAACCCATAAAGCAATTACTCGGTTACTCATCTAGGAGGCTTCCTCTTCGTTGACTTTTGTCGACCCTTGAGATAACCACCCTGTTAACCATCCAACCCTTCATTCCCCTTTAGTCAACCCTTCGCTCAACCTATCACTCATCGCCACGCTTAACCCATCAGTCACCCTTTCAGTTAATCCTTCAGATAGCCCTTTGTTTAAACCCTTCGTTAAGCAACCAGCAAAGCAATTACTCGGTTACTCATCTAGGAGGCAACCGTTTCGTTGACTCTTTGGTCGACCCTTGAGATAACCACCCTGTTAACCATCCAACCCTTCATTCCCCTTTAGTCAACCCTTCGCTCAACCTATCACTCATCGCCACGCTTAACCCATCAGTCACCCTTTCAGTTAATCCTTCAGATAGCCCTTTGTTTAAACCCTTCGTTAAGCAACCCATAAAGCAATTACTCGGTTACTCATCTAGGAGGCTTCCTCTTTCGTTGACTCTTTGGTCGACCCTTGAGATAACCACCCTGTTAACCATCCAACCCTTCATTCCCCTTTAGTCAACCCTTCGCTCAACCTATCACTCATCGCCACGCTTAACCCATCAGTCACCCTTTCAGTTAATCCTTCAGATAGCCCTTTGTTTAAACCCTTCGTTAAGCAACCCATAAAGCAATTACTCGGTTACTCATCTAGGAGGCTTCCTCTTTCGTTGACTCTTTGGTCGACCCTTGAGATAACCACCCTGTTAACCATCCAACCCTTCATTCCCCTTTAGTCAACCCTTCGCTCAACCTATCACTCATCGCCACAGTTAACCCATCAGTCACCCTCGCAGTCACCCTTTCAGTTAATCCTTCAGTTAACCCTTTGGTTAAACCTTTCGTTAAGCAACCCATAAAGCAACCACTTGGTTACTCATCTAGGAGGCAACCCTTTCATTGGTGAACCCTTCACTCATCGCCACGGTTAACCCAATCAGCCTCCCTCTCAGTCAGCCTTTCAGTTAACCCTTCAGTCAGCTTTTCAGTTAATCCTTTCGTCAACTTTTCAGTTAACTGTTAGGGTGACAAGTGTCAAATGACGTTAGCCCTCTCCAAAAAAGTAGCATTAGCAGTTCTGTAAGTGCGCATCAGTACTTTAATTGCGGTTATAAAGTAATTTTGCAACCCCAACCATTTTTGGAGTTATTGTCAGTTCATTTTATTGTTCAGTGTTTTTTATGTAATTCCTGAATACTAAAGCTTTAACCCGCGAAACAAAAAAATCATCAGCACAGTTCCGTTAATAACGTATGCAATAATTACTCGATAAATGTTATGAAATAAGTAGAAGTAACCCGATTAATTCCTAAACGTCGTGATATCACCAGTTTTTGTTTGTAGAGCTTTCAGCCAAGTTTTACCAGGTACATATAAACTGCGTGAAAAACATTGGAAGAGTCGCTAGAGAGGAAACTACCGCTGATTCCTCGTCGGGCTGGGGAAAGTTGCGTGTTGCGTCGCACCATATTTTTTAATTTAATTTAAATTTCCAGCACACAAAACGAGCGCTCCTTGTACTACTCGATCTGAAAGTAAATTTTTTATTTGCAGGGTAGTCCCCGGCATTCGTCCGCTCCCTGGAGAACGCGTCTCGAGCAAAGCGTGCGGTCGTAAGGCGCCCAACAAATTCATCACCCTTCGTCCTATGAGACCCACGTTGTTGAATAGCGCGGGGGTGGAAGTGAGAGCGAATACTTTCTAATAAGAGAATAGGCGTTTAGTAACGAAATGTCAAAAAAATAAATAAATATTTATGGAGGATCAATGCAGCGTCATGGCCGGAGGTTAAATCATGCGGGTTTTGGGCCTCTACTCTTATCGTTGGAACACGAGAGCGACACACATTTTATTATTATTATTTACCTAAGTCGTTATAGCCGTTTTTTATTTAAATAATTAGGTTTTTTGTAATGAAATAGAATCGGGCGCACTGCAACAATAATTCTATCCTTCAGTGATCAAATACACTTCACTAAGTATAATATAAAAGCCTCACGATGGAGTCGTCGGAACCTGTGAAGGATCTAGCATGTGTTACGGTCAGCTCTCCTTCCTTTGCGCATTTGGCATACAGTTTGGAGGGACGTCTCTGGGGGGAGGGGGTGAGTTCGGCTTTCCAAGAGGCGAATTGCTAAGGTTTCATTCCGATATTTCACACGCCCTGCAACGTACTTGATTGAGCCTCTCCCTTATCAGCCAGATATTTTAAGTTCACCGATTTCCTCCCTCGCTTGAATATTGTTGGATAAAGGTGAGAAAATCCCCGTTTATTAACCCTGTGTCCCGTTACTGTCTTTATTCACGATAGCATAAAATAACGTTTACTCCAAAAAAACGGTAAACAAATTAGTAAGACAATATGACTCCAAAAAAGACGACCCAAAATAAACAGGCTTTGACAAGACGCTGCACATATACATACGCTGGACCAAAAATATACGGAATAACTAACTTCTTCTGCAAGGTAGGCGTACAAATCTCATTACTTACGGACAACACACTTAGAACCAAACTAACTGCAAAGACTGAAAAGACAGACCCACTCGACAAAACTGGGGTATATAAAATAACCTGTACCTGTAAAAACGCATACATAGGACGAAAAATACGGGCCAGATATTCAGAACACATTAAATCTCTTAGTAGGAGCAGAGATGATTCAAAGTTTACCAACCACCTTAAGACAACTGAACAGGAACCTACCAAAATGCACGACTGCACCATCTTACTACATAAACAATACGACGGACGAAAAGTGAACATACTAGAAAACGTGGAAATTTATAAACAAAAAAATTGCAATGGACAGATCATAAACGAACAAATCTACACAAAATGGGAAAATCGACGTCATATTCGCGCCACTCAAAACACTACACAAACGAAAACAACCAACTGGAGGATTTACAGACCACCATATAGAAAAAAGACGTAGAATCGACTGACAGGCTATTGAAGACGTTCCTTTCACCTCTAGGGGGTTTCCCCAGAGGTGCATGATCTCCCTCCTCCCCCCACCCATCCTCAATGCAACACCATCCTGTTTACCTTTCTCTTCGTATATAAAGACCATGACCAACTGACTGACTCCAGTACAGAATTAACAGCCGGACGATGATGTCTTTACATTGAAAGCACTCACCCACAGTAACTCACGAGGCAGAGGAGATGGACTCACCTTACAGGTACGTTAACTGCAGTATTGAAAAGGAGTTCGATTCATTAGTTTCATTTCTATCTTTTCAATTACATTCAAAGTAGGTCTCATTATATTTTTAATTCCATTTCCTTATTTTCTCCTCAAGAAGAATAATTTGTTTGTGATCTGAGATGATCACAAACCAGAGAATCAAATAGAATGGAATCAATCTCACAACGCAATGTTGGATACCTTACATCCTGATCTACTGATCTACGGTACCTATTGGGCTAATGGGATTTCTCGGTCACTAGTCAAGAGAACTGTGAGAGAACACGTCAGAAGACTGCATCAGACAGTCTGGAATGCTGCAGGAGTAAGACACTCCAAACGTTTTGTCTCAGTGCAATCAAGTGAGATAAGACTCAACCTTCTGAGGATGGAGAGAAAGGATTTAAGGCAGATTGTTGGGATCATAACTGGGCACTGCAGAGCGTACAAACACATGCATGTTATGAGTATAGTCGACACCCCTCGATGCGGGTTGTACGGCACAGATGAGGAGACTCCCTACCACGTCCCCAGTGCAGAGACTTGAGAGGGAGCGACTTTTGGTATTTGGCGCCACTTCTTCCAGGATGGATACCAACGAAAACTCTTTCATGGAACTACCTGGCTTTCCTCAGGAGGCTAGGCATTGACCTGTAAGACAGCAGGACTGGCACAATAGGTCATCTGGCCGCGATGCACATCCCATTTGCGGGACAGTCAGAAGACTACGACTCGTATATATATACCTCCGTCTGCAGTCATAAGGTACGCCCCCCCCCCACCTTATATATAGCATTCTGAATGTCCTACAAGTGGGATAAGCACCGAAGCGAAACGATCTACTGTGCCAGTCTTAATGTCTTCCAGGTCGATGCCTAGCCTCCTAAGGAAAGTCAGGTA
This sequence comes from Pachypeltis micranthus, assembly GCA_020466155.1. NCBI lineage: Eukaryota > Metazoa > Arthropoda > Insecta > Hemiptera > Miridae > Pachypeltis > Pachypeltis micranthus. The sequence goes on along the minus strand of CM035782.1, from coordinate 9,354,833 downwards.
ATTCCTGCAAGAGTTTTCATTGAATAACACCCTCGGAGAAGTGGTACCAATGACCAGAAGGCGCTCTCTCTCAAGGCACTGCGCCAGGACATGGTAGGGAGTCTCCTCAACCCCCCCCCCCCATTTCTCTGTTGACAGCCTCTTCACTGTTGCGTGTACGCTGAGCCCCCCTTCCATTCCTTTGCTCTGCGTGATCAAGTTGCCCTCGTAACGTATTGATCATTATGATAACTATAGTTTGTTTTGGGCGGATTTGGGTCATACTTTTATTTTGGCGTCCCTAGATATTAAGTTTGAGCTGATTCGGTTCTAAAATATAACAAAAGTTATCGTTTCTCCCTTGCCTGCGTTCATTTCCCGCTTTATCACTCGACAATAGGACTCGTCACGTCATGCCAACTGCCTAGCGTCGCCTACAAATGTCAATTTTTGTGTTTCCGTTCTGGACGGGTCATGTTTGGTGTGGTTTACTAGTATTTTTCGATGCTGAATTGAATGGGATGGGTTTCAGCGTAAAAACCTCACAAAATCCGCCATCTGGGGGGTTTCCTCGTTACCAAAAAGGACGTCTTCTCGAGGAAACCGACTGCGCACCGACGGGAAGGTAGAACCGATGGATTTGCGATCAGGAGACTTCAGGTTAAACCGGTCGGAGGGGGGGGAAGAGTTGATCGCGAAAGTTCCAAATTCACAACTCAATTAAGGGGCCCTTCCATTGCGTTTCCATCCCCATTTTCCCTCGCTCTCCCTCCTCCAATCAACGTTTAATTTCCGCCGAGTTACCGGATCGTTGAGCTCCAAGAGGTCATTTTGAGGTGAAATGTCGGTCTCTCGGAGGTTGGCTCTGAAATCAGCAAAAGGATCCAACGAACCTTTTTGCAAAGCAATTTCTGCTCGCCATTTTTTTTTCTCCTCTTTTTCCCCCCTTTCCTCCTTCTCGCACTCTTTTTTCTCCCCTTTTCCTTTTCCCTTCGCTCCTTCATTGGAGCTGTTTCCCTTCATTTAGGGCATATTAATGATCTAGAGGAAAGAGTCAAAGACTTGCGGGTGGAAGTACGAAGAGAGTGGTGGTGGGGGGGTCTTAATGAACTAATCAGAATAAACTAAGCGAGGCACCCCCCCCCCACAACCTCATCCCCTCGTCACCAACAACTCCGCTAATCTAAAAGCAGAGTTTTTTTTTCTTTCGTGCCTTTTGTTGTAAAATTCGCCGGGTTCTGTGATTGTGGTTCTGTTTTCTCAAAGGAAAAGAAACATCATCAATGAGGAACCAAGGGCTATGAGACCCTACTGTAGTTTTATCCTTGGGAAGATAATGAGTACAAGTACAATAATTTGCTACGTTCAAACATTTAAAGGTGGAATTGCTGCATTCGATTTTTGGACGGTATCTCGTTAACTGGGGGACAAGCAACCCCCCTGTAACATGATTGCAAGTTGCCCATATTCCAAATTGACGCTGATGAATGAAAGCAACCGTCTAAATAATGGGCAGAATGTGAACCCCCTCGCAGACAACGTGAAAAACGCCCAAGGGGTGTTCAGGGTGGGTGGAGAGCAGCAGACCCTGGGTAGCTCTCTCCTCAACATAGAAACACAAACCAAACAGCCTTCCTGGGTGTCCAGCATGGATGAAAAGCAGCAAACCCTGGGTAGCTCTCTCCTCAACTTCGAAACACGAACCATACAACCTGCCTGGGTGTCCAGCGTGGGTGGAGAGCAGCAGACCCTGGGTAGCTCTCTCCTCAACTTTGAAACACAAACCGTACAGCCTTCCTGGGTGTCCAGCGTGGGTGGAGAGCCGCAGACCTTGGGTAGCTGTCTCCCCAACTTTGAAACACAAACCGTACAGTCTTCCGGGGTGTCCAGCGTGGGTGGAGAGCCGCAGACCTTGGGTAGCTGTCTCCCCAACTTCGAAAAACAAACGGTACAGCTTTCCCTGCACTCAGGCATCTGGCGCGTAGTATTAGCCCTAGTTAACTACGCAAGAGTGGGTTAGAAATATCTGAGCGACCAGCAAAATGCCAACGCAACATACCACACACATAATTTCGTTAAAACAGCTCTTACAGTTCAAAATAACGCAACAGTACCTTACCATTCTTGCGAGTGGAAAATGAGTGCGAGCGGTGTGATTATCGCAAATTTCGTTAAATTACCAATACAATGGCCGCGGGTACATTTGCGAGAAACTTCGGTTCGCGATTAGGAACGTTTACTAGCTTCACTGATACTGTTGAGCGTAACAGTGGCAGTAGGAGTTGAGCAAAGTTTTGTCGTAAAAGTGGACTAACAGTGTGCGCCTAATGCAACATTGTCGACCACAAAAACGATAGATATCACTCGCGTAATGCAGCAGAACAGATATTGCCGATCACAAAAATAACTTGAAATACCACTCACCTCTCAAGTTACGTATCCGAATTGTTGTGGGGGGAGACAGGCGGCTTTGATGGTTTCAAATAACTCTGTCATTCATTTCCTCCATGCACCACATTCAGGACTCACATACTCGTCAGAGATGAAACCGACACTCATACACCAATCCACAACACTTCGCAAGCCTTTTTCTCTGAATCGATGAAACAAAGTCGTACTAATTTGCTTATCCATGGCTGGTCGAATTCTAACAAACAAATAAACGCGAAGAGGTGCAGTCCCCACCAAAGCAGAAGCCGGGCGTATTCGTATTTTGACGAATAGGTACTTGTTGTAGACAGTTGCGAGTGATGAAAGCGGTAACTAGCACCAGTATCAGTGAAGCTCTTCAATGTTCCTAATCCCGAACCGAAGAACTGGGCAAAAGTACTCGCGGCCTTTGTTTTAGGAATTAGCCCAAATTTCGGAGGAAACCAATTTTAGCGCAGTTTTTCCTTTATAAAAATTGGGGTGTTTAGCAACACACAACCTGACGCAGTAACGCTCGTAAAATGAATAGGAGCAAACTAAGATATTAAAAAATCCCAACCACCGCCGTTAAACTTATGACGATATCTCAAGGGGTTTCCTCGACATCCATCCAAAATCTCTCCTGGGATTTCAGTATCTGCGTACATCCAGAGCGCGTTGCGCTACGCCTGAATAGCGTGGTCTGTTTTCTTATTAATACGATGAGGATGAGTTCCTGAACCCTTGGAAAGAGTTATATCAGTGGAATGTCACGGTGGTTGCGGTTTCTCTATCGCCCGAGGGCCCGGCCACTCGTTCGGCATCCACGTAACCCAAGATTTGTGGAATTTATCGTGCTGCTCGTACTCACGCCTTGAACATTATTGAGCAATTGGCTCGCAGATAATTAAAGAAGCCGTAAACACGATTTTTTTGAAGAGGATAATAACCACATTTCCAGAATTATCGGGTTACATCGTTGAGAAATGCTAGTTAAGTGAAACGGCTGTGGTTGACATTCCAGAATTTCTAGAGTGGTCCCTATATATTTTAGGGACATTTTCAAACGCTCATCGTATAGGTATTTTGTTGTTCAAGATTCTTGAAAAATTTTGAGCGCAGTTTGTAAGAAAAAACCCTGCAAATTATTACACAATGGTTTATTATTCTCATGAACAGCTTGACCTAGTATTACTGCTCCCCCATCCCATTCGATTCAGCATCGAAAAATACTAGTAAACCATACGAAACATGACCTGACTACAATGGAACTACGGAAATATTCCCCCGGCGCCAGGCGCCTGATCCGATGGAGGGGTGGGAAAAGGGCTTTCAGCGAACCCTCGCTCGGCAATTGGCAGGATGTTGCTAGTCCAAAGGGCGCTGCGAGTCGAGCGGGCCTTGAAAATGATACGAAACACGGCTTATTTGCGATTATACTGCGTTTCGTTAATTTTTTTAACCATTTTTTGCCCATAACAACCATGGGCTTCGTCCGATCGGATTGCCGAGATGGCGGGCACAACTACGAGTAGATACAAAATTTTTGTGCGAAAGAACGAATTTTTTAGACCACGTTAAAGGCACAAAACGGGCCGGACGGTGGACGGGGGACGGACATTGCAGATTTGGAATCCCCATGTCTTGAAACGTAAAGTATCAAATTTTGAGGGGGGGTTGTAAAACATTTTTCGTGACCGAAAACATATGGTTATTATTCAGAATGAATAATAAACCAAATTTCCGCTAAAATCGTCAAAACGTTTGGTAATTTATAGTGCTGCTCTCGTCATTTTCCCACGGATGGGAACTCCTTGGTATAGTTGCCTCATCAAGAGCTGTCCATTTATAAAAAATCAATCAAAATAATTCCAACCGTTTTTGACTAAAAAAAATTTGGTGTTTTGATCACTATGATAATTATAGTTCGTTTATGGCATATTTTTTTGATACCCTTATTTGGGCGTTCCATAGTGACCTGCGGGCTACATATTAACTTTGAGCTGATTTGGTTCGGCCATTTTCAACTCGATCGCGTCCCCAGATACACACACACACACACACACACACACAGACCATTCTCTCAAATAGTGTTTTTCGGACTCAGTTAGGTCTGAAACGTAAAGATCTGAAGAGAACTCAACAATAATTTTCAGCGAATTATAAATTATTACCAAAAAAAAGGCAGTTTCACGAATCACTTATGCGAAGGTTACTCGATGAAGGTTGTTGGGCGCAAGAAGGGGTGAACTTGAAACTGAGAAATAAATGGACGTGGTGAACGTGAGCGTGCCTGTATAATACTTGACAGAATAGCGATATTAGTTTGAGTTTGCGATAAAGGCGAACAAGGGACTCTCAATACGTATGAAACTTGTTGTGAGACACTAAGTGGAGGGAGAGATAGAGTTGAGTTGGGAGTAGCACAAGCAGAGAGAGGAATCGTTGGGAGAACTGGGAGACAACTGCCATTCACGAGTTCCGAAGGATGACTGACTTTGAAGGAGCTGTATGTTGAGGAGATTAAAATGAAAAGAGGAGTAGGAAAAGGATAGTTTCTGAAAGGGGAAATCCGTTGTCGCGTGGAAATACTTGAGGAGTGGGACTTCCCACCAGTACAAACAAAAGGGGCCCTTGCCCGGGGACTTGGCGTCAAGCACCGAGACGGACGTTCGAAGGTAAAAAAAAAACAACCCAGCTAATTTGGTCTGCCGAACAAAGGTCGAGCACTGCTGATTCCTAATTAGAGTGACAAGCTCCGTAGTTGGCACTGATACATGGGTGCGAAGAACGTTGGGTGATGCGCCGGGCTGTAGATTAACAATAAAAAAACGCCGTTGATAACACGCTGTCAATAAAAAATGTCACATCCGCGTCATCCCAGGAACGACGAGTTCTGTAACTCCGTCGACATCGAGCGCCCCCCCCCCCTTACCACCACTTTTTGGAGGCAATTTCGTAACCCTTCGTCGTAAATAGATATCGAGTAACGATATGTAAATTTAGTACCGATTCCATCGTCAACAGAGAAGCACTAACCGTCATTTTCGTGTATAAAAATTTTTTTTTTTTGTAGAGGACTCCGAGCTTAGCTCAGCAAAGCTCCGAGCACTTGATTGAATCTCACAGAGAAGCCGTAAAACGTTTAGTGCCACTTCAAATGCCCCGAACTGTTTTTACTGCGTTAATTTAGTAGGTTGACAACGCATTTTAGTGCTCGGCCAAAAGCGGTTTGAACCGAGGGAAAATGGGTCGCGGTGGTGGGGTGTGGTGGAGGTGGGGTATGGAGGGTGCGGTACAGGGGTTTTTTTTTTAAGAAGGGGTTGGAAGGAAGAGTTTTTTGTGTTTTTCCGGGCGTTATCCCTCACGAAAGTGTTTTACCATGTGCTCGCTAAAGCGCACTAGCACGAAGTGGAACGACTCGAGGGTTTAACGGTTGAAAGGGAAAAGGTAACTACGGTGGAACGGGTGGAACTGGAAGGGGGGGGGGGAAGACGGCGGCCAAACGATTTCATCTTCGATTCTGCGACGGAATAAAAATGTTCGATACGAAACATTCGCATTGGCCGCCAAGAATCAAGAATCAAGAATGCTCTGTGTGTGTCTGTGAACGATTTTTAGAGAGAACCGCCTACCAAATACACTCAAACTTGATATCTAGCTCGCAGGTTACCATGGGACACCAAAATAAGGGTATGAGCCAAATTCACCGAAAGCTAACTATAGTTATCATAGTGATCAAAACACCAAATATTTTATTTCTCAAAAATGGCTCAGGCGATTTTGATTAAATTTTGTATATTGGTAGATCTCGATATGGCAAATATACCATAAAATTCTCATTTGTGGGAAAATGACGAGAGCAGCACAATAAATTATCAAAATGTTCGACGAAAAGAGTTTTCAGCGCGGTTTTTTCCTTATAAACTCCGCTGGAATGTTAGTAGAATGTTAAAAAAAAATTGGCATTGTCCGATCCAATACCTAAAGGGTGAGTGTTTGAAAACGGTCATGAGATACATGGGGCTCACTCTAGAAATTCCTGAATTTCAACTATCGCCGTTTCGCTTACTACCAGTTCCAACAGTTATTTTCCAATAACTCTGCAAAAATAATTACTATCTTTCTTAAAAAAATTCGTGTTACAGTCTCATTGATTACACAGGTCTGCAAAAAAAATATTTTTGAAAATTGTTTTAGTTTTGGTAACTGATTTTTATGTAATTTATTTATAAATCAGGTTCTAAACTATGTTTATAGTAAACTTCTACTTCTCTGTAAGCTTACAAGTCATTATAGTAACGCTTTGTCTTGCTGTCGAAGCTTCTTTTGTTGCTTTTCCTGCTGTGAACTCGTTGAGGGTGATCTCTTTTTAACATCCAGCAGTAGTCCGCTATCATGTTGACGTTCCATCTTCCTTGGTATCTTCTTTCCATTTCTTTGATGTCTTGGTGGAATCTTTCACCCTGCTCTCCACTTACATCACCAAGGTTTGCAGGGAAACAGTCGAGATGTGAGTGGAGAAAATGAACTTTAATGCTCATATTACAACCAAGTTTCTTAAAGTTGTCGAGCATGTCCGCAACAATTGTCTTATAGTTTGGATCTTTTTTGTTTCCAAGAAAACCGGTAATAACCAATTTAAAAGACGCCCATGCTGCTTTTGGTTTATTATTCATTCTGAATAATAACCCTATGTTTTCGGTCACGAAATATTTTTTACAACCCCCCCTCAAAATTTGATACTTTACGTTTCAAGGCATGGAGATTCCAAATTTGCAATGTCCGTCCGCCGTCCCCCGTCCCCCGTCCCCCGTCCGCCGTCCGCCGTCCGGGCCGTTTTGTGCCTTTAACGTGGTCTAAAAAATTCGTTCTTTCGCCCAAAAATCCGATTTGGTATCTAGTTGTGCCCGCCATCTCGGCAATCCGATCGGACGAAGCCCGCGGTTGTAATGGGCAAAAAACGGTTAAAAAAATTAACGAAACGCAGTACAACGCGGAGCTACAAGCGTTTCGTCGTTTGAATTCCCTCCGCCCCGCCCGTCTCTTTAAAAAAACGCTGCAAATTATTACACAACGGTTTATTATTCGGATAATCAGCTTGACCTAGCATTAATGCTCCGAGACCCATCCTGTTCGATTCAGCATCGAAAAATATCATAATGAAACCCAAAAAAAGGCCGAAAAGAACTGAATCGTAATATTAAAATAAACAAAAAAAAATGAAACGAACGAACTATTAATAAATAAACCAAAAATAAGCGAATAATGAAAAGTTCAATCGAAGATAACAGATATTTTGCTACCGTTGAGACGGAGAGAAAGAGTCATTCGTGGAGGTGAAGACGAGAACAAGGCAATCGGACGATAAAGAGACAAATCGTAGTGCCAAAGGTTATATACGAAACACGAGCGCTTCCTAGGGAAGACAAAAAAAACCCCGGCGCTAATTGGGCGAACGCTGTGAGTCGAGTGGAAAGGGGTGGCGGGCGGCGGTGTTGCCGGACCAGTGACGATCGCTTTTGATGGGCGGGAGCGAGGGACTTCAAAGACGTAACGCGTTATACTGCGTTTCGTTAATTTTTTTAACCGTTTTTTGCCCATTACAACCACGGGCTTCGTCCGATCGGATTGCGGAGATGGCGGGCACAACTAGATACCAAATCGGATTTTTGGGCGAAAGAACGAATTTTTAGACCACGTTAAAGGCACAAAACGGCCCGGACCGCGGACGGCGCACGGGGGACGCGGGACGGGGGACGGGGGACGGCGGACGGCGGACGGACATTGCAAATTTGGAATCTCCATGTCATGAGACGTAAAGTATCAAATTTTGAGGGGGTTGTAAAAATTTTTCGTGACTGAAAACATAGGGTTATTATTCAGAATGAATAATAAACCAAAACCAACCGCTCTCGAGGCGGCTCTCGCTTCCCCCCCAACGACTCCGCCTCCCGCCGCTCGCCGCTCAACTCCCTTTTCACCTTTCGATTCACCCGACGTTTCGGTTTTAATACGATTCAATTTTTTTAGATTCCTTCGTTTCATTCTCATTTGGGTTTTTCATCGATTTTTGGTTACATTTTGATATTAATATGTAGCGTGCATGTTTTCATATTAAAATTCAGTTTTTTTTAGATACTTTCGTTTTTTTGTTTATTTTAATATTACGATTTAGTTCTTTTTTGGGGTTTCATTATGATATTTTTCGATGCTGAATCGAACGGGATGGGTCTCGGAGCATTAATGCTAGGTCAAGCTGTTTATCCGAATAATAAACCGTTGTGTAATAATTTGCAGGGTTTTTCTTCTGTTTCCATTTTGTCCTCAAAGTTGGGGTCTCTCATTAGTTTTCTAATGTCTGGTCCGACAAAGATTCCTTCCGTAAGCTTTCCCTCAGATAAACCAGGAAACTGTCCACAAAGATATCTAAAACACTCTCCTTCTTTTGGCAATGCCTTAACAAATGGTTTCATTAAGCTCAACTTACTGTGAAGTGGTGGAAGTAAGACCTTCTTGGGATCCACAAGGCTTTCCCTTTCCACATTTTTAATCCCAACCTGTAAGGGTTTTCTTAAGGGCCAATCCTATTTTATGTAATGATGCTTTTTGTCTCTGCTATCCCATTCACAAAGAAAGCAAGGAAATTTTGTATAGCCATTTTGTTGACCAAGCAGCATTGAAATCATTTTCAAGTCCCCACATAGTGTCCATTTGTGGTCTGAATAGCACAGTTTGTTTAAAACCAGCTCAAGGTTTTCGTAGCATTCTTTTAAGTGAACCGAGTGCCCAACTGGCATTGAAGCATACTTATTGCCATTGTGTAAAAGTACTGCTTTAACAGTTAATGGAGATCCAAAAACCAAAATTAAAAGAAATTGGGTTATATCCGCCAGTAGGCAAATTACTAAAGTTAACGTACCTGTTAGGTGAGTCCGTCTCCTCTGGCTTGTGAGTTACTGTGGGCAAGCGCTTTCGATGTAAAGACATCATCGTCTGGCCGTTAAGTCAGTACTGGGAGTACTGACTTAACGGCCAGACGATGATGTCTTTACATCGAAAGCGCTTGCCCACAGTAACTCACAAGCCAGAGGAGACGGACTCACCTAACAGGTACGTTAACTTTACCAAAATTAAAACTCACTAGAGTACTGAGATGTGTAAAAAATAGCGAAAACAGCTAAAATTATGCTAGCATTTTGTGAAATAACTGTACGTGATGGAATTTTTTCATTATTTTTTCTGAAATCAGCACTGAAAACACTACAAAAATCACTTATCAAATTTAAAACAATTTTTATGTCGCAGACCTGTGTTATCTGTGTACCAGTGGCTCAGTAATGGTCCGGGAATGAGTACGAGCAGCACAATAAACTACTGAAACTTTCGACTAAATTCGATTTTATCGCGGTTTTTAGGGAAAACAACCGTACCAAATCAGCTCAAACTTGATGTCTAGGGACACTCACGGCCCAATGGCACCTTCGCCGAAAAACACTGTCCATCTTTAGATGTCGAGTAACTGACGTTGAAACACCTGCACTTTGACGCTGTTTGTGTATCGTTACTGCCTACATGGATGAAATGGGCGAGAGGCTGGGATCGTAACGTTGTGAGCGCTGACTGTGGTACAAGTGGAAATCAATTTGAGTCACTGAATGCATGGTGTCAGCGCCATGGCGCAGTCCACAAGCAGGTTGCTGGGAAGTGAAGAGAGAGTGGAACTACCGGGTTGTCTCTGGAAAAGGCCTGACATCGTCGCCATTGATCCCGACCAGTCTCCAATGATCCTGAATGCCCAGGTAGCATCTGGCCACTGGGACCTTGCACTAACTCTACGCAAATATGACAGGACGATCTTCGTATGGCTGTGGAGGCAGGTAACAACAGGGTTACAGCATTGGCAATGGACCATCACCATGTAGCGACTGTTCGACCTTCTCCCCCTGGACATCTATGTCAAGACAGAGGCGATGGAGGGGGTTTACAGACTGACCAAGCTCGGTATAGCTAAAGTAACACACGGGCAACAGCTCTCTACGGTGAGACTGGCTAACGACCACATACCTGCCGTACCTCCACAGGTCTGAGTTCGGTGGATGCTGCAGGGGCCAGCCTCTTGCATATTAGCGAAACCGCAACTACTATGACTGATATAACCCTCGTCGAGGGTTTAGGTACAGTCATGAAATAAAGAAACAGATCTGCCACAGGCGACCTGTGGACACCTGGCTATATTCAGGGAGACCTTTGAGGAACTCAGCATGATCACGGACGCAATCGTGCCCATGTATGAGCTCGAGAGGAAATATAATGTTCAGCCATTGGGAGGTCCATGGAACAGCGAGAGTCGCCAGTTTTGGCCTCCCAATGGCATCAACATCTTTACAGATGGATCGAAAACTCTGGCGGGAACAGGGTGTGGATAACAGGCTCTGGAAGGAGTGGGGCGCACATTGCCCTAGGCTCCACTCCATCGGTTTTTCAAGCAGAGATTTATGCTATTATCGCCGGGGCAATCCTAATGTATGAGAAAGGCTGTAGCAACAGAACTATCAATATATTAACCGATAGTCAAGCGCCGTGCAAGGCGCTAATGAACTACTGCACTACGTCAAAACTGGTGCGAGAGTGCAGGATGTGGCTAAACTCCCAAGCAAGTGCGAATGTGTATTGGTTTCCTGGGGGATCATTGGAAATGAGAGGGCGGACCATCTGGCCAGACGCCCATCCCATTGTGGGATTTCTCTGTCACTATTAAAAAGAGCTGTGAGAGAACACGCCAGAAGAGTGTATCAGACAATCTGGAACGCTGCAGGAGAAAGACACTCCAAACGCTTTGTCTCAGAGCAATCAAGTGAGATAAGACTCAACCGTCTGAGGATGGAGAGGAAGGATTTAAGGCAAATTGTTGGGATCATAACCGGGCACTGCAGAATGAACAAACACATGTATGTTATGGGTATAGCCGACGCCCCTCGATGCAGGTGGTGTGGCACGGATGAAGAAACTCCCTATTATGTCCTGGCCCAGTGCCGGAGACTTGAGAGGGAGCGACTATTGGTCTTTGGCACCACTTCTCCCAGGATGGATACCAACGAAGACTCCTTCAGGAACTACCTGGCTTTCTTCAGAAAGCTAGGCATCGACCTGTAAGACACTAGGACTGGCACAATAGGCCATCTGGCCACGGTGCGCATCCCATCACTGGGACTACAGTCAGAAGATTATATATAATTAGGGGAAGGAGAGGGATTGTTTGGACCAGGATAGACGTGAATGAAACTCGAAGACGGATATTTACTGAGCACAAACTTGTAATTGGTGAGCTGGTATATCACAAGGTTTGAAGACTTGGATTGTACAAAGAAGAGATGACTTACACGGGAGATGAGTTGAGTATGGAATCGCGAACAAATAGGGCTCTGAAGACGTGAAAACTGGTTGTACTGGGAACGGAAGGAGAAAGCCGAACTAGAAGTCGATGAGAGGTGAAAGAGGTATCCATTGGGAGAATTGGAGACGGCCGTATCGCGAAAGGTGTTAGGAAACAAGTGTTGGGAGAGCTGGGGACGACTCACTTTGGCGACACTTCGTAGCAGAATGATTTTTTGGGAGAAGGTCTCTGTTGTGGAAAGGAATCTGAGAAGAGAGAAGAGGGGAGGGATGGGAAAACCACCGTTAGAATTATCCGCGGATTTGGGATCTCCATGGGCGCAAACACCTTTGGAGGAACAATGACCTTGCCACAGGTGCCCGTTGGGCAAGGAGCGGAAATTCCGAGGTCAAAAGCCTGGAGGGATTCGGCGCTTGCGTCGAACAGGGATATCACGATTGTCGCCTTTCTCAGTTGGTGTTTGTGTGTTGCCCGCAGTAGCCTGTTAGAGCCACTGAATCATGTGGGACAAATGGGTCCGCGTACTCATGGAGGCCGCATCAAGCGTCATGACGTCGTCAGCAAGCAGGTTGCTGGTGCGTTGTCATCTGAGGGCTGGGAAGCAGCGAGAGAGCGAAACTATCAGGTTGTCTCTGAGGCCGGTTTCACACGGGGAGCCGTGAGACTGAAATACACTAGGAGCAGTGGAGGTTTCACACGGAGAGCGAGATCACGGCTCGGCACTTCAAGCCGGGAGTCTCGGGCTCTTCGACGAAATACAAAGAGAGGAATGAGAGCGTTCACACGACAAGCGAAAACGGCTCCCGCTCCTCAGTTTATTGCCAGCCATCCATCGACTGCCATACACGGTTGCTGTTCATTGTTTTTTTTTTTCATTTTGAGTTTAAAATGGATGTGGACATAGAATCTAGTGTTTGCAGTCGACCCGCTCTTTGGGACAAAAGCCTCCATTCATACAAAGACCACAACGAAATTGCGAAAAATTGGAGGGAAATCGCTGAAGGTCTCCACGGTGATTTTGCATCCCTTCCTACAGTTGAGCAGAAGAAGTACGGTAAGTTCGAATTCAACAATATCACTTTAATCACAAGGATCTTTTTATTCCCCCCCCCCTCCCTCTAGAATTGAATGTTGGTTGAATTGTACAGGCAAAATGTTGGGACAAAATAATTTATCACAGGGTTACGTATTTATTTCATCTGCATGGTACAGCAATAGAAGGCGACATAAAATAATAACGCATAATAAAGATATAAATGAATAAGGTTATACAGGATGAGCCATAACAAATGGTGCAGTGTCAAAGGGCGATTTAAAAAAATTTTTCGTGACCGAAAAAACGGTGCAACTTAGAAGATTACGGTTTGTTTTATTGAACGCCATACATCACCCCATTTGTGTATATTAAGTCCTGAAAATTACATCAGGAAGGTGGGCGCCCTCAGCAGCGACGCACTGATGTAGGCGATTCCGGAAATTTTCAGCCGCCCTCTGGCACATTTCGATGGGAATCGCGGCGATTTCTTCCCTGATTCGAATCTTGAGGTCTTGCAGAGTGTGAAGTCGATGTTTGAACACCTTTTCCTTCAAGTAGCCCCACAGGAAAAAATCACACGCACTCAAATCTGGCGATCTTGCCGGCCACCCCAAGTCACCCTTGAGAGAGACGAGGCGTGCGGGGAACATGTGCCGCAGTTTCACCATTGAGATTTGCGCTGTGTGGGCCGTAGCCCCATCTTGCTGAAACCAAATATCCCCCAGATCCTCTTCTTCAGCTAACTAGTTCAATTCGGGTTCAAAAAATCTTTCCAGCATGAAAAGATAACGCTGAGCATTGACGGTAACAGTCCTTCCATCCTCCTCGAAAAAATAAGGCCCAATCACCCCAAATTTTGAAATGGCGCACCAGACAGTGACTTTCGGGGAGTGGAGAGGTCTCTCGTGAATTGTCTTGGGTTGCGGTCACACCAATAGCGGAAATTTGGTTTATTAACCGCTCCAGAGAGATGGAAGTGGGCTTCGTCCGAACTGAAAAAAGTGGACGTTGGTGGGATGCGGTTTATCATCTCTTGGCATCGATTCAAGCGGTTTTGGTAGTCTGGAGGTGACAATTCCTGAACAATCATAATCTTGTACGGATGGAATGACAAGACCATGTGCAAAATCCTCCTTAGTGAGGTGTTAGAGATGTTCAGTGCTACTGCGTGCCTCCGAGCAGAGCGCCGAGGCGACTGTTCCACTGCTGCTCTCACTCGAGCCAAATTTTCAAGTGTTCTTGCGTTTCATGGCCTTCCCGCACCTCTACGCCTTACTGTGGAACCAGTTTCTTCCAATGCTTGAACCCAACGTGCGATAACATTGCGGTGAGGGACGGGATCACGACGTGGGATGTTGTAACGCCGTCGGAAGGCCCGCTGGGTGGCGATGAACGAACGGCCACTTTCAAAAACGCTGCAAATTATTACACAACGGTTTATTATTCGGATAATCAGCTTGACCTAGCATTAATGCTCCGAGACCCATCCTGTTCGATTCAGCATCGAAAAATATCATAATGAAACCCAAAAAAAGGCCGAAAAGAACTGAATCGTAATATTAAAATAAACAAAAAAAATGAAACGAACGAACTATTAATAAATAAACCAAAAATAAGCGAATAATGAAAAGTTCAATCGAAGATAACAGATATTTTGCTACCGTTGAGACGGAGAGAAAGAGTCATTCGTGGAGGTGAAGACGAGAACAAGGCAATCGGACGATAAAGAGACAAATCGTAGTGCCAAAGGTTATATACGAAACACGAGCGCTTCCTAGGGAAGACAAAAAAAAAAAAAAACCCCGGCGCTAATTGGGCGAACGCTGTGAGTCGAGTGGAAAGGGGTGGCGGGCGGCGGTGTTGCCGGACCAGTGACGATCGCTTTTGATGGGCGGGAGCGAGGGACTTCAAAGACGTAACGCGTTATACTGCGTTTCGCTAATTTTTAACCGTTTTTGCCCATTACCACCACGGGCTTCGTCCGATCGGATTGCGGAGATGGCGGGCACAACTAGATACCAAATCGGATTTTTGGGCGAAAGAACGAATTTTTAGACCACGTTAAAGGCACAAAACGGCCCGGACGGCGGACGGCGGACGGGGACGGGGACGGGGACGGCGGACGGGGACGGGGACGGGGACGGCGGACGGACATTGCAAATTTGGAATCTCCATGTCATGAAACGTAAAGTATCAAATTTTGAGGGGGGGTTGTAAAAAATTTTTCGTGACCGAAAACATAGGGTTATTATTCAGAATGAATAATAAACCAAAACGTGCGAATGACGAAACCTCGTTGCTCTCCGCTCCAAACCATTGTAACGACTGAAAACGGGGCCGCTGCCCGGGCACAATGAGACCCCTCCCAGGTCGTTAACCCCACTACAAGGCATGCAGCACCCCTTCGAAACTGTACCATTTGTTATGGCTCACCCTGTATGAATAAAGAAGCATTCCTGACATTGTTACACAAGGGTAAATTTCATCCATCTGCCAAGGTACAGCGCCGACAGGGGACATGAAATAATCGCAGAATGTGTTTGTGACATTGTTGGCGGACAACGGTCCTCACACTTGTTGCTCCTGCTGTACATTCCCCAGTCCTGTGATTGTCATTGTGTCTTCAAACGCAAAACCATCTCTTTCACGAACAAAATTATGAAGAAGAACACAACATTTGACAATGTCTACAGGAAAATCTGGCTGCACATTGATAGCACGATGAAGTATTCTCCATTTATTGGCGTTTTTGGCGTTGAACACGACGGTGGTAGAGGTAAATGGCCAAAGCATGCGTGCGATCCATCGTTCTTCAACTCGGTGCAGATGACTGCCAAAAAAAGGCGATCGAGAGCCAAAAAGGCTCTCCGCGTGAAAGAGTGGGAGTCAAGAGCGGAAAACGCTCCTCATCGCGAGTGAGAGCCGGACGGCTCTCCGAGTGAAACAGGCCTGAAGAAGGACTCAGGCCTGACATCGTCGCCGTTGGTCCCAACCAGTCATATATCTGAACGAGGCCAAGAGGAGCAAACATGACAGAAAGGGTTTTCGTATGGCAGCGTCGGAAGCTCGTCGAGTGTAGGCTGGTAACATCTGGGTGCAGCGTTGACCGTGAGGAGGTGCGTCGGCTGGGTGTGCCTGCCGGCGTTCTCCGCTATAACACTACCAGCGTGTTGCTCAGTTCGCATATAAACTGGTGGTCCTCCTGTGCAGGAAAGGAAATTGGTGCGCTCTGGTGGCAGCCATCATAACTGAACGCCTTCGCACTCAACTTCAATTACGGACATTATACATCTCCACGCCATTTGAATTATATAGGCCAGTTTACCACGAGCATTCGTCATGTACCTGGTACATCAAATGTTCCTGCAGATGTTTGTTCACAACAGCATCCAGGTGTTGGGCTGGAGGCTGAGGAAGAGGTTCAGAGCTGCTGGGAGTGGTAGCTGGCAATACTGGCAGAGATGGAGTAGTGGATTCAGCAGGCTGTGCAAGCAGATAAGCAGGCTTGATTCTTCAACTGGAAAACTCAGACCATTTGTGCCCACCACTCTCCGTCGCACAATGTTTGAGTCCCTACACAATCTGGCTCATCCAGGCGTTTCAGCCTCGGTCAAGCTCATAAAATGACGCTTCAAGCGCTATTGGTTCTTACCCCATTGCTGAGAAACGCTTCAGTCATATTAACCTTGACATGGATTCAGGTACCTACTGACAATTATAGATCGATTTTCAAGATGGTCCGAGGCAATACCTCTTGTAGAGATAACAGCTGAATTTGTCGCTTCTGCTCTGCTCACCTCATGGATTTCGCAGTTAGGTATTCCTCGTCAGCTGGCAACCGATCGTGGTGGACAATTTGAATGTCAGGTGTTCGACAGTTTGACCAAGCTCCTGGGAATTGACCATGTAAAAACAACTGATTACAATCCAGCTGCCAATGGTGCTACCGAGCGATGGGATACAAGTTCTTAAAGCTGCTGCTTTGAAAGCTCAACTAACTGAGGATTGGTACCCTAAGCTGCCCACAGTTTTACTTTGGACTTCGTTCATATCTGATACCAGAGTTCAAAGTCACACCTCCTGAGTTGGTTTATGGTGAGCCCATTGCATTGCCGATTGACTTCATGGAAGATACAGCTTCAGGTACTCCTGATGTCCCAACGTTGGTTCAGTCGCTTCGTGACTATGTACGATCTCTTTGGAACAGTCCCTTTCAAGCACAACACGAACAAGGCGGTTTATGTTCATCAGGACCTTGCTACTGCGACCCATGCATATGACGGCCCTGACCGTGTTGTTGCCAGAACTGATAAGGTGTTTAAGATCAACACTCCCCGAGGTGAACAGACAGTTTCCATTGATTGTGTGAAGCCTGCTGACCTGCTTGCACAGTCACCTTGCAGTCCGGGTCCAGAATACCGCAGCTGGATTCCCTGTGAGTCGTATGAGCCAGACTTAATGGGACAGCCGGATGGGCCCTGCTGGAATGACAATCTCACCTCTACGAGGTGCCCGCAGAATTACATCCAAGGAGGCTTAACTGTGGCTGAGCGTCACTGTGTACTCTGTCACCACACTGTGCTAACATCCTGTTATCATTCTTTCCTTCCCCATCCCAATCATCTTACCCCTAAACTAAAGAAAATTTAGTCCAGCAGTCCATTTCGTTCGCAGACACTCCACCACGCAGAAGACTTTGAAAACGAAACGATCTGAAAGAAATTCGAAAAACTTTTTGTAAACGATTACACACAACTTTTCTTCCTACTTCGTCCTGCTAAGAAAAGTAAAAACCTAACCCCGTTTTACGGTGAGTTCCCTTCATCCTCCAGAGCAAAGCTCTTACGGGCGTTCACTTCTCGAATATAAATGGGGGAAAGGTGCAATTACAGCCCGTTTCCCTCCTTCGTCTGAGCTGAAGACCTGGAAGGAAACGAGTGGAAAATGGACGGATTTAGAATCACTTTACGGAGGTGGCGAGGCGCTTCGCTCGAAAAAAAAAAAAATCCTTTTACGCCTTCGTCGAGGGGGGGAAGAATTGAACGAGAGAGGGAGTAAGGTGGTCCATTACTTAGTTGGATGTAGTTAACTAAAAAATAAGAAAGCGAGAGAAACAACAATGAGGATTTCGGTAAACCAACTCGAATGAAATATCGTTATGGCCGTAAGGCCTCCGAGTAGGCCTAAAAACGATCATTTTCGATGAGGTGCCTCTTTCTCCAGGTCGACTACCATTTCTTTAAAAAAAAGCCTCCGAATAAAAATGACGCCTTCCGTAACCCTTCCAAAGCACACCCCCCTCCACTACGGGCAATCCCTCACCCGAGTCCCTTGCACGCTACAACCCTTTTGGAATGATGAATATTCCCGAGCAGCTTCACGAAGAGGAAACTCGGTATGAAGAATTGCGAGCATTATGCACTCCGGCAAAAACGGGTAGCGGCCGTTTAATATTAACCTGTTTTTGAAGGCGGTTTATCTCTTTCTTCGACCCTTCGCGAAATTTCTTAAAGAAAATTATATCGAGAGGTGAAGATGTATTTGAAACGGAGTACGGGGTTAGGCCACTTGGGGCGTGTTTATGCTCATGTGCCCCGCATCCCCCATGCCTTTGAAACGTAACGTGACGATTGTGGAGGAGGATGGGGCGGGGGGAATAAAATTTTCCCCGCCAAAAACACGGGCGTGTTTATGAAGAATGCAACGGAAGAACAGGAAAACAAATAGTAGGCAACCCGCAATACGGGATACTATCCCGCACGACGTTAGGGTAGTGCGGAACCCGTCGGCTCCTCGCGTAAACAGGTGGTCTACATCCACCACATTGAATACAAATTAATATTATATTAAAATTTTTTTAAATAAGGCATTTATTGACAAAAATTATACACTTACACTCGTTTATAAATTATACCTAAATGCTACAACCCCTCTAAGAGAATTTGTGTAGGGGTTGGAGTAGAATACAAAATAAACGAGCGGTGCGTAGTAACACACAACTTTCTGCCATCCCTCAAGACCAGCTACATATGCGGGCGCTATATCTTCGTTCAACGCATTTCTACAGAAACATTTATGGAGGACAAAATGTAGGGATTAGTTAGCTGAGAGTACTCCGTAAGTTTGATTGAAATCGTTAGACCCGTTTTTGAGGAAATTGGAATACCGATAAATTAATATGCGACAAATCTCCTTTTCTAAGTTAACTTGGTTTATATCTCCGTTCAACATATATATACAGAAATAAATATGGAGAACGATATGTGGGTATGGGTGGCTAGAAGAGACTCTGTAAGATTGATCACGTCTGGTGGAACAGTTACTCCAGAATTCCAGAAGTTGATGCTGCAGAGGCCAGCCTCTCACACATAAGCAAAACCACAACTTCCACGACTGATATAACCCTTCGTCGAGGGTTTAGGAACAGTCATAAAATAAGGAAACAGACCTGTATCTGGGAAGAGCTGTGTGTGATGGAGAAGGAGGTAATTGGGGGGGAGGGAAGGCTATTTTGGAAAGTCCATCGTCGCTTCGGAAGTTAAACCGAACTTAATCCCCTTGTCAGGCCGATTGAGTGGGCAGTTCTCGGACTTCCCCGTTGAACGCGCCTGGGAAAGGCCCAAGTTCATGATCCCAACTACTTCAGCCAGTGCCAATCAGAGCTATCGCAGAGAATTACTCACTGAAAGCACCCTTTCAACTTGTCAAAGAACAAGGAGCAGTCATCAAATAAGGAAACAGACCTGGAGGCACCGACTACGTATGTCGTTGCAGTTCTGTTTGCCATTAGAGGAGCAGGCCTATAAGACAGCATCAACTGAAGCCTTCCAAGTGATCATTGGTCAGTTACCAGTTGACTTGAGCGCGTGGCAAACAAGTGGAGAGCTTGAAAATTGAGAAATTGAGTGTGAGAAATGAATGAGCGAGTTGATTAACACATTGAAAACAGAATAGCGATATACGTTTCAGCGAACAAAGGGGTCTCTGAATTGGTGAACTGGGTTGTAGTGACGAGAGCGACTGAGTAGTGCGAGAACTGACAGACGAGTGTGTGTTTCGGTTGAGTCTAGGAAGTGCCGTGCGTTGGAGATGACGTAAACCGAGCGGTGGATGGTCCATAAAGGGAAAATCTGTCGTCACCTTCAGAAATGAACTTAAGCCGCTTGTCTGCAGGAGGGCTGAACAGGCAATTCGCAGACTTTCTCACAGCTGCAGACAAAAGGCTTCAGGTCTGAAAGATTAGACTTGATGCTTGAGGAAGGCCTGAAACAAGGAAATGACCAGAGTGCTTCCAGTTGACCAGCACCTTTTGTTCTTTATCAGCATTGATTGGCGATCTGGTCTGTGTGTGTGTGGCAGTTTATCGAGTTGCTGGCCGTATGAGGAAAGTGGTGCTGTGAGAAGCTCCTGATATTTTGACGAGAGTTTGGGTACTTGTGGTTATAATTGTGTTTTCACGGGAGACTTCAAGTTGAAGAGCGTGCCACCATTATTGTAAAGAATTGCCAATTGTCTCGTTCTATTGAATGTTTACTCTCGCTAGGTTCTTAGACGTCTATTATCCCAGGCCCCGGCAAGAGCTTCCTGTTTATTTTCACTTCGACCGCATCCTTTAAAAGGGGAGAAACTTTATTTTCGCACCCTTTGGGGAGTTTATATTGGTTCGGCTTTCCCCCCTCTCCCGTAGGGGTCGACGGCGTTGGCGGCTTGGAGCGAAAGGGGCAAGCTGATCTACCCATCAGTTTGCAATTAACCCATCCTTTTTTCCTTTCTTCTTCTTCTCCTTCTTTAGAGGCCGGACCGGAGGCCTCTTCAATCTTCCGGTGAAACATCTTCAATCTTCCCTTCAGACGCGGCCGCATTGTTAGTTAAGGGAGTGGAAAGGTTTTTGAGGGGAATCGATGGTTCGTTAGGAGAGGACTGGGGCGTCGTGAAGAAAGAGGGAAGGCTGGAGAAGTGGTAGAGCTCTTCCGTGTTCCACTTCCTCACACACACTCGAATCCCGCTCTTCTTCAACCTTCTTCGTCTTTCGGGACCGAATTAAATTATAAGAAACCGCAATTTTCCAAAAGTTATCAAATCCCCGAGGGATTTTTGTACTTTTACTTACCGCACACTGCGGGGTAATCGAGTAAAAGAAAGTTTTCGTCGGGTTATTGCGTTTTGAGGCCTTTCGAAATGTCGTAAACACGCATCACACAACTTGCCTCGACGATTTTCACGATTGTTGGAACTAACCTTACCAAATAATCCCCCCTCACCGTCACCCTTCCCTTTCCACCTATTACTGAAATATTTGAATTGAAATAGTGGGCGTGTTTTAAGAACACTGCTCAGGATATCCAATTTGTGAAAAGATCGTAATGTGATACGCTGCTGGGTCGTCTCGTCGTCCCGAGGGTATGTACAAATAACAGACTTAATTTGTAGATTATAATATACCAATATCTGGTGCGTTGCAACACACAACTTTCCTTAGCTCTACGTCAATTCACTTTGTACATGGCCTTAGAACTTAGTCAAACAACACGTCACAGCAGCAGGAAACAGTTCTGGAATTTATTGTGCTGCTCGTACTCATTCCAGGACCATTAGTGAGCAATTCGTACACAGATAATTAATGAGGCTGTAAACCCGAATTTTTTGAAGAAGGATACTAATTACTTTTGCAGAGCTATTGGGTAATAACTGTTAAAACTGGTAGTAAGCGAAACGACAGTAGTTTATATTCAGGGATTTCTGGAGTAACCCCCATGTATCTCATGAGCGTTTTTGAACACTCACCCTATAGGTATTGGATTGGACTACAATACCAATTTTTTTCAACATTCTACTAACATTCCAGCGGAGTTTATAAGGAAAAAACTGGGCTAAAAACGCTTTTCGTCGAAAATTTTGATAATTTATTGTGCTGCTCTCATCATTTTCCCACGAATGGGAATTTCATGGTATCATTGTCTTATTGAGAACTATCAATATAAAAAATTTAATCAAAATCGTTAAAGCCGTTTTTGAGAAAAAAATTTTGTGTTTTGATCACTATGATGACTATAGTTAACTTTCGGTGGATTTTGTTCATACCCTTATTTTGGCGTCCCATGATAACCTGCGGGCTAGATATCAAGTTTGAGGGGATTTGGTACGGTCGTTTTCTCTAAAAACCACTCGAAAATCGATTACGTCGAAAGTTTTGGCAATTTATTGTGCTGCTCTCGTCATTTTTCCACGAATGGGAATTTTATGGTATCATTGTCTTATTGAGAACTATCAATATAAGAAATGTAATCAAAATCGTTAGAGCCGTTTTTGAGAAAAAAAAGTATGGTGTTTTGATCACTATGATAACTATAGTTAACTTTCGGTGGATTGGGCCCATACCCTTATTTTGGCGTCCCATTGTAACCTGCGGACGAGATATCAAGTTTGAGATGATTTGGTACAGTGGTTGTCTCCAAAAATCGTTCACATACACACAGACCATTTCCACAAATAGCGTTTTTCGGACTCAGAAGATTCTGAAACGTTAAGATCTGAAGAGAACTCAAAAAATTGCTCAGCCGAAAACATAACTTTCCTTTCTACTTTGTAGAGCTAAGGAAAGTAAAAAAACCCTGCAAATTATTACACAATGGTTTATAATTCGCATGAACAGTTTGACCAAGTATTACTGCTCCCCCATCCCATTGGATTCAGCATCGAAAAATACTAGTAAACCATACAAAACATGACCTGACTACAATGGAACTACGGAAACAAAATGTCTGATGATTTTGCCCCGTCGGGTCGGGAAATTGGAATGGGGGCGCTTCGAGCAAACCAGTTGTGAGTCGAAAGGGGAGTTGAGCGGCGTCGTTGGGAGGCGAGCGAGGGCGAGGTCTTTTTTTAATGGGGTGGTTTTTTAATGAGACGGACGGGGAGGGAGGGAGGGAGTACAAACGACGAAACGTTGACTTCTACTGTAGTTCCCGCGTTGTACTGCGTTTCGTTAATTTTTTTAACCGTTTTTTGCCCATAACAACCACGGGCTTCGTCCGATCGGATTGCCGAGATGGCGGGCACAACTAGATACCAAATGGGATTTTTGTGCACAAGAACGAATTTTTAAGACCACGTTAAAGACACAAAACGGCCCGGACGGCAGTAGGGGGATGGCGGACTGACATTGCAAATTTGGAATCTCCATATCTTGAAACGTAAAGTATCAAATTTTGAGGGGGGGTGTAAAAAATTTTTCGTGACCGAAAACATAGGGTTATTATTCAGAATGAATAATAAACCAATAAACCGTTATGCAATAATTTGCTGCGTTTTCAGTTTTATTGTTCTCTCCCTTTCTTTCATTAACCGGCGTAAGATTTAGAGTAGCCCAGACACACAATTTACGCCACATGTACATAATTTGATGTACCTTAACTGATGAAGAGCGTGAGAGGGCGTATTTTATGATATTATTATGTACATTGAAACGCGTATTTCTTTTTGTGTGGCACATTACGTTAATTGATTCCCTCCAATGTCGAGTGTTGTTCATAAAACTATGTGTAATAAAAAGTGTGGGGAAGTTTTGTACTACATGGCAGCTGGGGGGGATGGAAGGCTTTAAGGCCCTGGTGGGAAAGAAAGCATTCGTGCTGGTGGTAACGCATTCATTAATTCCCAACTCACTCGCTCTCTGTGTCTCTCTCTTTCATCCGCGTTCTCAAACAATTATACGAAAATATTAAAAGCGACCCAATCAAAACAAATAAATTTGTCTCGCTCTTCCCGACGGTCAGTCCCCACAAATCTTCAAAATATCGGCTAAAAGCAATTACGTTATCGCTGGCGTTTGAACCGGTGCCCGTCGGATTCAATGTTATCGGGTTTTTGTTGTGACGTGACTTTCTGACGACACAACGGTTTGAGGTTTCATCAGTTTTTGTTTATATCGCGTTATGGTGACCTCGAATCGGGAAAACAACTCGTTGGAGATAGAGTGAAGGGGGGGGGGGGAGAAGCGAAGCCGGTTGAGAATCCTCGAGGACCTTCGGGGATGAAACGAGTTTGGGTTGGAAGTATATCGCGCTTGACCGTCAGTCTGTTTCTCTTCTCCGAAGGGAAAGAGTTAATGAAGTCGGATATGCGTTTTTCAAGACGTCGGCAGAACGAAGGTTCATGATGAGTCTTTGACGTCACATTGTGGCTGTTGGAGGAGACTCGACCTTCAAACTGTTTGTTCCAAGAGGAGCTCGAAAGACTATTGGCCTCATTCCTCATGAAACTAATTTGTCAAATGTTCGATTTAACGTTTCTTTTCATTCGCTCGTTTAAAGAAATATTCGCAATAATCAAAATATCGGTGAAGGTTGATAGTAGACTCTCTGCGAGGGAGATCGAATTCAATCACACAACTACCGTGGTATTGCCACGTTTTGCGGCTTATCTTCAATTAAACGTCCAGTGAGGCAAAATTACAGAAAACCAAAAAGAAGTTTTTTGGTACATTGTGGTTCTCTACCTCCTCCGAACGTGATGATGCCTGTTCATAACCTAACGGATTTTACGGCCGATAGGGTAGGGTTACCAGATGTACTGATTTTATCAGTACGCGTACTGATTTTTAGACCCCCGTACTGATACACTGATTTTTCAATGAAGTGTACTGATTTTCAGCGCAAACGCCTTTTTTTTTCGCAAATTTATCCAATTTTATTAAATTTAAATACACACACGCACACACGCGCACATTCGATAAACGCACCGAATGATTTTTAAATCGAAGGAAAAGAGACGAAATATATCGATCGTTATCGAGACTTTCGATGTACTGTTATTAACTATAACAACATGTCATGCAGCGATTTCCATAAGTATCTAATGAAAACTGAAAATGTTGAAATATTGAAAGCAATCGGCAGTGCCAAAAAATACGAAACAAGGAAAATGTAAATTGTGCGATGCTCGAAGATAATTAAATTCTACCTATTTGAGATGCTGGAATTAGTGATTTATCTGTACCCTGCCCCCCCCCCTTTTTTTTTTGCTTTTTTGATGGAGACGTACTGATTTCTCGCTGGACCGATCTGGTAACCCTACGATAGGGTCAATGTGTGGGGACAGCGAGAAAGGATGCAGTCTTTCTCACCCAGGCCAATGTACCTTGGCTGTCTCTCCTGTAGCTCAGGGTGCACTTCTCGGCTTGGGGCGGCGTCTATGTCTAAGGGCCGTTTTCACCGAAACAGTACTAAACGTGATCGAACTGAACAGGGCTAGATAAGTAAATAAGTAGTAAAGGCTAGCCATTTGCTCACCACGCTAGCCGAGATCACTGTGGTACGCGCTTAGCGTAGACTTGATTACGCTGCGATTAAGCCACATCGAGAAGGCAGTGAACTAATGAGGTTACAGTAAAGTAAGGACATTGGGCATCTGTTTGACATCCCGTACCGTAAAAAATTGTCGTGTAAACGTAAACGGTCGCGTAGCCGTGTATCCCGTAGATGCCCAATGCTCAACAATCCGGATTTGACCAAATTATAGTCAGACAAGAAAGTGGCCGCATCCGCTCTGCTGAAGCTGAAACTGGTGAGGAGCATAAAGTGAAAATACGCGTACTACTGGATGCGGCATAAAGATCGGACGGTTTTGAGCAACAACACACAACTTTCCTCAGCTCTACTTCAATTCACTTTGTACATGGCTAATTCTATTTAATCAATTCATTTATCACTCAGTTAATTTGAACTTCGTCAAACAACGCTTTACGGCAGCAGGAAGCGGTAGCGCTTACAGTTCCAGATTTTACTATGCTGCTCGAACTCATTGCAGGACCTTTATTGAGCAATTGGTACACAGAGAATTAATGAGGCTGTAAACACGAATTTTTTGAAGAAGGATAGTAATTACTTTTGCAGAGTTGTTTGGTAAACACTTTTAGAACTGGTAGTAAGCGAAACGGCAGTAGTTGAAATTCAAGAATTTCTGGAGTGAGCCCCATGTATCTCATGAGGGTTTTTAAACACTCACCCTTTAGGTATTAGAATGGACTACAATACCTTTTTTTTTTTACATTCTACAAGAATTCCAGCGGAGTTTACGAGGAGTTTTCCTCGTATAAGGAAAAAACCGCGCTAAAAACGCTTGTCGTCGAACCTTTTTATAATTTATTGTGCTGCTCTCGTCGTTATCCCACGAATGGGAATTGTACGGTATAATTGCCTTATTGAGAGCTATCAATATAGCAAATTTCATCAAAATCGTTAGAGCCGTTTTTGAGAAAAAAATTTGGTGTTTTGATCACTATGATAACTATGGTTAAATTTCGGTGGATTTAGCCCATACCCTTATTTTTGCGTCCCATGGTAACCTGTAGGCTAGACATCAAGTTTCAGCTGATTTGGTGCGGTTGTTTTCTCTAAAAACTGCGCTAAAGTCGATTTCGTCGAAAGTTTTGGTAATTTATTGTGCTGCTCTCGTCATTTTCCCAGGAATGGGAATTTTATGGTATAATTGCCTTATTAAGAGCTATCAATATAAACAATTTAATCAAAATCGTTAGAGCCGTTTTCGAGAAAAAAAATATTTGGTGTTTTGATCACTATGATAACTATAGTTAAATTTCGGTGAATTTTGCTCATACCCTTATTTTGGCGTCCCATGATGACCTGCGGGCGAGATATGAAGTTTGAGCTGATTTGGTACGGTGGTATACTCTAAAAATCGTATACAGACACACAGACCATTTTCCCAAATAGTGTTTTTCGGTCTCAGGAGGTTCTGAAACGTAAAGATTTGAAGAAAACTCAAAATTTTTTCTCAGCCGGTTACATACTTTCCTTTCTACTTCGTAGAGCCAAGGAAAGTAAAAACCCTGCAAATGATTACACAATGGTATATTATTCTCATGAACAGCTTGGCCTAGTATTACTGCTCCCCCATCCCATTCGATTCAGCATCGAAAAATACTAGTAAACCATACGAAACATGACCTGACTACAATGGAACTACGGAAACAAAACGTGTGATGATTTTGCCAAGTCGGGTCGGGGAAAGCGAACCCGTTGCGAGGGGAGTTGATCCGCCCGCCTGGCAGCGTTGCGAGGCGAGGACGAGGCCGGTAGTTTTTTATTGAGACGGAAGGGAGGGAGGGACGCTGTAGTTCCTGCGTTGTACTGCGTTTCGTTAATTTTTTTTAACCATTTTTTGCCCATAACAACCACGGGCTTCGTCCGATCGGATTGCCTAGATGGCGGTCACAACTAGATACCAAATGGGATTTTTGTGCGAAAGAACGAATGTTCTAGACCACGTTAAAGGCACAAAACGGCCCGGACGGGGGACGGCGGATGGCGGACGGGGGACAGTGGACGGCACCCCCGAGGAACCACTTTATCATGCCATGACACGCTTCTTTGGCAACTACTCCAACCATCAGGCGGGCGAACGTCTCGCTCGTCCTTCTACCGCTAGGCTACATCGTCTATTGCACATTCTCGACTGACAGTTACAATTCTGCATTTTGGGATGTCTGGGGGAGTCGTGACCAGGTGGCACCCACCTACCCCAGACCCCGCAGTTGAAAAACAAAGTTTCAGATGGGAGAGCTACCCTCCAGCGACCCAAAGACGTCTGCAGAGCAGGTGCATATTCCAGCGTTGTCAGGCCTTGCCCTGGGCAGGAGTTCGATCGCTCCGTTCTACCTACTTTGTCCTGCAGAGGCAATCATCTGTCGTAGCCCTAACAGCGCAAGGCCACGATCTGTGCATTCTCGAGGTTCTATGTTAGGGTCAAACAACCCTTAAGGCCAGAATGGTTGCTAGCCCGCCCCATCTTTCGATGGCGCTTACGGCTCCTCCTCCCAGGACGAGGCAGCTTGAACTTACTGCCCACCCTGAGACCCTCCCAGTAAGCTGTGGCAGAGGTTCCCCAAGCTTCTGCCCACTACGTAGGGGCTCATCCACCGCACATCTGACGCCATAGGACATCTCAATGACAGATTAAGACTCCTGTAAGTGCAAGTGCCGGAAATAGTGCCGGTTCACTAGAAAACCGTGGTCGCCAGTTGTAACTATTCATGTGTAAATAAATATAATGTACTAAAGTTAACGTACCTGTTAGGTGAGTTCGTCTCCTCTGGCTGGTGAGTTACTGTGGGCAAGCGCTTTCGATGTAAAGACATCATCGTCTGGCCGTTAAGTGAGTACTCCCAGTACTTAAGTCAGGATTGCCCACAGTAATTCACCAGCCTGAGGAGACGAACTCACCTAACAGGTACGTTAACTTTAGTACTTTGCCGACTGGACACCGCCTCGAGCAGCGTTCGCTCATACCACACACTTAAGCTCACAAGGATGCCCTACATCAGTCTGCTTCTCTTCCCCCCTTCCCCCCCCCCTACAACCAACGAATAGGACTGCTAATAGGAATATCAAAGCAAGTGATGAAAACGCCACCTGTCCCATGTCTTTGGGCACGCCAAGCCCCGATCCCCCTCCCTCATGAAGACTAACCTGTCCCAACAAGCTAAGACGGAAAGGATCCAATAATGCGCCTTCTCCTCCCACTTCCCCTCCGAGTAGCCTGGGCGACTACGTGCCTACGTCCAGCTAATACACAAACAGATGACCTCGTCATCCGCTACCTCCCCAAAATGACCATGCTGGCGGTCAAAACGGCAGTCCGCACCACCACCACCATCACCAGCCCCCTAAGCCAAGGTGGAGAACGTGGTTCAGAGTGTGCAACTGGGGACCGAGCGCCCGAAGTCCCTCATCAGCCGCTCCTGAGCCCTCCTCCCTCCCTCAGGAAGCTGCTGCCGAATGGCAGCTTGCTTGGGCCAGGAGGCGCAACGGGGAAAAAACCCACACAGCGCAGGACATGCAGGCAGAGAGCAGTGCCCCGCCAGCGCCAAAAATAAGAGAGCTCCTGCTCTTTAAAAACTCCCCCCCCCCCCTCCAAAAGCCCAGTCAAAACGAGGTAGTAATGAGGCCCACGTAGGAGGAAGGAGAGGCTGGTCCCTCCAATCTTATTGAAATGGAAGCGCTGATAGTCCCGGGTGCTTGATATGACGCCGTCATCGTTTCGTTATATGTCTCTCTGAAACTTGCCACCCAAGTAAATAGTTAGATCTGGTGGGAAACCAGATTAAGAACTCCTTTCAGATGGCACGGGATTCCTCAGGTGGTCGACCTCCCTGTAGTATAACATGAGCCAAGGCTCTCCAATGGCGAACGACCAAATACTTTCTGTACCTCTGCAGGTCAGGGATCGGTGGATGCTGAGCGAGTGCCCGGCCACTTGCATGATAGCGAAACTGCAACTCACTTGAATGTTGACTGATATAACCCTCCTCGATGGTTGAGGAACAGTCCTTACAGACTTGTGTCAATGAGGAATATTATATTTAATTACGCAATACAAAAAATTCAACTTCCCCCGCCTAAATACCATCCTTAGACTTTTGGGTTTTGAACACAGCATGTTGGACCCTGCTAGTTGATTTTCCTTTCCTATATTTGGCGTATTAGACGGATTTAAAAGGCTCTGGAGGGTGTGAACTCGTATTGTTTTAACTAATCGTCGAACTCAGGTACGGCGCCACAGCAAATAGCTTATCGCCGAGTTTGCAGGAGTTGAGAAAGTTTACTGACGCTTCGCAACAAATATTTTTTCTGTCGGCCTACCTGTTAAGTTAATATGATTACGAGATTGAAGTCATCCATTCCCCGGGAACGACTTTTGGCACTATCTTCCGCGAAAACTTGGGAGAGCCGCGCATATATTCTTGAAACCTTCCCTCTTATAAGAGCCGAAGCCAAGAAGAGTTGTTTTACTAAAAGCGTGGAAACTTCCCGAGTTAGCGGGAGGGGAAAACGTAGGAACCCGAATTTGCCGAGCTCCTGGGGCTTCTCCGGTGAGTCATTAAGCAACTTATTTATGCTTCAAGAGACGAAGCAAGTGTTGCTACCCTATAAACCTGCCCTTAGCGACGTTCCATCCTCCCTTGGCGCTTTCTCTCATCTATTTCCCCGCGAGAGCACCTGTTTCTCTCCCTCTTTACGTCTTTCCGTAGGGTTGGCAGATGAGAGTTGGTTAGGGACGAGTGAGGGAGTGAGGACCTGTCTAATGAGGAAGCCTCTAGCGAGAATTGAAAGCGCTAGAGGGGAATTCTCTCGCTAATTAGCGCAGTTGCTAAGGCGCCTAGAAACAGGAGGTGAGGCATTATATGGAAACTGTATGGGTTTTGTGATTTATCGCTGATACCGGAGTTGAGTGATTTATTCATCCCAATTCCAGCCTAGTGATAAACATGTTAAACCGAAAGATCAATGATCGCAGCCCCTTTTCGCGTGAGTTTCCACTCCTTCAGGCAGGCTTGGCTCATTGCGTAAAGCTAAATGTGCTTACACGGTATTGGAACGGGAGCAAAGAGTTGTAGACATCACACAAGGTTGGTGCGACAAGAAAGGGCTCTGTACTAATGTATCCAAGCTGGTGGTCTCACTGAACGAAGGGACTTAGAAGTAGAAGGAGTGAGACTCCAGGTGACAACAGAGATAAAAAACCTCAGGGTGGCATTAGATAAGCAGCTCGCACGGAACTGAGCTATGCGCTGCACAAAGGAACCACAGCTCTGGCTCTACGAGGCGATAAGCCGTCTGGCAGCTCAGGGACAACTCCAGAAGCTGCAGCGACAGACTTGCCTTAGTAGGGGAGAAATGAGAGAGCGAAACTGGAAGTGCCGGTTTTAGCCCAATTGGAGTGGGGAAAGAAAACCACGCTTCGTACTATAGTACAATGTTTTTGGCTACGCCCCCCGACCAATCACGTTATAGTACGACCTTTTGTATCCCCTCCACCCCGCCCCTTTGCCCTTTCCACCATAGTTTTCAACCAATTGTACTGTAGTACAACTTTTTTACCCCCACCCTCTGCCCCAGTTTCCAGAAATCAACCGCCTCTCCTTCCAATTGTTCCAATCACGTTATAGTACTACCTTTTTACCTCCTCTCTTCATACCAATACATGCGTTTGGATGACGTAATTTTTTTTTTTAAAAGTTCCTTCCCTGGGATCGAACGCAGTACCTTTTGTATTATAGTCAGACGTTCTATCCACTAGGCTACAACGCAACGTTGTAAAATAACGTAAACTTGTGGTATAAGAGGGACAGGCGTGACATCATCCTTGTGGGGTGCTAGAGTGGCCTTATGATCGTTCAAGGGTATGACCCATCAGCATGATGTAATAGCAGCTGCCCAAACACCACGTCATTCCATTCGCCTAGAAACTTCGCCGGTGGTACTTCATTGGTATTTATTATAGCACGAACGTCCTTCTTTGATAAGCACCTCAAATCCATATTGTCAAAATCGTCTTCTTCGGGCATTTCTTCTTCACAGAATAGTGTGACAACCTTCCAAATATCATTCACGTACTCATCCAAAACTTGTGGTAGACCGAGTAATTCAATGTCCATGTTGGTATTGGGGGGCGTGGGTAAAAACCTCGTACTACAGTACGATTGGTTGAAAACTGTGGAGGAAAGGGTAAAGGGGCGGGGTGGAGGGGAGGGGGATACTATAGTACGAGGCGTGGTTTTCTTCCCCCACTCCAACTGGGCTAAAACCGGCACTTCCGGTTTCGCTCTCTCATTTCTCCCCTACTTGCCTTGCTATTACTGGGGCCCTTTGAAGTCCTTTTGTCTGTCCCACAAAGTAGCATACTAGGTCTGTATCTCCTGCCACGATATTCCTCTCCCATAGTCCCCTGACTTCTCTGGTTTATACGCCGATGATCTGGTCTACGCAGTAAGACCTAAAAACCCCGCAAAGGCTACACAAGTCCTCCTCCCTCAAGGGCACAGGCTCCAAGGTGTGGATAAGTGGCTCTGGAAGGAGTGGGACGCGCATTGCTCTAGGCTCCACTACAACGGTTTTTCAAGCAGAGATCTATGCTATCATCGCCGGGGCAGTCATAATGCGCTAAATCGGCGCAAATATGACAGGACGGATCTTCGTGTGGCTGTGGAGGCAGGTAACAACAGGGTTACAGCATTGACCGTGACCGTCACCATGGAGAGACTGTTCGACCTTCTCCTCCTGGACATCTATATCAAGACAGAGGCGATGAAGGGGGCTTACAGACTGACCAAGCTCGGTATAGCTAAGGTGCCACAGGCGACCTGTGGACACCTGGCTATATTCAGGGAGTTGGAGACCTTTAAGGAGCTCAGCATGATCACGGATGCAATCGTGCCCATGTATGAGCTCGAGAGGAAATATAATGTTCAGTCATTGGGAGGTCCATGGAACAGCGAGAGTCGTCAGTTTCGGCCTCCCAATGGCATCAACATCTTTACAGATGGATCGAAAACTCCGGAGGGAACAGGGTGTAGATAACAGGCTCTGGAAGGACTGAGACGCACATTGCCCTAGGCCCCACTCCATCGGTTTTTCAAGCAGAGATTTATGCTATTATCGCAGGGGCAATCCTAATGTATGAGAAAGGCTGTAGCAACAGAACTATCAATATATTGACCGATAGTCGAGCGTCGTGCAAGACGCTGATGAACTACTGCACAACGTCAAAACTGGTGTGAGAGTGCAGGATGTGGCTTAACTCTTTAGCAAACGCGAATAGAGTTAATGTGTATTGGATTCCTGGGCATAAGGGGAACATTGGAAATGAGAGAGCGGACCATCTAGCCAGATACGGTGTTCGTCTATGGTACCTATTGGGCCATCTCCCCGTTGTGGAATTTGTTTGTCGCTAGTCAAGAGGACTGTGGAAGAACATACCAGAAGACTGCATTAGACAGTCTGGAATGCTGCGGGAGTAAGGCACTCCAGACGCTTCATCTCAGAGAAAACATATGGGATGGCCGAGTGCGTGGTACCGAGAGCACGCGCTCCTCCAGGGCTCGTAGACGGTCAGAGAATGGCGCTATGGCTCCCTCAAGTGTGGTTTTGAGGGCAGCGAGGAGTTGGTCCGAGGCTATTGGAGTGTCAGTGGAAGCAAGAGGAAGCACGGGAGTCAGAGAGGGATGTTCAGGGGAGGTTGCTTGTGAGGTAGCTCGGTCCGCGAGGTGTGCCGCGATGGAGGAAGGAAGGACTTAAGGTATAGTAGCTCGATGTAGGTGGTGTGACACGGATCAGGAGACTCCCTACCATCTCCTGGCCCAGTGCCGGAGACTTGAGAGAGAGCGACTTGTGCTCTTTGGAACCACTTCTCCCAGGGGGGTTATCAATGGAAACTCTTGCAGGAATTACCTGAATTTCCTTAGGAGGCTAGGCATTGACCTGTAAGGCATTAGGACTGCCGCAATAGGTGGTCTGGCAGTCCACAGAGTGCATATCCCACTTGTTGGACAGTCAGAATGCTACAACGTACACCTTTCACTAGTCAAGAGGACTGTGGGAGGGCATGCCAGAAGACTGCATTAGACAGTATGGCATGCTGCGGGAGTAAGGCACTCCAAACGCTTTATCTCAGAGCAAACATGTGAGATAATACAGAACCTTCTGAGGATGGAAAGGAAGAACTTAAGGTATATTCGACACCCCTCGATGTAGGTCGTGTGACACGGATGAGGAGACTCCCTCCTATGTCCCAACCGAGTGCCGGCGACTTCTGGTCTTTGGTACCACTTCTCCCAGGGTGGTTATCAATGAAAACTCTTGTAGGAATTACCTGGATTTCCTTAGGAGGCTAGGAATTGACCTGTAAGACATTAGGATGCCACAATTCGTCGTCCGGCCGCAGTGCATATCCCACTTATGGGACAGTCAGAATGCTATATCGTACACCTTTGTCAGGAACTACCACGATCCCGACATATATTTGAATGGCTCAATTCTTCCTTCCCAAAACAGTTACAAGTATCTGGGAGTTACTCTAGACTGCCGCCTTACTTACCACAATCATATTTGATTGTTAGAACCATGAATCGAACAAACCAGTTAAAACCACTCCTCAACAATCCTCATACCTCTCTGGCAAATAAGGTTCTCACATACACATCTCTGATCCGTCCTGTCTGGGTGTATGCTCTACCAGTATGGGGCACGCGCTCCAGCGCACACTTTAAGCGACTAGAAAGCCAACAGAATAGCCTACTTCAACGTAACAACGTTCACGCCCCTTCATTCGTACGAAATTCAACTAATAAAGACTCGTGTCTGGACTCACTTGCGACGACCAGGCTTCAGTGCATGGAGAAATTTGTTTCGACGCATTCACGCCACCTAAACCCGCTTGATGCCGGAGGATTCGCTCCATTCCTCACTCCCCGACAACAACGTCCTCGGCACACTTCGCAGTTCATCCTCCCAGAAATAGTCTGATCCACCAGAATCCCAGTGTAGAACCAGCTTAACGGAATTATGCAGTGTGTTCAATTCATTCTTTCCCGTAGCAATAAGGAATATTACTGTCGTAATTGTCTTACGCCAATAAAGTTTTCTTAAGAGTTAAAAAAAAGTTGTGAAGTCCTTTTGAACTTCTCTCCTCTCAGAGCACGGCATACGTAGGAGAGTTGGGGCTTCTGCAGACAGGTAGTATTTCACCAAGGCTACGGAAAGCCTCCAAGTACTAACTTGGCGTGTGAGAGGGTCGTTTCAGACTGATGTGGGCGCCTTGCAGGGCTGACATTGGGCATTGTCGGGCCCAATGTCAGTCTTGCCAAGCCTCACGGCATTCTCCCTGGGCATACTGGCCCATGAGTCTTCATAGAGCTGAATTAGACCTCTTCAATGGTCAGTCAACGTTGATAATGCGCGACACGGTCTTCAAAGAGCGTTGCACTCGATCGCATAAACTTCGAAATTCTCTTTTTATCCAATATCCGCGAGCATAAACAAACGACGACGCGGATTTTATTATTTTATATCTTGTTTTTCACCAGTCGTATATCACGAGTGTTTTTGCATCATCTCAATCGTGGGAGTCGTCAATCGATAAACGTCACGTTCGATAAATTCTCTGACCTCCGGAAGAAAGAAGAGCGATAAAACTCTTACAGCATCTGCACGTCGAGAAAAAACAGCAGACAAAATAACAAATTTTTTGCAGCATTTTTCGTCGAAGGGAACCTGATTTTTTTTCTTCGAAACGATTCGATCATGCGAATTTTTTTATACGTCGCTGAAACCTACGAATTTACTGAAATGTGACAACCGTTGAATCTCATTCTTTCCAAACTCGATTTATTTGACAAAACGTGAATGATCGCGCAATGAAAGTTATTCTCTGAAACGCTGCAAATTATTACACCACGGATTATTATTCTCTTGCACAGCTTGACGTGCTCTCGCACTTCCGAGGGCCGTTCTACTCGACTCAGCATCGAAAAATACCAGTAAACGATATGAAACATGACCTGACTCCAACGGATCTACGAAAGTGAGATAGCCCAGGCGCCTGTAGGCAATTGGCAAGGCGTGACGAGTTGAACTGGCGGGTGCTTTTATTGAGACGGGAGTGAGAACGATGAAACGATTACTTTGGGTGTATTTTAGACTTCGGTTCACTATAATTACTGCGATTTGACTGTTGCCAGTCTACACGCAGTAATACACCTTTTCTTTTTTGAAACGGTGGATGCAGGCAGTACCCTCACTGTGGTCACAAACGGGCTTATTGTAAGGGCGTCCATGATCCTCAGATCAAGTTCTGCATTCACCACCTCTTCCGGCTGAAGAAAGGGCCTCCCAAACACACGACGACACGATGCCGCTAGTCCATCGCATACGCACAACACATGCTCTGCCGTCTCTAGCCCCACCTCACACAACCTGCATAGTACCTCACATTTGCCAATATTTGCAAGGTACCTCAGCAGACAGTTAACTGTAAACAGGCCACATATGATGCTCATATCCTTCCTCTCCAGTGTAAGCACCTCCTTGGCCCTCCCTTTGGAGAGTCGGATGAAGAGTTTTGACTATCTACGGCCAGGCAACCCCTGTCAATGGGCAGCCCTCCCTTCTTTGCCAGCCCCTTTGTTTCCCTATCTATCCTGATGCCCTGGCACCCAACACAGTGTTACACAGTTGTCCTTGGTCAGGGCGTTCAGTCCAGTCAGACACTCCCACACCTCCCGTCGCACAAGACAATACAGTGCTAAGGCCTTGAGAGTGGCCTGACTGTCCACCATAATATACATCTTCTGCCGGTTCAGTCCCTCTGCAGCAGCCGCTGCACACAGACTGTCACCACAGCCACCTCTGCCTGGAACAAGTCGTTCCCTTTTGAGCCTCGTTCCATGCTGCTTCGAATAACATTTTCACGCTAGTAACATTTGGCGTAGTATTTCGGAGGCTTCATAGTTAAAGAATGCTGCCAAGCTTTTCTTAATCTGTGGTTTTGGGCTATATTTTCCTACCTCTGCACTGCCTTTCCAACTGCCCCCTTTGCGTTCTATCGTTTTACGATTTTTCGACGAGCCGTGAACTCACACATCTCAGCAGTCGTTCTGGACTGAGGGGGATGCAATGTCATAGTACACTGATGGTTCTGTGATGGTGGGTAGAGCTGGTCTGTATGGTGTGGGCATCGTATGGCTAGTAACTCCAACCTTGCAAAGCCGCTGAGAGAGCACGTCATGATGTACCAAGCCATAAAGATCAGGGCAGAAGCGGTCCTGACAAATAGACTACATATTCTACTACCTACATATTTTCATACAGTCAGCAGGGCATTGAATGCCATCACAGCTTACACTTTCAGATCCAGGCTGACGTAAGAACGACTCGGTGCCTATAATAGGCTTTCCTTTGTCTGGGTGCTGGCTCAAAGAGGGCACGTGGACAATGATAAGGCAGACTGCTTTGGCGATTTTGTGCCCTGGTCAGAGCCCCACACAGGAACCCATTGGCCCCACCAGGCACGACTAAGTCAGGCGAAGAGGGTCATCGTGCCTTCTTGTTGAGGGGGAAAGGCAATGCTAACACGCTCTCCTGACAAGATCTAAGAGGCCTTACTAGCTTTCTCGCTGCACACTGCCCACTTAGGTATTACCTCAATGAGGCAGTCACATGCCAGAATGAAAAGGCAGAGCTTATCCTGTGTGACGGCCATGTCTTGGTAGCCAGGCGCTTCTAATACTTTCCCCAGGTTTATCGAACCCCAAATCACAGCGAAGTCTGCAACGGTGGTCATACTCAGCTTCATAAAACTGGCTTAGTTTGCACAACGTCTTTTATCAAGTAAGGGAAACAGCTACAATAGGCCTGTGTGTGGCCGCAGTGACAAAAGGGACTCAGCCCCACAGTTCTTGCACAAAACGCACGACAGCCTTGAGGTTCACTCCTGGCACCTCGTCTGGTCGCAGCTACTCTCACCCAAGCACTCTGAGGCACACCGCAGACATCCCCTCACAACTACACAGAACACGCTCCGCTGACTGCGGCTCCGCCTCTGCAACTCTGTACCTCTGACTTACTAATCTTGGCCTGGTGGTACCTTAGTGGGCTGTTTCCTGTGAATTGACCACATACTAGCCTGCCGCTGTCTCTCTCCAGACTGAGGATCTCTCTTGTTCGCTCTTTGGACAGTCTAATGAGTAACTTTGATTGCCTTTGGCCCGGCACATCCCTGAATTTCTCCGCCCTCTTCCCCACCTCCTTATTCACGTGCTTAGGTCCCACTGGGAGAAGCGCAGATCCTTCTCTCGCCAGTTCGTCACTAATTCCCTTCTATCTCTGTAAGACCTGGCACCCAACACAGTGTTCAGGTCTTCAGCCCAGTCTGGCATCCCCAAACCAGCCTGTCGGGAATGCTCAAGCCTGAGTGAAACTAACTATAATGAAATATAAAGGGTGTAGCTGCTTGAACAACGGTCAATAAAGCGTTTTTCTCAACGATAGTCGATCAAAATGCTCTCTTAATCAATAAATATCCACACGCCAGGAACCTTTTCTTCCGGCAAAATTCATATTCTTCGACAGAGAACGATCTACACGTTATAAAGACGAGCACGAATTCAGGCTCATTCAGGAAAAGCACGTAACGCCCACTTCACAAGAAAGACGAGAAGGTCTGAAAGAAAGTTGAAGATAACTGTCGCCAAAAACGGAACTTTTACTTCGGCAGAGAGCAGGAAATTGATAAACAAGTTCTATAAGGCTTCTTTCCGTCGAGGGGGTTAGAAGTCCGTAGAAGTGGTACCAGGAGGGGGGGGTCTTTCAATTGGGGGTTTCTGAAGCCATCCTCTTCATTCCGTTCCTTAAACCCCCCCATCATCGGCCCTTTCCAGCTCTTGAGTAAAAACGAAATTTTAAACCCGAGCTTGTCACTCCGACTGAGGCGCCTGATAAATTGGCTCCGCGAAAAGCGGTTTCCTCCAACCCTAACTTACTTACGAAAATATTACTTTTCCCCCCGCCAACCGACCAAATTAAAGAAGTGGGAACTTGATACTGAAACGGGGGAGAACGGTTTTTTGTGTACGTAAGAATTAATTTTGTGAGGATTTCATGAACGCTCCTCACAAAAAGCCAGTTTCATTTCATATTGACAGTATTTCGCTTTACACGAATCCTACGATCCATAAACAGGTTATAACAGTTGCTGTTTATCAGCTGAATTGTAGAGGTGGGGGGTTTTACTGTCGTTTCTTCGCGTGAGGTACTAACTGATCCATGGCCCGTTAATAGAACAGCAGCTTTTTCGTCATTTGGCCAGCTTGAGAGGTTTTTTGTCTTTTCACACCCGAACACAACAGAACTATACGGGTGTGCACGCAATGGCCAGTTCAGCAGCCACTGGTCACTAGAAGAACCTCGATTGACGCGCTTGTTCGACGCAAAGCGCCGAATCTGTCCAGAGATTTGACCTCGGAATTCCCGCTCCTGCTCGACGGGTCGCACCTGTGGCAAGGTCATTGTTTCTCCAAAGGTCTTCGCACATACGGAAATCCCACCAGGTCAGTCATTTCCATCGGTGGTTTTCCCACTGTTTCCCTCTCCTCCTTTTTCAGATTCCTCTCCGCAACTGATACCTTCTCCCAAAATCATGCTGCTTCCAACTCTTGTCCTAGTAACTTCTCGCTCTCCCATACGTTTTCCCGAGCGAGTTCACACGTTCCAAGTACTAGCCTTGTGTCGCCCTATTGTTCGCGATCTCAGCTCAAATCTCGACCTCACGCACACCGAGTTTCATTTTTATTTCGATCCTCAAACTCCCCCTCTCCTAGGCCCAACAGCGCTATTACAGGACTTGGTGATGTACTGGAGCACAGCTCACTGGGATTAGATCTTAAGATCCTCTTCGCACAATGCTGCAAACCCCGTGCAATTTCAACACAAATTAAGATGCACCGCGAGGCACCACTGAACATAAATACTCTTCTGCCACGTTGCCACTGGGACTGAGCTTGGAAAAGCCTAGGAGAATGATGAGAGCAGCGCAATACATTTTTTACAATGTCGAGGACCATCGACGGTTCGTGTTCTGGGACTGAAACACACAACGCGAGAAAATGGTAGGTGTGTGTCTCTAAACATGATTCAGTTGAGCCAAATGAGCTCAAATGGCCTAATATTCAGCCTGCCGATCAATATGTGACTGTAAGTACGAGTATCTACATGTGTCACTGTCAAAACGTCATTTTTGTTTCCTTCGAAAACCGCTCCAATGGCTGTGTGGATTGCTACAGTTCCTCAAAGTCACTACGGTCGCTTCATTACGAGCAATAGGTGCGCGTTAGTGTGTCCGTCAAATCGAGGCAAAAGCCTACCATGTGTTCCAAAAGTGTTAACCGATGGTGGGATCATGGCAAGCTGTAGGGGGCTGAGGAAAAACCCAGTTAATCCCCTTAAATTGTAAAGTCCAACCCCACAATACGCTTTGGCTCTCTACGAGAAATCAGTAAGGCTACTTGGGGAGTTGTACCGTTACAGTATCCTCATGCTTGATGCCTGCCTTATTGCCTAGGGTAGCAAGCTCACCATCAATCAAAGAGCAGAACTGGTTCACTCCCTGAGGAAGCCCTTGTTCGACGCAAAGCGGTGAATCTGTCCAGGGATTTGACCTCAGAATTTCTGCTCCTGCTCAATGGGCTGCACCTGTGGCAAGGTCATTGTTTCTCCAAAGGCCTTCGCACCTACGGAAATCCCACCCAGTCCGTCATTCCATCGGTGGTTTTCCCACTGTTTCCCTCTTCTCCTATTTCAAATTCCTCTCCACAACTGATACCTTCTGAGAGCTCCGCTCCTGTGGATCAGTCCTACAACAAGCACTCAACATGATACCCATTGACGTGGCGATTGAATAAGGTGGGCAACTGAAGAGTGAAAAGGGAGCTTTCCTTGGTCTGAGAAGAAATTCATAATGACCTCTTCACTGAAGAAACACTTGCCACAGGTGAATGGGCCAACGGCAAGCGAGATTTGGGCAGCAGTGGGAGCCTTACAGGGCAAGGCAACAAGTACCACCATGCATTGACCGTTTGGCGATTACTCCATGGCTGACAGCTTCAACAGTTTCGCCAGATTCGTGCAAACTGATGGAGCAATATAAATCGACGAGGAAATTTGAATCAATGTGTTCACATTCACGTTCAGAGAACGACCAGTTTTCCACGAAAACCTCGTTTGATTAATTTGAGGAAAAACACATTTATTTTCGGGAGGTAGGAATGTTATTTTCTCTGTACCGACTTCATGTTATTCCCGAAGCTCTTACGCGTCTCATTTCAAATCCTCTGACGGGTATCCAATCTTCTTCCGATTTCTCCTCAACGTAGTTCTATCTCGAGTTTCGTATGAGATGACGAGAGACGAGGATGGAAGGAGCGAATCATGACGCGGAAATATGATACGTCGCCATCGACGCTGAGTCATTTCGGTCAATTTCGACTCTTGGCGGATGTTGGTGAGATGGAACTCAATCCTGATTTTTACGGTAATTACTCTCAGCTGCTCGAAGGATTAGGGATGTATTGCGATCCTCCCCAACCTACTGAATCGAAAAACCCCAATGATCTGTTGACAAGACGGATCATGGAGTGGAGGTAGGTACAAGAGCGTGGTCCAAGGCCTGAGGCAGTTGGCGAGAGTACCCAGCCTTGTGGCCTTCACCTGTCTCCTGCCACACACTGTAACTCGTAGGCAGGCAGGTACAAGAGTGTGTTACAAGTCCTGAGGCAGTTGGCGATAGTACCCAGCCTTGTGGCCTCCACCTGTCGCCTGTCACATGCTATAAGGTGTTGGGAGGCAGGTACAAGAGCATGGTCCAAGACCTGACGCAGTTGGCGAGAGTACCCAGCCTTGCGGCCTTCACCTGTCTCCTGCCACACACTGTAACTCGTAGGCAGGCAGGTACAAGAGCATGGTCCAAGACCTGACGCAGTTGG
The DNA here is from genome assembly GCA_020466155.1 of Pachypeltis micranthus. NCBI lineage: Eukaryota > Metazoa > Arthropoda > Insecta > Hemiptera > Miridae > Pachypeltis > Pachypeltis micranthus. The sequence continues at coordinate 9,313,679 of CM035782.1, read as the reverse complement.
CGAGAGTACCCAGCCTTGCGGCCTTCACCTGTCTCCTGCCACAGATCTGTTTCTTTATTTCATGACTGTACCTAAACCCTCGACGAGGGTTATATCAGTCATAGAAGTTGCGGTTTCGCTAATATGCAAGAGGCCGGCCCCTGCAGCATCCACCGAACTCAGACCTGTGGAGGCACGGCAGGTATGTGGTCGTTAGCCAGTCTCACCGTAGAGAGCTGTTGCCCGTGTGTTACCGCGCGGAGGTGACCACCTGAGGAATCCCGTACCATCTGGGAGTAGTTCTTAATCTGGTTCCCTACCTGATCTTACTGTTTACTTGGGTGGCAAGTTTCAAAAGGACTGATCAACTATAACCACGTTTCTTAGCCATTACCTTCTTTGCGAACTTTGCAAAATGGTTATAGGCTTCCTTTGTAGCAGTCAAAGCTGCTAAGTTCGTTTGCCCTCTCAACAACCGTCGCTCACTGTTGTAGAAACTACAGTGGAGCAGCACATGGTTTCTTGTTTCCTCCGCACTGGAGGCACAAGACGTGCATAATGGAGAGTCTTTCAGAGAAAAGGAGTGGACCCGCATTGAAGTCACCATGTCCCGTGAGGAACTGGCTCGTCCAGTGGTCTGGCTCAACCCATTTTCTAGAAAGACGTTCACGGATGTTGGGGAAGAACTCATACGTATCACGTCCCTTTGACGAGGATTCCCATCTCGCTTGCCATTTCTCTAGAGCCCATTCATCGATGGCGGCAAGTTTCTGTTCTGTGGTGAGATCCGCACGGAGTTCAGCCCAAAGCGGGGAAGCTCCTGTTTCACTCTCCACTTGTCAATCATGCACTCAACAGCCAAATCAACTGGTAACTGACCAGTGATCACCTGGAGTGCTTCCGTTGATACAGTCTTGTAGGCCTTGGTGATCCACAGGAGCGGCTCTCTGGGATTGGGCCAATACTCTCTTTTGATTGACTGTTAGTTTGCTACCCCAGACAACAGGGCAGTAGCCAATCACACCTAAATAGATGGCCTTATACATGAGGATGGTGTCGTGGTAACACACACCCCAAGTGGCCTTAGTAATGGCACGCAGTGAGGCAAACCTTGCAATGGTAGTGCCTTTAAGGGACTGGAGGTGTTGGTTGAAACCCCACCTCTCACCTATATTCACTCCTAAATACTTGACGTGCTTTTCAAGAAGGAGCCTGTGGCCGCCAAAGCGTATTGTGGGTGGATTATTCACTTTCCCCTTCAAGAGGATTAGCTGGGTTTTTTCCTCAGCCACCTGCATCTTGACGTGCTCGCACCATTGGTTGACAGTGCGGAGCACGTGGTGGGTTTTTTCTTCAATTTGGCGGACTGACTCTGCAAAGATCAGCACAGTCAAGTCATCCACATAGGCGTACGGCTCGCAGTCAGTCTCCATGAGTTTCCTGAGAAGACCTTCGAAGAAGGCATTCCAGAGTGCTGGTCCTAGGACCGAGCCCTGTGGGCAATCTTTCTCAATCTTTCTCCGGACGGAGACATGCCTACTTTCGATCGTAGCAGTTCTGTCTGTCAGGTAACTTCTGACGAGCGAGTACAGGTTGCGGGGGGTTCCCCTACCTTTGAGTTCATTAAGGAGCGCTGGCCACCAAAGGTTGTCAAACGCTCCTCTGATGTCAATCAGAACTGCTACGACGTACTTAGCCGGTGCCAGCAGGGAAACACGCCGAATCTCGACAATGACATCCTGCGTGGACCTTCCTTTGGTACACCCGTATTGCCTGCCTGTGAGGTTGCCGCCAAAGACTCCTTCGAGGGACTGCAACATCAAGATTTCTAGTGTTTTGCCTAATATGGAAAGAAGGCTGAGTGGTCTCCATGATCGCGGGTCCGACTGATTGCGGTCGCCTCCCTTTTGAAGAGTGACAACGCGCGCAGACTTCCACTGAGTGGGGAACTGTCCGACCTGCAGACAGTCATTAAATAAATTAAGGAGACCGCTGGAGATTGTCCGCTCAGCCTTCCTTAGCATATTGCTTTCTATTTTATCTGGCCCAGGAGATTTGTTGGGCTTTAAGGTCGCAAGAGCCCTGCCGAGGTCGCCTGTTGTCCACAATGGGATGTCGGGCTCGTTCGGAGGGTCCATGATCAGCTCCTTGCTGCCCTCTGGGCTTCAGTGTCTCGAGCTAGTTGGTCATCTGGGAACGCCTTCTCAAGGAGGGTTTCCAGTGAACGTTCGATACTGCAGGCCCAGCCTGACTCATTTTGCATCGCAGCTAAGACCTGCTCTACATTTGCTTTTCCTATGGAGGACTTGTAGTGTCTGCCCCAGGGTTCTCAGAGCTCTCCGCTTCCACAAAATTTCGCCAGCCTTGCCGTTTGGCTCGTTTGATGGCGCGGTGGAAGGCCTTCTTCTCTTGGATGAAGGCAGTTCGGAGTGTTGCTCTGGCATCAGGGTCACGAGTGTTTTGGTACATCCTTCTGGCTCTATTTGCACTTTGCTTGAGGGGATTAAGTTCCTCAGTCCACCATGGGACTTTGATCGCCCTGTGCTTCTGTTGGCCAAGTACAGAGAGCCCAGCAGAGTGCAGTGCTGTGGTAAATGTGTCCACTTTGCTGTCCACCTCTTCAGGTGTGGATGCTTGCACTATTAGGTCGGTGTCTGCGCACGCAGTTCACCTTCCAGTACCCTAAAGAATTGCGGCCAGTCAGCATTTTTTGTGCGGAATCGCTTTTCACGCGTGTCTTTGCAGAGGATGTTATCATCCGTAATGGCAAAGTCAATAACCATGTGATCGCTCTGCGTTGCACCTGGTACGACTCGCCAACCCTTCAATTTGAGTAGCAGGGTGTGGGACACGGCTGTGACGTCTATACACGACCTTCCTCCCGGGCCATCATAGGTCGCCTCAGTCATGGGGTCGTTGGCAACAACCAAGTTGTACCTGGTGAGCAGCTCTATATACGCCTCGCCCGCCCCATCCAGGGTTGGGGATCCCCACAATGGTGATCTGGCGTTTGCATCAGCACAGACTACGCAGGGTCGTCCTGATAGGCCTGCTAGAGCCCGCTCGAGTGGTTCAAGGCTGTTGGCAACTGGTGCGCCAAATTGCCTGTAAAATGATATTACAACCAGCTCAAAGCCACCGGCTCGGATGAGCACAGCGGCCAAGTGCTGGCTGTTCAGGTGAGTGAGTGCGAGCATTTCAATGGACGGGTCGATGCAGGCTACTGCTGCCTTGGCTCCCGTTCTTGCTCCAGCCACCACTCGTGCCTGCGATCCGAGACCAAGAGTTTTGGATCCTATGTACGGTTCCTGTATGGCGAGGACACTGCAGCGTTTCTTGAGTGCATTTTGCAGCAACTCAGCCATAACTGGGCAACTCTTATTTGTGTTGTGCTGAAGGATTCGAACTGTTTTTGACCTATTCATAATCCACTCGTGACTCCTGGAGGGCAATCGCCGCTGACGAATGGTACAGCGTGCGTCTCGTAGAGTGTGCGACCTGTTGGATTTTGCGTTCGACGCAATTGGCACACTTGAGGGGAGCATCACGCTTGCATTCCTTACTCAGATGTGGCAAGGCGCACCAGGCGCACACAACAGGTCTTGTACAGGCCACTGCCAGGTGGCCATAGCGCTGGCATTTGTAGCACTGAGTGGGGCTTGGTACTTTCGTATGGCGCACCGCTGCCAGGCTATTTGGAGGTGCCTTGCCCTCTAGTTTTTTGTACAGGCTGGGTGATACCTCAATCACCCAATCCTTCTGTCTGCCACGCTTTTTGGTGAAGAGAGGCCTGACATCCTGCGGCTGCAAGCCTAACGCAGGGTTGTGCTCAACAACTTGTTGGGCCAAGTCCTCTTTTGAAGGTCGGTCCGCACGTCGCACAGCAGCAGGCGTGGGAAACGACCCAGGGGCTGACGCTTGGAGCTTCAACTCCTTTTTGTGGAAATGTGGCTCGTGAGCGCCTTGGCCATTTCTGGCGTTTCCGTCACAATGACGGCGCCACCTCCTACTGCGGTGCGGATGTTCAGCACTCGGACACTCAGAGCTTGGAGGTCCGTAGCAGGGACACCCCGCATAAGCGCTTCCATTGCGTCAGGGTTGGAGGGACCAGCCTCTCCTTCCTCACATGTCCGCCTAACCACTACCACGATTTGTCGTGGCGTTTTAGGGGGGAGTTTGGCAAGCGGTGGAGGCTTCTGAGTTTTATTTTTGCCCTTGTTTTTGGGCGGAGGCATAGGCGGGCGCTGCCCTCGGCCTGCACTTCCTGCTTAGTTGGGGCCTGTTTCTGCTTCCCTCTGCGCTTCCTGGCCCTGGCAGGCTGCCCTTCCGCCTCAGCTCCGTGAGGGGGGGAGGAAGGCGCAGTAGCGGCTACTGCCGCATATGAGGGGTCTGGGGTACTACCTGGCTCGTTGTTGCTCCTCGAGTTTGGGGGCTGGTGGCACTGGCTGCTGGGCAATTGCCCCACGCAGCTCTTCCTCACGACAGCCGCCACAGTTTCCCGCAGGGGAGTGGCAGGGGCGATGTCGTTGGGGGCATTAGCTTTTATAGCCAGCTTCGAAATTTCGAAGAGGCAACTAGTTACGAGGTCCCGCGATAGGTCCTGTCGCGTTGGCCCTCATCCGTGCCAGCTGGCCGTGGATGATTTGGACGTATGCGCAAATTTGCTCCATGTCCGACAGTTTAGGGTCCACGCTGTGTCGTGTGCTTGTAGTAGCCGGGTTGCCCGGGCTACTAGGGGGAGAAGGGGGAGATGAACGCGGTTTGCCCGGTTCTTTCCGCCCTTGTTTGTTTGGAGTTTGGACGACGAGTAGGTTGCTCATCGTCCGAAGAGGGAGGGGTCGAGCTTGGCGAGCCCGAGGAAGAGGCGCAGGTGGCGTTTTTATTACCTGCTGAAGTTTTAGTTGACTTTGTCATGTTTTTTACTTATTTGGGGGTGATTAAAGAAGCGGACTGGTGTAGTGTATCCTTGTGAGTTCATTTGTTGTGTGTGTTCGTGGTATGAGCGAGAGGTGCTCGAGGCAGTGTCCTGGAAGCTCCCCTCAGGCATATTGATTCTAGCCCCTTTCGCTGGTCCGTTGAGGGTCAAAGCGAGGCCCCCACATGCGCCGCAGCTGCCAGTCCGCCACCCACCGGGACTAAGACGCATGAGGGATTTTTCGGCTGCTGCTCAGAGTCAGCCCTCGGCCACTAGTGATGTGGTGAGCGGGACACACGCTATCAGCCGCCCCAGGAACGCTCAAACCTGGTTTTTCCCTCCTCATTCCGAAGGCCGCACCTATATAGGGGATCGCTCAAAGGTGTTAGTGAGCTACTTCCAGGACTGTCTTTCGCTCATTATGAGTGTTTCAAGTGAGTGTGTTCTGCCACGCAAGCCGTTGCAGTGTATTTAGTATCTGGAATATGTTGTGTATGTCAGTGTCGTGAGCTTTAAGCCCCTTTAAGGCCGGTTTTAACGACCACGCAGAGGATACGGCAGGAGAATTCTGTACCCCTTCCTGCGAGGGGTGTGTTCTGCGATCCCAGCTAAAGGTAGGGGGTTCCCAGTGTGTCATGTATGTGAATGAAGTGTAAGTTGTGTCCCTTTTAGTCCGGCTTATACGAACACGCAGGGAGTACGGCAGTGGAATTCTGGACCCCCTACTGCAGGGTGAGCACAGTGTGGCGACAGAGTACACTGTGACGCCCAGCCACAGTTAAGCCTCGTTGGATGTAATCCTGCGGGGACCTCATAGAGGTGAGGTTGTCTTTCAAGCTGGGCCCACCCGGCTGTCCCTTTTAGTCGGCTCATACGACACGCAGGGAATACGTCAGCGGAATTCTGGACCCCCGACTGCAGGGTGACTGTCTCCTGCCACACACTGTAACTCGTAGGCAGGCAGGTACAAGAGCATGGTCCAAGACCTGACGCAGTTGGCGAGAGTACCCAGCCTTGTGGCCTTCACCTGTCCCCTGCCACAGGCTATAACCCGTAGGGAGGTAGGTACAAGAGCAAGGTCCAAGACCTGAGGCAGTTTGAGTGAGTACCCAGCCTTGCGGCCTTCACCTGTCTCCTGCCACACGCTATAACGCACTGGGAAGTAGGTACACGAGCGTGGTCCAAGGCCTGAGGCATTTGGCGAGAGTACTCAGCCTTGCGGCCTTCACCTGTCTCCTGCCACACGCTATAATGCACAGGGAGGTAGGTACAAGAGCATGGTTCAAGGCCTGAGGCAGTTGGAGTGAGTACCCAGCCTTGCAGCCTTCACCTGTCTCCTGCCACACGCTATAACGCACTGGGAAGTAGGTACACGAGCGTGGTCCAAGACCTGAGGTTGTTGGAGTGAGTACCCAGCCTTGCGGCCTTCACCTGTCTCCTGCCACACGCTATAACGCACAGGGAGGTAGGTACAAGAGCATGGTTCAAGGCCTGAGGCAGTTGGAGTGAGTACCCAGCCTTGCAGCCTTCACCTGTCTCCTGCCACACGCTATAATGCACAGGGAGGCAGGTACAAGAGCATGGTCCAAGACCTGACGCAGTTGGCGAGAGTACCCAGCCTTGCGGCCTTCACCTGTCCCCTGCCACAGGCTATAACCCGTAGGGAGGTAGGTACAAGAGCAAGGTCCAAGACCTGAGGCAGTTTGAGTGAGTACCCAGCCTTGCGGCCTTCACCTGTCTCCTGCCACACGCTATAATGCACAGGGAGGCAGGTACAAGAGCATGGTCCAAGACCTGACGCAGTTGGCGAGAGTACCCAGCCTTGTGGCCTTCACCTGTCCCCTGCCACAGGCTATAACCCGTAGGGAGGTAGGTACAAGAGCTTGGTTCAAGACCTGAGGCTGTTGACAAGAGTACCCAGCCTTGCAGCCTTCACCTGTCTCCTGCCACTCGCTATAACGCGTAGGGAGGTAGGTACCTGAGTGTGGTTCAAGACCTGAGGCAGTTGGAGTGAGTACCCAGCCTACAGCCTTCACCTGGCTCCTGCCACTTGCTATAACACACAGAGAGGTAGGTACAAGAGCGTGGTTCAAGACCTGAGGCTGTTGGAGTGAGTACCCTGCCTTCCAGCCTTCACCTGTCTCCTGCCACACGCTATAACACACAGGGAGGTAGGTACAAGAGCTTGGTTCAAGACCTGAGGCAGTTGGAGTGAGTACCCAGCCTTGCAGCCTTCACCTGTCTCCTGCCACACGCTATAATGCACAGGGAGGCAGGTACAAGAGCATGGTCCAAGACCTGACGCAGTTGGCGAGAGTACCCAGCCTTGCGGCCTTCACCTGTCTCCTGCCTCACGCTGTAAGGCGTAGGGATTTTATTGGGGGCATGGTGGCCAAGCGCGTTGGGGCGTGAGGCCTTCCGAGCCAGGCTTGTTGGGGAGTTAGGACATGGGCCCAATGTGGCCACAGCGAAATGCCCTTAGTCCTGCAGGTCTGGTGAGGTCCTTTGGCCCGCAGCCGCCTCCCTGTTATCTTCTTCTTTTCTTCTAGGGATTTACCAGCGAATCCACAATCCCCAACACCTTGGCATCACAGCCGCTGACACTTTGCCTAATGGCGCTGTGTCGATGGCCATGGGCAGAATCCTGCAGCAGTGCCTCTCTATTTCACTGCAGCTTGAGAAGCCTAATGACCTGAATGGGTGGCAAGGCCCAGTGTCAGCATTGTCAAGAGGCGTTGTGCAGGCGTCTACACTTCTTCATGTGGATTAAAGGGAATTGGGCTAGCTCTCGCTACGCTATCTGCGATCTTTTTCCACCATCCCACTGGACACGTTCACCACTCACACCATAAATACACTCACTTATCCATTCATCACCTCTGCACACCCGAAACATCAGAACGTAGATGCCAATGGAGTCAAATGAGTTGAGGTGTTACTGGGTGAAACTAAACCGCGGATTTTGACCAATTGCTGAGTCGAAAGCCCAACTGAGCACTAATAACGAGCTAGAGTCGCTGCTGAGTTCATAGAAAGTACCACATTAGCCGTTGCAAGTGGAGCAGTTAAGTATTGAAAGAGATCGCCTCGACCCATCTTCGGGTTTCCTCTTGGGCTCCTAGTAATAGCTCGTTGTAAGTTAGCAGAGGTCAATAAGGCGGGGGAAGCGCAGAGAAGTAGGAATAGGAGGCGAGGAAAGACGTCGGTGGTTGGAGGATGATGGTTCAGTCAAACCAGTTCCTTATCAAGGTGCAGGTAGGTCGAGAGAGCTAAAGCGTAAGAAGCCTCTCGAGGTTTAGTTGAAGCTCTTTCGAACGACTGAAGAAACTGAGATCGATAAATTAGATACAAACTCGCTCCGAAGGATCGGTAGCCCGTAAATCGACGGGGTTTTCTCTCGATGGTAAGAGGAGGAAGGCCAGGCGCTACAAACGTACGTACTGAATTGTTTCCCTAATAAAACACCACTCGTTCCTTTTTAAGCTGTCCCGTCGACGAAATCCAACCTGGGCCGAGGACTTGTTGACATCGCTACCGGTCATTTTAAATCTTCAATGCACGATGTGACATTTGACGCAATTCCGCAAAGTCCCACACACCATACAGCGACTTTGGTTTATTCAGTCCCCCTCAGAACTTGAAATATGCAGGGCACGGCGATTCTGACATGCAATCGTCATTTGTTTTACAGTGTCATGGCAATAATGGGCTATTGGTGTCGTTATCTAGGTATTTGTCCATGCTGAGACGAATAGGGAAGATCTCAGAGGTGTATGACTGCGTCTGGATGGAAAACAGTGAAATCACAGTACAGTGAGACAAATTCTACTACTTGAAGGAACTACAGTATAGCGAGTTATCGTTTCTCCCCAGCCTGCCCTCATTTATCGCACTACCACCCATCTCACTCTTATAATCTGACAGTTCGAAGTAAAGTCCTGCCAAGCATCCTCTTGAAAATGGCAATTTCCTTTTCTAGCCAATTCTATTGTAGTCAAGTCATGTTTTGTATCTTTTGCTAGTATTTTCCGATGCTGAGTCGAGTAGAACGGGCCTCAGAAGTGTAGGACTGAGTCTTGATGAAAAATAGTGAAATTGAAGTAAATACAGGGAAGCAAATGATATTAGTTCAAGAGCTAGCGGCGCAACATAGAGAAAGTTATCACTTCTCTCCAGCCTGCGCTCATTTCACTCCACCACCCGACAGTTTGATTAGTCGTGTCGTGCCAGTAGCCTAGAAAATATCAATATTCATTGAGGTCAGGTCATGTTACGTATCGTTTACAAGTATTTTTCGATGCTGAGTCAAATAGGACGGGTCTCCGAGGCGTAGGAATGCGACAAAATGGAAAACGGTGAAATCACGGTGCATACAGCGAGGCAAATTCAACTACTTGAAGGAACTCCCAGAACAATATAGTGAAATTAATAGTTATTCCTCTATCAGCGTCCACTCATCTCCCACACTGCCACCCGTCTCACTATGACAGTTCGACTAGTCATGTCGTGCCAGTCGCCTAGCGCCTCCTAGAAAATGGCAGTTTCCATAGTAGTTTGGTCATGCGTAGTATCGTTTCCTAGTATTTTGCGATGCTGAATCGAATGGAATGGGTCTTGGAGGTGTGTGACATCAACACATGCAAACATACTTTTCAAGAGAATAAAAAACCGTTGCGTACTGGTGGAACTTTATTAAATTTATCTGTTTTCTGTTCAGTTTGCATGACTTTAGTAGAACGTTCTACGTAGAAATGTATTGGGTTACCCTTAGTCACGTCTGACGTGTCCAGTGTTTTTGTACAACAGCAGTTCGTGCCTGGGCCCAATGTACTTAATCAGACAAGAACTCACCTCAGATATCAAATAAATAAATAAATGTATCTTCTTCAAGAGAAATTAAGGAAGTGAAATAAATAACGCAATAAGACCCACCATGAATTTAATTGTATAAACAGTTACGAAAGACAATATCGGGGCAATGGGGTTAATAAACAGGGGTTTGCTCACCTTTATCGAACAACATTCAAGCGAGGGAGGAAAACACTGAACTTAAAATCTCTGGCTGATATGGGAGAGGCTCGATCAATACGTCGCAAGTGTGAAGAATCAGAATGAATATAAGGAGCTCAAAGCCTCGTAAATTAATTGCTCGCCCTTCCCGCGACTGGCAGAGACCACCAAGGAAGGGGGTACCGACGGAAATAGAAGCTATATCCTTTACACATGTCACGGCCTGTATTGACTTACCAGCGAAGGGTAATCCACGGGGCAACAAACGCGATTTTTTGATCAAATTCCACAATGTAAAGTTGGAAGTGACTGAGGCGTCACCCCTCTACATCCATCCAGGTTTGTTGTTCGTTATATCAGTCGATTCCATAAGTTGCCTTCCTACTTGTAGGGCTGAGGTAAGTAGCAATTATGATGAATGCGCGTTATGACATTATTCTCAATTCACGCCTCGAAACCCTCCTCTCTCGTTAAACCCCGCGATTTACAACTCGACATTTAAAGCGGTACTTAATTTAATCGCGAACGACGAGACTTGGCGCGGAGCGTCTATCACGATCTGCTCCTACTTCAAACCTTCAACTATATGTAAACGAAGCAAAGGTGTTTTTCCGAGAGCCTCATTTATAATGTACTTGCTGGCTTTCAAGTGGGCGGCTCCTTCGGAGTCGTTGTACGCTTTGGCGTACCGCGCTCTTCGTCATAATGGTACGATAATTGATCGGGACTAGGAGTGACGTAGGGTGTACGATAATATCGCTGAGTTCATACCTTCACGACTCTCCTCCCCCCTCCCCCCCACTTCACTCACCCACGCCTGTCCTTGGCCCCTCCGGCAAATACCCGCCCGAAGGCTTCTACTTTCAGCAGGAAAAAGGGATCTGTCGCTGAACAATAGCGCAACAATAGCAATTTAGTCTGCAACTGATGTTAGGTCGTAAGAATACATATAATTAACAGAATAAGTGCTTAGAAGTTCTGAATTAGGACTTCACATTCGGTAAGTTCTCAGAATAAATTATAGAAGCCGACCTTCGCTTATAATGAAAGCACATTCAGTAATTATACTTGTATCGGTATGGTAAAAGTCACACCGACAAGTTGATCTAAAGTTGTGATTAGTTTCCTGCTAAAAATTCGACAACGTTAAAAACACGACTTTAGGTTTGTTGGCTTAGTTAACGGATTGTCGAAAGAACGTAATTCGTCACAGCCTTCATTTTTACTTTCCTGGACCCAAAGGTATACATGTGTGTCAAGGCTCCAGTATGAGTTCTTCCCCAACATCCGTGAACGTTTTTCAAGAAAATGAGTCGAGCCAGACCATGGGACGAGCCAGTTCTTCACGGGACATGGTGACTTCATGCGTAACCTGAATTCGTACCTACTCTTCAGCACCCCCTCCCCAAACCCTTCCCATTGGCCCCCACCCTCCAAATCGCATTCCTAGCCCTATCCGTCCCCCCCCCCGATGATACGAGTAACTACTCGTAGTAACTACTCTGGAACACCACATGCTACACAGTGACCTTTTCCCCCCACTAACACACCCCATCCACTACCAACCCCAGGCCACGGAGATTTTTACGGAACCCCGTCTTTCCTTGGGCCACCCACACTATAAATACAATCACACGCCCATTCATACCCATTCGAGACCCCCGGGACGGGCTGTACGACATTCGGCTGTCCCGGGTCCCTATACCTTTCCTACCCTTATTTCTACTCTTCTACTCTATCCTATTGTAACACGCTCATCAAATAAACATAATCACATTTGGCGGTTCAGGGGTGGGGTACTTAATATTTGTCCACTCCTGGTACCACCCCTACTCTACCTAAACTCACACATACAGTGAGCCCCTCCCCCCATTAATTTCCAATCCCACTTCGCCCCACGGCTCTGCACACATATCTACGTAACCTCAGTTCGTTCCCTACTCTTCAGCACCCCCTCCCCAAACCATCTCCGCCATTTGAAACTTCCCTACTCCCACTCCATCCTAACATCCCAATGACCCCCACCCTCCAAATCCCATTCCTAGCCCGCTTTTGATGGTAGTTACTACTCTGGAACACCGCATGCTACACAGTGTCCACGTCCTCCCACTCACACAGCCCATCCACCACCAACTCCAGGCCACGGAACTGTTTACGGAGGTCTCTGTGTCTGGTGATGAGCTGTGTGGTGTAGAATCCAAATCCCATCCATCCTGCCACCACCCTTTCCCTAGCCTGTGGCCACCGCTTATGCGTCCATCTTTCCGCTGTACTTCCATCCCACCTTTCCTGCCACTCATCCATCAACAATTTGTTAATTAGGGCTATGAAGGTTAATGCGGATCTCACCACTCACGAAAATCTCTTCAGTGGGCGTTGAAGAAATAGCAAGGGACATGGAAATCCTTCTCAAAACTTGACATGTATGAGTTTTCCCCAACGTTCATGAACCTCATATGAGAAAGAGGGCTGTGCCAGACCACCAAGCCAGTTCCTTATGGAACATGGCGCAGGTCCACTTCTTTTCTCTCAAAGACTCTCTGTCATGCACGTCTTGCGGCTCCAGTGCGGAGGGAACAAGAAACCACGTGCTGCTCCACTGCAGTTTCTACAACAGTGAGCAACGGTTGTTGTGAGGGTCGACGAACTTGGCAGCATTGACTGCTACAAAGCAAGCCTATAACCATTTTGCAGAGTTCGCTAAAAAACGTGGTCATAGTTGATTTGTCCTTGTAAAACTTGCCACCCAAGTAAATAAAAACTGATGTAACCCAAGTCAAGGGTTTAGGAACAGTCATCAAATAAGGAAGCAGACCTGAAGCCACAGCAGAAGCCTTCGGACGTACTTGCTTCCAAAGATGACCTATGTGGCTGGTTTTTGGGAGATTGGCCGTCCGAAGTCTCGATAGAATGGTGCTCTTTGCTGCCTACGTGCGTGCATTCACACTCCAGTTCGATCTGGGGGACTCAGTATTCGATCTCTCTAAGCGCCTGCTTGCTTTGCAAGCATCTGGATGGGCTGTCGTACGCGCTGCGGCTGGTCCAACCGTTCTCCAACCCTCCGCTATCGACATAACCACCCCCAGCAACGTCGATGTGTCAACTACTATCCATCGAGCTTTCAGGACTTATAGGCCTCTGACCTCACCTAAACATGGTTAAGTAATAGCTTCTCTTTGACGATAATCACCTGCTTTGTTGGCAACACTGCTCTTCAGGAGGCGTTGGAACAGCTGATTCTCAGGGGAGCACTGACGTCATGGCGGGAGCGGGTACGTCACACCTGATCCCTTATCAGTTGAGAAGGTCAGTTATTGGATACGCCATTCGCTCCCTTTTACACTACTATTATGTAACACAGTGCCACCAGGTTTGGCTGTCCACCTAAAGCGTTAATTTAAGAGCGAAAAATATATGCCCCAAAGAGAAATAGAAATGTAATGGTCTTTACAAATGAAACAAAAATATCTGGTGCGTTGCAATACACAACTTTCCTTAGCTCTACAACAGTTCACTTTGTACATGGCTAATTCTACTTACTCAATTCATTTATCATTCAGTTAATTTGAACTTGGTCAAACAGCGCTTTACGGCAGCAGGAAGCGGTAGCGCTTACAGTTCCCGAATTTATCGTGCTGCTCATACTCATTATAGGACCATTATTGAGCAATAGGTACACAGAAAATTAATGGGGCTGTACACGAATTTTTAAAAGAGGGATAATAATCACTTTTGCAGAGTTAATGGGTAATAACTGTTAGAACTGGCAGTAAGCGAAACGGCGGTAGTTGAAATTCAGGAATTTCTGAAGTGAGCCCCATGTACCTCATGAGCGTTTTTAAACAATCACACTTTAGGTATTGGATTGGACTACAATACCAATTTTCTTTAACTTTCTACCAACATCCCAGCGGAGTTTATAAGGAAAAAACTGCGCTAAAAACGCTTTTCGTCGAAAATTTTGATTATTTATTGTGCTGCTCTCATCATTTTCCCACGAAGGGGAATTTTATGGTGTGATCGCCATATTTGGAGCTATCAATATAAAAAATTTAATCAAAATCGTTAAAGCCGTTTTTGAGAAAAAAATTTTGTGTTTTGATCACTATGATGACTATAGTTAACTTTCGGTGGATTTTGCTCATACCCTTATTTTGGCGTTCCATGGTAACCTGCGGGCTAGATATCAAGTTTGAGGGGATTTGGTACGGTCGTTTTCTCTAAAAACCACTAGAAAATCGATTACGTCGAAAGTTTTGGCAATTTATTGTGCTGCTCTCGTCATTTTTCCACGAATGGGAATTTTATGCTATAATTACCATATCAAGAGCTATCAATATAAAAAATGTAATCAAAATCGTTCGAGCCGTTTTTGAGAAAAAAAATATTTGGTGTTTTGATCACTATGATAACTATAGTTAAATTTCAGTGGATTTTGTTCATACCCTTATTTTGGCGTTCCATGATGACCTGCGGGCGAGATATGAAGTTTGAGTGGATTTGGTACGGTGGTTTTCTCTAAAAATCGTTCACACACACAGACCATTTTCCCAAATAGTGTTTTTCGGACTCAGGAGGGTCTGAAACGTAAAGATCTGAAGAGAACTCAAAAAATTTTTTTCAGCCGATTACATAACTTTCTTTTCTACTTTGTAGAGCCAAGGAAAGTAAAAACTGACAAGCACGTAGTTTTAGGTATTTTCGCTTTACAACCGATTAGTCGCCCGCGCTAGCGAGAGGATAACCTTGCGTAACCTCTCTCCACCTGTTGATATTTTGCTCGCGCTACGAAAACGGTTTCTTTCTTTTTAAAGTTGCGCCTTATTTTTTGGTCTAAGAAAACGTGCGTTGCTTTTCTCATATTTGTCGTAAGCTCATTACTCGCGCAGACTGCAGCAATACGTGAAAACCTGCGCAGTATTGGCGGAAGTTACGAAGACCCCGGTGCCGGGTAAGTGCAGAATCAGTGTGAGCTCACTAACTAAGAAATCCGCCTCGCTCAGCTGTGCGACAGTCAATACATACAGTCCACTTACTCACCACTTCGACCTGGGGAATTTCAACTTCTTTACGCGAATCAGTAGTTATTCACCCACATTGGGTATATGGAAGGAGATTGTGGCACAAAATTAGCTCTCAATGAAGACGATTTTCAAAAGTTAAATCTGATATTGCCCATCCGGCCTTCTAGCACGTCAAGTCGTCTTCCGGCAACGTCATCATATCAAAAGGTTACTGCCTCGTTGTTACTGGAAGTACGATAGACCGGGCTCAGCATTCCCATCTTGAGAAGAAGGCAACTCGAAGCGTTCGACCAAAATGATCTCCTCGGCCGATTTTTCCGTTTTACCCCTCAGGGCGTACCTCCTAATCGACCTGCGATAAATTATTCAAAAACGACTGGCTGCTCTCCTTTGCAACGCTCTCCCCGCGGATACGACGAGAAGCGAATAAAAAAAAAAAAACCGGGGTAAACGTGAAATTAAAGTGGTTATCGTCGTCCCAGACTTTATTATTAAGTGGTTAAGATGCATTCGGACGTTCCTGACGGCCGGTTTCCTCCTCCTCGAGAATAAATAAGGCCGGAAATGAGGGCGAAACTGCGGTTTAAAAAAAAGAAGAAAAAAAGTAGGTTAGGAAGACTAGATGCAACACCTGCACGTTGCAGTGAACAGCTGTTGTTGAACCTTTCAAGACCGTTGGGCGACAAATTTTATATAACCGTCGAAAAGCCTTAGCGCTTTCTTTCGGAGTTCTAGTTAATGGAAACTGCGGGATTCAGCTTCGCCTAAATCCCTCGACTTATCCCTAAAGGAAGAAAAAAAAGGAAGGGGGAGGTACCATTTGCCAAGATACCCATTTAAAAAGAAGAGCTCAGTGAGAGACCATTATTCATTTTACTCAGTAAACAACGATAAACTTTGCTTTCTTCCTTATCTGACTTTCTTTTCGTAACATTATATTACTCCGAAGATTAATGTTGTGGCGCGGTTTGTTTCAGCAGTTCATTATCAAAAGTTCTATTCGATGCATTGTAGGTAGACACTATAGTAGCGAGAGTACAATGGATTGCAGCGTCACGCGACTTGTTTTATTCTCCCGAACAATAACAGTCGGTTTGTATAGAGCGCACGTTGAGGAGGAGGAGGAGGAGGGGGGGGGTATTTCATTGTATTCCCGCTTTGCTTTAGTTCAAATCGTGCCTTGTAAGTATTACGGAAACAACTCTCATCAGGGGGTATCATTCAGAATTCGCGTGGTGCGAAGTGAGCCTCTGCGCCCCTTGTACGCGAATATATACATTACTGGTCTACTGGCACTTCACAGGTAACTTACGAGAAAAGCATCAACCAATTCAAACAACCAAGTAACGGATTTACAGACCACCTTATACAAAAAAAGACTTGGAATCGAAAATCAACGGACTATTTAGAACATACGAAACAGCCCTTACATTCCTTTTCTTTCACTTCTGACGGATTTCCCAGGAGGTGCATGACCTCCTTCCTTCTTTCCCGGCGCAACACCATCCCGTTAACCTTTCTCTTCCTACATAAAGACCACGACCAGTTAGCTGGCTTAAACGGCCAGACGATGATGTCTTAACATCGAAAGAGCTCGCCCACAGTATCTCACCAGCCGGAGAAGACGGACCCACCAAACAGGTACGTTAACTCTAGTTTTCAGGAAAAGCTCAACACAGATACACAAGGTTGAGGCCAAGTACTGGGGCCTGGCCTTTTGTATGAGCGGAAGGCCCACACAACACCTTGCCCTCTTCAGGAGCAAGGTGTCAGCCTACTATATGGCAGTTGCTCATAGCGCGGTCCCTGGGAGGCTCTCCCACCAGGCAAAGCAAGCTCCCTGAGGCATACCAGAATGCCGCTGGTGGGCCTATGGTAACCTAGGAACTGCTTAGCAACTGATCGCACGGGCTGCTAGACTCCCCGCTGACTCCTCGATGAGGGGGGCCACCTGGCAGAATGAGGAAGGATTCGTCTAGTTCAGTAAGTGGTGGAGGGTAGTCTCCTGAAGCCACTCTCCCAAGGAGTTACTTTCCCTGGTCTACAACTCAGACTGACATAACTCGAATCGAGAGAATGTCTGTAGAATTTCTCGCACACTCTTAGTGCGGTATGCAGCTGCATCCTGTGGGATCCCGTCATCCGGCAGGGCGCTCCAACTGGACATATTTTGGCACTCCGCCCCTGGACCGTCAGCTGGATTGTGATGTCACGTGCCACCGGATAAGAGCTGCTGTCGTACCGGGACCCTCTAGCAGACTTAAACCCAGGGATGCTTCGCGCGCGTTGGTTCATTATCCCATTCGACTGTGTTGAATGTTATAAGTTTAATGTGTGTCTGTAGGTGATAAGATCCAATGTGGACAGGGGGAGGAATGTCCCAGTGCTTACCCTTTTCAAATGAGCATGTAAGTGTTAGTTTAAGTGATCGCTAGCGTGAAAGGAGTGCAAATGGGGCGAATGAATGTTATTTATTACAGTATGAACTTTTTTTGTGTCTAACATTTGTGTGATGTGTATATATTTATAGTTATGAGACAAACCTTTTTTGGCATACCGGAACCATGTGTTGAATTAAAAAATATCTGCTGTTCGATTTAAAAATATTTATCCATGGCTAACACCCCTCCTGGAGGGTAAGACAATCAACAATCTACCAATCTCTCTCCCACTATGACAGTAGTCACCCTTCCCAAACCTGAGTGTGTCTCTGTGAGTATGAATGTTTATTTAGAGCGAGCACACACAGGTTAACAGATGATGATCGCGAGAAGGGGGAAGGGAGATGTTTTTGAAGTATTATTAAGTATTCGGTATGCTTATGACCGACCATAACCTGAAATAATACCGCGAGCGTTCTGTGTTGTGCTACATAGCCGCCTGGGAGGATGGAAGAGAGGGCTGTATGGCCCTAATTCTCTCTGGTGGTGAAATAAAGTATTCGCTCCTCTCACTGCTTTCACCTCTTTTCTCTGTCTTCATTCTCTCATCCACCTACTCTCTCAATGTCCCCCTCCATTCGTTCTATACAACTCTCTCAATGCCCCCTCCATTCGCTCTATACAACTCTCTCAACGTCCCTCTCAATTCGCTCTTTACAACTCTCTAAACGTTCCCCTCCATTCGCTCTATACTACCATCTCAACGTCCCCCTCCATCCACTCTATACAACCCTCTAACCGCCCCCTCCATTTGCTCTATACAACTCTCTCTCAACATCCCCCTCCATTCGCTCTATACAACTCTCTAACCGCCCCCCTCCATTTGCTCTATACAACTCTCTCTCAACATCCCCCTCCATTCGCTCTATACAACTCTCTCAACGTCTCCCTCCATCCGCTCTATACAACCCTCTCAATGCCCCCTCCATTCACTCTATACAACTCTCTCAACGCCCCCTCCACTCGCTCTATACAACTCTCTCAACGTCCCCCTTCATCCAATCTATACAACTCTCTAACCGCCCCCCCCTCCATTTGCTCTATACAACTCTCTCTCAACATCCCCCTCCATTCGCTCTATACTACCATCTCAACGTCCCCCTCCATCCGCTCTATACAACCCTCTAACCGCCCCCTCCATTTGCTCTATACAACTCTCTCTCAACATCCCCCTCCATCCGCTCTATACAACTCTCTCAACGTCTCCCTCCATTCGCTCTATACCATTCTCTCTCTCTCTCTCTCTCTCTCTCTCTCTCTCTCTCTCTCTCTCTCTCTCTTTCTCTGTGCAAAACTGCTAACATAATATTGATTAGAGTCTTTTGATTTATCCGAACAAATGGGCGAATGGAATTTTGGTCTGTGGGAAATCCAGAAAGCACCACAACACTAACACTCTATTTGTCACACTATTCTCCTATAAACCACGCTGTGTCTATGTTCGCTTATAGACAACACAGTACCGGTACAACGAGGTGAACTTTTACGGAGTTATATCATGATGAAGAGCAACACCGATTTTGGGAGTGCACACTTCTATCCCCTTTTTTGAGTAAAACGTTTCACCTCAATTCTTCTTCAGTAAATAACATTATTTCCGGTTTTAAAAATAATTGTTTCAATTTCTTTTGATCATTTTCTTAAATTATTACGCGGATGATGCAAAATGTCAAATGTTTCTTCTAGGAACAGTTTTCGTCTGGAATTAAATCCTTTCTTTGTGGGTGTCTAATCACGGAGTGATTTCTCACGCATCAAGCCCCCGAAACCCTTCCAGTAAACAAATTGTCTCCCAATAAGAAGCCGTTGACCCTTCAAAGACGGCGTCTCATATTATTTGATTTATTCAAATAGCGACCGATCAGTATGCGCCAAGCTTCATAGCAACCTTTACATTGATCCACAAGTGCTCTCTTCTTATGTACCCCACACCCATCCATAGTTAAAGACGCTCGAGTACCCGACGTCGTGAATATTTTAGATATCTTTATGTTTAAAGATTCGTGTTCACAAAACCGTTTAAGTGACTGTGAATTTGACTGACTTGGTAAGCGCCTTTTATTTAAAGATTCGTGTTTATCAAATCAACCATGCGTCGGACTCACAAATAATATTTAAAGTAGGAATAAGGATGCGGAGGTCTTTTGTGAGGGGGCAACGTACGTTTTGAAGGGTAACTGTTGGGCGCGAGGAGGCGGAGAGATGAAATTGAGTTGAGGCGGAAGAATTGGTGGGAGATGAGACGAGCGAGGGAGTTTGCGCAGGTTGGCGTAGTTTCACACCTCCGAGACCCATTCTATTCGATTCAGCACCGAAAAATACCAATAAACGATACGAAACATGACCTGACTCCAACGGAGATTGGGAGATTAACATTTGCTAGGCGGTGCTAGACAGTTGCCACGAAGTGAGTGGTGAAACTGACGGGTGGCTGGTAAGAGAGAGGAGGCAGCTCGGGAAATGACCGTAGGCTGGAGAGAAATGACAAGTCGTAGATACCTAAGATTGCGGTTGTCTAACTCTTCAAATAACAGGTCCCATCCGATCGGATTGGCGAGCAGGCGGGCACAACTAAGTCCCAAATGGAATTATCGTGCGAAAGAAAGGATTTCTTAGACCACGTTAATGGCAAGATATGTGTTGGGCGGTGGACGTCCATTGCAGGGTTGGAGTCACCGCGACTTGAAACATAAAGCGTCGGATTTTGAGTTGGTGAAAGGGGTTCTTCGCTGGAAACCTAGGTGTATTATTCAGAATGAATCGTAAACCAAAATCGAGGCAGGTCTGAGTAACAAGTATCACGGAAACTGAGAGTTCAGACGACATTTACTGGTATAAGCGTCTGGGCAGGTCTGTTTCCTTATCAATTAGACGGTTCCTGAACCCTCGGAGAGAGTTATGTCAGTTGACTGTCATGGACCGAATGGAGGGGGAAGGGAAGGGTTTTTGAAGTGCTGGGTATGCTTATGACCATGACCTGAAATAATACCACAAGAGCGTTATGTGTTGTGCTACATGCCAGCCTGGGAGAATGGTAGAGAGGGCCTTACAGCCCTAATGGAGATTGCCGTTTCACTATTGATCGCGCAAGATGCTGGCCAGTCGCTCAGCATCCATTGAACCCAGACCCGTGGAGGTACAGTAGGTTTGGTCACTTTGCCAGTCTCCCAGTGGAGAGCTGTTGGCCGTGTGTTACCGCTTCGTGGAAAGGACCCCTGGGGAATCCAGTAGGTATTCTTGATAAGGTTTCTCACCTGAGCTAACTATTTAAGTGGATAGTAAGTTTCGAAGGGGCAGATCAACTGTCACCGCATTTCTTTGCCGGTTATAGGCTTACTTTTAAGCAGTCAACGCTGGCACATTGGCTGCTCTTCCAACAACCGTCGCTTACTGTTGTAGGAACTACAGTGGTACAGCACGTGGTTTCGTCTTTTCCACGCTAGGGGCCCAAGACGTGCATGATGGAGAGTCTTTGAGAGAAAAGAAGTAGAGCCGCGCATTGAAGTTCACACAACAGACTTGCTTGTCAGAAGTTAAATGATAGGCGGAACGATCGAATGCAGGCATGCCTACGTCCAGAGAACGATTGAGAAGGCGTGCCCACTGGGCTCGACCAGCTCTCCACAGCGCCTTTTTGCTTCCTTCGCACTGCAGGAGTAAGACGTGCAGAATGTAGATTATTTGCGAGAAAAGTCCCGTGAGGAACTGACTCGTTCAGAGACCTACAAACTGGCGGGAGATGGATCTGCACGTCTCCGAGTGGGACTGAATCTGGAGGACTGAGAAATGGGAGGAGAAGAGCGGGGCTGCCTATTGACGGGATGTGCCAGGCCAAAGGCCGTCATGGTTGTTTATCGCGAACAAGCGTGGTCCTCAGTCTGGAAAGAGAATCTATACAGATGGTACGTGGCCTTTTCACAGGCTGTCCACTAAGGTCAAAATTGATGTCAAAGGTAGAGGGGTGCTGATTATGCGAAGCGGAGCTGGAGTCAGCAAAGCACGTATTGCTGGCTGCAGTGCGCCTCAGAGTGCTTCGTGTGCCCCAGTCGCGGCTGGATGAGGTTGCAGGTACGGACCTCAAGGCTGTCTTGCATTTTGTGACGTCACACCCGGGGAGTACAAATCCATGGGAATTGGCAGGACATAAGTGAGCTGAGGCTCATTTGTGACCGCAGTGGGGGTTTTCTCAGTGGCATCCAATTAATAACAAAAAGAAAGAGACTTGCGAGGTCACATGCTCTTCCCACACTCCGTTGAACGAAGATTAAAACCAAAATGTATTCCGCGGGTAATTTCGGCGTACTGTCAGTTATCACAACACATTGTTTAAGTTGATATAGCGTTACACAAAATAACAATGCTCGTTCAACGTAGTTTACTACGCGCTGTCCCATTAATGTCGCACGTTTCAGGCAAAAACCCGTTTCGAGCGCACTGCTTTGTCCGTTGAAAATGTTATTTACATTATTTACGGCTTGTTTCCACCGAGGGGTTCGGAAGCGGATGAAAACCCCGGGAAAAGGTAGGGAAATCGATTCACTTGTGTACACCATCACTCCCGAGTCAAGAAACCTCTGAATGAATTCAGGGCTCCCTTATTCAGTAGTTCCATTTTCTCGTTGTTCCTTCTCCTTGAGCCATATTTTCCTACCCATCCGATCTTCCTCTTCAAGCATATTGAATGGGATGTTTGCAAGTGCTACACGAGTCTCACCGATATGTCCGAATTCTTTCCATCGTTCGCAGTCTTTTCGAACTCAATACAACTGTTTGAGCTTTTTATTATATGAAGAAATCCTTGCTTGACTGAAAACAACGTGCTTACCACGCCCGACGACCGATTTGTGAGGACGGGTGGAGTTTCTAAAGGTAATTTACTGGTAGTCAAGCGTCTAGTAAGGCGTTTATTATTGCGCAACGTCAAAACTGGTGAGGGAGTGTAGGATGCGGCTCAACTCCTCAGAAAACACAAATAGAAATAACGTGTATTGGATTTCTGGGCGTGAAGGGATTGGTAATGAGAGGGCGGACTATCTGGCCAGACTCGGTTCATCTACAGTATCTAAAGGGCCGCCTCCCTACTGTGGGACTCTTTTGCACCTAGTCAAGAGGACTGTGAGACAACATGCGAGGGGAATGCATCAGACAAGCTGCAGGAGTGAGGCGCTCCAAACGCTTTATCTCAGGGTAAACACACGAGATAAGACAGAACTGGAAGGACTTAATGCTGATAATGGGCATCATCACGGGGCAGGTCTGTTTCCTTATTTGATGACTGTACCTAAACCCTCGACGAGGGTTATATCAGTCATGGAAGTTGCGGTTTCGCTAATATGCAAGATGCCGGCCTCTGCAGCATCCACCGAACTCAGACCTGTGGAGGTACGGCAGGTATTTGGTCGTTAGCCCGTCGCCCGTCTGTGACCGCATGGAGGTGACCACCTGAGGAATCCCGTACCATCGGGGAGGAGTTCTCAATCGGGTTTCCCACCTGATCTAACTATGTACTTGAGTGGCAAGTTTCAAAAGGACAGATCAACTATGACCACGTTTCTTAGCCATCACCTTCTTTGTGAACCTTGCAGAATGGTTACAGGCTTGCTTTGTAGCAGTCAATGCTGCTAAGTTCGTTTGCCCTCCCAACAACTGTCGCTCTCTGTTGTAGAAACTACAGTGGAGCAGCACGTGGTTTCTTGTTTCCTCTGCACTGGAGGCACAAGACGTGCACAATGGAGAGTCTTTCAGAGAAAAGAAGTGGAGCCGCGCATTGAAGTCACCATGTCCCGTGAGGAACTGGCTCGTCCAGTGGTCTGTCTCAACCCATTTTCTTGAAAGACGTTCACGGATGTTGGGGAAGAACTCGTACTATCACGTCCCTTTGACGAGGATTCCCATCTCGCTTGCCACTTCTCTAGCACCCAATCGTCGATGGCGGCAAGTTTCTGTTCTGTGGTGAGATCCGCAAGGAGTTCAGCCCAAAGTGGGGGAAGCTCCCACTTGTCAACCATGCACTCAACGGCCGAATCAACTGGTAACTGACCAGTGATCACCTAGAGTGCTTCTGTTGATACAGTCTTGTAGGCCTTGCTGACCCACAGGAGGGCAGCTTTCACGGAATTGGGCCAATACTCTCTTTTGATTGACTGTTAGTTTGCTACCCCAAACAATGGGGCAGTAGCCAATCACGCCTAGATAGATGGCATTATAAATGAGGATAGTGTCGTGGTAACACACACGCCATGTGGCCTTTGTAATTGCACGCAAACCTAGCAACGGTAGTGTCTTTAAGGGACTGGAGCTGTTGGTTGAAACCCCACCTCCCACCAATATTCACTCCTAAATACTTGACGTGCTTTTCAAGAAGGAGCCTGGGGCCGCCGAAGCGTATTGTGGGTGGATTATTCACTTTTCCTCTCAAGAGGATTAGCTGGGTTTTTTCCTCAGCCACCTGGATCTTGACATGCTCGCGCCATTCATCATCACGGGGCACTGCAAAATGAACAAACTCACGAGTGTGATTGGCATAGTCGACACCCCTTGGTGCAGATCATGCGGCACAGATGAGGAGACTCCCGAACACATCCTGGTTGAGTGTTGGAGGCTTGAGAGGGTGCGATTTCTAGTCTTCGGTCGGAATGAGGAGTCCGACAAACTGGCGAGAAAAGGATCCTATGGAACCTGAGCCCTTCGTAGGGAACATCCAAGAGCCACTGGATCGAGGAGGTTGGCAGGTGGAAAGAGTAGCGCAGGGCTGCCGATCGGTGGGATGTGCCAGGCCAAAGGCAGTCATGTTTATCCAACTCTCCAGGGAGCGAACAAGAGAGATCCTTAGTCTGGAGAGAGAAAGTATCCAGCTTCTTTGGCCACTCTCCTATTAAGTTACCATCTCGCCAAGATTGATATGTCAGAGGAAGAGAGTTGCTGATTCTGCAAGGCAGAGCGAGCGTCTGCAGAGACCCTGCACTGAGTGTTTGGGGTCCCTTACGTGAGGCCGTAAGAGGTTGCAAGGATGGGCCTCAAGGTCGTCTTGCGTTTGGTTCGAGAATGGTGGGGTATTAGAGACGCCCCATCAGAGAACACCAGCCCCTCGAGAGAACACGAAGATGGCTCATTTGCGCCCACACAAAAGACCCCAGTGGAGGGTTCCCCAGTTGCATCAGGTTAGAGAACGAAGAAATAACAGGGCTCTTCACATTTTTCTTAAAAGCGGTCGTCACTGAGACCAGAATGGAATGGCGAGTTCTTGCCTCTGGCAGGCTTTGCACTGCGAACAGGTGGATCCAGCTTGGAGAAAAGTCTGCACGAACAACTATGGCGAACAGCAGCTTTCGTGAGGCACGTTGGCGATAGTTGGTTAGAGTGGCATTAATATATTAATATAAAGCTGGCGATGACGTTGTGTAGACATTAAAAAGTACTGGGAGGAAACACTTCTGATTGAAACTAAATATATCTATAGGTGGTGTAGTTGCCTGAACACTAATCAATACGTAATTTTGGCTCTAATTCTACTTCTCTGTGAATGTTAACAGGGGTATGGGCATAGGTTATATATTTCCCAACGAGATGAAACATATGTGTTACCAAGTCTGCTGACATTGGAGTTCTGATACGGTTTACCCAGAACACAATTATTTGCAACGAGTGAGAAAACAAAGGGCAGTCGAAGGAAGACGTTTTTCTTGGCTGAGGGGTTGAGACTTGCCAGGTCAGAGCGAGGTAACAAGTAGGGCCATTTCAGGTCCCCGAGGCTTCATTAAGTTCAGATCACGCCACTCGGCTCCGCTAAGGGCTACCGACCAAATAAGCTCAAACGGGCCCCTTAAATTGGTACTTGACCAATAAGGTGTTTGTTCCGCAGGAGCCCTTCACCAATTAAGGGCGAAAGTGCAAGGGGCTGGGGGACAAGAGAGGACGTTTCTAATTGGTGCCCCCCCCCCCCCAAACAAGGCAACCGCAGCCCAGCAGCTTCGGCGCTATACTGTCAAAACCGCACTTCTCCATCTCCAACTTATGGTGAGGGGTGGGGGGCATAGTGACAGGGTCGAGAGGGTTGAAGGGGTCTCTTTTATATAACGTCGGCGTGATTGGAGTTCCTCCCGGGCCATTTGACAATTTGCGGTCCCTCGAAACTGCGCTTTTCCAACCCTCTGCCAACTTACCGTCTTTATAGGTATGTGCTTCCTCCTACTGCTACGCGTATAGTCGGCCCATAAACGTTGAGTGTGCCAGGTGGAGTCGGGACTAGTTATGAGGCTGAAGGTATATGAGCCGCATTCGTTTGCAAATACCGCCGCACATCGCCCTCGCGAAGGATTAATTAAAACCGCAACCTGCGGCTGTAGAGCCCGAACGGCCCAAGTTTTCGAGTTATTTGCAGATTAAATTGGGATTTCGGGAATCGCGCTGCTCAACTAACTTTGGTTCAAATAAGCCTCAACATCACGCCCCAGCGAATGAGGGAGTTGTGTTAGTTTTTAAAACGATCAGTTCTTCGCCAGAGGCTGTTTACTAGCACATTCAGTGACATTCGCAATCACCATTAAGACGAGAAGATGCAAAACGTTGAGAGAGCAAGTGCTTCACAAACTGTAAACATTTGGTACACCTCAAATCTTATTTAAAAGCTACATTTGCGTACATTGAGTGAACACCAGTTGATCGAAATTGTGACCATCTTTGAAGGAATACAAAAACAGCAGAGCACGACTCATTATCACACCTCCGAGGCCCATCCCATTCGATTCAGTATCGAAAAACACTAGTAAACGATATGAAACACGATCTGACCACGATGGGACAACAAAAATTGACATTTGCTGGATATCTCTAGGCAATTGGCGCGACATGGTGAGTTGAACTGGTGGTTGGAGTGAGCTGGAGGTAGTGTGGGAAATAATTTCTTGCCAGGGAGAAGCGATAGTTCCACGAGTTCCTTCAAGTAGTAGAATTAGCCTCACTGTACTTACCGGGATTTCACGATTTTCCATCTAGACGCAGTCCTACACCTCTGAGACCCATTCCATTCGAATCTGCAACGAAAAATACTAGTAAACGATATGACACATGGCCCAACTTCAAGGAACGACGAAGATTGACATTTTCTTGGCAACGCGAGGCAATTGGCATGGCGTAGCAAGTCAAAATGATGGGTGGTTGTACTGAGACCCGAGGCAATGCAGGAAATGAGCAAATAGCACGTTGATATGATAAATTCGCTATAATTAGGCTCACTGTGTTTACTGTGATTTCACTGTTTTTCATCTGGACGTAGACCTTCACCTCTGAGACCCATCCCATTTGATTCAGCATCGAAATATATTAGTAAACTGTACAAAACAGCCTGACTACGAGCCACAATTGACATTTTCTAGGCGACGCGAGGCAATTGGCACTCTGTGATGGGTATAACTGACCCTTTTTCACGTGGTGGAAGAGGGCTTGTCCAATCCTCTGAATCCACGTTTGAATGAAGCGTAGGTGCAGGGAAGAACGCTTCTTGCCAAATTCTGCACTGGGGCCTGCCACCCATTCATGTCAAGCCCATTGAGTCCAAGCTGACACAAATTATAACACGGGAGACTACTGAACGCACCCACACACAGTGGTTGCAAGACAGAGTGTCCCCAGCTGCAAAGGCAAAGGTGTTGGATTCGTGGTGGCTGCAGTCTCAATGGCCGTAGAGAGGTAAAGCTGGCAGGGCTGGGTGCTCTCTCTAACTGCATCAGGCATTGAACCACGCGAGTTACACATTTCCTGTTGAACAAATTACGTAAAAATGTGCCCCCACCGCCGCGTGTTAAGGCGATTAACGTTGGGTCGTCAGGCGACCTCTCCGCGAGTAAATTAAGTAATTATTACCGTCAAACGTGGAGAAAGGAGAGACGTGATACGAGCAGAAACCGAGTAGCGACGTGCTCTTCTGCAAAGAGAAGATAGTCGAGGTCTAAAGAGTTTCTTCTCCCAAATTTCACGGAAAAGAGAAGGTTGATGTTGATGCGATAACAGTTCTTGCCAGACAACCCACTTCCCAAAGGAATACCAAGCGGGTATTTACCGACAGTAGGAATCCTGTTGGAACTTGTTCACACATTGGTGGATATAGAGTGACACGGGTTTTCTTGAAGTTAATTGCGCGTCGGTTGAGACGGTATGATGCGATGCCTAATAGAAATACAGCCATCTCACTGTACACTTTCTTTCAAATTTGAATTGTTTCCAACCAATGTATAATGAATTATTGTTATTTTTTAATTTGGCAACTGGAAACCCCACACTACCGCCTCCTGATTTCCTGCCAGCTACACCCCCAGTTCCCTTGATGCTACATCCCCACCGTTCTCGAGCAAAACACAAGATAACCTGCACCTCGACCTCCAGCCTCATCTGAGGAATCCTTAGCACTCTGAGGCGCACTGCGGCCTCATTCCCTACCAGTTCCAGTCACAGCTTCAGTGGAGCTCATGTTCACTGATAAGACGTCCCCAATATGTCCCCACCATTTTTGCACAAAACGCAAGACATCCCAGCAACCTCCTCCTGTCACAGTTGATGAACCCCAAACACTTTGACATGTACTGCAGCCAGCCACTCTCAAGTACACAGTACATAGTTGACAGTCACCTGTGAACAGCACAGCCCACAGAAATGTTAATCTCTCTCCTGACAGGAGCCTCTCTTGCTCTCCAACTGGAGAGTTTAATGAACAACCTTGACTCCCATTAACTTGGTACATTCAGCCAATATGCAGCCCTGCACTTCTCCTTCCCCTCATCAACCTCCTTATTCAAGTGGCTCTTGAGTTAAGGGAATCGCGAATTCTTCTCTCACCAGTTTGTCAGACTCCTCATTTTCTTCTATCCGTGTATGGCCTGGCACCCAGCAACACAATCTGGTGTTTTCCTTTACTAAGGTCGTCCGACCTACTCCAATGAGATATGGGCAGCCAGGGCCCTGAGTGTCAGACATAATGTATATTCTGTTCCGCTTCAATGCCCTGCGCAGGAGGTCTGCGCGCACACCATCACTCTACCTAGAAAACTGTTGCCAGTGCACCTAGTGGTATAGTAATGGGACAGATTAGGGCGTGTCATTGTAGTAATTGCTTCCTTCCTCCCATCCTCCAATATACGTCGTGGTCAGGCGGTTCCCTCCTCTGTTCAACTTCGACTTGGTCTGTTCACTTCCTGTTTCATAGAGAACAGCCACGCTAAGTGGAACGGTTCTCAGCTCCTTGTCACTGTTATAATCCAATCATGCCCGTAACAGTATCATTGTTCGGATCCCTGGCCCATAGACTCTACCACGGATCAGCCAATGGTTGTTATTCAACCACGTCCAGTGAAAGCTTGAGGTGCAGAGGTATTTCTGGTGGTGCATTGCCCTACCCACAATTCAATTGAGTACAGAAATTCCTATTTTTTCTGTCAAGGCGGCTGAAATTCTTCACTACAAGTTTTCCACTTCAGGAAACCTCCCGATGAGTGAATGGGCGTTGTGCATGATCTCCTGGACTCTTCAAAACAGCGTATAATTATTCCTGATTATTTCAGCAAAGCTGAACCAACCAAAAGTTCTGTGAGGTTGATTTCACAATTACAATTAATTCCAAGTAGCCTCCAACACGCATCCAACATTTATTGCCATCTGAGTAGATGGAGCATAGGTCTCTTAGGTAAGTGCATCTACATGATGGACAACAGTGAAATCACAGTAAATATATGTGAGTTTTACAACTTGAAGGAACGCATGGGACAATATGGAAAAACTTATGACTCTTCCCTGGCCTGCACTCATTTCGTGAACTGTCTGCCCTCTCACTCCAATTATTCTTCAGCTAGCATCGCCTAGCAAATGTCAATCTTCGTTGTAGTCAGGTCATGCTTCATATCGTTTATTGGTATTTTTCGCTGCTGAATTGAATGGTATGTGCCTCGGAGCTGTGAGACTGCATCAAGCTGGATAACCATGTAGTAGAAGAGAATGATTAACGAATGTTCAAACATTTGCAGCAGTTTCGAGCAATTGTGTCTGGCACTGGATACTCCCTCAGCAGCCACATCAGCAATTTTTTCCATTTGACCAGTTCTTTTCCCACCTCATCACCCAGTAAGTGTGTATACACTGCGGCGCGAAGTGAGACTGTACCTGTGTGTCAGCACAGGGAGAAAGGTACCTGGGGAGCCCAGTCCTTCACAATTTTGGCCTCCCACCTGAACCAGGCTTTCTCAGCCAGAAATGGGCAGTGGGTGGGAATACACAAGTTCGTCAGGCGTGCACCGAGGCGTGGTAATGTCCTCGGGGTCTGTTTTACTCGGGGTGACTTGGGTTATTGTTTAACTTGAGCAGCCCCCACAGTCGTTCCCAGTTCCCTGGGCAATGAATCAAGTAAGAGCTGACAGTTGCCAAGTCGACAAGAGTAATATAGAGCAAATGATAAACTGTAATTTTCCTGGATGCTGGGCAGCTATGCCAACAAAATTTAAGAAATCATGTAACGAAGATATAGTGTGCGCCATATTTACTGCTAGGGCTGGGTGGGGGGGAGATTGGAAGCAAAGTAATGCGGCGTTTAAGATACGTGTAAGACGTTGTAAGAGTCTTAACTTGTAGATTTTCCTCCTCAAATAAATAAACGAACTCGACAACTGCTGGATCTTTTAGCTCATCTTGGCCGATCGATGTTCACCTTTAAACAGGAACGGTATGAGTACGCATTGGGCTATCAGTGATAGGAGAAAAATAATACAGGACCTCGAGTTCAACGTAGATTTTTTTTTTCCCCGACGTTTTGCCTTTCGAAAGAAATCGTATTACCATAATGAGATCACGAGGTGCCTTGTCCTTGCACGCTTCACTCACCTCGGTGATTCCGTGCACTTAGCATTTATAATTCATCCCAGTTCCCCTCTCGCAGGGGCGATCTCGCCAACTCGACTCGTCAGAGAACGTCAAGATACCATCGTTGTTTTTAGGTCAAAAAATTATTATTATTATTTTTTTGTTGTAGTAAGCTGCAGCCACACTGTGGAAGGAACCCGGAAAGATAAATTATTTGCGACTATTGTGGCCATGCAGCGAACCGTGGAACAGTTTGGTGAGTTAGCTGTTAGCTCCGGCTTCTCTTGTATTCAGCTCCTCGCGGAAGGCTTCGCGAAATATTTCTGCCCGGTCCTCCTCTCTCTCTCTCTCTCTCTTCCCGGTATATTTTATTGTTGCCCCGTTCAGAACCTGAAAAACAGCATAAAAGCCGATCCAACTGGAAACAGGTTCTTTTCGCTAGGAAGGAAACGAGAGGCGGGATGTAAATAAAAGGGAAGGAAGCGCGGAAAAGAAGAAAAGTGTGACTTTCCCATCCATAAACCATATTCCCGTGAATAAACCGTGGCGTGAAAATTCTCTCTCTGGCGTGAAGCCGAAAACCCCACTCGTAAAGGTGATTGAACATCATTCGCGTCAACTTATAACGAAATAACCGCTTTTGATTCTTCGCGTCAAGTGCAACGCACAATACAACTTTCTTTAGCCGAGAGTAGATTTGTACGGGCTGTGGAGGAGTGTCGTAGTTTAGTGCCCTTGACCTCCGTAACTAATTCTCTTCGGAATTGCCAGCGAAGCAGGGGCCCCAGGATTCCAATATCATAGACCCTGGGCGGCGTGAGGGCGGAAGCCTTCTATGGTACCGTTCTATTGAGCAGCCTAAAGACCTGAATGGGTGGCGGGCTCTAGTGGTGGGATTGCCAAGAGGCTTCTTCCCTGCCTGGCTTCTGAAGATTGGGCTGGTCCCCGTCTACCATGCAGCGACAGGAACCCCGTCTACCCTTGGGTCACCCACACTATAAATACAATCACACGCCCATTCATACCCATTCGAGACCCCCGGGACGGGCTGTACGACATTCGGCTGTCCCGGGTCCCTATACCTTTCCTACCCTTATTTCTACTCTCCTACTCTATCCTATTGTAACACGCTTATCAAATAAACATAATCACATTTGGCGGTTCAGGGGTGGGGTACTTAATATTTAAGAAATTGGGTTGTGTCCGCCAGTAGGTGCCAATTTCCCAATTTCTTTAATACCTAACACAGCCAGTCCGGCTAAGGTACTACTAACAAGACTGACCAACAAGACCTCTCCCCGCCCCTTCCCCAACGCTCCATCACTCCCTTCACCTTTCTCTTTGTATATAAAGACCACGACCAACTGACTGACTCCAGTACTGACTAAACGGCCAGACGATGATGTCTTTACATCGAAAGCGCTTGCCCACAGTAACTCACAAGCCAGAGGAGACGGACTCACCTAACAGGTACGTTAACTTTAGTACTTAATATTTGTCCACTCCTGGTACCGCCCCTACTCTACCTATGGTAACCTATCCTAAACTCACACATACAGTGAGCCCCTCCCCCCATTAATTTCCAATCCCACTTCGCCCCACGGCTCTGCACACATATATCCGTAACCTCAGTTCGTTCCCTACTCTTCAACAGGCCCTCCCCAAACCATCTCCACCATTTGAAACTTCCCTCCTCCCACTCCATCGGTACATCCCATTGACCCCCACCCTCCAAATCCCATTCCTAGCCCTCTTCCGATGGTATTTACTACTCTCGAACACCACATGCTACACAGTGTCCACGTCCTCCCACTCACACAGCCCATCCACCACCAACCCCAGGCCATGGAGCATTTTACAGAGGTCTCCGTGTCTGGTGATGAGCTGTGTGGTGTAGAATCCAAACCCTATCCATCCTGTTACTACCCTTTCTCTAGCCTGTGACAACTGCTTATGTGTCCATCTTCCCGCTGTACTTCCATCCCACCTTTCCTGCCACTCATCCATCAACAATTTGTTAATTAGGGCTATGAAGGTTAATGGGGATCTCACCATTCACGAAAATCCCTTCCCTGGGGGTTTAAGAAATAGCAAGGGACCTTGGAAATCCTCCTCAAAAGTTTTCCCCAACATTCATGAACGTCTTATGAAAAAGAGGGTTGTGCCAGACCACTGGACCAGCCAGTTCCTTATGTAACATGACGCAGGTCCACTTCTTTTCCCTCAAAGACTCTCCGTCATGCATAACTTGAGCCTCCAGTGTGGAGGAAATAAGAAACTCCGTGCTGCTCCACTGTAGATTCTACAACAGTGAGCGACAGTTGTTTGAAGCGCAAACAAACCTAGCACCATTGAAGGTTTCAAAGCAAGCCTATAACCGTTTCGCCAAGTTTTCTTCCTTATATAGGTGCGGAGGGGGGAAAACTGGATTTCAGCATTCCAGTTCCCGTGGCGGCTGATACCGCATGTTCCACTCACCACATTACCAGTCATTGGGGGCTGATACAGAGCAGTAACCAAATGCTCCCTCATTAGTCCCAATCCCTGTGAGTGGTTGGACTGGCTGTGTGGGTTTTTGCTCAGTTACCCTCAAGTCAATACGCCTGAAGGGCAGTTCCCAGAACACCTTTTCAAGCAGCTCTCGCTCATACCACTAACATACACAACAATTGAACTCACAACGGTACACGACCCCCTTGTCCAACCCCCCTCCAAAACCCAACCATATAAAAATCATAACCAAATCCCAAGAAATACATCTAGGTAATTAAAACACCACCGGCGCCACATCCACAGGTTTGCCAGACCACGGCCCTCTCCCTTTGGACGACGAGCGCGTTGCCCATTGTTCAAACGAGCAAAGGCGGTGGCCAGCTAGACCATTCTCCTTCCTCTCATAGTAGACTCGGTAGTCTGGCTGCTACAAGCACTCCTGATCCATGTGCGGGTGACCCAAATGGAACAAATCTGCGGCTACGTCCAGCTGATTCATGAGGTTGGACGCCACCGTTCACCGATGCAAATCGTCCAGCAACGAGCTTTCGAGCGTCCGAATTCACGGGGATTCCCTGATTTATTTTCGCGTGATTCCAAACGCTGAGTGCGTGCAGCCGAACGGTTATTTGTCGTAAAACAAAGTGTCAAGAGACAAACTTTTTTTTTCTCGCGAAGACAACCTTTCAAGACCGTTCATGTTCGCATTCAACGCGAGTCTTTCGGGTCTGATTAATAAATTAAATGCAGCGGCAGAGCTTCATGTTCTACGACTGTTTTAGCCCAATGAGGCGGAATTGATGGTCA
Source organism: Pachypeltis micranthus (assembly GCA_020466155.1). NCBI lineage: Eukaryota > Metazoa > Arthropoda > Insecta > Hemiptera > Miridae > Pachypeltis > Pachypeltis micranthus. Next base: position 9,280,170 of record CM035782.1, on the reverse strand, counting down.
GGAATCCCTAGTGAACGTACTCCAAAGCGTGTCTTTCCACTGAACGATATTTTATAAGATTGGGGAACTAATATTCAAGAAACACGCTTATATTATTGTACTAGGCACTGGTGCAGTCTGTCGTCAGCCTTGGAATTCTAAGTTAGGGTACTACAATTACAATCATGCAGAAGTTTGAAGGTTCTCCTCAAAAAGCCACGAAGGTTCCCAACTACACAGGTTTAGCGGGGCTAGGGTCTTCACCATCAAGTAATTATGTATAATTCGTACAAGTACGCAACCACGAGGGACATTTTATGTATTTTTCTTTAAAATGGTGTGTATACTCCTAAATGAGCCTAAACGCGAAAGAAACCTTTACACAAACGGTGGGTACAGCTTTCGTACAAGTATGCAACCACTAGAAACATTTTATGTCTTTTATTTTTGTTTTTATGCAAGGATAACTACGTTTGATTGTGCTCGTTGATGATTTCGATATAATGGCCGCGTCAATTGTAATTGACATCATCACTTAGTCACTGTGGTTATTAAAACGAGTGATGTTAACAAGCGTTAGATTTTGTAATAGACGTTACCAAGCGTACACCTAACTCCAAACAAATATTTCGTGACTCTTCTCCGTTACATATCCCGCGTAACATCTCCCGCGTTACATTTTCGAGTTTATGTAGCAAAGCAAAGACATAAAATGTCAACAAAAAAATCGTAACCCTGGTGGGACTCGAACCCACAATCCCCGGTGCCTTCTCCATGCCTTCTCCATTAGGCCACCGGGGATGTAGTGTTACGAAGTAATTTGGAGATGCTTTGAAGAGCTGCTGACTAAGGCAAAAATTACGGCAATCGCGCCGGAGATTCGATCCACAACCCTCGACTTACGTCGAGAATTATGAATCGTCTGTCTTGACCACTAGACCACGATCAACTGGTTGCCTTTAACAGGAGTCAGTCAGCACAGTTGCTTGCAACTCGGGTTAAAAATTTCGTGACGGTTCTCCGTAACATCTCCGGCGTTACATTTTCGAGTTTATGTAGCAAAGTAAAGACATAAAATGTCAAAAACGTGCTCTTTTCCAAAAAACGTGCCCCACGAGCGTTCCGATATTTTATATGAGAGACTTGAAACCGATCAGAATCGTAAGAGTTACAACCATGCAGTTGTACCTGTACCAAGGCTGGTGAAATTCGCCTCTCATAATTTGTTCTACAGCCTTCCTAGTATAATAAGATCCATTCCTCCATCGTTTGTGAACCAAGAACAAATTACTAGAGCAGCATACGAAAAAGCAACATTTTACTAAACTTAACGTACAGGTTTGGTGAGTCCGTCATCTCTGGCTGGTGAGATACTATGGGCGAGCGCTTTTGATGTAAAGACATTAAGTTTAAGTCAGTTAGCTGGTCGTGGTCTTTATATAGGGAGTGAAAGGTTAATAGGATGGTGTTGGGTCGGGGAAGAGGGAAGGAGTTCATGCACCTCCTGGGAAATCCGTCGGAAGTGCAAGGAAAGGAATGTAAGGGCTGTTTCGTCCTGGTTCTGGGTTATCTTCCCAGGAGCATGCCCATGCTACCAGGTGCGACCCCGGGTTGTGGATAGCGGAACGGCCACGGCATTGTCCCCAGGGGCATGTCTGTGGCCAGCTGTGAATAAGGACAGCATGCTGACTGAATAAGCAGCCAAAGCAGTCATGGGGGCAAAACCCATGAGATCGCAGAAGAGATCCTGAACAAAGGACTCAAGGGCAAGCGGATCTACATTTTCTCAGACAGCCAGGCCTTAAAGGCCATCGCAGCCTATAGTTTTAGGTCTAAGCTGGCATGGGAATGCCTCCATGCGCTCAAGCAGCTCGGCGCTCGTAACAGGCTCTCCCTCATTTGGGTGCCGGCTCACAGGGGGCATGAGGACAATGAAAAGACTGACCGCCTTGCAAAAAGGGGTACAGAATCCCTACCCATCGGGCCTGAACCACACGTAGGTATGACGAAAAGTCACCTGAACTGTCTGGTTGCTCGATGGGAGATACAGGAAAATGGCGCCCATTGGCATCGCCAGCCATGACTAAGACAGGCGAAAAGGCTTGTCACGCCTTCCTGTCAAAGGGCGAAGGCGATGCTGACACTCTCTAGACAAGATCTGAGAGTACTGATAAGCTTCCTCACCGGGCACTGCCCACTCAGATATCACCTCAACAAGATGGGCATCTTAGAGGCGGTGGAATGCAGACTCTGCAGTGAGGAGGACGAGACAGCAGAGCATATCCTGTGTGAGTGCCCTGCCTTGGCAGCAAAACGCTTTGAATACTTCGGTCAGGGGACCACTGAACCCCAAATCATGGCGGAATCTGCGGTGAAGGACATACTCAGCTTCCTAAGGGGGGCGGGTATGTACGACGCCTTCTACTAAGAAAGGGCCGTCACAATAGGCCCATATGCGGCCGCAGTGACAAAGAGACTTGTCCCACACGCCCTCGGGTCAAAAGAAAAAAAAAAAGGCTGTTTCGTATGTTCTAAATAGTCTGTTGATTGTCGATTCTAAGTATTTTTTGTATACGGTGGTCTGTAAATCCGTTAGTTGGTTGTTTTGTACTTGACTGGTTAATGATTTTTGTTCTGAAGTTACCTCTGAAGTGCCAGTAGACCAGTAATGTTAGTACTAGAGTCAGTTAGTTGTGTCATGGTCTTTACATAAGAAGAGAAAGGGGAACGGGATAGTGTTGCGTTTGGAAGGGGGGAGGGATGAGGTCACACACTTACAGGGAAACCCGTTGGAAGTGAAGGGAAATGAATGTAAGTGCCGTTTCGCATGTCCTAAATGTTGATTGTCGATTCTAATTTTTTTTTTGCATAGCGGAGTCTGTAAATTCGTCAGTTGTTTGTTTTCGTTGGTGGCGTAAGAACGGTGTCGTATTTTGCGTTGATTCTTTCATTTATGCGTCCATTGAAGTTTTTTTGTTTATAGATTTCCATGCTTTCTAATATTTTCAGTTGTCGTCCTTTGTACTGTTTATGGAGCAAGGTAGCGCAGTCCTGTATTTTGGTAGGTTCCTGCTTATTTGTCTTAAGGTGGTTGACACAATTGGACTCGTCTTTGTTCCTACTAAGACATTTAACCTGTTTTGAATAACTGGTCCACATTTATCGTCCTGTACGTTATTGTGTATACCCACTTTGATCGAGTGGGTCTGTTAAATTGAGTGTTTGCAGTTAGTTTGGTTCTAAGTGTACGCCTTCCTTTCGGAGGAAATTAGTTATTCCGTGTATTTTTGGTCCAGTGTATGTAAATGTGCAGCGTCTTGTCAAAGTTGTGTTTTGTGTTTTTGGGTCGTCTTTTTTGGATTCATATTATCTCAATAATTTGTTTATTGTTTGTTTGGTGTAACCATTATTTTGTGCGATAGTACTGATAATATCATCTTCTTTTTTGTAATTTTGTTCGGATAGTGGGATAGTTTTTAGTCTCTGCATCATGTGACTGAATGCACTTAGTTCGTGTATAAATATTAACCTTCTTAATGGTCTCCACATTGTGCCACCTGACTCCCATCGTCGGCACTCCAGCGATTCTAGTCTAGTGGTCAAAGACGAAGATTCATATTTCGAGGGAATTCGGGCTTTGGGTCGGATTTCGGGGAGAGATACTGGTTCTGCAGCATGCTCTCTTATTTCTCGGCTCTTTTCAGTTCTGGAGAATGTCCAGCGCTCCTCTCTTGGTGTTTTTGACCTCTCAAAGGAGTTCGACTTGGTGCCACACAACCTGGTCCTCAGGAAATTGGAGCACTACCGCTTCGGCCATCGCATGGTTCTGTTTCCGCAGAGCTATCTTGAGGGTTGGTCCCAGATTGATTCTTTTGATGGGACTACCTCTGGTGAGGTTGCAATACCCTGTGGCGTCAAACAGGGGAGTACCCTTGCCTCTCCCTCTAGTGTATCAATGACCTACCTAGCCAGTACGAGGATTCAAACAACATTTTCCCATTTGCTGACTACTCCTCTTGCCTAGCATCAGGCTGTTCCCGTGAAGAAATGCAGTACAATCTGCTATATAAGTCTGAGATAGTGAAAAGGTGGTGTCAGGCGAATGCTTTGGTATTGAACAAAACTAAAACCCAGACCCTCGTAGTGGGTCTCAACAGAAGTTCAGACCAGGCAGTTAATTTTCTGGGTTTGACAGCGGATAACCGACTTTCCTGGAAGACCTATGTTGAGGCGTTGTCCCCTAAATTATCATCTTCTATTTTCATGCTTAGAAGGTTGAAGAGCGCCGTTTCTGATGAAGTCCTGCGTTCTGTTTATCATGCTTGCTTTGCCGGCAGAGCAATTTATTGTATTGTGGCATGAGGAAACAGTTGTCATGTAATTGACTTATTTAAACAACAAAAACGTGCCATCGGAGTGTTGGCTAATCTCTCATTCCATGAGATGTTGTAGGGGTTCGTTAGCTCGCCTTGGGGTTCTTACATTGCCCAGTGCATACGTCTTGGCAGTTTTGAATCTGTATAAACATGTCGCTCCTCGCCGTGGCTTCTGACGTCCACCGACATGACACCCGATCCCGTGGGAACCTAGTGATTCCTTTCACTCGCCTAAGTATAGCTGAGAAAAATGGCCCAACCCAAGTAGGCTCTCGTCTGTATAACGCCCATAATATTCAGCAGCTGCTTATTAAGTCTTTCACTAAGATGTTAAAAGTTCATCTCATTAGGGCAGAGCTGTACTCGCTTGGCGAGTTTTTCGGGATTGTGTGGGATGTGTAGTGTCGCGGTTTCATTGTGTGATGTGTTTCTCTTTTTGATGCCGTGTCTCCACCATCTGTTCATATTACTTGCCTTTGGGGCGTAATTATTGCCCGTTTCCCGACGTTCGTATTGTCTATTCTTAGGCCACAGAAAATAAAATATCTGGTGCGTAGCAACACACTACTTTCCGCCACCCCTTTAAGTTCGAACACCACCTACATAGACGGGCGCTATATCTTCGTTCAACGCATTTTTACAGGAACATTTATACGGAACAAAATGTAGGGACTAGTTAGCTGAGAGCACTCCGAAAGTTTTATCGAAATCGTTGGAGCCGTTTTTGAGAAAATACGAATACCGATAAATTAATATTCGACAAATCTCCTTTTCTGAGTTAACGTGGCTTATATCTCCGTTCAACATATGTATACAGAAATAATTATACAGAACGAAATGTTGGTATGGGTGACTAAAAGACACTCCATTAGGATTTATCACATCTGGTGAAAAAATTACCCTGGAACTTTCGGAAATGTTCGAAAAAACGTTATTTTCAACACATTTTCATTTTTATCTCTGCTCAATGGACTTTCAGAGGAACATTTATTGAGAACAATATGTAGGTATTAACTATTCGAAAATATCCTGAGAGTTTGATGATAATCGTTGAAGTCATTTTGCCAAAAAGCTTAAAAAACCTATTTTTGCTTCATAGGTCATTATCTCCGTTCACCGTATTTTCATGGAGATATGTATAGAGAAGAAAAGTTAGGTATTGATTAGGAGAAGATAATTTGAAAGTTTAATCAAAATCGTTAGAGCCGTTTTCGAGAAAAATGCGAAAAACCCTAGTTTTGGTACATTTTCGTCCCCCCACCCTCTTCCCATCGGCCGAAATCGTCCATAACCTTATTTTGGTGTCTACAAAAAATAACGAACAAAACAAAAAAAGAACCAGCTCAATCGGATCAGCCGTTCTCCCGCAAATCGAACTACAGACACACACACACACACATACAGATCTGTTTCTTTATTTCATGACTGTACCTAAACCCTCGACGAGGGTTATATCAGTCATAGAAGTTGCGGTTTCGCTAATATGCAAGAGGCCGGCCCCTGCAGCATCCACCGAACTCAGACCTGTGGAGGTACGGCAGGTATGTGGTCGTTAGCCAGTCTCACCGTAGAGAGCTGTTGCCCGTGTGTTACCGCGCGGAGGTGACCACCTGAGGAATCCCGTACCATCTGGGAGTAGTTCTTAATCTGGTTCCCTACCTGATCTTACTGTTTACTTGGGTGGCAAGTTTCAAAAGGACTGATCAACTATAACCACGTTTCTTAGCCATTACCTTCTTTGCGAACTTTGCAAAATGGTTATAGGCTTCCTTTGTAGCAGTCAAAGCTGCTAAGTTCGTTTGCCCTCTCAACAACCGTCGCTCACTGTTGTAGAAACTACAGTGGAGCAGCACATGGTTTCTTGTTTCCTCCGCACTGGAGGCACAAGACGTGCATAATGGAGAGTCTTTCAGAGAAAAGAAGTGGAGCCGCGCATTGAAGTCACCATGTCCCGTGAGGAACTGGCTCGTCCAGTGGTCTGGCTCAACCCATTTTCTAGAAAGACGTTCACGGATGTTGGGGAAGAACTCATACGTATCACGTCCCTTTGACGAGGATTCCCATCTCGCTTGCACACATACACACACACATACACACACACATACACACACACGGACCACGCGCCGAAATTAGGTTTTTTAGACTCAGTAGGGTCTGAAACGTAAAGATCTGAAGAAAACTCAAATTTTTTTTTGGGCCGATTACTATACTTTCCTTCCCTTCGGGTAGCGGAAAGTAAAAAATTCTTGATTCTTGGCTATTCAACTTTTTTTAGGGGTGACATATTATTTTACAAAAATGCGGGCTTCATAACGTTTTTTGAAGACGAGGACGAGGCTCTCCAAGTCGATGAGTACAAAATCAAGCTTTCTTCGCTCCGAGTAAATGTTAGTTAAACTTACTAAATCGCCTCAATTCGCCCGTGTAAACGGGAGCTTTGAACGTCCATCCTAGTAATAGCAATAGATATTTAAGTTTCTCTCATTGCCCTCATGACTAGTGATGCTCGTGCATAATTTAAGTGGCCCTATAGGGACAGTAAACAAACCGAGCCTGGCCAGATGGTCCTCCCTCTCATTTCTAATGATCTCTTCACGCCGGAGCCGCATAACACCTACTCCTACTACCAACGCCAAATCAGCAACTTATGAAAGCCCAGTATTGGGTAGTGGGACGAGGGTACTAGGGAATCTCCACTCGATACAGCAATCAGTTTGCCAAACACAAAAGATGAAGTGGCGTCACCCCCACCCCCCATCTCCCAGCTTGTATCAGGTTGTGGGGCTTTCAACGTCCGCCTCTACTTCTTTAAAAGACGCACATTTAGTGACAGACAATCTAATACAGGGGCGATGGAGGATGCCGCCCACATCCTCACACTCAACAGAGCAGCCATCCGACGCCTAACAATATATGCGCAGACCTACATGTGGAGCATCAGTGTAGTCCCGCTCCAGGTACTACCGAGACGTATTTGAGCCAATCATGCTGTACAGGGTTGGTGGGTAAATCCATCATAAACAGACTGGCAACAATCTCACACATTCCAAAGAGAAGTCTGACTGGCCGTACTACCGACTCACAGAACCAGGCTCCTCCAATGGACCTCCTCCTGGAACTAGCCACGATCAGGTCACACATCTGCAGAAGGATACTTCTAAAATACACAGGAGCCGCATAACACCTGCTCCCAGAGCTATTCCTACTGCTAAAACCAAAGCAACTACTTTCGAAAGCCCAGTATTGGGTGATGACTCAGTGGCAAAGGCAGTGGGAAGAATGTACTAGGGCATCTCCACTCAAAACAGCAATCAGTTCGCCAAAGACAAAAGATGAAGTGGTGTCACCCCCCTGCCTTAGCTTCTATCTGGTCGTGGGGCTCCCAACGTGCACCTCCGCTTCTTTAAAAGACGCACATTTAGCGACTGCCCATCCAATACAGGGGCGATGGAGGATGCCGCCCACATCCTCACACTCAACAGACCAGCCATCCGACGCCTAACAATATATGCGCAGATGGCAAATAGGCATTTGAAACGTCAGAACCCGCCACACAGAACAACGCCACGTCCATCTCAGCTGAGACGCGTCAAGACCAAGATTTTTAATAAAAATGCATCCTATCAGAGCTATAAAACGCTACTAGCCACACAAGGCCTGGCCCATTTTGCCCATTAGGTTAGCGTACTACTTTGATGCCAATTATAGCAGTGCAATGGTGATGTTCAATGCCTTGGTCAGAAGTATATTCTTCTGCACTCTGTTGAGTACACTTCAGCGCAAGATTTATCGAATGAATGTATTAATACGTACGCTTGAAACCAATTAAGGATATTAAGTTTCATTGCGGCGGCCCGAACATGAAAATTCTGACCCCCGCTTCTCAACCCCTTCGAGTCCAGTTTTTTTACCTCGGAGTTCGCAGATCTGCCCTAAAGGGAGTCCCTGGCCCTTAGCGGCAAAGTCATCCCCAAAGACTTTTGTAACTGCAGAAATTCCACCTTCGCGGTTATTTCTAACGACCGCGGATTTCCCTGAAGTGGTTTCCCTCATCTTTTCTCTCACCTCCTTATTCAGATTTCTCTCCACAACAGACAGCTCCTCCCAAACTCATTCACCGATGAACTCTCACAAAAGTCTCTCGACTCCCTGACACATTTCCTCTGTCAATTCTCAGTCCAGTTACAGCTCACTCTCTCCTTCTACAGTTTCCCTCAATTTCCCGCATGTTACGAGTCGTCCTCTTGTGTCGTCACTTTGTGCGCAAACTCTGCTCAATTCCTTGTACATTTAATACAGTCCTACTCAGACTCACCGAGTTTCTTTCATTTCAATCTTCAACTCTCGCCCTCCTGTGCACCCAACACTAGAGTTAGCTGAAGAGCTGAGCCGCATCCTGCACTCGTTGTGACGTTGTGCACCACTTTATTTCGCAGAGCTAAGTAAAGTAAAAATGACCAATTTCCAAGGTCGTGCAGTGCACCAAGAGGGGTAAGTATGTGCACTGCGCATGGTAGATTGGGCGTTATGCAAGAAAATGAAGTTATACAACTGACATCAGATAAAATGGCCCATTTCACATCAGATCCTGAGGCTTATTCCACCACGTTCCACAAAAATTCACTCATCTGTACAACTGAGGCATTTGATCCTGGTCCCAGAGAGTGGTGAAAGTGGTGTCAGAAGTAGGATTGTTGACAAGAGGCTTCTCCCACTCAGGGATCCTGAATACAAGCCACCACCTCCCCCCTCCCCTTCAAACTGTGCAGGCTTTGGTCGTCAGGTTGATTTGAACATCAACCCTCACTTGTCCTGTTCAAGGGATCATGATACTCACCAAATGGCTAGAACACACTGCATAAAGAACAATGGTCGATAGGCTTTAGTGGACCTTCTTCCTATCTCTAACGCATTATCTACTAATTAAAACCTGCATCTGAGAATCACAAGATTGAAGTATCACTTCCTGTATCTCCCAAGATCGCATTAACGGTTCTGGTGCTACTACCAGTTACGTTCAATTAGGTTAATCGACCTAACCTTCAAACCTGAGAACAACTTGAAACCTAGTCTATCTCGTCTCATCTGAGTGTGAGGCAATGCTCTCCAGTTTTCATAGAATATAGTTAGTTCCCGAGCGCAACTTCGAATATTTTATTTCTTTCTTGGTGAGAACGTGTTGGACAGATGAATAATGTTACTTCCTTCTTGAACTCAGTTCTCACTCCTTTATTTGGGTTACACAATTGTTTAATCGTTCATTAACTTTTCAACGAAGTGTCTGATTATATTTAAGGAGCACTTTAGGTGTACTTCCAATGTAAATTCAATGGAAATGCATATATATTCTATCTATCTATACTTTTCGACTTGGACAAGCTCCGCAAAAATTCGTGTTGCTGGAAAGGAAGTTGGGCCCCGCAACTGAATTATTTACAGATCTCTCTGCCCTCTCGGAAAACAGTCCAACGTATTATCATTTCGAACGTTCGACGGCTCTGACAAACGCTTTTGTTCCTCACGTTGGGGGCGAGGGAAGACGAGGTCGCGATAAATTATATTCACGTTACACAACTCCTTTTTTACATCGGTCGAGTAATAAGACCTTGCGAGGCTCGACTTGAAAACAAAGCTGTTCGCTTTTGAATAGGCGGCGAGCACACGAATGTTGCTTTTTGAACTCGAAGCGGGATAACTCGAGGGTAAACAGCTTTTATGCCTTCGGACTCGGCGAGCGCGCCACCCTCGCAAGGCTGTACGCTTCCTTCTGAAAAGCTCTCCGAATTCGAAATTTCTGTTTGCCCTTTGCAATTTCGAGCTTCCAGGACAAAAAAACTGTTCGCGGTTAATTGATCTTTCAAGCGCATAATTCAACGCGGGTCAACTTGTCGGCCGGCAAAACGAATTTTAGCGGAGCTTGTCCGAGTCATGAAGCGGCCCAAGAAAAAACTCGTGAGATGGGCCATGATCGGCGCAGACCCCTATTTGTCCTGAGCCCTTTGTTGGGACTACCAGGAGCCACTGAGAGGTTGGCAAATGGGAGGATAGGTGCAGGGCTGTCCATTGGCAGGGGCTGCCCGGCCTTGGACAGTTAAAACTCTTCATTCGACTCTCCAGAGGGAGAGCCAAGGAGGTGCTTGCACTGGGGAGGAAGGATATGATGATCATATGTGGCCTGTTTACAGATCACTGTTCGCTGAGGTACCTTGCAAATATTGGCAAGTGCGAGGTACAGGTATCCAGACTCTGTGAGGTGGGGCTAGAGACGGCAGAGCATGTGTGGAGCGTATGCGATGGACTCGCGGCATCGTGTGTTTGGGAGTCCCTGTCTTCAGCCGGAAGAGGTGGCGAATGCAGAACTTGCGGATGTCATACACTGAGCAGGGTGGGCGTAGGGGACGTTGCGTCAAGTAAATAAATATCAGCTGCTTTAGAAGGGGTTGAGGAAAAAAGTGATACGTTGCACAAGATATTTATGGCAATTTCAAAACGGGGCCCAACTCTTCAGCAAACTTAGTGCACAGGGATCATTGTAAATGAGAGAGAGGACCATCTAGCCAGACTCAATTCGTTTACTGTACCACATCCCCACTGTGGAACTTCTCTGCAACTTTTCAAGAGGACTGCGAGAATATGCTGCGATTGCATCAAGCTGTTTTGAATGCTGCGGGAGTGAGGCACTCGAAACAGGACCAATGCACGAGGTAAGATGTAAGCTTCTGATGATAGAAAGGAAGGATTTGAGGCAGCTAGTGGGGATCATCATGGAAAACTGCAAAATGAACAAACACAAGTATGTTATGGGTATAGTCGACACCCTTCGGTGCTATAGGTCTGTTCCCTTATGAATATAACTGTTCCTGAATCGACCGCTGTAGAGGTTGCAGTTTCGCTATCATGCAAAAGGTGGCCACTTGCTCAGCATCCACTGAATCCAGCCCTGTGGAGGCACAGCAGGTCATTCTGCGAGTCTCTTGTTGTTGCTTGAGTGTAACTGCACTGAGGTATGACGCTGGGGTACCATCGGGAGGATTCTCAATCTGGTTTCCCATGTGATCTAACTATTTATTTGGGTGGCAAGTTTCAAAAGGACCGACCAGCTGTGACCAGGTTGTTTTGCCATGTCCTTCTGGGCGCTTGCCTTGTGGCAGTCAACGGTCAACGGGTTGTAGGTTTGGATGCTCTTAGAACAACCATCGCTCAATGTTGTAGAAACATGCATGTCGTTTCTTGTTTCCTCCGCACTGCAGGCGCAAGACGGGTATGATGGAGAGTCTTCGCGACGAAGGAAATGGAGCTCCGCCCATTGAATTCTCCATGTCCTCTAAAGAACTGGCTCGTCCAGTGGTCTGTAAGTAAGTTTGTCAGCTGACCAGACGTTCTTCGTTACTATGTCTTCAACAGTATTTATAGTTCAGCGTGAATGTCAATCTGATAACCTGCCTGAATTAACAAAAAACTCTGTTTTGCGTGTTTTAAAACGTCCCTTTGCGTAGATCAAACTGATCGTATTTTCTCGCAATCCATAAGGAACTTTCAGCTAACAGGTACATCTTGATCTGTGTAAACCTTTTCGTGGAAATGCGTTGAAACGAACATACAACGCCTATATATAAAACTCTTAAGGCCTTAGTCTTTATTAGAGCAAGGAAAGTAAAAAAGAAGTTGAGCCGAGGCGGGTAACGAGAAGAGAATGATGGCGGAGGTGGAAGACGAAAAACGATGGAGACGGTTCAGGTGATGGAGGGAGGCAACAACAATACTGAACATGTGAGGTGAAGTTCAAGGCTGACCAGTAATCGAAGAAAGTAAACAAATAAAACACTGCTCTTAGGCGTATATAGTAACTGCACTTTTGCGGCTGAGTCTGACGCCCCCACGTAGAGCGAAGCTCTCTGATCACTTTGGAGTTGTTTGCGGTGCTGGTTAGACTCCAAACATCGTTCAACGATATCTTCAGCTTTGACTGTAAACTTGAAAACTGACACACGGTCTCGTGAAAGGTGAGGCTGACAATCCGTAATCACTTCGTCGTCGTCAGAGATGTTCTGGGCGGGGCTCTCCTGTGGCTCTGAGCAGCCATTGCTATGGAGTTTCCTCGGATCGAAGCTGCCAGTACGTGGCCACTGTCATTGTTCGCCTCTGAACTTTCTAAACATGCCTATCAATGGGATTATTACCCGAGGCAGCAGCTCGCCAACATTTCCAAACCCCTCGTAACACAAAACATTTTTTTCCAGCCGATCACAAAACTTTTCTCTCATTCGTTGTGAACCTATCAAAAACGAGTTCATTAGTCGACTTGATCAAACTTTTAGAATGAAGTTTTGGCGGTACGGTTTTGTTGCACGAAGCAAAGTGGCGGGTTTGAGGTGAGAAACAAAAGGATGATGTTTGGTTTCAAGAAGTAGAATCTCATCCCAGAGTTGGTCGTCTTCATCCTAAAACACTCTGTTGTAGATAACGAGACAGACACGCGATTGTAGGAAATTCTATGGAGAAAAGCCCTTTAGATGGAATATTGATTTCGAGGTAAACACTACGCCTTGGAACGTTGGTCATTGAAAAGAGATGGCGAGGGGTTTCTTTTTCAAATTTATTCTTCCGATAGGATGTAAGTAGATCAAGTTTGAGATCCCATTCTTTCCCGCTATTGGATCCGAGTCCCCCAGACCCTTTCATCCCCCCGCTTCCTCCCTTCGCCGTCCTTCCCGGTCATCAAATAAAGAAACGGAAAAAAAGAGGCAATGGTGATTTAGGCTGTCAGGGCGTGGAAGATATACGTTTTGCCGATAGCCATTTGGATGTAAATGACAATCCCGGCTTGTTAGAGCGTTCCCCCCAACGGCTTGTTTTGTTGCATTCAGCCCGACGAAATTGGTTCAGGGTCTTTGAATCAGTTTGAAAAGGATAGAAAACGATCAAACGACCGTGTTACATCGTCAAGGAAAACAGTTTTCGTCGCATCCTGACTCTCGATGACTTCCTGGCTTTGTCGCTGGTCGGAGCTTCGAGCTTTGAATCGAAGATATTACTGTTGAACTGTTTCAATGTTAGTCGAACCTAACTCCGCAAAAGATCGATTTTAACCTCACACTAAACTGAAGTTGAATAGTTCTGTAACGCCTCATACATGTCCCTATACACCAATTGCGAAAAAGTGGCGCAATCGTCACAAATGGTTTAATATTCTCTTGAACAACAGGATTGCGTTGTTTGACGCACTTTCACACCTCCAAGACCCATCCCAATCGATTCAGCGTTGAAAAATACTAGTAAACGATACCAAACATGACCTTACTACAACGAACATTGACAGTTTCGAGGCAACGCTAGGCAATTGGCATGGGGTGACGAATCTAACTGACGAGTGGTTAGTGAGACAGTTAGCACTACGGGCAATGAGCACAGGCTGGAGAAAAACGATAACTGTCACAATATTTTACAGTCAGTTCCTTCCAGTAGAAGAATTTGCCCACTATATCACCGTTCTCCATCTAGACTCAATCATACACCTCTCAGAGTGTCTCTACTCGACTCAGCATCGGAAATTACTAGTAAACGACACGAAACACCACCTGACTACAACAGAACGACGGAAAATTACCATTTTCTAGGGGACGCTAGGCGATTAGCACGACGTCAGATGTGGAACTGACAGATGGTGACTGGTTGGAGTGAGATGGGTGGCAGGGCGCAAAATTAATGCAGGCGGCAGGGAGAAACGATATCTCTCATAGTATACTGATGGTTCCTTCAGGAATTCGAATTTGCCTCGCTATGTCTACTATGGTTTCACTAGTTTCCCTCTTGACGCAGTCGCACTCCTGTGAGACCCGTCCTATTTGACTCAGCATCGAAAAATACTAGTAAACGATATCAAACATGACCTGACTATGACATAACTACAGAAATTGCCATTGTATAGGCGACACAAGGGAATTGGCACCACGTGACTTGTGAAACTGATGGATGGTTACAGTGGAATGGGTGAGATGGGCAGTGTTGGACATGAGTGGAGGCTGGCAGGGGAGAAACGATAACTTTTGCTGCAGTGTCCTTTGAGTTCCTTTAAGTAGTAGAATTTGCCTCGCTATATTTACTGTTATTTCCCTGCTTTCTACCCAGACGCACTATTACATCTGTGAGTATGGCCATTCAACTCAGTATCAAAAAATGCTTAGAAAATACCCCGACGTATGGGTGTCATGATGTCCACGTTAGCCGACATGTTAGCCCTCAGGCATTGGTTGCGCCGAGCTTCGTGGTTCTCTGGCAAGCACCTGTGAGCAACGTGCCTGTTTCACGAGTGTGGGGCGCCTTGGCCTTGTCTTCAGGGCGGCCGACCACCACGTTGTTAACCCGAAGGCTCGAGCCATCTGGTATCCACGTCGTGAGTCGACTGGGTTTATTCGCACAGGCCTGAGGAAGCACTCTGAAGCATCGTACGGTCGCTTTGGAGTGAATTGCCCGAGTGGGTGGTTGTAAAAAAAATGGTCCTGACTGAAACCATAGGTGAATTATTCAGAATGAATAATAAACCAAAACGGATTGGGTTAACTGCAAGCAATAAAAATACACGTGCGTCGGAAAAAAGTGTGTGATGCGTTGCACCGTTGATCTCAGGCTTTTTTAGCAACGACCAGCAGAATATGGATCTCTTGTAAGACTTATTTCTTCGAACGGATCTCCCTCGTAGCTATTTGCGTCAATTTTTGAGGTTTATAGCATTCTGACTGCCCCACAGGTGGGATATGCACCACGACCAAACGACCTATTGTGCCAGTCCTAATGTCTCACAGGTCTCCTAGCCTCCTAAGGAAAGTCAGGTAATTCCTGCAAGAGTTTACATTGATATCCACCCTGGGATATCACCAGTCTCCGGCAAGGGGCCAGGACATGGGAGGGAGTCTCCTCTTTCATGCCACACCACCTACATTGAGGGGTGTCGACAATACCTTAAGTCCTTCCTCTCCATCTGCAGAAGGTTCTGTATTATCTCACATGTTTGCTCTGAGATAAAGCGTTTGTAGTGCCTTACTCCTGCAGCAGTCCAGACTGTCTAATGCAGTCTTCTGGCATGTTCTCCCACAGCCATGTGGGGGGCATGTTCTTTACTATGGACAAAGAAATCCCACAATGGGGAGGTGGCCCAATAGGTACAGGTCTGTTTCCTTATTTGATGACTGTACCTAAACCCTCGACGAGGGTTATATCAGTCATAGAAGTTGCAGTTTCGCTAATATGCAAGAGGCCGGCCCCTGCAGCATCCACCGAACTCAGACCTGTGGAGGTACGGCAGGTATTTGGTCGTTAGCCAGTCTCCGGGTAGAGAGCTGTTTCCCGTGTGTGACCGCGGGCCCAATAGGTACAGTAGACGAACACCACCTTCGGCTAGATATTGAGCACTCTCTCATTTCCAATGATCTCCTTATGCTCAGAAACCAATACACATTAACTCTATTCACGTTTGCTAAGGAGTTAAGCCACATCCTCCACTCGCGCGCCAGTTTTGATGTTGTGCAGTAGTTCATCAGCACCTGGCAAGACGCTTGACTATTAATCAATATGTTGGTAGTTCTGTTGTACATGCATTATGATTGCTGCTTGAAAAACCGTTGGAGTGGGGCCTGGGGCAATGTGCGCCCCACTCCTTCCAGAGTCACTTCCAGATCCACACCCTGAAGCCTGTGCCCTCCGGGGCTTTCGATCCATCTGTACAGAATTTGACGCCATTAGGAGGTCGAAACTGACGACTCTGGAACGACGGCTGTTCCAAAGGCCGCCCACTGGTCGCACATTGTATTTCCTATCGAAGTGGCCATGCTGAGCTCCGTGATGGTCTAAGTTCCTGAATATAGCCAGGTGTCCATTAGTCGCCTGTGACACCTTAGCTATACCACGCCTAGTGAGTCTCTACGCCTCCTACATAGCCCCTGCCCTGACACAAATGTCCAGGGGAAGAAGGTCGAACATTGGTAACACATACTGTTTCACTTTTCATTCACAATATTTACACTATTGCTCAGCGCATCGGTTGTGGTTGGTTAATATCTCACAGTGCCCTTCGGCTCTGTTTTAATGGTCGAGCGAAGAGCAAACTCGTCTGATTTGTTTCTCTTCGTCCCGTTTCAAAACAACGAGCAGCAATTGAATCGTAAATTTAAACATCATCGCGGCAATTGGGTCACAAATCATTTCACTGCGACGACAGCGGAGTTCATCAGCGGCTGTCGTTGAGGGAGAACGGTTTCTCGGGGAATAGTACGAAAGCGCGAGAGCGATAATGTAAAACCTATTACGAATGAAATGATGGAGGTACCCGGGGGATCGGTGGTCATCTCTTGTACCATAAGAAGCAAATAGCGATTTAAATAGATGTGTGCAAGATGGTTTCATTCATTCCCTTCGCTCACCACACACAGAATCTTTGCACAGTCAGCTGAAAGGCCGACCCACACGTTTGTCAGTCAGTTTTATAAACCTGATGAGAGAACCGGTCGCTATTACCAGCTACATTCACAGTTTAACCAGGAAATCACCTATGAGCATACACGTGGGGACAGAATGCCTTGGGTAACCTTCGCTGCTTCTTATTCCACTCTTGTGAAGGTCATTCCAATGAGATTGTTCAAGGAATCCATTGGGAGTGCCACTGGTGTTTTGGGACAAAGGAGGGAGGGTCTGCTCTTAGCGATCCCATGAATTCACTCCTGTGTGTTGAGGTACCAACCCAGAACTCAGATTAGCCCTCACGCCTTTCTGCCTTCTTTTTTTCCTCTTCGCCTTCTTGAGAACCCTGCAGCGTGCCACCATCCCCATACATCCTCCCGTGCTGTCCAGAAGTTCAGCACTAGTCTTTATTCCATCTTTACATTCTCATCCATGCGATACTGACCTAGGACCAGCAAGCTCTATCCTCCTCTGGTGGAGCGATGCACCTCAGACGTGTGCCTCTGCCCTGCATCGCCGGCCTGCCTACCGTTGGCATCAGTAGATGGAATGTCAAGTATCATCGGCTATTGCCCTGCAGTGGTGGCAGTTTGGGTTTGCAGTCTTACGAATTCGGTACAGGCACCCCACTCTTATGAGGAACTACCACATGAAAACATCCTAGGGGAAAAAGTCATACTTAATCATTAGAAGTGCTAGTTCTTTGCCTTTACTACGCGCTATCCTGTCTATGATGGCGTGTGGTACGCACACAGAAGGGCAACCGCGATCTTCAGGATATTGACACACGAAAGGCCTGATTGAGTTTCCAGCCTGCTTCTCCTGTGAAATGTTCCTTGCTCCCTAACTGGACTTCAGTAGAGAGGAGATGAACAAATAACAACTTGGCTTTTAGTGACACTTGTGCCCAGAGGTAGACAGTTCTTATTTGTTCCTAGCTGAAGAGAACTCTGAATGAAGGAAGTGAAATTCTTTCCTCCACGGCAGTTTTATTAGGTTCATTTTGACCCCCTCCAGATGGGCGGGGGGTTTGTGAGCCCTTCACTCCGCCCTTGGCCTCAGGGGTGAGGGAAAGTTCTCTCACTCTTCCTCTTCCACTTCAAAATGCGGCTTCAGGTTGAGGCGGCTGTCTCTGGGAGATTAGTCTGCTAGTAATAATAATAA